>CM034701.1:268323530-268334655 GCA_020142125.1 Phrynosoma platyrhinos | reverse complement strand
GGTCCATCTTATCTTAGGGACCGCCTCTCCCCGTATGATCCCCCCCTCGCCCTCCGATCCTCTGGGAGGAATCTGTTAAAGCCAATAAGAACTAGGCTGTCTCAGACCTCCCAGAGGGCCTTTTCTCCGACCGCTCCCAGACTGTGGAATGGCCTGCCGGATGAGATCTGTCTTATTACTACTCTTGCTGCTTTTAAAAAAAGCAGTAAAGATGGATCTCTCCTGGCAGGCCTTCCCGGAATAATTCTCTGTCTTGAGGGGAGATGGTTCTACCTGTCCCTTTCCTGTGGCTCGGTTCATTGTTGTTTGTCATTGTTTTGTTGTGTTTTATTATATTGTATTATGTTTTAATTTTCAGTAGTTCAATCATGTTTTAAGGGGTGGGAGGGTTGGATATGGGATAAGGAATGTTTTTAAATTTGTATGTTTTAAAATGCTGTAACCCGCCCCGATTGCTGAGCAGAGGGGCGGGCTATAAATAAAAAATTATTATTATTATTATTATTATTATTATGAAGTTCTGGATTTAAAAATATTGTCGATAGAGGGAAACTTGTCACAAGGCTTCTGCTAATAATATAGTCCACAAGAAATGTCTTCTGTAATGCTAGTATAGCTGTGCTTGAAACTTTTCCAGGCTCTGTATAGGAATGCTTTACTGTTAAGCAGCAATTCGTGTACTGCGCCAACATGCAGCATATGAACGCTTAAGTCATTATCACATAAATCCTCCTCAGAAGGAAAAAGTCACTCAATGAGCTCTGTCTTCCTAGTCTGTTGGATTGCCCAATGTATTGCAATGGTCTGGTTGGTCTTATGAACAGATGTCTGTCTTGGGCTTCATCTGCACTGCAGAAACCCTCCAGCTTGACACCACTTTAACTGCATGGCTCCATGCTATGAGATTCTGGGAATTGTAGTTTGTTGTGGTACCAGAGCTCTCTGACACAGAAGGCTAAATGTCTCACGAAACTACAGTTTCCAGAATTCCATAGCACTGAACCAGGGCAGTTAAAGTGGTGTCAAATGGGATTATTTCTGCAGTGTGAATGCAGTCTTGGTCTTCTTTAGTGGAAAAAAGTAACCTTAGTATTATAATCAGTTGGATAATGTATGTTTTTAGAGAGGGTGAAATGTGTCGAAGAATTTTTAACCACACAGATGTACCTCAAAAATGCAAAAATAAAATAGTACCATGTGGATCACTGCAATCTGTTGAAAAGGCCAGAGTAAAGAAAAACAAAACAAATATATTGTGATATGTCATTCTCAAGGTCAGTTGCAGCTGGATTATCATTGGTGGTGCCAAAAACTAGAGTTCTATTTTAGGCCTTTCCAGTAAATGAAGTATCTCATCCCTGGTACCCAGGCTCAGAACTGACAATATGTATGTTTCCGCTGGCAGGAAAATATTCCGTCTCTGTTTCCCAGACAGCAGCTATATAAGCCATGACAGTTGTAAATGTTTTCCAATCAGGATAATGAAAGGAAACAGAAGCTTATACACCTACCCATTTGGACCCTTCCCTTTGCTATAAAAAGTTACAGTTAAACAAAATTCCAAACACAGTGCCTTTACAAGGAATAATTATATTCTGATATATGTTGAGGTTGGCTTGGATTCCTCAGCTCTTTAATTCTTTGGACTGGGAAACAGGTAACCCCTTTTTGTGTCTGTCTTTTTGTGAACAGAAGGAAAACTGACCACAACAATTAACATAGCAATATTCATTTTCATTTTTCAATACAGTTGCTCCTCCGTATCCATGGATTCCTTATCCATGGATTCAACCATCAATAGCTTGAAAATATTTTTAAAAATACAAATTCTAAACAGCACACCTTGATTTTGCCATTTGATATATGGGATGCCATTTTACAGTGCCATTATATTTAATGGAGCTTGAGCATCCATCAATTTTGATATCTTACTAGGGATCCTGGAACCAAACCCCAGCGGACAGCAAAAATAGTATGAAGAGATGGGAGATGTAGAACTTTGTCATATGTGATGTGACCAGATCTACCTAATCAGGGAATCAGGGTTCTGGGTGGGAATCAAGATTAATGGAATAAACCACTGATGAAGTTGAAAGAGAGGTGAGTGGAACAGGCCCTAACATTAGGCAGAATGAAGCGATTGCCTCAAGTAGCAGGAAATGAATTGTGTGACAACAAAGTGCTGCAGAACAGAGAAGTGCACCCAGCCTGCCATCTGCCCCTAAGGTAGCTAGAGCCTGAATGAACCACAAAAAAAGCTTACACTTAATTTAATTAATATGATATTGACTATTGATATTCAAATACAAGGACCAAATGTGACTAAGGGGGGTTGCAGACTGCCAGAAATAGTGCAAATTGAGTCCACTTTTAGGGTTAGGGTTAGGGTTAGGGAATCATGGGAACTGTATTTTATTGTGGCACCAGAGCTCTCTGACAGAGAAGGTACAATGTCTCAGAAAAAAAAAACAATTCCCATGATTCCCTAGCACAAACCCTAACCCTAAAAGTGGACTCAATTTGCACTATTTCTGGCAGTCTGCAACCCCCCTAAGATATCAATATATGGTGCAAATCCCAGCTCAGCCATGGAAACCCACTGGTGACCTTGGGCAAGTCACGCTCTCTCAGCCACACCGGATGGCAATGGCAACACCGCCCCTGAAGAAAATGGCCAAGAAAACCTTGTGATAGGGTCGTCATAAGTCAGAAATGATTTGAAGATATTGATGATAATGATAAAGATATTGACAATCCCATTCCGTTCCCCCAATTAATTTTATTTTTCCATTGATGACATGTGCATTCAGTGGTTTGCCTATGAATTTTGGCAGTGATGCAGAATATAAGTTGTTTTAAAAATAAAAATCCTGGAGGACCCTTGAAGGGGGGGTGCAAAAAGAAAAAAAAAGGTTTGGCATTGTATGTGGCCTGAGGCCCACATTTTGCCTACCCCAGTTGAGGATTTGGGAGTTCCAAGTTTTAATCCTAATTCAGAACAGATCCACACTGCACAATTATAGCAACCCGATCCCACTTTAACTGCCACTTCTTCATCCTATCGAAACCTGGAATCTGTAGTTAAGTGATTTCCTTAGAATTATCTTTTGCATTCCTCTGAACTACAGCAATAGGACTCTCTGGCAGAGAATACTAAGTACTGCATGAAACCAGAAACCCCAAGTTTGTGCACAGTGGAACATGGCAGTTAAAGTGGGATCAAACTGCTATAATTGTACAGTGTGGATGCACTCTGAGTAATGCTATGTCAACCACTCATTTACTTAGGCAGACCTTTTTAAGAAGTTTGTTGTAGGGATAAAGTAAGGAGGAGAGGGAGGTGAGATTTTCCTCACAGGGTTGTTGTGTCAATAAAGTAGGGAGGAAGAAGATAGCCATATATGCTTCCATGAGCTCACTGAAGGAAAGGCAAGATGTAATTGTAACTAATTAAGCAATACTATGATACAGGAGTAATGATCAGGTGACCTGCAGTGACAATAAAATAAAATACAGTATTACAAAAGTGCCAAATGTCGGAAGTAGAATACTTATTTGTATTTAGCTGCCAAATTTCAGGAAGTTTGTGGATGGGAGGAATGTTCCAAACTATGAGGAAAGGAAAATCTGGCTTTTTAGACTTACGGTAGGTAGCAGTGAGTCACACGCTCTTAGCCTTCAGGGGAAGGCAATGGCAAACCTCCTCTGAACAAATCTTGTGAAAGAAACTCCATGATAAGTTCACCTTAGGGTCCCCATAAACTGGAAATGACTAGAAGGCACACTACAACAACTTGCAAAATTGATCATCATATGGCCCTCTGTTCTTGCATTAAATTAGGTGTGCTCGCTTCTGCAGCACATGCATTAAATTTGGAACAATACAGAGAAGATTAGCATGGCCCCATGCAAGGATGACACACATTCAATTAGGTTATCACACTGTGGACATGCAGTTAATTTGGATTGACTCCCCTTTTGGTTAGGAACACTGACTGAGAAGATTACATGTGCTGTCAAAAGTGCATTTTAGTGAAAAGGAAAATATTCTATTATTTTTATGAGTATCTTTTTTTCCTGGGGTTTAGGCTCCACCTATTGGTTAAGACTGAAGCGGTACAGCTTAGCTAGTTCTCTGATCAATAGCCCTGTCTTTTTCTAGGTTTGTATAATTCAATTAACAACAAAATATTCAGTCAATTTTTATGGAAAATCATGGGAGATATCTGAACAGTACAGCTAGCCTGTTACTAAAACTTAAAATAGGGATGTCACAGGACAAATTCCTTTCAGATATCAACACATTGATAGCACGTTGCAAGTTAAATATGCTATTTGGACATGGAGCCCTGTACAAGATAACAGATGTGCTCCAAAATGAGGTCTCCCTCCCTGGAGTTGCTTGTGACTAGTAGTAATGATTCATATATCTTTTAATCAAACATCAGGAGATGGACATGATAAAATATGTGATAGAACTAGATGTCACTTGTATCCATCATCTGTAATATTCTGCCAGTTGATGAAGGGAATTTTATCTCACTTGTGTATCAGATCAGAAATGCAGACAAATAAGGTTATGTAATTTTTAAAGAGATAATTGAGTTTGGAACTTCAATTTTTCATTTAACCTGTCAATTCTTAAATATTTTCTTAAATATTCTTAAATATTTTCAGGGTCCATTTTGGGAGTGGGGGTGGGGACATACTGCTGTATACAGCCGGTTCATACATTCAGAGTGGGCAAAATTCTTATGACAAAGAAATGGAAAAATAAAAAGCACCAAAACCAAGGAATGGGTTAAAAAGATATGCCATGTAACACTCATTAATAAAATAACAGGCTTGAAGCATCCCTTGAACAGATATCCCTGTATTCTAGAGAGTAAAATGGTGGTTCATGTTGTGCTACCCATTTTGCCAGCTCTGTAGTGCCTCAACAGAGCATTACTCCTATTCTTAATTTTTTGTGGATTTTTTGAGCCTTGTGGCCATGTTCTAGAAGAGTTTCTTTCTGACGTTTCACCAGCATCTGTGGCTAGCATCTTCAGAGATGCCATTATGTATTATTAAGTTTTAAATACATAAAAGGGGCCTCATCCTTTCCTTCTCATTACTTTTTTATTTGATTCAATATAATCTTCTGTACTGATGCACTCTTGGTGTCTATTATACTCCAATATATATCTCTTGAAAGCTCCTTCTTTCTCTGTCTCCTAGGGTTTTCCCCCCCAAGCTATACTGTTCAGTAACACTGGCTTGGCTCCAATGGAGCACTTTTATGAGTGGAAGTGTGCTGATGGATTTGGATTTCTACTCATTCCTTCTTTACAGCTTTTTCACTATGCCACATCTAGTTCTATCCTGGAGCATCCCCCAAATTTCAAAAGCAGTTTTGAGGGAGCTGATGAATAGAGGGGCTTTAGCAGAATAGAAGGATGAGGAAAAACCCTTTCCTATTCACATAAAGTGGCTAATGATTCTTAGGGCTTGCAACTGTATGTGATAAATGTAATCCTTCAAAAAGAACCAAATTAGATGTGACATGCAGCTTGGCCTTGTGTAACTCCAATCAGTAGTACCCATGATCTTAGCAACAAACTGAGAATGCGCTTCCCACCGGGATTTCACGTCATCCCTGGAATTTAGATTGCTTCTAAGTTGCAGGTGGAGGGCTCCTGTTGGTAGCACTCAGAAGGATATGGTACAGCTATTTCATAGTCTCAAAAGTGCTACAAGATCTCTCTACATACTGATTCTACAGACTAATACAGTTATATCTTTGAATTCTACCATAGTGAATTGCATAGTAATAATTTTTTTGGAAGTGCCACCATGCCCTCAGTGCCCTCAGTGTGAGAAGGTTTTTACTATCTGAAAGATTGATGATCTTTTCAGTGGGTTCATTTGTGACATTATTTCTGAAACAAACCAACACAATTTAGTTGGAAGGATGATGCCAAGCGACTTACCACTTCCAGATCAAACCTTTGGACAGGACAGCAACTGCTTCTCCCCACATTTGGCCTGCATTTTTGTGTGCCAATGCATGGATCAATGCCAGGGTACAATTTCTGATTCTCTTTGTTCTACACACAACTGCAGAACTCTTTTGCTGCAGTACCTTCTGTTTTTGGCTTCTGTGTTCATCATAGAAAAGTGTTCTTATAGAAAGTTTGAGGTTGTTTTTCAGTGAAGATGAGGAAGCAATATGGTTGCAAGGCCTACAGGTAGCCTGAAGGATTGTGTGTAGTCTTGTTTATTTTTGCTTTTAAAAGACCACCAGTTGCTGTGCATGTATATATGTATGTGCGTGCACACAGGGTGCCCAGACATCCTTCTTTTCCAGGACATATCCTACATTTCAACCTTCTGTCTAGGAGGAACTCCCAAACGTCCCCCATTTTGAGCATGACTAAGAAGCATGCATGTATGTAGCTTTTATTTTGTAATGTCCTACCTTTTTTTTGAGCATCCTACATTTTATAGTGCCCTGTCCTCCTTTGCAGTTAGCACTTCTAGTCACCCTGTGTCTGTGTGTCTGTACAGGAGTAGGGATGGGGATAGAGCAGCATCGGTACTGGAAAAATTGTTTTGTAGTCTTATTCCTCTTTCATCGATCTTGACTTTGGTCCTCCAGATGTTTGGGACTTCAGCTCCCAGAATTCCTGACTATTGACCAAACTGGCTGGGGCTTAGGAGTTGAAGTTCAAAACACCTGGAGGACCAAAGTTTGGCAATCACTGATCTTGATTCAGTGGCTGCAGTTCTGGCTAGTATTGTGCACTTTTCCTTCATCTTGGCACAAGCAATGGAAGCCCATAGGCATTGAGGAAAGACTCTGAACTTCCTGTGGGCATTCACCAATTGGTAAAACAAAATCGAACTAGGCTGCTCTGGTTATCATCACTAACTCCAGTAACTGACAGTCTTATGTTCACACACTATCTCTAGATGCCTAAATTTGTCTGTGAGAAGCATTTTATAATAACTGGCAACTGCACTCTCCCAGTCAGCTGGTTTCTCCATTGTGATGCCTTCATTTCTGAAGCATGTAAGACATATCTCAACAAGTTTTTGATTTGTTTATATAATCTACAATGACCTTTAGAGCTTGCTTCTTGTTCTGCCAAGGATTGGGGAACCATAGGCTTCAGGAACCTTCCCTTCTGTGTGATAAAACAGAACAAAGCTTGTTCAGTGTCAATGAAACTCAAAAGTGATATCTTTCCAAGCCTTTAAACATCAAGCAGGGGTTAGAGTTAATTCCTTGTCATGGGAATTTGCTGTCCCTGGGCCAGACTACAGATAATGAATTATGTCAGTGAAAGACTCTGGTGGCCGGTTCTTTTCAGAGAAACGTGACATCATCCGTACAGCTCTTTGGCAATAATGCAAGAACCGAAAGCTGTGTGGGCAGGGAATAACAGACAGATGTCTTCCAGTGGTTCATTTGATCAGTTTCAAAGCTTGCTGTACGAAGGAACAAAGTGTGCTTGCTCACCATCACTGGAACCATCATCTCCTTGTTTTTGTTTTCTGTACGTTTGGGACTGGAGTTCTCACAGCCCACTGGAGACATGGCTTATATACTGTTTCACAGAAAGAGAGGCAGAGCAGCTTCACTGGTTTAGAATAGATCGGTGGTCTGCCTAGCCCAGCGTCCTGCCTCTGACATCAGATTTTATTAGCAAATTCAGGGAAAGTGTCCATCAGCAGTTCAGGGTTATGTAACAGAGTAGTGCTTAGTTCACTGAACTGATCAAACAGGTTCATCGCTGGGCCATTCATTCATGTGTCCTCAATGAGCCACAAGCGTCTGAGCTTTATTTCTTTTGCTGATCTGTACAGCCAAGGAAAGAAGCATTCCATCAGCAGTACCTGAAGAAATGGAGAAAAGTTTGTGGAGGCAGTACTGTTTTTAAAGAGAAGTGGAAGAGAGAAATCTTGCAGTTGCATGCTCACTAGGCTGGCTGACCTCTGCTTTGAATGGGAAACATGATGAGTGTAAATTGGACTGACATTTTCTGAGCTGACTAGAATGCTGAGCACTGGTTTTACTGGATGCATGCCACAGTAGTTTGTTAGTGTCCGTTATGGATAGCGAGGAAAGCACAGCCAAATCTATTGTGTATGCAATGGCAACAGGCATTTGGACAACCACCTGGTTGCAAATTGTCCTGATTGTGCTATCAGTGCTTGGCAATGCAGAAGTCAGTGGACAGGGGAAGGAAGGCATTTTGACTGATGAGGGAACAAAAGATTTGTAAGGTATAAATATTATCAGGGCAAGTCATAATAGTAAAGCATAATCCCTTTTTAATTTCAAACAGACAGTCCCAATAGAATCAATGCTAAGTTATGATGTTCCGTTATGGCAGCCATCTTTTCCTTTGAACAGTGTTCTTGGCAAGAAAGACTACATGATGGTTTACTAGCATTCTCAGAAAGTATTCTGTATGAAATTAAAAAGGAATGCTGCCAAGCTACTGAGAGTACATCTACACTGTAGACACCACTTTAATGGCCATGGCTCCATCCTGGGATTTCTAGTTTTGTGAGGCACCAGCACTCTTTGGCAGAGAAGGCTGAAGACTTTGTAAAACTACAGATCCCATGATTCCACAGGATTGAGATACAGCACTTAAAGTGGTGTCAAGCTGCATATTTCTACAGTGTTGATGCACCCTCTGACACCTCCTTTGCTCTTTCAAGCAGCATCAAAAGTGGAAGTGTTGACCACTTTCTCTTTATGAGTAAGTGCCACCATCCTAAAGTATTAGAATTCAACCCATCCCATTCTTCAAAACTGACTCCCTCCCTCAAAAAGTTCAGTCAATAATTTTTTGATCAAGTCCACTTTGAGTTGTGTGCAAGAATGGACTTGTCACTGGTAAAGACATTTAAGAAACTGAGGAGAATTTGTTTATGGCTATGAGAGAACCTTTAGTAGCAATATAAACAATATTAGCATTTTTTGCCATATACGAAAGAGTGCAGTTGGAAAAATTTCAATGACTTCTTTTTGGGACATTTTTCTAGTAATTTCATTTACTACAAAAAACCCTTCAGATTTTACACAAAATAGAATGTTTTGGTGTCAAATCCATTATACTTAGATGATGTTTATACATAATGTTTTTGTACAAAAAGATGTTTTGTACCTGTGTTATCCTTTTTTTAATTGCAGAACAGTATATGTTAACAGTGTTTTGAGCGAACTAAACATTTTGCAAAAAAATCCTAAAATGTGAAAAGTAAGTGAACTTTATTTAAAAAAAACACAAAACCTTGTAATCTCACCTAGCACAGAGAAAATATATTTTTATTCTTGTGTGAGAGAGCAGAATAATATTACCTCCTGATCTCTAGCATATTTATTATCTAGCATTTGTGGGTTTAACCTTCCTTTAGAGGTTCAACATGTGAAGGTTTTACTCACACTCTTTGTTAGGGCAGTGTGAAAAGTCTTTTGGAATTTAGAAAATGTGATATTGGCATGGCCATAGCACTGCATGGGGGACCAATGACCTTATCTTATTTCTCATCCTGGTACACAGCACCTGTTGTACTATTAATAAACTGGCCAAGGAATACAAAGTGCTCACAACCAGGATATGACAGCTACTGTTGTAGCATAATCAGAACAAAAATGTAGACTAGTAAACTTTGATCTTCTATTTCATGGCATTTGTAGACATATATTCTTAACTGTGCATGATGAAAACTACAAAAGCTATCCAGGGAAGTTAATAAAACCCAATTAATTCACCATGATTTCATGAAGGATAGTATTTATAGGTTACATTACTATTTGTCTTTAACTTTGTCCTCTTTGATCCAAAATGCCTGATTAATGCTCTTATGTAGCACATCAACTAGCTAGGAAAATAAGTTGTGGGTGGCTGAAAGCTGAAGTCAAGAATGTTTTAATAAGAAAAGAAACAGATTGGGTTCCTGGGCTTGTTGCAGTATCCCTAAAATAAATCAATCCTAAATTAAGATAAATTAGTCCAATCCAGTAGAAAAATTTCTAGGGAATGTTGAGATTACTCCATAAATAAAACCTTGGATTTACTGTATCAGACCTTGGCATCCAAAGAGCAGCTATTACAGCAGCATTCTGTACAAAACTAGGTACTAAGTACGCTTTGTAATCTGAACATGCTTCCAGCAGTGAATGTCTGAAGAGTATATTGTTAGACTATAAGGGGTCCCTTACTAGAGGTTGACTAATCCAGCATTCTGTTTGTAACAGCAGTCAGCTAGTCATCTCTTCATATGTATAAAAATGGCCTGGCTGTGTCAACGAGACTGCTGAAGTGTGCTTTAGATGGGGCTATTCCTGAAGGCTATGTGAAAACTGCAACAAGGCTTCCTCTACAACATTGGGCTTTATCCTCCTCCCAAGAAAGGAGGAAGACAATGTGCCACTTTATCATCTAGCGCAGTGATCTTCTCCTACTTCAGTGGCAGCACATGATGCCATGGTCACAGTAACCCATCAGCAAAGAATGCTCTTCTAAAGCAATTAGTTTTCTGAACAATAGCTTCCAGATGTGTGTTGTAGTCCAAACTAGTAAAATTTTCAAGTTATGTTATTTCACTGAGTGAAGAATACCAGGTTAGTAAGAGTAATATGAATAATACTGAAGTGTGTCCTTGCAGGCTAGAGAAGATGTGATCCATATGCTGAAGACAGAGAAAATCAGGCCTGAGGTCTTGGAGGCACATTATGGATCTGCAGCTCCAGAGAACGTCTTGAAAATATTGCACAGAGATGCCCTCCTTGCTCATGAGAAATCAGCAGGAGAAGATGTTTATGAGAAGCCAATTTCAGAGGTATGTACCTTTTGCTTTGAGTCAAGCTGAGTCACGATACTTTTCATGTGTTTGCTGTTTATTTTCAATATCGACAGACAGTAGCATGTCAGAATTCAGGGATATCTGATTCTCTCTTCCTCTCCAGCATCATCAATGGGAAAAAGATATTTGTGCTTACAGTCAGTAAGCTATTGTTAGTACACAACATATTTCATTTGTGGAAACTACTCCTAACAATTCCTCCAACATTAGAAAATACCGTATTTTTCGGCATATAAGACACTCCGGCATATAAGACGCA
>CM034701.1:268259309-268323430 GCA_020142125.1 Phrynosoma platyrhinos | reverse complement strand
GATCATATGGGAAGAGGCGGTCCTTAAGATAAGATGGACCTAAGCCATCAGGGATGAGTCATTGGCAGCTGAGATACTTAATTCTGAGCAAATATGTACTGAGGACAAATGGCCTGTAAAGGTCTGTGTTTGAAACTGATGTCATTAGCATGTTTTGTTGTTGTTGCTGCTGTTATTCACCCTCATGTCAATCTTGACCCATGGTGACCCTGTAGATGAGACATCTCCAAGACTCCCTGTCCTCCACTGCTCTGCTCAGTTCCTGCAAATTCACACCTGTGGCCTCTTTTATAGAGTCCATCCATCTAGCATGCAGCCTTCCTCTCTTTCTGCTTCCCTCCACCTTTCCTGGTATTATTGTTTTTTTGCAATGAGTTGTGACTTCCCATGATGTGGCCAAAGTACAACAGCCTTAGTTTAGTCATCTTGGCTTGCAGAGAGATTTCTAGTTTGATCTGTTCTGGGAATCGTTTGCTTGACTACTTGGCTGTCCATGGTAACCTCAGCATTCTTCTCCAGCACCACATTTTGAATGAATTTATTTTCTTCCTATCCACTTTCTTAATTGTCCAGTGCTCGCATCCATACAGATAATAGGGAATACAATGGCTTGTACAATTCTAACTTTTGTGTTCAGTTGTATATCTTTACATTTTAGGATCTTGTCTAGTTCTTTTATAACTGCCCTCCTCATTCTTAGTCTTCTTATGATTTCTTGACTGCAGTCCCCACTCCAGTCAATGTTTGATCCCAGGTTTGAGAACTCTTTTACTATTTCTATTTCTTCATTTTCTAGGTTGTGTAAATTCTCTGTGATTATAACCTTTGTTTTCTTATGTTCATTTATGCATTTCTCTATGCATTTGTACTGTCTTCGTTGATCTTCCTTAGTAGTTTCTCTAGGTCTGTGAGGTTTTCCACTAGTAGTATTGTGTCATCTGCATACCTTAGGTTGTTGATATTCCTTTCTCCTATTTTCACTCCTCCTCCTTCTGTGTTCAAGCTTGTTTTTTGTATAATATTTTCTGCATATAAGTTGAACAGATAGGGTGAAAGGATACAGGCTTATCTGGCCCCTTTGCCAATTGGGAACCATTCTGTTCCTCCGTCTTCTGTTCTGACAGTAGCCTCTTGTTCTGAGTACAGATTCCTCATCAGGACTATCAAATGTGTTGGCAATCCCATGTCTTTAAGGGCATTCCATAGCCTTTCATGATCTATGTGGTCAAAGGCTTTGCTATAATCTATAAAGCACATTATGATTTCTTTTAGAATTCCTTGGTGTGTTCCATTAGCCACCATATGTGGTCCCTTGTGCCATATGTTGTTGAGTATGTATAGTGATCGTTTCCAATCTGTTGGCCATAGTTTTGTTTTCCATATCCATTGACATATATTGGTTAGCCCTGGTGTTGATTTTGTCAGTATAGATTGTAGCAGTTTGATTGGAATATCATCTGTTCCTGATGATTTATTTTTTCCCATTTCTCTAATTGCAGCTTCCACTTCTCTTTTATAATTTGGGGTTCATCTTCATATGGCTCTTCAGTCCATGTGTCCTTCATTTTGTTAAACTTCATTTTGTTAGCATATTAATGATTACTAATTTTGGATCAGTTTAACATAAAAGTGACCAAACCATGGTGAAATGTTGTGCATGTAGCAGGTGAGAAAAATGAGGAAATAGCACAGCCTCCACCAGGTTGCATAGTTGCCCTTTGTTCACCACAATACAGCTGTTCACATGACCCAAACCACTTTGGCTGAGAGTATCTTGTATTTAGTTTGTGTGTGTGGTGATTTAAAGGCAAACTAACAGCAATTGTCCTGGATCCTAGAACAAATAAATTAATAAATAGGAAATGATTAGCCAACAGAAATACTAAAATGCCTATAAAATGTATGTGGAAGATAAAATTCATTTAGAAATGTAGAAATATATATTCTGTGAGATAGTATTTACATGTATTTAAATATGTATATAAATGTGAAGTTTTCATGTGGATTTTGTTTTTAAAAACTCTGAATAATGTAGAAATAGGATGGGGTGCACTTATGACTGGACTCATACAAATCTGAACAGAAACAGAATGATGCATCTGTTCTTGTTTTAAACCTTGCTGATAATCTCTCCTTTTCTTATAGTAGGCTGTTTCCCCTCCTGTATTGAAATCCAAAACACCATACTTCATAAGCAGTCTCCTCCTTCAAATTTTTTCAAGTCTCTTATGACTGTCAAAAACTCAGTTTCTTCTTCTAAGAAGTAGTTTGATATGACTGACACTTTTTAACTTGCTTCCTCCTCTGTAATTGGTCTACAACAGACAAAAGTAAATACTGGAAACTAATGGAAAAAAGTGGGTTTTATTGCTTATGAAGGGGCCATGTCACATTTATGTAACACAACATTCTTGTTTAGCTGATTTACTAAAACTATCCAACAACATATTTAACATAGTCAATTTTATGTTTCAATAAACCAGCTGGATAGACTCGAAGAAAAGCAGAAAGAAACATACCGGCGCATGCTCGAACAACTTCTCTTGGCAGAGAAATGCCATCGCCGCACAGTTTATGAGCTGGAAAACGAGAAGCATAAACATACAGATTACATGAACAAGAGCGATGACTTTACCAACCTTTTGGAGCAAGAGCGTGAAAGGTGAGCACATCAGAGATGGCCTGTTGAATAAATTCTACCTTTCAAGCACTACTTCACTAAGAGGTGAAGGACTTTGCAATGATTTCTCTGCAGCAGAATTTCAGAATTGCAGCTAATATCATAGAAACAGGTTAACATTTTGAATTCCTGCTCCCCCATAGTTCCCATCACTCATCATACCTCCTGGCCCAACTCAGAATTAGTGTCTGCTTTCTATCTCTGCTACAGATTCAGAACTGATGCTATCAGGGTTCATTATATGCTCAATTTATTTTTTTAACTTATATTATTCAATAATTTCTATAAGGAAAAAATCTTATGAATGGTTCAACATTTGTCCACTTTTTAGCCCAGAAAAGAATATTTGCAAAAAGTGTTTTGCAAACAGTGGTTTGCTTTACGCTGTACTGAACTGGGACAAGGAGAGATACCTGACCATTCACATCCTCTATAAACCCCAATTTGTATCTATTTATGTAATATAACAGAAACATAAGGTTATATAATGGCTCCATGGTATTCTTTGTGATTTGGCTCCAGGATCCCCCATGGATACAAAATCTGTGGATGCATCACAATATATGGTGGAGTAAAACAATGTCCCTTATATAAAACAGTTTTGTGTTTTGGATTTTCTATGGGGAGGGGATATTTTCAAGCTATGGATGGTTGAATCTGTGGATGCAGAGGACCAACTATATATCAAAAATCTGAATAAACCTTTATGATATCCAAATAAAGAAGAACAGATCATCTTCCTGCTACTAATCCATTATAGTTTCAGCATATCATTATATTCATTCCATTTAAATATTCCTAGCTTCTCTGCTTCAGTTTTAGATTAACTACAGCTGAGAACATTGCCTAAGCCCTAAATTGTATAAAGCATTGATTATGATTTGTTTAAAGAAACCAACTTCCTAATACATGGTTTAAAGTTGGCTTGTTTCAGCAAAGCATAGCTAAGGTTGCAAAGTTGGTTGGGTTCAAATGATACAAGCAGTGGTTAACCAAAAAGGAAAGAGAGAGTTTCTCAACTCATCCTTGTAGTTGCACTACAGAGGAAGGTGTGCCCAGTCCAAAGGCTTGCTGGGGTTTGTCCTTTAGGTCACTGAGCACTTAATAGCATGGCGTCTGGTTTGGGTTCACTAGTACAATGTATTCTTATATAACATGACCATAATAAAACTGGTAAAAACTTTAATATTGTTCATATATTTACCCTCATTATATTGCAATGTGTGGTGATAAGAGATTCCCACATTGCTTGTTTGATGCTTCAGTGCAGAACTGATATGCAGAAGAAGAGCTGAGATTCTACTGAGTCAAATTGCTCACATAACAGATCATATTGTATAAGGGAAAGTCAGTATCTTCCAAGGGGGGATTGGTATGTATGTAATGGCAAGCAGGAGTAATCCTTCATTACTACACCAGGGGAGCTTTAGACTCTGCCAGTGTTCAGTAGATCCTGGCCATAAATATAAAGTATCATTAACTCTAAAAGTTCACCAACCATACAATCATAGATTTGGAAGGAGCATCAAGGGCCATTGAGTCCAACCCCCTGCTTAGTGCATGTTCTCCAATAAAGCATCCTCAGCAGGTAGCTGTCCAGCCTCTTTTTGAAGACATCCAAAGAAGGAGACCCTATCATCCTTCTAGGTAAGTGGTTCCATTGCCAAACTGTTCTTACTGTTAAAATATTCCTTCTAATATTCAATTGAATCTACTCTCCTGTAACTTCAGCCTTCTATGACAACATTTGTGGTTTAGTGGACAGTCAAAAGCAGTGGCAGCTGGTTTCTTCCATGTTAGTTGGGTGATGAATTAATTCCAGACTTTAGCCCAGACTTTAAAGGAGCTATCCAAACTACTGAGCCTATTCAAAGAATACAGTCCATTGTCTTGAATTTTCCTTTTAACGTTTTGACTAAAACCCAGAGCAGCTGCACTGCTGTACAGATGTGGGAGGCATTGCAATCAGGGTCCTTATTGAATGCATTTGTTGGAGATTATGAAAAAGAAAATTAGGGAGAGAGACGCTTATTGTTCCTTCCTTATATTTTCACACATAAAAATTGCCAGAATTATTTCACCCTAGGAGAAACTTTATACTTTCAGCTCTGGCGTGAGACTTCCATTTCTAGGTTAAGAGCCACAGATAATGATTTCATGTTGGAGCTTTCTTAGCTCATGGTCCCAGAAGCTCTATCCTTCAGCTGAAACAGCCAGGTCCCAAGTACAGAGAAACACTGATTAATTTCTTCCAATACAGAATCATTGTGTGTGTATGGGGGGGGGGGGGAAGAGAGATCATGTTATCCTGTTCAAGCTTTAGCCTACTAAATCTGGCCTTTGTTAATGCTCCTGAAGCTTCCCTGACAGCACAGAAAAGACATGGCTATGATTGTCAATGTACACAAGGGATTCTCAGACCCCTCCCCTCCCCGATTTTTACTTCTACAAAAACTTTCTTTCACTCTTCCAGTGACATATTCTGCCCTCCTCGCTCCATCCCAGCACCTCCAGCAAAGAAAGGATTGGCGGGTTTCTCAGTAGCCTGTGTGATAAAACATTCCTCTCTGCTTCAGTCATCCTGGCACTGAGATGGTCCTTGGCTTCTCTTCTGGTGATGTAATGTTGGGACGGCATCACCTGCAAAGGAAACTGATCTGCAACTAATAAAGGGAGAACAGCCGCCCTCTTCCCCATGAAACAAGAACGGGAGCCCTGATGTTAGTGGATTTCAAACAACTCTCCCTCCTTCCCCCCAGCCGACTCCTCCGCCACCTTGTTTGTGCCTTTGTTATTCAGGTTTCCTTCTCTCCCCTTTCCCATGAGAAGCTGGTGCCTGAGTCTTTCTTCCTGAAAATAGTGTCATTTTGCTCCACTTTATTTCATATACATGAGATGCAGATAAAGAGTGAGGAGATGTCTGGGAAGGCCTCAGTTCTGAGGTGGACAAGGCTTTCCTCCCCCATTTCAAATCTGCAGGCATTTGTGGGGGTGCTTGTGTGGTAGTTTGTGGCGTAGGGGTTTACACCGGATGAACAAAAATGAAGACAATATAGATTTATTTTTTAAAAAATAAACTACATTGTAATTTTGTTGCTCATTAGCCAGTGCTTACCTAGACTACCTAAGCTAAGATTTAAACAGTTGCTCAGGCTAACTCAAATTTGGCTGAATTCATTTTGGCTGATTTATATTTTTTTAAAAAAAAATCAGATCCTTTGAGCTGTTGACCTTCACAAAATGCATTTTAAAAAGCTGTTGCACATAAGGGATGGCCTGTGTGTGTGAGTGTGTATCTGTGTGAGCAGTGGTGGCTGGTGCGTTCTTGATCAATGGATCAATGAATCTGCTATGGTTTTAGTGTATACTTTAATAGATTCTGCTTCTTGGATAGCTTCTTTGAATTTTGGACTAAAATGCAGTGGGGATTCACTAGTCAACTGAACATGGAGGCCAGCAGTTTCCACTATGTGTGATGGGGCAAATTCTTTCCCCCAAAATGTAGCTTCCTGCTTCCTCACAGCTTGAAAGAAAGATATTTTTCATATACACAAAACATTTTTTAATTGTCCATCTAGATACCTAAGTAGGTGGTGGGCAGATGTTAGCTAGATAGAGCAATTCCTGGTGGGAACTGGCTGCTTCCATTGGAGGCCATTATGATCAGCTCTCACCTGGGCCTCCCTTTTGCTTCTTTTATGAGGAGGAAATATGAATCACTCCCATTTGTCTTTGTCCTTTATCTGCCCCCCAGTCCTATTTGGGAGTCTCACACCATTGCCTGCTTTTCTACAGCAGTGACCCACTTGGAGAGAATGGATTGGAATTACTTGAGAGAGAAAAACATTTAGGGGGATGAGGGTTAATGTGAGATAAGCAGTTTTGTCTCCCAAAAATACAATGTAGGACTAAAGTCACCATCCTGTGAAATGCCCCCTAGCCCTTTATGTACCTGCTACTATTATCATTATTTTCTGGTGCCATCACTACAATTTCAAAAAGAGATTGCTGTGTACATAGAGGTATAGTAGGGGCCAGGAAGAAGCTACCTTTCCAGAAAAACAGGTCTAAATTCCCTGAGCTAGACTCAAGGAACTGTGTGGGTTCTCTGTGTTCCAATAGTAATACCTCTCTAACAATTCTTGAAATACAAGCTGTGAGTTTCACCACTTACAACAACCTGTACACACTACAAAAGTCTCTTTAATTGTAAAGTCTCCTTGCTTTGAATGTTTGTTGAAGCCTTAATGCCTTTGTCTACCAAATACTTAAAGCTCTCTTACTTTGTTCATTGTTCCCCCCCCCCCCCCCCCCCCCCCCCCGCCTTACAAACTATAATCCAGAAATGGTGGAGGCGGGGAGAAGAGCACAGTGGGATATTGTGGGAATCCATGGCATTGCACTTATTACTCATCTTACCATATATCAGTGATGAAAATTGGCAAGAGCAGGCATGTATGACAACTGGTGTAAAATTCTGGCAAAAGAACACAATCCTCTTTCTTCACTGCTGTACGTTATTGGCAAATATACAATACTGCCTATATTTTCTCAGGGATATCATCAATATACTGAATCTTTTTGCGAAAATGTTACAGGCAGACTGATAGAAACAGGGCTGAAGTTGAAAGAGATGCTTACTAATTTTGTTTCAAGATCTTCGGATGGGTCTCATGAATATAGAGGAACTGGAAATTAAAACAACAACTCCAAACCTAGTTTACTTTTCCCTTCATCCAGTTAACCCAGTGGTTCTCAAACGGTGAGGCACGACCCCCCCCGGGGGGTGGAAAATTTGGAGGCCTTGAGCCTTCCTCCTCTTCCCAAACTATTTTAATGTGCAATATTTACACATGTGTTGAGTTAAATACTGGATTTCCTTAAATAAAACTGTTTTACCTTTAAAATATGCATATGCATGAATGTACAAATGAAAATACGCACACTAAACAAACAAAATATTTTTATTCATATACTATGTTTAGGGAGGGCATGAATGTCCACATGTAGATGTAAAGGGGGTCATAAGGGTAAAAAATTTGAGAACCACTGAGTTAATCTGTAAAGCAGTGAGTTACGAAAGTCAGTAAGGCTGAAAGTGGCTTCGAACCTCTGCATGAATTAAGGATTTGTAAAGATGAAAAGAAATAAGGTAACTGGCAATCTAGGTTAACTAGACTGGGGGGTGGGGGGATGAGGATATCAGGCTACAATTTCAAAACTTTTTAGGGGAAGGAACCATTGTTCAGAGGTTAGAAATGCTGCTAGTTTGGAGTACAATACCCAGAATCCACTCCAGCCAGCATTTTTCAGTCAGAGCACAAACCTTATATGCAGATGACCCCAGATCCAATCCCTGGTGTCTTCAGTTAAAAGAAGTGGAGGGTTTGATTTGATGGCTCTTGAGGTCTCTTCCAACTCTATCGATTTTATCGCATGTCGTTTCAAACTGAATCAAGCCTCTTTGGCTGCAGCTGGGAGGCAGGATGAAGGCAGGGATTATCGCAAGCTAAATTGCTGTTGAATCACTGGCTGCCATCAACCCAGGTCCCAGCCGGGTTCAGCTGGTGCTTTTTAGAAGTTGGAAAGTGTTCCAGTTTCTAAAAAAGCTCCGTCTGAGCCCAGCTTGGACCTGGGCTGATGGTGGCCAGTGATTTGATGGTGATTTAACTTGCAATAATCCCTACCTCCATCCCGCCTCCCACTACAGCCCAGGAGGCTTGATTCAGTTTAAAACAAAATACAATAAAGTTGTTAGATTATATAGAATCATAGAATCATACAGTTGGAATAGACTTCAAGGGCCATCCAGTCCAACCCCATTCTGCCATGCAGGAACACACAAATAAAGTACTCTCAACAGATGGCTATCCAAAGACCTCCAAAGAAGGAGACTCTACCACACTCCCAGCTCTTACTGTCAGGAGGTTCTTCCTAATGTTGAGTGGAATCTCTTCTCCTGTAGCTTGCGTCCATTGTTCCATGTCCTATTCCCTGCAGCAGCAGAAAACAAGCTTCCTCCATCCTCAATATGACACCCCTTCAAATATTAAACAAGGCTATCGTACTGCCTCTTAACCTTCTCCTTTCCTGGCTAAACATACCCAGCTCCCTAAGTCTCTCCTCATAAGGCTCCTCATAAGGCTGGGCATGCTTCAGCTTGTGAACATCCTTTTTGAACTGGTGCCCAGAACTGGACACAGTATAGCAGATGAGGCCTGACCAAAGCATAATAAAATGGCACTATTACTTCCCTTGATACACACAAACACACACACACACACACACACACACACAGAGTATATAGGAGTGTGTGTGTATGTAAGGAGTGTGGCCCTACAATGCCTACGCTCCCATAAGTTGCTCATCCTTGCTGTATAGTGAGGATTGCAGCCTTAAAAGGGGGGTTCCAGCTTTTTCTTTACTAATATTAAATATTAGTAATTGGCTCTTGATTTTAAGTCGAGGTTCTTCAGAAGCTGTTGAGTCTCAGCAGCCTCAGCCAACATAGACAATGGTGAGGAATACTCCAGCCAGTGAAAAATAGTGAGGAGGCATGCCAAAAGCAAGAATAACCCAACTCCTAAATGAAGCCAGAAGTAAACACACACATATACACACAAAAGCATGCATGCATATTGCACCATGCAATAGTAGCTCCCCTCCACTAGAGTGCAGTGCTGTGCCAAGGGTAGAGCTGTGGGAGAGATCTGTCCTGACTGCAGGCAATAAGCAGCTGCAAAAAAGGGAGTCCTCCTTTGCCTGGCAGGAGAGGAATAGAGCATTACGGAAGAGGTAGTGCCCACATTCTTCATCCACCCACCATCTGAGAGGGAATGCATGGCAGCAAGGCCTACTCTCAAACCCTGGTAAGGAGGAGGATGTGGTGCCTCCACTTATGCCTCTGATTCCATGCCCATCTGGAGGGAACACAGACATGGCATTATCAGGGTGGCCATATGCCATAATTGCAAGGGAGGACAAGGCACACTGGGAAATGGAGGGCAGTTGAGAAAAATGGAGGACTTTACAAAACGAAAGCTCGTTTTGAATAGAAAGGTGGGATATAAATCCTTGAAATAAAATAAATCAAAATAAAGCTCAATAACATAAATATAAATGCATACTTCGTAGTCATGCTCAAGATGGAGGACATTTTGGAATTCTTCCTGGGCAGAAGGTTGAAATGTAGGACATGTCCTGGAAAAGCCTGTCCAGTCACTCTGGGCACTTTGACTTCAAAATAGAAGGAAGAGATACATGGCAGTGACCCTCCCCAGCCCCTGGCAGAGGCAAAGGGAGCCATCAACCTTTGCCAGAAGCCAGGGTGGCCAGTCTGCAGAGCAGCAAGTGTCCTCCTGAGGGGAAAGGTGCTGTGGTGTGCCTACCATAATTGACACTTGGAATGAAGAGAGGGCTTGTATATGGGCGTCTTTGCCTCCTGAGCCAAAATGCCACCCCTGACTTTGGGGAGGCAGAATGTCTTGGGTTGGACTTCCTGGAAGGCCTAGATGGAAGGGCCAGACGCAGGAGTGGCTCTCTGCTGCCCATGCATCTGCCTGCTTGCAGGATAGAAACTGTTTTTCCAGGGCCAGGCCAAAGGCAGTAGAAGTCTGGCAGGGAGTTGGTCCTCTCTTCAGTCCTCTGTGACCCAATGCTTCGCCCTGCCCTGAGAGAGAAGGGGAGAACAGTTGTCAGCCTCTGTCTCCAGTAAGTACCCAGAAAAGAAGCAGATCTTTCAGGCATAAAGGGTCTTTGGGTACCAAGTGTTGTTTGAAGCCCCATCATATCTTGACAGTATCACCTTCCACTCTCCCTACCGGCTGCAGCCTTGGCACAGCCTCCTCCTCAGCCCAGTTGCCAAGGCACTCCGGCATCCAGCTACCTCAGTTAGGTTTCCCTGGGCTCCCCTTCCTCAACACCCTACACGCCTAAGGAAGGCATGGAGTGATGCCCTCTCCCTCTCTGGCCAGGAAAAGGAGGAGTCCTCCTTATTGCCTTCAACCGGGGAGAACTGCCCCCACCACCCATGCCACTGGGAGGAGGAAATTTGCTCATCCCAGGGCCTAACTTCACTACCATGGGCAGCTGTCTCACTGAGGCTGATGGCATAATCAGCCCTGGCAAGAAGTAAATTTGCTCCTCAAGGAGCAGACACCATTAGGTTGCGTACCCCTCAAAACATAACATTGGGATGGCCTCCATGTGTAAGTGCCAAATTATGTCTTAGGTGATGCATCTCAGAGCTAATTCAAAATGATCAACTGTGGTCTTCCATGTGTTTCTGAATTGCAACTCCCATAATCCCTCACCATTGATTAAGTGGCTAGCGCTGAGAGGAACTGTAGGCCAAAAAGATTAGGAGAGCTACAGCTGCCTACTCTGGTCCTATTTTTTATTTATTTATTTATTTATTTTGGGCAGTGGCTCAAGTGGTTAAGACACTGACTCTGTTGATTGCAAGATTGGCAGATTGGCAGTTCAAGGCCCGGGTGCTACATGATGGGGTGAGCTCCTGTCACTAGTCCCAGCTTCTGCCAACCTAGCAATTCGAAAACATGCAAATGCAAATGGATAAATAGGTACAACTTCTCAGTGGGAAGGTAAACAGCGTTCTGTGCAATCATGCTGGCCACATGATCACAGAGTAGTCTCTGACCATGCTGGCTCTTTGGCTTAGGAACGGAAATGAGCACCTCTCCCTATGGTCAGACACGACTTGAAGACCTTGTCAACAGGGAATACTTAACTTTTTACCTTTAAACAGCAGGAATCTGAAATATTTAAAGATTTCCCATACCTTGGATCAAACATTGATCAGAAAGGACACTACAGAAGAGATCAGAAGACTAGGATGGGAAGGGCAGCGATGAAAGAACTAGACAAGATTCTAAAGAGTAAAGATATACAACAGAGCACTAGAATTAGACTTGTCCAATCCATTGTACTCCACATCACCATGTTCACATGTGATATCTGAACAGTGAAGAAAGCTGATAAAAAGAAAATCAATTCATTTGAGATGTGCGTGTCGGAGAAGTGTGCTGAGGGTACCTAGGATGGCCAAAAAGACAAAAATAAATGGATCCTTGAACAGATCGAGCCTAAACTTTCCTTGGAAGACAAGATGATTAAAGAGGCTGTCATACTTTGGCCACATTAGGAGAAGGCATTCATCATTAGAAAAGACAATAATGCTAGGAAAGTTAGAAGGCAGTAGAAAGAGAGGAAAACCACATGTCAGATGGATGGACTCAGTTAGGTAGGTCACAGGTCTAAATCTACAAGACCTAAGAAGAACACTGGAGGATAGGGGGCTTGGAGATGTCTCATGTACAGAGTAGCCATGAGTTGAGGCCAACTTGAGGGTAGCTAATAACAACAACAACAAACACAAACAGCAGGGAGACTAAGGTTTTTGTGGGTTTTTCAGGCTGTGAGGCCATGTTCTAGAACAGGAGTAGGCAACCTAAGGCCTAGGGGTCGGATATGCCCCCCCGAGGACTTTGGACTGGCCCCAGGCCAGTCCTGCCGCTGCCGCCCCCACCGCCTACCATGATGATATTGATTATTGTTGTTGTTACTTGTTCTTGGGATTTTCTAGGCAAAATCTCGACAGGGGTTTTGCCATGGCTTTCCTGGGGCTGAGAGAATGCAAGCATATTTTTTTAATTTTTTAAAAATAATTTTTTAATTTTTATTTATTTATTTGTTTATTTTTGGCGCTTCGGCCCCCCAATTGTCTGAGGGACAGCAACCCGGCCCCCGGCTCAAAAAGGTTGCCTACCCCTGTTCTAGAAGAATGTATTCCTGATGTTTTGCCTGCATCTGTGGCTGGCATCTTTAGAGAATGGTGGCATGAAGATGTGGGGGATATATATATACTGTGAGACCCTTGATTGAAAGGATTAGCATGTAAATCTGTGTATTTACAGCAGGGAGACTGTTGTTGTTATATTCATTTGTATCCCGTCTTTCCCCTAATACTGGGACACCAGGTGGCTTACAAAATGTTAAGAGATTAAAAGACATAGGCTGGAATTCTGTATCAGTTTATACTTAATTAAGTACCCCCCAAATCTTATGGAAACATCATTTAACTGTGCTCTGATCTTCAGCAGAATGGGCCTCCTTCTTGCCATGCAGCTGATGCCAAGTAAAGTAGATTGTGGGTGGGGATGAGTTGGCAATAGAGATTGAGTCTCCCTTATCCAGAATTCTAAAATCTGAAATATTCCAAAATTCAAAATTGTCCACACAGGTGGCTGCAATAGTGACACTTTTGTTTCTGATTATTCAATGTACACAAATTTTGTTTCATGCACAAAATTGTTATAAATATTCTGTATAAAATTACCTTCAGGCTATGTGTACAAGGTGTGTACAAAAGATAAATGAATTTCATGTTTAGACTTGGGTCCCATCTCCAAGATATCTTATTATCTATATGCAAATATTCCAAAATCTGAAAAAATCCAAAATCTGAAATACTTCTGGTCCCAAGCATTTCAGATAAGGGAGACTGAATTTGTAGTATCAAACTTGTGACTAAAGGGGGAAACAGACGGGAGCTTCCCATGCGCCGCGGGACAGTGCGCTGCTGGACCGCGGCAGCCGCACCGCGGCGCACTGTCGGCGACTCTAAAAGGAGCACCAAATTGGCGCTCCTTTTAGATTTCAGGGAAAGTGCGCCCTAAAAGCGGCGGGCGCACTTTCCCTGACTCAAACACTGCGGCGCGTCTGGTCGGCGCGGCGTGAGGTCATCCCCGGAGCGCCGGCCATGTGAAGGGCTGCCGACTCCGAGGGCGACCTCGGGAAGAGGAAGGGGCGCCGCTCGTGCGGCTGCCCCTCCTCTTCCAGGCCCGGAAGACGGCTCTATTAGTCGTCTGCCGAGGCCCTATGTAGCAATTATGGATATAAACAGTTATATAACTATAACTTGCTATTGGTTATGCTGGCTAGACCTTCTGAGAGTTAAAGTCCAAAATATATTGCCCTCCCTTGCTCTAATTTCTAGGAAAGTCATGTCAAACAGATTGAAAGGAGATGAGGTAATGGCCTGTCAGCACTGTAGATCTCATGGCTTAACAGATGTTTGTGTGATGTTCTGAAGATGCATATGCTTGGTCCCCTTATATTCAGAGCCAGCCCAAGATATTTTACTACCCCTAAGTGGCTGAACTTTGCAATCTGAGAATTGTCCCCAGTATATTTTTATGGGAGAGAGCCAGCATCTCTTCTAACCATGTGTTTTGTAATGTTCATGGCCTTTAATTGCCCATTTGAGACCAAGTTAATTGAGCCAAACTTCACATTTCAAGATTATATTACAACTGGCAGACCTCACAGCAATATACTGGTGTTGGACTGTAGCTTCCAGCATTTCTCAGCATTGGTTACACCAGCTAGGGGGATGCTGGGACTTGCAATCTAACAATACCTAGCATACTATGTGTTACAGTAAAGTCTGTAGCTTCAATCTGCACCCAAAATGATGCCCATGACTCCTTCCCAACAATTCTGATTAAAGTGGCTGTAAATTTGCAACTACTAGAACTTTATATTTAACAGGAACAATACTGTCATTGTCATCCACGTTTCCTCTGAAGATAGCTATGGGGAAAGGAATTATTCCAGCACTGAGAAGGGATACTGAAGAAGGCACAGAGACCTGCTTGGAAAGGACAAAAACAAATCAGATACTGACGATAGGGTAGCGTTGCTACCTCTTTGAAGCTTGCTCAACCAACATGCTGACGTAGGGAAGCCAGAGGAGCCGTGTGTGTGAGAGAGAATGGGTGATATCTCTGCTAGCTGCGGTGTGTGTAGCTGTGGTGGGTTCGGGGGGGGGCAGATTTTGGCCTCTGGGGCTTTTGAGGGGCCTCATGGATTGCCCCAAATGCCCCAAACAAATCCACTCGGGATTTTTGGGAGGAATATTAAATAGTGCAGGGAAGACGTGAGCTATTTAAACGGCAAAATGCCTTTCCTGGAGGCTTCCAAGAAAGGCAGCTCACCCTTTCTTTTGACCACAAAAGTGCAGCCAGGAGAGACTGGACAAGTCAGGGGCCACAGAAACAGACTCAGGGGGACACAGGTGCCCCCAGGTAGTTTGGCAGTGGGGTACATGCAGCCCACTCCCTGGGCTAGCAAAATATTAATATGGGGAGGGGGCATGGTGATAGGGTAGAATCATAGAATCCTAGAGTTGGAGGATACTACAAGGGCCACCCAGTTCAACCCCCTGCCATGCAGGAACTCACAATCAAAGCACCCCTGACAAATGGCCATCCAGTTTCTGTTTAAAGACCTCCAAAGAAGGAGTGTGTCCCATGTTGAACAGCTCTTACTGGCAGGAAGTTCCTCCTAATGTTGATGTGGAATCTCTTTTCCTGTAGCTTGCATCCATTGATTTGTGTCCTGTTCTTTGAAGCAGAAAAAACAAGCTTCCTCCCTCATAAATGTGACACCCCTTCAAATACTTAAACAGCGCTCTCATAGCACTTATTAACCATCTCTTCTCCAGGCTAAACATACCCAGCTCCCTAAGTCTTTCCTCATAAGGCATGGTTTCCAGACCCTTCACCATTTTGATCACCCTCCTCTGGGCATGCTCTAACACAGGAGTCGGCAACCTACGGCTTGCGGGCCGGGTGGGGCCCGTGTAGGCCTTCAGATAGGCCCTTGCCCGGTCCTGCCGCCACCTTTTGCAGCCATGGGGGTCCTCTAGGGTGCCATTTTTTATTCCAAAATATCGCCTGGAGTCTCGTGCGACCTTTCTTGTCGCGGGAAAGGCTGTGCGTGACTCCAGGGCGCCATTTTGGAATCCAAAATGGCACCCTGGAGAACCCCGTGGCGCGGTTGAGGAAGCCCTCCTGGGGGGCCCCCCACAGTGGCGCTGGGCCTCTTGGAGGCCTGGCACAGCCAAAGGAAGCCTCCTGGGGGACCCTGCGGTGGCGCTGGGCCTCTTGGAGGTCCGGAGTGGCTTTGGGAGCCCTCTTGGGGGGCCCCGCTGTTGTGCGCATGCGCGTGCGAAGCGGGGGAGTGGCGGCCGCCATTTTGTTTTTCAAAATGGTGGCGCACACGGGGTAAGCGTGCACATGCGCAAGCGTGCGCACTGGCCCACAGCACCATTCCCCCCCCCCAGCCCATCAGCAAAAAAAGTTGCCGACCTCTGCTCTAACATGTCAACATCTTTTCTGAATTGTGATGCCCAGAATTGGACACAGTATTCCAGGTGGGTTTTGAGATTTTTTTTAGATTGTATTTTAATATTGTGTGGAATTTTAATTGTTGTAAGCCGCCCTGATTGCTTGACAGAGGGACAGGATACAAATTAATAATAATAATAATCAAAGCAGAATAGAGTGGCACTATTACTTCCCTTGATCTAGTCACTACACTTCTATTGATGCAGCCTAAAATTGCAATGGCCTTTTTAGCTGCCGCATTGCACTGTTGACTCATGTTCAGCTTGTGGTCTATTAGGACTCCTAGATCCCTTTCACATGTAGTCTTGTTAAAATTGTAGATTAATAGGAATGCATAGAATGCAAGCAGTGCTCTCTAGGACTCATCCCTTCCCCTCCCCTTTGGTGCCTTTGGCTAGATATGCCATAGAGCCAGATATGGCCTTCTGGCTCCAGGGGCTGCAGATATTACAAAGTGTGTGCCATCAAGAAGCCCATCAACTTATGCCAGGCGTGTGAATTTCACAAGGTTTTCTTGAATGAGGAATCCTCATAGGTGATTTTATCAGTTCCTTCCTCTGAAAGCTAGCCTACAGCACCTGGTATTCCCTGGTGGTCTCCCATCCAAGTACAAACCAGGGCTGACTGACTCTGCATAGCTTCTGAGATCTGGATGTTGTCAGACTGCAGCTCCCACCATTCCTCAGCATTGGCTACATCAGCTGGGGCTGCTGGAACTTGCAGTCCAACAATAGCTGGACTTGATAACTCCATTGAGTTCAGTGCATTATACTATGTGCTGAAGAGAGCAGGGTAGAGAAAGAGAGAGAATTGGAGCTTGGAGAAGTTTTGGACTACGGCTCCCATAATCTCCCTTCCAGCTATAGGTTTTGAGTCAAAACTGATCCCAGCTTGTCTTCTTCACTCTATCTTCCTCCTAAACTATACCAAACTATCTCCCCCTCCCCCTCCCTTGTGTGACATTTTCTGTTTTAGCTTTGACAAATTTGAATCCATCCATTGCAAAAAAACACCAACACACAATTTCAACACCTCATTGGCAAGACAGCTTGCTATGTCACTTGCTAGACTTTTCCAATGTGAAAATGCACACACTCTTGCATCCCTGGTGTTTTATTGCACTAATGCAGTAAAACAAACTTACAACAACAAAAGTCAAAAAGGAATTTCCCACCCATTTACTTTATTTGCAAATGAATCATCTGAAAATTCTCACATCTAGGTGATCCTATGGCAAATTTCTTGGCTCCAACATAAAACAATTAAAGGGGCCCAAGAAATCAACAATCTGTATGTTTAGCGAACCATGATGAATGATCATCACATCCCTACATAGCAACACCAAACACCAGTCCTCACTGAGTACAGTGGGATCTGCTCTCAGGCAAGTATTTGGATGATCCCCCAGCCTTGCTTTCTAACTTCTTTGAGAAAGCACTGTGCCCTAAAAGCAAATCTCAGGTTCAGACAAATTCACGCAAAGCAACTTTGCCTTGATGGTATAAATAGGTTGGGGGGCTCAAACCCCAAAAGGTCTCCCAACCATCTGCTCCTATGCTTTGTTCAAAGTTTGAATTCTCTTCCTTTCTTGCCCCTCCACACCTCCAAAAAAAAAAAAAAAAACACCACTTACAAAAAAAGTGTTCAACATTACTAGCTTTACTTCACAAAGCACACTCCATAAAAGGTAATGAACACATATGAGAGAAATATAGCACACATACACATGGTGGGATTTAAAGGCTGGGGGCTGGTGGAGACTACAGCCTCAGTCCATCTATTCAAAGAGGGGGAGAAAAGTCCCTTGGAGAATGATATAATATTTTATAACATCTGCCTGGAATGACCTGTTTCAAATAAGAGCAATGATTGGTGACGAAGGCCAGTTGTTCAGCTTAAGCTTACTAAGTGCAGGGTTTTTAGGGAATATGATGTAAGTAATATAAAATGTATAGCCTGGAATCAGTACAGCATGCAATCCCACCCCCCTTTGCATCCCGCATTCTTTTTCAAGGATATGTTGTATTTTTCTTTATTGAATACTTTCCCAAGAGTCAGAATATGACTAATGCAATATATTTATATTAAAAACAGCCTGCTTTCTTCTTTCTTTTGGATTAAAAGAAAATAACACAAGCAGCCTGAAACCTGCACTGAGAATGGGATATAGGAACTGACTGATGTCTATTAAGCATGAGACAGGTGGAAGTTTGACAGGTTTTGTTTTTTTTTTAAAGATGAAAATTTTATAGAAATTGTCTAGAAATTTCACCTCTGAGCATTTGTGACTGTAATTAAGAATTTAATTGGTCCTTGGGTGATGATTTGTTGTTTATGTGAATTATATTTTCATGGTGGCAAATAAAAGCCAATTCCTGAGAAACAAATGTTTGTTCTTCAACAGAAGAATCACTGCCTTTTGTTTGCAGAACTTTAAGGAATGTTGCCATGCAATCTAGGGTAGTTGCAGATTTTACCTTTGATACTTCCTAAAGGCACCAGATCTGGTCTGATCTCGTAAGTGAAGCAGGGTCAGCCCTGGTTAGTATTTGGATGAAAAACTACTAACGAATACCAGGTTCTGTAGGCCATATTTCAGAGGAGTGAACTGGCAAAACCACCTCTGAGTATTCCTTGCCTAAGAAAAACCTGTGAAATTCATGTGGTCACCATAAGTTGACAGGTGACTTGAAGACACACACACACACACACACACACACACACACATTATTATATTGCTACCTGCTTTGACATGAAAGGCAAGGGAGAAGTCAAGGCAAGGCTGAATTTAGATCAGGGCTCAACCCTTGAACCCCCTTTCAGCCAAGACAGGAGGTCGAGATGATGGAGTTCTGGAGGAAGCATTGAATATCTTGCAATCATGCAACTATTAAAGGCCCAGAATGTATGCATGTGGTGGAGAGAAAAACTCATTTCAGAAAACATGTGGAGATTCAAGAAGGATAAAGACCCAGTGCATAACTAGCATCTCCTCCAAATGCATTCTGATCTGAAAAAATGCATCTGGGCATATACTCACTGGATGGGTGAGTCTGTTGTTGTTGTTGTTGTTGTTGTTGTTGTTGTTGTGTGCCTTCAAATCATTTCCAACTTATGGCGACCTGAAGATCATAAGTTTTTCTTGGCAAGATTTGTTCAGAGGAGGTTTGCCATTGCCTTCCCTTGATGCTGAGAGCGTGTGACTCGCCAAGGTCACCCATACCAGGTCCCATTTCATGGCCATACCAGGTCCCATTTAACTTCAGTGACAGCCTGGCCAAAATGTGGCCCTTGTAGGGTGGGTTCTGGAGTTAAATTTCTTCCAAGGAATAAATGCAAACTTGATTGATTTGTAGAAATCAGAAATTAGTGGGAGTCTTTCTGTGAGGCCAAATGCTATGTCATAGCTGTCCTTTAAAAACACAACTGCAAACCACATTGCTATTGCAAAATTAGATTTGTATATCCAAAACCTACCAAGCTATGGGGGAAAAATCCATTTTTGTTCTGACTTTAGAAACAGTTTCTGGATCAGCAAATGCTGAAAATTTCAGCAAATGCTGAAAATGCAACCGTGATTGCCATTTGAGCTTTGCATCTCTGATTATGTTTTTGTTTTTGTTGTGTGCCTTCAAGTCATTTCCAACTTGTGGCGGCCATTAGGCAAGCCTATCACATAGGGGTTGTGTTTTTTGTTGTTGTTTTTTGCAAGATTTGTTCAGAGGGTTTGTTTTTAAATATATAGAAAGGTTAATTACATCTGTCTCACTTTTTGCTGCATCTGGAATGAAATTCCTTTACAGCTAGCCTGAGAAGGGTTTACTCCACCTCTGAAAGGACAGCAATTGCTGCTCCGGCACATGTCAAACAGAACTGGCTGAAGCTCAGTTACTTTGGAAGGGGAGAAAATAGAGAGATGGGGCAGGGAGGACAGTGTTACAAAATACATTTCTCTTGGACCTCTCTTTTTTTTTGGTAAGCTTCTCTCTGGTCAAGATCTTTCCTTGCTTTCTGAAGTAATGAGGCTCCACACAGCCCCTCCTTTCCCTGCCCAAAGTTAAATCTGCACAATAATGCACCATATAAGGGAGGGATGACATCACCAGTGAGTGGTCCCAAGCTGTTTTGCACAACATTCACCTTTCATTGTTCTGATGACATGGCTGGAATGTGATGGCTAATTCCCTGTAGAGCAGGCCCTGCAGACTAGCAAACTCTTGCAAAGCTGGGGAAGGAAGGGGGGTAGCAAGTATTCCTCATTGGAAGAAGAAGGTAAGGAAGCCACAGCACTGCTTTTGTTTTTTGGGTTTTTTTTTTTTACAAAATTTGTTTGTTTGTTTGTTTGGATGCTGGGAAGTTAGTTGTTGTTTCTGTACAAGATTTTACTCCCCCCTATGTGTGTGTGTGTGTGTGTGTGTGTGAGAGAGAGAGAGAGAGAGAGAGAGAGAGAGAAAGACAGAATAGATTTGCTTGGCAGGAAGACTCAGTTGGGAGCTGTTGCTCATAACAGTGTGAAGTAGAGACATGTACTTAGTTAAAGGGGCAAACAATTCTATGTCTTTTAAAAAAAAGTTACTAGTTCAGATCTGTATGTAAATGCGGCTGTTGAAGGATCACATCCTGGTTTTCAAGGTAACTGATACAGAATGGTTTCTATTTTGTTTAATGGATGGAGAGGTGCTGTGAAGCTTAAACTTTCCTTGGTGTTATTCTGTGGTTCAGTTTTGATTTCACTGTGCTGGAGATTTTTCATTAAAAAGTTTTGTTTTTTTCCCCAGGAAAGGATTAACCTCAGCCAGAAAGACAGCCATCTCAAGTTTAATTCTGCTGTTTCACACTTTGCAAAAAGTTTCTTTTCTTTTTCTTTTTCTCAGAGCCTTATTGCTGTCCTTTTGTGTCACTCTGTATAGATAGTTTCATCCGGGGAAAGTGCAAAGTTAAATTGTTTGGTTTCTCTGAGCATACCCTGTTGTGAATATTTTGTATGAATGAGATTAAAATTGTGCAGGAAATCCAGCAAGGGGCTTGAAACATCCTATTGCCATAAAACAGTTCTGACATTTTTTTAAGGTGATGTATCAACTGAACTGATTTTTGAGTGGCTCTACAAAACCTTTTAACAGTTCCTGAAAGAGTGTTAGTGTTTATAACTATGACATTTCTTTAGTTTCAGCAGAGTAAATTGTGCTCCCCAAAAGGTTTAATTTTATACATCAATCCTAAGCATAATGTTAGTTGCATTGCTGCTGCTAAGCAAATCTCAGGGTGCTTCTGCACTGTAGAAATAATGCAGTTTGTCAGCACATTAACTGCCATGGCTCCATCTTACATAATACTGGGATCTGTAGTTTTGTGAGGCAGCAGAACCCTTTGGCAGAGAAGCCTAAAGACCTTGTAAATCTACAAATTCCAGGATGCCATAGGACTGAGCTATAACACTTAGAAGTGGTGTCAAAGTGCATTATTTCTATAGTGTAGATCAGGGGTAGGCAACCTTTCTCCTTTAAGGGCCAAGGGACTTCAGCTCCCAGAAGCCTCAGCCATGTTGGCCAATAGTCCCATGTTGGCCAATAGCTCCTGGGGTTCTGGGAGCTGAAGTCCCTCGGCCCTTAAAGGGGAAAGGTTGCCTATCCCTGGTGTAGATACACTCTCAGTTTTCTCAGTGATTGGATGGGAGACAACATGGGAATTTCCAGATGTATGTTGCCTTGAGTCCCATGATGGAGCTGAGGTAGGATACAAAAGATCTTAAAACAGGTTCCTAAAAACAATTTTGCCTGAACAATGACAAACACTGGGCAGATGTGGGCTGAATACCACGTGTGTGTGTGTATTGAACTTTTTAAAATCATAATCATAAATATGGTGAGGATACAAAAATAATAATGATACTAAATAGTTCATCTTTCTATTACCTAAACTCAAACTAATAATTTGATTCTCACATTTATTATTCCAAAATGTGACAAAATGCTCAATATTTAAATGAATCTTTTTCAATATTTGATTATCCCTTGTTTTCATATACATCAGTTTTTGTAATAATTTTATTCTGGATCTTATCAGATTTGGTACACATACAATACTAATTATTGCAGTGGTGCATCTTGAGAGAAAGGGCTTTACATACTTTTTAAAGACACATCTTAAAAATAAACACTATGGCAGCCACATAAGTTAGGCTAGTCTGATTATTTCCAGGTTATCAATCAAGGATGCAGGGTAAGAAATGCCGTTTAGGTCACTGAGCATATACATGGCTCAGGTGATACTTGACCTAGAGTTGTGCTTACTGACTAAATGTATAATAATAATAATAATAATAATAATAATAATAATAATAATAATAATAATAAATTATTTATTTATAGCCCGCCCAATCACAAGGAATCTGGCCGGGTTACAGCAATAAAATGTATGTGTAGTGTATATGTGTATGTGCCTTTAAGTTGCTAGTCAACTTATGGCAAACCCCATGTGTTTCATAGGGTTTTCTTAGACAAGGAATACTCAGAGGTGTCTTTGTCAGTCCCATCTTCTGAAATATAGCCTACAGCACCTCACATTCCTTGGTGGTCTCCCATCCAATTATTAACCAGGGATGACCCTGCTTGGCTTCCAAGATCAGACAGGGTCTGATCCCTGTAGGGTATTTAGGCTCTCAGTAAATGTGTACTGTACATAAATATGCTTCATTTTATAGAAATACATTCATTTTACATTTAGACATTAATACATTTCTATAAAATGAAATATATTTACACAGTAAACGCATACAGTATGTAAATATGTTTTATTTTATAGGCATGTATTAATTTTAGATATAGATGTTACTAATAAACTCAAATTTGTACTGTATGTACAGTTTATATAGAAAGGCTAAGCAAATATGGCAAACTTGTAAACATGGTATCAGGATTGTATAGAACAGCAACTTTCCTTGTGTTAGAGGATCAGCACAGTAAAAAAGGTTTTATTTAAAACTCTTCCTCCTCCTTCTGGTCTACCTTTTCATCCTCCTCCTGAATTGAATGAGAAGGGGACCAACTGAGCCCCAGCTCCAGAAATTTCTGTAGCTATATTTATGTAAAAAAGAGTCAGTGTGATAGAGTGGTTTGAACACTGGACTATAACTCTGAAGACCAGGGTTTGAAACCTCCCTTGACCATGGAAACCCACTGGGTGACCTAGGATGAGTCACACACTCTCAGCCTCAGGGAAAGGCAATGTCAAGCCCCTCTGAACAAATCTTGCCAAGAAAACCTCATGATAGGGTTGCCATAAGTCGGAAACAACTTGAAAGCACACAACAACAACATCAGCAACAACAACATATTTATGCAGATTGTATTTACTTAGTGTGGCTGATGGCAGAAACTTTCAGGAGGTCATAAAACTAGAAGAGTAAGTGGGTTTTGAAGAAATGGGTCTGAGGCTAAGAAATTACGCAGGGTTTTGAGAAAGGGCAATACAGTTGTAAAGGATGCTTCTACCTGAACTTCCACCCTGCTTTATGCACAGAATTTTACTGAGGGAGTCTAGGTGCTGTAGTTCCCATTTCACCACCTCTTTTACTACTTTCTCCTTTTCTTTAAACATATACACAAGCACTCTAAGACAAAAATTAAGTACAGAGGGAGAGAACAATATTGTTAGGTTGGTATCATTATGAGCTGTCAAAGGAGTCAAAATTAAAAGAAGTGCATATCGTACAAGTGCTAAGGGGATGGGTGAATATAAGCAGGGTTGTTCATGCACAGTAATCTCTGGATCAGAGAGTATAAATTAGACTGTAAATTGGCTGCACACCTAAATGCACATTAGAATGGACACCTATCCTTTTTTGAACTGTCTACTCTAAACTTTTTTGGGTCGGCTGCATGTTGAGATGTACATCCATGTCTAGAAAATGGTGCTGCTAGCTGGATACTATTATCTTTTTGAAAGTATGCCTAAATGATTTGATCTGGATACCTGTTTTCTTGCCCATAAGGATAGGGAATATGCTGGAGTGTACTGTCATTTGTGAAGATCTTGGCTACATCTCCACTGCAGAATTAATGCTGTTTGACACCACTTTAACTGCCATGACTCAATTATGTGGAATTCTGGGATTTGTAGTTTTGTGAGATATTTAGCCTTCTCTGTCACAGAGCTCTGGTGCCATAACAAACTGTGATTCCCAGGATTCCATAGGATGGAGCCATGACAGTTAATGCAGTGTCAAACTGCATTAATTCTGCAGTGGAGGTGCAGCCCCTTGTTAACCCTTCACCACATCCACTTTTTCTGAGTAGGGTGGCACTGGGATTTCACTTATGATTATGAGTTTTTAATGCCTGTGTATCCTGGGTGATGGATAGAGGGATGGAGAACTGTATGCTCTTGTACAAACATCTTGTGGGCCTGAGTGGGATATTCAGTTCTAAGTGTGTGAGTGAGGATCACAAATTGCTATCTTTTGCTAAGTGCTCATACAGTTTTAAGCACACTTGAAGTGACTGATGGTGACGTGAAACTACAGTGTGATGTAAATACATAAGAGTATATTTTGCATGGAAACAATTAGGAATATACTTAAGTACTTGAAAACACATTGTGCAGGACACATGCTCTTAAGAACCCATGCTGGATAGCTCCCGAGGGGAGGTGACAGCAAGCTTCATTGCTGGCTGGTAAGAGAGGCGCCTGCATACTGCACAGTTTTTCTGAATGGAGAGCATTCCTGTGTAGTAAAATGCCTGAAACTTACAAGCAAATCATAATCGTGCAACTGATATCTATTGAAAGTGCTTTCTGGGTATGGAAACGAGTTTGATTGTAAAGCACTTTGCATAAAGTCTTAATAACACATAAGTCAAACAGTTTCCTCTTTGATTATTTATTCAATAATTTGATACAGATTTGAGCTGTGTCTTTGGGGGAGGGGATTTTTTTATTTAAACAATTCGTGATGGTTTGACATGTTAGGCCTTCAAAGCATAATTATAAAAATATCTTACTTTCTGGAAATTTTACAATATTTTGGATAAATGAAACATAAACATATAGTCGGAATTTCAGTGTTTAGAGAGTTTAATGGGGAAGTGGTTGCTGCTGCTCTAAAGAATAATAAAGCTGGCTGTTTCAGGAGAACTAAACTGAATCTGGTGTGTTCTAAAATCAGTAGGGAAGTAAGCATACATGGATAGCAGTTACACAGTTCCTGCAGCACTTTGTTATTTGTATCCCATATTCCTTCAATGCGCTAAGGTGGTGTAGATGACTCTGGGTGGGTTTACGCTGGCTAAAAGACTCTGAGCTGCACCCGGAACATTCTGGACCCAAAATTGCCCTGATTGTCACCCATTATCTAGGCATTCCCGAGTGGCGCTAAGTGGCTGTCTACACAGCATCCCACTGTGTCACCTATCGCTGGCATATGGCATTCTTTCTGAGCCTGAAAATTAGGTTCCCAGTGTTGATTACATAGCTGGATGCCTCATTGTGACCTCAGAGGAGCGATTCGCAGCAGTGGCAGTGGCAGGTGGCACAGCGGGATGCTGTGTAGACAACCACCCAAAGTTGCTCTGTTGTGCTTGGCATTTTCTGGGAAGATCTGGAGCAAATGATGAGCTTTTAAAATGTAGATTAAGGAAAGGATGAACCAGATTTGCTGCAGGACTGCTCTTCGCATGTATGGACAGACCACAGTCAAATCAGTCCTTTGGCCCTGTGTTGTCTGGACAGGGCAACATAAGGGCAGAGGGAAACCAGTTCATTTGGCCCATGTAGACATGCCCTCTTATTCCCAACTTTGTGCTCACAACAAAATCTGTGAAGTAGGCACAGCGAAAGAAGCGTGACTGGTCCAGATCAGCCAGTGAGCTCCACAGCTCAGTGGGGCTTTAATCCAGGATCTCTTGAATTATCATCAGCAGTCTAACTAATACGTCATGTGTGGATTCATGCTCTGGTCCAACAAATGTAATAGTTTTACTGTAATGAAAAGATTGTAGATCTCTGAGTTTTTTTAATTAAAAAGTAATTTTTTGTGGGGGATGGTGGACTATCCGAAATCAGGCTAAGTGAACACCAGTTTACTTAGAGAAATATTCCTCTATGTTAAAGGTGATGTAATTTGTGAATGTTCTGTATGTACTGAAAAGTGCCATACTGATGTAAAACCTCAGTGCACAAAGCTTCCTGCGCTTTCCCGGCTTGCTTTTCAGGTCAAAGGATGCAGCATATCTGTGCATGAGGCTGTGGGTAGATTTGTGTTACCCTGAAGTTTTACACTGAAAAACTTTAAAACTGACTTTTTACTCTGCAGTTTTGGGAAAAAGTAGATTTTTTAAACATGTGTGTCAAGATCGTGGTGAAATTGGGGGTAGTGTGGTCTAACTGGAGGGTGGGATTAGTCTGGCAAGTTTGTTGTGTGTTGCCATTCCCACCACCCTCATCCCGTTGTTTAGGGCATAGTAACCGAAGGCTAGCTGGGCTTCTGAAATGGACGTGTATTTATTATTTTAAAAACTTTTTTTACATGCAGTTGTCCCCCTGTATTTGCAAGGGTTGAGGTGCCTGGCTGTGTGTGCTTTCTCTTGCTCGTCCACTCATTCACTCATTTGCTAGCTTGTTCAATTAGCAATAGCAATAGCTCGTACATTGGTATACCGCTTATCAGTGCACTTAAGCACTCCCTAAGCGGTTTACAATGTGTAAGCTAATTGCCCCCAACAATCTGGGTACTCATTTTAGAAACCTCGGAAGGATGCAAGTCTGAGTCGAGCCTGAGCCTCTTGGCTGGGATTGAGTGAGTGGCTGCAGTACAGGCGTTTAACCACTGTGCCACCAGGGCACTTGGGCAGGAGAAGGGTAGTCCATTAGCTCCCCTATACTGTGGGGCATAAAGCTGACCATCTTCTTCACTGCAGTTGCCAGCAATGGAGTCTTTACTGTTGTTGCTACCACTTTCTTCCCAGCTGAAGATCAATGTTGAGGGGTTAGATTGGGCTACCCCAGGGGTAGGCAACCTTTCCCCTTTAAGGGCCGAGGGACTTCAGCTCCCAGAAGCGTCAGCCATGTTGGCCAATAGTCCCATGTTGGCCAGTAGCTCCTGGGATTCTGGGAGCTGAAGTCCCTCGGCCCTTAAAGGAGAAAGGTTGCCTACCCCTGGGCTACCCCCTCACCCTTTCTGCTGGGGAGCTTCCATTCTGTGCGTATGTGTGTGCAAGAGAAGACATTTTAAAATGCATTTAAAATAAATCATTTAGACATTTAGACTTCCCTCCCTTAGCCATGATCACTCACTGGGATGCAAAGGGGAGGGGGAGAGAATTGGATAGGGAAGGCAACCAATGAGAATAGGCTATTGGTTGATAGGTTTCAGCATGCTGGGAAGAAATAAAAAGCACCCTCCTTTTGTTCTGATTTGAATTTAGAAATGGGAAATGTGTGGCAGTCAGTACAGTTTGAGTCCAGTTTATTGTGAGTAGGTGTGGCACTAAGGGGTCGCTGCAAACTAGGAACATGTGAGGTGACTATAGACAACTCCTGGGACAACTGAGATGACTGAAAATCCTCTTCCAAAGACCTTAGAAGAGGTTCTGACCATTGAACCTGTTAGCAATTCTGGTCTAGATTAAAGAATCTTGTCCAGCAGAACTTGGGTATTCCTCATTTATGCACACAGCATATTTGAGAAATTTATGTATCTTTTATATCTTTGAATTGCTGTACTGCAGTAGTATGAATTAGTCTAGAGATTTGTGCAAACTATGTCTGACTTTGAACTGATTAACTGATCCAAGTTATGGTCTCAATAGGAACTAGGCCAAAGGGTTTTTTACACTCAAGTGAATCTGAACTGGAACTGAACTCAAAACTTTAATGATTTAACTTTTGGCTCTTAACACACTAGACAGTTTTGGTGTGCAGTCATGTAATCATTGATGCATAACTATTCTAAAAAGATGGGGAATTATAAAAAAATGTTTCAGTCTTACATTGATGTATTACTGGAAAGAGTGGATTTGGACAGGCCTGGGTAGCATAAGAAGAGCCTCTCTGGCTCAAATGTAAGGCCTTTGCAGACTGCCAGAAATAGTGCACTTTAAATTGAGGCACTGCCCTGGCTCAATGCTAGGGAATCATGGGAATTGTATTTTATTGTGGCACCAGAGCTCTCTGACAGAGAAAGCTCAATGTCTCAGAAAAAATACAATTCCCATGATTCCCTAGCACTGAGCCAGGGCAGTGCCTCAATTTAAAGTGCACTATTTCTGGCAGTCTGCAAAGGCCCTTAATGTGGCCTTTGTCTTCACCAAGGCCAGTCATATGCCATAGGGAAGCCCATAAGCAGTCCTGATCACAAAATGATCAGCCTCATCCATTGATGTACCCTTGTACCTAATTTACAGAGGCATACAGTAAATTACTGTATAAGCAGCAAGTCATGGAATATGAAGTCGTAGGCTTTCATGGCTGGCATCCATAGTTTTTTGTGGGGTTTTCGGGCTGTGTGGCCATGTTCTAGACGAGTTTCTTTCTGACGTTTTGCCAGCATCTGCGAAACGTCAGAAAGAAACTCTTCTAGAACATGGCCACACAGCCTGAAAAGCCCACAAAAAACAATTCATGGAATGTCTTTTAGCTAACTGATTGAAACTTTTTAGGTCATCTTTTCCCTTTCTTTTATAGTTTCTTTCAGTCAAGATGATATGCTCTCAGTCCTTTCTTGTCAAAGATGCAAGGCAGCACACACAACCTCCAAATGAGTAGGCCAGTGTGTTCTTACCTATAAATCCCCCCACAGAGAGGTAGCTCACAGTAAACTATGGCAACTGTACATTTTTGGGTGCAATCACATGTACAAGTGCCCAAAGATGGAGGGAGGATTTTAAATTGTTACTGTTGTTTTAAGAAAAGAAATATATGACACTATGTGCACTTTTTAATCTCCTCAGATTAAAGAAGCTTCTTGAACAAGAAAAGATCTACCAAGCCCGCAAAGATAAAGAGCATGCGAAAAGGCTCAACAAACTAAGAGAAGAATTAGTCAAACTTAAGTCCTTTGCACTCATGCTTGTGGATGAGAGACAGATGCACATTGAGCAGCTTGATCAGCAAACCCAGAAGATTCAAGATTTAACTCAGAAATTAAGGGAAGAAGAGGAAAAACTTAAAATTTTAAGTTCCAAAGCCAAAGAAGATGGGCAGAAACTGATGAAAATAGAAGCAGAACTTGAACACAAGACATCATCGTTTTCCCAAGAACATGAGGAGATGACAGCTAAGTTGGTCAGTCAGGAATCGCACAATAAACAACTCAGGCTTAAACTAGTTGGTTTAACCCGCAGAATTGAGGAACTGGAAGAAACCAACAAAAGCCTTCAGAAGACTGAAGAGGAGCTTCAGGAACTGCGAGACAAAATAGCTAAAGGGGAATGTGGGAACTCCAGTTTGATGGCTGAGGTGGAAAACCTCCGTAAGCGAGTGCTTGAAATGGAAGGCAAGGATGAGGAGATCACAAAAACTGAATCTCAGTGTAAAGAGCTTAAGAAGAAGCTGCAAGAGGAGGAGCACCACAGCAAGGAACTGAAGCTTGAAGTGGAAAAACTGCAGAAGAGGATGTTGGAACTGGAGCGGCTGGAGGAGGCTTTCACAAAAAGCAAATCTGAATGCACTCAGTTGCGTTTGAACCTGGAAAAAGAAAAGAGCTTAACCAAAGACTTGATCAATGAGTTAGAAGTGTTGAAGACACGGGTAAAGGATCTGGAGTCTTCAGAAAATAAGTTGGAAAAGGCTGAACTGATCTTAAAGGATGACCTGACAAAGCTGAAGTCTTTTACTGTCATGCTGGTGGATGAAAGGAAAAACATGGTGGATAAGATAAAGCAGGAAGAGAGGAAAGTTGAGAGCTTGAATAAGAACTTTAAGGTAGAGCAAGGCAAAGTTATGGAAGTGACTGAGAAACTGATAGATGAAAGCAAAAAGCTTTTGAAGTTGAAATCTGAGATGGAGGAAAAAGTGTCCAGTTTGACAAAGGAAAGAGATGAGTTAATTGGCAAGCTGAAGAGTGAAGAGGAAAAATCTTCTGAGCTGAGCTGTACAGTGGATCAGTTAAAGAAAAGAATTGATGGCATAGAGGAGGTAGAAAGAGAAATAGCCAGAGGTCGAGTTAGAAAAGGACCAGGGCTTAGTGGACAAGAGGATAACAAGATTAAAGAGCTGACTGTTGAAATTGAAAGACTGAAAAAGCGTCTCAAGCAACTGGAAGTGGTTGAAGGAGACTTGATGAAGACAGAGGATGAATATGATCAACTGGAGCAGAAATTTAGAACTGAGCAGGACAAAGCTAACTTCCTTTCTCAGCAGCTGGAAGAAATGAAGGTCCAGATTGCTAAAAACAAAGCAATAGAGAAGGGGGAAGCTGTAAGTCAGGAGGCAGAGCTGAGGCAAAAGTTCCGGCTGGAAGAAGCTAAAAGCCAAGACTTGAAAGCTGAAGTGCAGGCTCTCAAAGAGAAAATTCATGAGCTAATGAACAAAGAAGACCAGCTTTCTCAGCTCCAAGTGGATTACTCAGTTCTTCAGCAAAGGTTTCTGGAAGAAGAAAATAAAAACAAAGTCATGGGGCAGGAGGTGCTGACGTTAACAAAAGAGCTTGAGCTGTCTAAGCGCTATAGCCGTGCCCTGAGACCCAGCATGAATGGGAGAAGAATGGTTGATATACCTGTGACATCCACAGGAGTGCAAACTGATGCACTGAGCAATGAAGCAGCAGAAGAGGAAACGCCTGCTGTGTTCATTAGGAAATCCTTCCAGGAGGAGAACCACATCATGAGCAATCTTCGGCAGGTTGGGCTTAAAAAGCCCACTGAGAGGTCATCGGTGCTTGACAGGTATCCTCCTGCAGCAAATGAGCTTACAATGAGAAAATCCTGGATTCCATGGATGAAAAAAAGAGAAAATGGTTCTCAGGCCAATCAGGATAAAGGGGCCAGAATACAAACAAGCCCAGAACGTCTGGGAGAGGTTGTACTTTCACCAAAGCAGGGGCAGCCTCTTCACATCCGTGTAACTCCAGATCATGAGAACAGCACTGCTACTTTGGAGATTACAAGCCCAACAGCTGAAGATTTCTTCTCTAGCACCACCGTTATTCCCACCTTGGGGAATCAGAAGCCACGGATTACTATCATTCCCTCTCCTCATGTCACGTCACAAAAAGGGAAAGGAGGAGAGAACCCTGGAGGCCCAGAGAGAGCAATGTCCCCCGTGACGATAACTACGTTCTCTAGGGAGAAATCCTCAGAGAGTGCCAAGTCTCCATTCACAGAAAGGCCAGTGTCCCCCATTCAGATAATGACCGTGTCTACCTCTGCAGCGCCAGCAGAAATTACTGTTTCACCTGAATCACAAGACATGACCATGGGGAGGGCTGTTTTTAGAGTGACACCAGAAAAACAAACTGTCCCGACTCCAGTCCGGAAGTACAGTGCTAACACGAACATTATAACAACCGAGGACAACAAAATTCATATCCACTTGGGCTCCCAGTTTAAGCGCTCATCTGGTGCTGCTCAAGAGGTAGCAAGCCCTGTGATTACTGTCAGACCTATGAATGTAGCAGCAGAGAAGGAGGCTATGACTGGGACTGTCCTTCGTTCCCCCAGGAATAATGTGTCCTCAAGGCCTGGAGCAAGCAAAGTTACAAGTACCATCACTATCACTCCAGTTACTACATCATCCACACGAGGAACACAATCCATGGTAAGCCATGCTGACTCTTACAGAGGATATGGGGACATAACTGGTAGAAAGCTGGGAGATGGGGGGTTGAGAATCAGTAGGCAGATAGTTTGACTTTCACCTGGGAGGTCTGACTATATCCTGATTTTTTCTTGGGGATTTGCTGGCCTGATTCAAGAGCATTAAGATGCTATGATCTGAAACTGGACACACCTGCTTTTCTTTGTAAGCAGTTTGTCTTACCTCAGAATGGTACGGTACCTTGTTTTCACTATTGTGCAGTGAGAACAAGTCAGTATCTGAAACTTCTTGTCAAGTCTCTTGGATGGAAAGTTTGGCACGTATTCCTTAAAATTATACTGAAGGTTTTTTCTCTACCCATTTGCTTTTTCGTCCTGAATGTCAAAGGGCAGGTGCCAAATTTTGTATATTGCATCCCTCACAAGACAAGAGCATATGCTTTTTATACTCTGATGTATGCACCCAAGTATGGAATGTAAAGTGCATACTGCCAAGTCTCGTTCAGATGTCCCACTGTTTTCAGCAGGACTTATTCATGTTTGCATAGGGATATTCTTAAGTAATGCAGAAGACAGGCCTGAATTGTTTGTGACCATGCTTCTCAAGTGGCAAGATCATTCCTGGATTCTGCCACTTTATACTGAAAGTAGCGGGGGGGGGGGGGCGGGGAGAAACACCAACAGCTACTATACATTGCATACCATGGGTAAGGTTAGACTAGAGCTGCTCTCCTTATCATGCACTGCTACTACCACTACTACAACTACAACAACTACTACTACTACTACTACTAATAATAATAATAATAATAATAGTTTAATTGTTTGTAAAGTAAGATATTTTGCAAACATCCGATTGCCCTTTGATGGCAGTCCTAGGATAGTTTTACCATAGCTTGTTTGTCATAAGAGCATTATATTTGGGTATGTTTGTATATCTAGACAGATGGTTAGAGACAGAGACATTAGTAATATTCAGTGGTATCGAACACACATACTCCGCACATGGAAAAATACCAATATATTACAGACATGGATCCTTTCTTCTCTCTCCTTTCCCTAGCCCATATGTCCCACCTGTTCACCTATATACTGTTTCATTCTGTACTGCATCCAGATGGGTTTATATCCTTGAAAGCTTATGCAGAAACATAGGGCCTTTACAGACTGCCAGAAGTAGTGCAACTTGAATCCACTTTAACTGTCCTGGCTCAGGGCTAAGGAATCATGGGAACTGTCATTTATTGTGGCACCAGAGCTCTCTGACAGAGAAGGCTCAACGTCCCAGAAAAAAATACAATTCCCATGATTCCCTAGCACTGAGCCAGGGTAGTTAAAGTGGACTCAAGCTGCACTATTTCTGCAGTCTGTAAAGGCCCATAATCCATTAGTCTTAAAGGTGCTGCTACATTCCTTCCCCCCCCCTTTCCCCCTCCCTTCCTCCTCTTTTTGCTCAGTTTTTAAAGGGAGGCTTAAGACAGTATAACCAAATGTAACAGTGCACTCAGTAATGAGAACTAAATTGACATTTTGGAAAAGGCTAGTTCAGAATATCACAAGCTCAGGACAACTCAGGAGCTCAAGTCCTAAATGTATTCAATTCTTCCTACATATCCAGCAGTGCAGTGCATTTTATGACACGTTCCTTGCTTAGCATTAGTACAAACAGTAAGCTTTATGAACGTCTTTTCAGCTGGATCTTGCATAAGCACATTTCTATCTGTGTGAGATTAATTAACTTTAGTGAGACATTTCTGCTGATTGGGAAGGAAAATACAGCTAGCATCTTTAATCCACTCTAAATGCAAGTGTTCTAATGATATCACATTGAATAGGTTTTTTAAAACTGTGTTGTATGCTTCTGTGAATGGAAACTGTAGTTTCTAAAGCACAGTTTGTGGCCGACTGGAAATAAGCCTTGTTATCCATGTTAACAGTTGAACTAACAGAAAAATGTTGCCACCAATGTGCCACATGTAAAGAAAGCCAGAACTTAAAAACTAATTAGTTAATGGTATAGTTCCAACCCCAAAAATAATTAACTTGTTTCTGCTACAGTTTTTTTTTTTTTGTAAAAAGTAGCTGTCTGCTTGTCTCTCAAAATTAGCTAAATTGTTACTTTTAGTTACTTCTGAAAAACTGAATGGAACAAGTGCTGGACTATATAGTACAGAATTTCTATCTATTTTGTAGGAGAAATCAAACATGCTAACTCTAGCAATGAGAATTCCAGATGCTTCGAAGACGGCAAGTACAGTCACCCCTCCCAATTTGCGGGGGATCCATTCTGGACCCTCCTCCCTACCAAAATGGGAACTTGTAAATATTGAAGCCCCATTGAAAATAATGGTGCACGTGCCATGGGCGCATGCAGGCGTGCACCGCCATTTTGTCCCTCTCCGTTTGCTGTCCCACAAAGAGCAAGACCACAGACTCCAAGTCTGCAAACAGGGAGGGACAACTGTAGTCAGGAGCCCTTCCTGACACCAAAAAATTATGGTGGTACTTTAAATAGTGCAAATTGAGTCTACTTTTAGGGTTAGGGTTAGTGCTAGGGAATCATGGGAATTGGGTTTTTTTCTGAGACGTTGAGCCTTCTCTGTCAGAGAGCTCTGGTGCCACAATAAACTACAGTTCCCATGATTCCCTAACCCTAACCCTAACCCTTAAAGTGGACTCAATTTGCACTATTTCTGGCAGTCTGCAACCCCCCTCAGTGAGGTTGTTTAGTCTCTCCTCTGTTCTTGGGAGAAAAAGGGGGGGAAAAGGTTCTAGGACTGTAATTCAGCACTGCTATCTGAATAGGTTTTTCCCATCATGTCCTGTTTACATATATGACTTCTTACACTCATACTATTTTTTAATTTTACATAGTTCACCTGTTGTAACTATTGTGTATTTATGTGCCTTCAAGTCTCCTGTTCATTTCTGGCAGCCATGAATTTCATAGGGTTTTCTCAGGCAAGGAATACTAGAGGTGGTTTTGCCAGTTCCTTCCTCTGAAATATAGCCTACACCACCAGATACAGTGGGCTCTTCCCTTATGCGGGGTTCCATTCTAGAACACACACACACCCCACATAAAGGAAAAAACGCATATGTTCAAGCCCCATTTAAAACAATGGGTGCGCACTCCCACCTGCAGTGCAGCACACACACAGTGGGCACACACACCCATTATTTTAAATGGGACTTGACTTCCACATAAAATCAAAGCTGCGTATGGTGCACCCACGTATGGCGTGGGCACGCTGTATTCATTGATGGTCTCCCATCCAAGTATGGGATGTAAAAAGGGCCTTAACTAGACGTAATCTCCAAACGTATGGCACCACTTTGGTTTTGTCAGCTCATGAGAATCAAGCAAAAAACAGTAAGAACAAAAGAAGCCATCAAAATGGGTAAAACAAAGAAATATATTTTGTCTCTTTTAGTCCTTCACAGTGTCAACCAGACATTAAACACTCATTGTCATAAAAAGAACTGAGAAAAGGAAATCAGGATCAGGAATTACAGTGATCTGATACCATACTTCACTGGCTTTTCTCCTGCTAGCATGCCACATAGCAGTACCATATTTGTGTCCATTAACTACAACTTTTTCTTTCCGGGAAACTCACCACAGACTGGAAGAGAAGGGCACATGTCTAGCACTGGTCTGTGGACCACCACTCTTGAATAGCACTGCTACATAGTCTTACATCAAATTCTACCTGCTACCTTGTTTTTTAGAAATAAAATGAGGGGTGAATGAATATATGAACATGTAGTCTTAAACACTGTATTCCTCAGTAAAAAAGATAATATTCCATATGCCATTTTCCCAGATATTTTGAACAAAAAAAAGTCTTCCAGAGAAAGGGTTCTGCCCGCCACCATATTTTCCATTCACCCCCCCCACACACACACACACATACCGCAGGCCTTCACATCTTTATCCCTGACTAGGCTGGTTAGAGTGATGGGAAACTGAACTCAAAAATAAAATGGAGAACTATCCATTCACCTATACAGAGGCTTCAGTGTGGAATAACTGTATCCCATGGAGAACAGATCTCTCTTCCCCCCATGGGGTGCAATTTTGGTTTCCCAGAGTGTTAACCCTTTAAAGAGAAACTAAGGGCCTTTACAGACTGCCAGAAATAGTGCAACTTGAAGCCACTGTAACTGTCCTAAATCAAAAAACAACAAACATGTTGTTTGTAGTTTAAAAACAAATAATAATGGCTTTAATAAATATATACATAAAATAAACTAAAACCTAACATAAGAGAATGCAATACATACATTTTCCAACACCCTCAGTTCTCTTTCATATTGAGTGTCCAAATCATAAAATATCAGGTGTGTTTGTTTTTTTTTTTTTTTTAGGCCTGCAGGATATTTCTTTGATTTCCTTCAGTTTCAGCAATATTCTACAGTTTGGAAGTAACTCACACTTAGGGGTGAAACAGACTGGCACAATACGCCAGCTTGGGGGTGGCATGGCATTTAGATGACACATGCCCCAACGCCACCCCCAAGCGGCGTCATGCCGCCCATCCGACCACATAGTGGGAAGTGTTGCAGTGCTCCAGCGGTGCAGCGTTTATATGCCACATGCCATAGCACAGAAAAACTGCCGCCATGGCGGAAAAGCTACCAAGCTGGCTTTCTGCTGCTTTTTGAGTCAGCAAACAGCCGGATTGGAGGCATGGTGTGCAGTTGTTGCAGCCCCAACCCAGTGCTCAAAGGGCCAGTGTCACCCCACCCCTTTATGGCCCTCCGTTTTGGCCCTAACACAACTAAACAACAATTAGTTGTCTGTAATTCATTCATAAGGAATAACTACATTAGATACAGACACAGAGACACAGCATTTTATTATGTTGCTGGGAGGGCTGGAGAAGGGAGGGCCTGCCTGGGACCCACCTTGTGAAAGTTAGTGTAGTATATGCTGAGGCTGAAGATGTATCATGTTGGGATTGCATTGCATGCTGTGAAAAAAGAAATCCAATTTTAGATGCATGCTGTTAGAAAAGAAGAACATATAGAGAGACAGGTAATATTTGAATAGCTGAATTAGTATTGTGGCACCAGGAAAATGAGTGGGTTTATTAGTAAGTGTATACTAAAGTCTGCTTTGCCAGATGTCAATTATAGCAATATGATTCTATTGCCATGGCTGCATCCTGTGAAATCCTGGGTTTTGTAGTTTGGTCAGTGGCACAGGAGGAGCTTCCTGGCTGAGAACTCTACACATTGCACCCTAAACTTCTAATCCCAGGATTCTATTGGATGTTGTCATGGCCATTAAAGTGAAATCATAATGTTATAAATGTGTAGTATGAAATGGCCCCTACGTTGGCATGCACCCAGCACTCTACACTCCATGTACACACTCATGAATTCTAGCAGGCAGGGTGCGAGACATAGGTCTGTGATATTGCTGTGCAGGGTCAAAGTGAGTTATAAAAATCATGAGCGCATGTATGCATTCATTCCTCTGCCAACTGAAGATAACCATTCAAGCATTTGATGAGGTGGACTTGGGTTTATGAAAGTATTTCCAGGTGCCAGAAGACAATTTGTTGCCTTTGGAATTAAATTGCCTTCTAGAACCATCAAGGGTTTTTCCTCCCGTTGATGTTTCGGTACTCATTCACAGTGCCTCTTCTATGGTGATGACTGAAAAATTTGTAGAGGTGGTTTCATACTTCCTAATAATTACTTTTCCAGTTTGGAATCGAGAAGATGTAACCAGATGGCTGACCTTTTAAGTGTGCTACAAAACCATCCTTGTGTATTGAAACAGAATGATAGATCTATATATGCGAGTGAGATTTGTGTTTGGTCTCTAAAGCAACTGGCTAGCCCCTTTGCAAAGTCTTATTTTTTGCTCTCATAATCACATCCACATGCCTTACAGTGAACCATAGACAATGAATTAAAAGATGTAGGATTTTTTATTATGTTTGGTGCTCTTAAAATGTATTAACATGTTTATAAATTGTTGAAAACCATCGGTAATATTTCATTGGAGGGGCTTTCTCAGTTCTAATGAGTGGAAGTGATTTGCTCTAAGCCTTAGAGACTAAGGGTGATATTTATGCAATAAAAACTGTATTGATTTATCTGTCATTCCCTTTCCCCTGGGAATCCTAGGAACTGTAGTAAATTGGAGGTGGAAGAACACATAATTCTCAGCATCTCATCAAGTTCTCAGCATTTTTCAAATAAAGCTTTAGTAGGTAATATATAAAAAATGGAAGGTACCAGATCCCATCTGATTTTGAAAGCTAAGCAGGTTCAGCCCTGGTTAGTATTTGATAGGAGTTCACCAGTGAATACCAGGTATTGTAGGTTACATTTCAGAGGAAGGAACTGGCAAAACCATCTCTGAGTATTCCTTGCCTAAGAAAACCCTATGAAATTCATAGAATTACCATAAATCGACAGGTGACTTGAAGGCAAAACATGGGAAGGATGAATCTAGTAGCAACTGTAAGACTAACATTTATTGAAGCAGGAGCTTTCAAGGATTTCTTCAAATATATTACTTTAAATCAATGTTTGATCACATCAAACACTGTTGTTTGTAGTTATAGATATGCCCAAGTCAGTGATGTGGAACTTGTGGCCCTCTTTAGATTGGATCCCAGTTCACATCACAGCCAACATGGTGCTGTGGTTAGGGATGATAAAAGTTGCATTCCAGGATTGTTCTGATTGCAAATCTGAAACATTTTTTCCAAATATATATTTTTTTCAAGTAATTTTTACACTGAGTAAAATGGTTTTAAGGCACAGGGTTTTTTAAAATGCTTTTTTGTCTAGAGCATTTCACATATAGGCTTTTGGGGGTTGCATTGCAAATTTCAGGTGGTATGGATTTCCAGGTTTAAATACATTCCAGATTACATTCAGATTCAGGAGGTGTGGATTTGACAAGCTTTCGGGGAAATGAAATGTGAACTTAATGATTTTTTAAAAATCAATCCCTACTGTCTTATAAATCCCTTAGAGAGTAGTGGAGTCTCCTTCCTTGGAGGTCTTTAAGCAGAGGCTGGATGGCCGTCTGTCTGGGATGCTTTAATTGGGAGTTCCTGCATGGCAGGGGGTTGGACTGGATGGCCCTTGTGGTCTCTTTCAACTCTATGATTCTATGATATCATTCAATGGTGAGAATTCTGCTATGACATACAAATATGTGTCCTGTGCAGATGTCCCTCTTCAGGCACTGCAGAGGTTGGTATTCCCTTCCTCCCCCTGCAACACTCAAAGGTCTCTCCCCCACTTACTGAAGAATCCTTTGAATATGACCCACATGGGCATTTGATGCTTTTCAGTGAAAAGGCAGGATCAGAGAAGCATCTGGCTATATCCTCATGTCCAATTGTGAAATTATGGCATCAGTGCTGAGACCCCTGGAGGAGTCTGGCAGATCTCAGAACTGATGTCATCATTTTGCGTCTCGCTATAGGAATATAGCCAGCCTTCTCTGATCCTGCCTGCTTAGTGTAAAAAAACATGGAATGGCTGGGTAATGCAATTTCAGGGGCTTTACAGTAATTCAGGGGAAGGGAGCTTAGTATGGCATAGATCTTCATGTGGATATTTATGCTACACTGAGGGGATGTTGTATTGAGGCCATTAATGCCTAAAGCAAAATAGTCACTCCTCCACTTTCAAGTGGTCAGGCAAGGACCCTGCAAGAGTGGAAAAACCATGAATATGTTAGTCCTCCCCCAACATGAATGATAAACAGTCCTCTCCTACCAAGAGCACCACCCGTAATTTTTTTGTAACCTTGCAACACATAGCCTCACCCACATTTTCAAAGTGCTTCCACTTTCAATCTGATGTTAGCAGCCACAACTGCAGAGGATCAAAACAACACTGTATCTTTGCCACTTTTGTAAACTTTTCATTCTCCTCATTTCCAAAGTCTTTCTACTTTGAATCTGATGCTTGCAGCCATCACCGCAAAGGGAAGGTATGCTGTTACTTTTGTCTGGCTGGGAGAGAGGGGAAGGAGGAGGAGGAGGGAAGTTGGATCCTCTTTGGGGGTTGCTACAAACATCGAATTCAAAGGGAAGGACTTTGGAAATGAGGAGAGAGTGGAAAGTTTGTAAAAGTGGGGAAGATTCAGTGTTGGTTTTCACTGGCTGGGATGAAGGGTGAGGAGGAGGGGGTGAAGATGTTGACCTTGGACGTTTTCACACGGGGTCCCTAAAGCCGGCTGGAGTCCTTCCCCTAAAGCCGGCTGGATCCCCGTGCCGCCAACGCCGGAATGACTCCGCCGCCGAAAGGCTAATTCCTTTTGCCACCCGGCATTACCTGAAGCCGGCGTTAGCCAGGAATTAGCCTGCCTCCGCCGGAGTGACGCCGGACTTAGGGCTCCGTGCGTTTGAACACACGGAGCCAAAAGCCGGCCTGACGCAGGGATGACGTCAGGAGGGGCGGGGTTTGCCGCCGCGTGTGTGTGAACACACGGAAAATGGAGACGGAGTGGGGCCGGAGTGAGGCCGGCTAGCCTCCTCAAAAAGCCCCGTGTGAAAACGTCCCTTGTTAAGCAGCAGCTACAAAGTCACAAATAGATAAAAACACAAATTTGAAACCTGAATGTGGAGGGCCCACTGTACTATGAGGTAAGTATTATCTCTATAATAGAGACAGAGCAGGAGACTTTAAAATCACAGTTGAATTGCTTACTATCCATGCGTGGAGAGGTCATGGATATGAGATTCAAACTGGGCATTTCTCAGCTTCTCTACCCATTCTCACTTTCCTAAGAATTCCAGGGATATTTCAGCTCTTGGTGACATTTACCTGTAGGAGATTAAAAAGAAGGTGGTGTAACCTTGACTATTAACTGGCCAAAAATGAACTGTACTACAACCCACCCTCCGTATCCACAGACTTGCCATCTGCAGATTCCAGCATCTGCAGATGGCAAGAAATTATTTGAAGGCACACAACAATGACAACAAAGGTATTATGAAACATGCTTTTGTTTAATTCAAATCACAAATCAGGGTTAATAAGGGCAATTCTGGGTAAATTTCCCAAGACATAATAAAATCAAACTTATGGTTTGTTTTTCTTTTCCTTTCTCTCCTTTCTTGCAGACAGGACAGGATGGGTCATCCCAGAGACCTACACCCACCCGAATCCCTGTGTCTAAAGGTATGAAAGCCGGGAAGCCAGTAATGACAGCCCAAGGAACAGGAAATCAGACCAAATTTGAGCCTCGGGCCGAGACTCAGTCTATGAAAATAGAACTGAAGAAGTCTTCAGCCAGTAGCTCTGCCTCCCTTGGTGGGGGTAAGGGCTGAGAGGGCAGTGGCCAAGGGGGTATGTTGTGCAGGTTTTACTGCTACCGTGGAAATAAGCCCCCGTTTGTATTAATTGTTACTGTTTGCAATACTAATCCTGTCTGCTGAAGCTGCCACTTCTACTAATACATGCATGCCTTACTGACTGAATGTACCTGCCTCCTCTTCTTCCTTCTCTGTTGGGTTAAAGTCTCACTTTTCAAAACAGCTCCTATCCAGCAACTTCTAAAATTGAGGTGCCATTTAGATTAACATTGGACCTTATCCCACGCTGCTCTCAAAAGTGGCAAGAAACCGATATGAGCATCATTGCAGTACTATAGCGCTAGTATAATATGGCGCTAGCGCTATAATAGCGCTATGGATAAGGTAGCGATATTGCAATGCCCGATGAAAACAGGCATACAAAAGAACCCGAATGATGCTGCATTCCGAGCGGTTTCTTGTTGTATTCTGAGCGACGTCGTGTGATCACCCGGAAAACTATAGCGCTATAGCGCATGATTCTTAGCGGATTCCGAGCGACGTCGTGGGATCACCCGGAAAACTATAGCGCTATAGCGCCTGATTCTTAGCGGATTCCGAGCGACGTCGTGGGATCACCCGGAAAACTATAGCGCTATAGCGCCTGATTCCATGTGGATTCTTGCTGCTTTTGGCCCCGTGGGATAAGGTCTATTGTCAAGCAATTGCTCTGCCTTCTCCATTTTATTCAAAATCACATGCACTGTTTTCTTCCTGAACAAGAAATCATTTTAGTCAGCACTCCTGAGCCGCCAAAATTAGTACTGTGTCAGGAATGTAATGGAAGTGACCACACTATTCATTTCATTGTGATGTTTCTGAGAAAGAAAGCAGCTATACAGAAACATCTGTTTACATACCCCAGGTAATATGGCTTTTGGAGAAGGAAGAACTTTTGAACTAGCAGAGCTTTTCTTCCTATTCAATTAAGATTTGACTGAAAACGCTTGAAATAGTCCTGTCACTGAGCCATGCACCAAATCTGTAGCAAACAATCAATGCTATATTATACTTTGTACATTTTAGTCTTGACATATTATCACTGCAATTCAGGCTGCATGGCTGGGTGGAACTGGAATAAAATCTCGATGGCAGGTATTATTTATAAAGATGCCACTGAATACAATGTATTCTGAATATATATGTTTGTCAAGGTTCCACACATGTCTACCTCAGGTCAAAGCCAGGATCCAGAGAAATCATCAACTAGATTTTTCATCTTCTGCCATTATTGGAGTCCTTGAATTGCCTTGCTTTTATTTTTGAAAGCATGTTTTAAGAATGAGAATTTGTGTAAATATGATTGATTGACTGACATTGTGACTGTGTTTGTCTAACAGAATCATGGTTGTTGTGATCATTTTCACTGAAGGAAGCTTCTGTGGAACAAATGACTACACCCCAAATTCCTATATCTAGCAGAATGAAGTTGACAAGCAAAATACTTGCCACTGTCATTTCCCGCCACCCACTTTCCCATTTTCTTTCTCCCACCCCACCCTAAACAGATTCAGGGGGACACAGGTGCCCCCAGGTAGTTTGGCAGTGGGACACATGCAGCCCACTCCCTGTGCTAGCAAAATATTAATATGAGGGGAGGGGACACCGTGATAGGTAGAATCATAGAATCATAGAGTTGGAAGAGACCCCAAGGGCCATCCAGTGCAACCCCCTACCATGTAGGAATACACAGTCAAAGCAATCCCAACAGACAACCATGCAGCCTCTGCCTAAAAATCTCCAAAAAAGGAGACTCCACCACTCTCCGAGGCAGCGTGTTCTACTGTTGAATAGTTCTTACTATCAGGAAGTTCTTCCTAATGTTTAGGTGGAATCAGTTTTCTAGTTGAAGGGAAATCCAGTAACAATTTTTTCTTTCTGGAGGAAAAGAATGCCATACACAGAACACGAATACATCCAGTTACAATAAAAAATGAAGTAGCTAAAGCAGAATAAATGGATTGTTCATTGAAGGATTATTCTGGGAACCTATTTCACGAAGGAGATTATTGCATTGCCCTTTTTCGTCCTTCCCTCTTGACCTAGGCATGGGCTGAAACCTTTTAAGCATGGATTTTATTGCGCGCCTCCATGCCCAGGTCAGAGGCATCCTGTACCCAACCATGGCATCTCATACCTGATCTGGTCTTCTGTCGTACTTTGCAAATAACAGGAAAGTCCCATTCTTTCAAAAAGTGCCGGAAAACTCCAGATCGGGTACAGGATGCCTCCGACCTGGGCACGGAGACATGTGATAAAATCCATGCTTAAAAGCCCATGCCTAGCTCAGGAGGGAAGGATGAAAAAGGTCAGTGTGATAATCTCCAAAGCAGTTTGGAAAATGGTGCTATGGGCTGCCATTCCGCTCAAGATCACTAGTATTAAAATAGAAATTTAAGTGGTGGAGCAACCATTTTGCTTCTTCAGCAGAGTGTTTACAGGCTGACATATTTGAAATAGTATTCAGTTCTGGATGGGTAGTTTAGTGTCACCTTCTATGATAGCTGTAAGAAATCATAGGTTGGTGCCCTATGATTGTGTTCTGACTCACACAAGTTAATAAATATATAGGTCTTTAAACTATAGCAAGCCTATGCTGATACATCTGTTTAACTTGCTAGGCTAATTGTAAGTCAAACAGAAGTAAAAAAAAATAACATACTTTTGTTAATAGATTTGCGCCATCACATCAGGTTATTCTGTTTTATTTCATATATTATATATAACAACATTTCCCTGGGTGGACTACAAACAACAGAAAGAATAAAATACAATGGAATAAGATAACATGGAATGAAATGCAGTACAATAACAAAAAGCAGAAGAAAGTATATAAAAACACTTTAAATCAGCCATAAAATCTTATATTTTAAAGAGAAAACTCAGGTTCTTGCTTGGTATCCAAAAGATACCTTTGTAGGTGCCAGGTAAGCCGCCTTGTGGAAGAAAGGAGAATTCCACAGATGGTATGCCAAAACTGACAAAGTCCTTTCTCTTGAAGCCTCTGGCCTAAATTCCTTTGATGGGATTGCCTGGAGCTCATAGCAGAAACTGATAGGCAGGGTTTCCAAAAGGCCTTCAGATCTATTTTCAAATGGTATAATAACACATGAAAGCTGCTAAGGGGGTAACAATAGTTCAGGTGTATATTCTTCTATTGCAGAAATATTCCCCATATTTCATATGGCATGGGCTGGCCACAAAATTCTACCTCTTATTTACCTATTACCTATTTACCTATTACCATAGCTGTTCCCACAGAAATCTCCTTGAAACATGTCCACATCAATTTGAAAGTTGACTTCATACTAAATTCCTGATGCTGCATAAACTGGGATAATTGTTTCTAGAGGCAAACCCATAAAAGCCCAGAATTAATGTGGACAGATAGGAAAACTGGCTTGATCTAATTTTGTAGAACTCACTAGCTAGAACAGGGGTAGGCAACCTTTCCCCTTTAAGGGCCGGAGCTATTGGCTAATATGGGACTATTGGCCAACACGGCTGAGGCTTCTGGGAGCTGAAGTCCCTCGGCTTTTAAAGGGGAAAGGTTATCTACCCCTGCTCTAGTGCCATGGTAGCAGATAGGGCAGGGGTAGGCAACCTTTCCCCTTTAAGGGCCGAGGGACTTCAGCTCCCAGAAGCCTCAGCCATGTTGGCCAATAGTCCCATGTTGGCCAATAGCTCCTGGGATTCTGGGAGCTGAAGTCGCTCGGCCCTTAAAGGGGAAAGGTTGCCTACCCCTGAGATAGGGGGAAGTTGCTTTGGCTTCTCCACAGAAATGATCTCCAGTCCACACAGCCCTAGAAGGTGTTTGGAGGAGGCAAGCTAATTAACATATTGTATTAATTTATCTGGATCTTGGTTTTCTCCAGCCCTATACAATAACTTACTTCTCTCTCTCTCAGTTTCCCTATTTCCTTTCTCTCTCATAGGAACACCTTGAGCTACACCAATGTGTTCACCCTCTTTCTCTCCCAGCACCTAGCTTCACAATGCTTTGTCCCCTTTTCTACTTCTGTGGTAAGGATGTGGTATAGAACAAGGAATTGCAGTAGCTGCTCCTTTCTGCCATGCAAGTGAATGCTTCTGTATGAAAAAAAAGCAGCTCAGAGAATTTGGGGGGGGGGGTGCAGATGGGTGGTCCTGGGCCGCCCTGGGAAGTGGAGGATCGAGGCCAAGGCTGCCGGACAGCGCTGCCTCAATCCTCCCTTTTACCGGCCCGGAAAAGAGCGGCAAAAGGCTGCTCCTTTCTGAGCCGGCAAAAGGCTGCTTTGAGAGCCGCCGCGTGGCTTTTTGGTGCCCCTTCTGGTGCAGTGCATCAAAAGACTGCACCAGAAGGACGTCCTGAATCTGCGTGCCATGCGTAATGGCATGTGACGTCAGGACATCTTCGGGGAGGGGTTGAGGCAGCCGGCATGCAGCTGCCCTTCTCCATCCCTGCCTCCAGGACGGCCCAAAGGGGCCCGTCTGTAGAGGCCAATAGTCTAAAGTCAATAGTCTTTCTTTTAGTGCAACAAATGAGAGACTTGATACTTGGGAACACCTACTTTATTTGTGCATTCTTGTTCCTGGAAGGTGGAAGACAGCTCACTTCTATCTCCATTTCTCCATCCATTTCTGTTTTCTAGGACATGATAGGTGGAATCTAGGGATTTGATTTTACACACATAATTAGCAAAGTGCCTATATAGAAATACCTCAGTTAACAAAGCCTCTCACAATGAACTTCCTTTTTTAAAGCATTTTTTTGCACCCACCCAGCCCCCTTTTTCCTCTTTGTCCTCCATTTTTTTCTTATCATCATGGGCACTGGGAGGATAGTGAAGGAAGACTATAGAGACATAAATGTTTGATGTTGAATTAGAGTAGTGTGTTTGCAGTAAACAATGCAATAAAACTTGACTTGGGAAAGAATGGAATTCTACACTATGTGTGTGTGTGTGTTGTGTATCTTCAAGTGTTTTCCAATTTATGGCAACCCTTTTGCCATTGCCTTCCCTTGAGGCTGAGAGCATGTGATTTGCCCAAAGTCACCCAGTGAGTTCATGGCCAAGCTGGGAATCAAACCCTGGTCTCCAGAGTTGTAGTCCAGTATTCAAACCACTATGTCACACTGGGATTTTACTACCCCCTGTGATTTAAAAAGCCGTGATCTATAAGTATGGCCACCAAAATGGAAATCATAAGAACAGTGGAGGTTGGTGAAAGAAAAGTAATCCCTGAATGCATTTTGGAAGACATTTTCAATTGGTCTCTAGAGGTTCAAACCATTTTTGTTTAGCTATGTAAAGCTTACCTGACTTTGGTTTTTTCATTTCACATGGGCATACTGCTAGTTCTGAATAAAAACATTTGCTGAAACATGTTGAAACGCTGTTTTTTGTGTGTGGTGTGGGGATCTATCCCTGTACTTTCCCTGCTGATTCTGCCCCTAATACCATAGTTTCTGTTAAGGATGTCATGCTCAGGAACACATCTACTTTGTTAACTGAGGTATACCTGTAATGGGAGGGAAATATAGATATGTTCTGTACTGCAATAACATGCAAGGGAATATGGTGTACATCCCACAGGAAGTTCCTTTCTTCAGAGTAGGTCAGGATGTAGTGGCCAAGATCCTATATGGCAGAGCACAGTAAAATTCTGCAGGTCGAACTACATGACGTACCTCCTCAATCCCCCAACTCAACCTTTAGTTGCTACAGCCCACTCCCCCATTGCCATTCTGTGACTGATGGAGAGCAGAGCAGGGTCAGAAAAGTGTCTGGCTATGTCCCCGTAGCTGGACCAGACTGATGACATTGCCCACTGAGATCCACCCCATGTTCTCTGGGGGTCTTGACAGATGATGTAATCATTCTGCATCCATCTATGGGGACACAGACATAGGCTTCTACAGTCCTCCCAGCTCTAAACCAGCTACTGAGTGAGGTGGGGTGGTTGCAGTGGTTTAACTGTTAGCCAGGATCGGGGCTTTGTTGGTGTGGAGGGACCATAAAAAGGGCTTAGCTAGATTGAACCTATGCCTGTGTATGTCACTAACAGGATGCAGACCAAGGCAAGTGGCAGCCCTCTCTTAGGTGTGGAAAAAGGAAAGAGTATGTATGCTTAGGAAACAGCTGAAGTGGTAACAAATAGTGTTTATTGCATCTGATGAATCCCTCCCTTTGGGAATCAAAGATGCTCCATCCTAGGTCTAATCTGCAACACATAAACAAGACCGTTTGACATCACTTCAACTGCCATGGCTCCATCCTATGGAATTCTGGAATTTGTAGTTTGTTGTGGCACTGGAGCTCTCTGAGTAAAGGCCAAATATCTCACCTTAGGTTTTGCATCTTGGTTGCACTGTGACCATGGGAACTGGCTTATTTAGGTGAATTATGATTGTATGCACCAGTTTGTGACCATGAGCAACTTAAGTGTTGTGAAGACAGAAGACCATGTCATTGTGATATGTCACCAATGACCTCTCTTTAAAGGTGGGTTCTTGCATAGCCAGTGGGGGTACTGTGCAACTCCCTGCCAATGCAGGAATCCACTGTTAAACCATCCCTGATAGATAGCCATCTAACCTCTGTTTAAAAACCTCCAATAAAAGACAGTCTGTCCCCCTCCAAGGTAGTTCATTCCATTGTCAGACAGTTCTTACCCTCAGGATGTTCTTCCAAATATTTGGTCATCATCGGATTTTTTGTTATTTGAATCTACTGGTGTTCAGGTGGCTCCTATTTCTTTGGAGATAGGAGAAAGCTGTTTTCCTACTTTCAGGAGAAAGGACTGCATGCTTTAATTTTTAGAGTAGACTGCCTTCATTGAAGGTGGGAAACTATGCATACAGTTATGACGCCTTTTCAGTGGGTACCCCAGACATAAAGATAACTTTCCCAAGTGCTGCTATCTGTATATGCATTTAAAATTTTCATGAAATGCCCCATGAATTCTTAACATTCTATTGCTGTCACAACTTAGGCCATTGTTGCAGCTACTTGAGCTTTAAAGTAAGAGGGAGTATGATGAATTAAATACCATGCTTATCTGCTTTGGTGCCGTTTCAAGCATAACTGAAGTTGTATTGATTGCAATGTAAAGACGTCACACTTGCATTGCAAAACACTGTAAACTAACACACTCCTTTGTTTTAACTGGCTTCATGACACAGGCTGCTGCAGTTAGGGTGATTTTAAAGACCTCTTCCATGCTTTCATTGCACATCAGCTGCTGAATTTTTTGAGCTTGATTGGAGCTATCATCTGCTAGCAGTGAGATCATCTTTTGGGGCTTATTTTCATTGAGGACCATGTTTTTCTTTCTCAAACTACTATAATTCCCTTAATCTTGACTGAGCTTTCATAAGAATGTGAGTTAGCATGTACAACTTTCAAGAAGCTGACTTCATTTTAAAAGTATGGTCTGTGTTCAGCTTTGAGGATCCTGTGTGTGTGTGTGTGTGTAATGTTTGACATTGATACCCTTTGCTGGGGCTCTCATAAGACAATATTTTATTGTTCACATATAGAGGCTGCAATCCAGAATTATATGTGTTTTCTGTCACAGCATTCCACAGATTTACCACCTTGAGCAAACACAGAATAACCAAAATTTAAATATATCTATCCAGAGGTAGCTATGTTGGTGATGCAGCAAAGTATAACCATATTCCAAAAACAAACAAAAATAAGCAAGCAAACAAACATTATAGCGAAACCTTTATTAGGCCAATCAAAAAGCACATAATACACTATACAAATTTTGGAAGATCATAGGCTTCTTCACCAGGCATGGATGTTAAAAGTCATTTAAAGAGAAGGAATGTGAATGTGGAGGGTCAAAAAGCCACATCTTTCTTGAGATGTTCTTGAATTTAAGATCTTAAACACCTTTAACATGTTAACATCATCTTCTTAAACTCAGCTTTAACATCACAAGAAAGATCAGAAATGATCTTCCCATCATCACCTTTATTCCTCTAAAGCTTTTTAACACCCATGCCTGATGAAGATGACTGAGCTTTGAAAGCTTGCATAATGTATTTTGTGCCTTTTTATTGGCTCAATAAAAGTATCACTGCAATGTGGTTTTTTTTTTTTTTGGATTTTGCTCAATCTTAGAGAATTTTATTCACTCAGTGTGTCTTGATCACACTAGGACTCATACAAACTGTTCACAATATTTATATCCAAGGTTATAGTTTATAAGAGTTGCTATTTGGATATCAAACAGCTTTGTGCCAAAGACATTCTTTTGTATTGGTTGTAAAGGATGGTGTAAACCACAGGTTTCTCCTTTTATGTATACTCAGAAATGTGGCTTCTGTGAGTGTTAACAGATTATACTTCTGCTCTGGTCAGGTCTGAGTCAAGTTAGAGCAGTGCCATCTAGTGCCAATTGTCTATAATAGCTAATATTTAAAAATGAAAATATACCAGAATTTATTAATTTTTGCTATCATTTATGGCACTGTCTTTTCGTGGTTGTCAGATTGTGTGCTCCTGTAATGCAAGAGGCTATGCTGACAGTAGCAGTATTGCTAGCAGGGTTTCCCATGTCAGACAGGCTTTTGCTGAGGAGCCAGACTAACTGTGCAAACAGTTACTGAGCAGCAGCAGCAAGTGAAGGATCTCACAGATGACAGTGGCACCGTAGCTAACACTTCTTAGTACAGCACAGAGGGAGGCACCGGTAAACTTCTTTTTGAAGATCTTTTACCATGAAAAAATTGTGCTGAGACAATCCAAAATGAGACAAGAGAGAGTGCCAGAAGATGAGACTACCAAGTCAGATGGCACTCAATGACCTCCTGGGATGCAGCAGAGGATAACTATAAGTAGCACTGTAGCTGATGGCCAACTAGGCTCAAGCCAAAAAGATGCTCAGCTGTTGACATGCACAGAGATGAAAAGAAAGTCCAGAGCTACACAATACAAAGAAACATGGAATATGAGAAGCATGAATGTGAGAAGCTGGACATAGTTAAACAAGAAATGGAATACATAAACACTGCCCCACTGCTGTTGGGGTAAGCAAGCTAAAGTGGACAGGAATGGGGCATTTTGTGTCAGATAATTACACTGCATTCTACTCAGGAAATCAAAACATAAAAAGAAAGAGGGTGGCTCTTATAGTTAGGAGAAATGTAGCAAAAGTAGTCAAAGGATATAATACAAAGTCTGACCAATAATATCAGTAAGACTACAGAGAAGACCCATCAGTATAACCATAAGCCAAGTTTATGCTCCAGCTACAGAGATAGAAGAAGAAGAAGAAATGGAAAAATTATATGCGGGAGCCCAAGAAAGAGTTGATCACACACCGGAACAGGACTTCTTGTTAATCAGAGGTGACTGGAATGCAAAAGTAGGAAAAAGAGCAGAATCAACAATTGTAAGGAAATTTGACATAGGATCAAGAAATGAAGCAGGAAAGAGACTGCTTGAATTTTGCTACGTCCACATTTTGTTAATCACAAACACATTCTTCAAGCAACCAAAGAGGCAACTGAACACATAGCATCTCCTGATGGCCAATATAGAAATCAAATAATTGGAAGCAGAAAATAGGGATGCTCCACTTTCTCTGCAAAAAGTTACCATTTAGCAAGGGGGTCAGGCAAGATTGAATTTTATCACCCTATTTATTTATTATCACCCCATATGTTTAATTTGTTTGCTGAACATATAATAGTAAAGCAGGATTAGACTCTGAGGAAGACGGCATATAAATTGGAGGAAGGAATATCAACGAAGATATGCAGATGACACCATACTACTAGCAGAAAATAGCAAAGATTTGGAACAATTACTGAAGAAAATCAAGGAAAAATGTGCAAAGGCTGGTTTTCAGTTGAACATTAAGAAAACAAAAACAATGACTACAGATGATTTACATAACTTGAAAGCAGACAATGAGGATATTGAAATACAGTAGTTCAAGATTTTCCATGCCTTGCCTCACTCATTAATCCAAATGAAGACTGCAGTCAAGCAGAAGGCTAGGACTTGGAATGGCAGCTAGGAAGGAGCTACACATGATCCCGAAGTTTAAAGCTATATCACTGAATAATAAAGTTAGGATTGTCCATGCCATCATATTTCCACTTTCTGTGTATGGGTATGAAAGCTGAACAGTAAGGAAAGCTGATAGACAGAAAATCAACTCATTTGAAATGTGGTGCAGGAGAAGAGCTATGGTCCGCTAAAAAGACAAATGAGTCCTAGATCAAATCAAGCTGAAATTCTCCCTAGAAGACAAGATGACTAAATTGTCATATTTTGGATGTATCATGAGAAGACATGACTCACTTGAAAAAACAATAATGCTTGGTGTGGTAGAAGGCAGTAGGAAAGAGGAAAACCATATTCCAAAAGGATAAGACCCAATCAATGGAGCTATGGCCTTGACTGTGCCAGACCTGAGCAGGGCTGTTGATGACAGGGTAACTTGGAGGGCTCTCATTCATAGTGTCGTCATAAGATGGTCGATTTGACAGGACTTAACAATAACACACAATAAAGTGTGTGGGCAGCCTACAAAAAAAATGGAGGGGGAGTTACACTAAACCATTCTAAAAAGTATATTTGCAAAATTCCAAATCAGTTTTAGAAATACCCAAGCAAAAGTGGAAAGGAAGCCAAGCTTAGTACAATCAATTATAATAATAAAAACAATGAATGATATCAATATTACCAGCTCCCACATAGAGCCTTTGTTCAGAGAATTTTTTGGTATATGGAGCAATTTGTAAAGGAAAAATAATCCAAAAGGGATTATTTTGAAGCTTCGACTTATAGCAACCCTATGAATGAGAGACCTCCCTGTCACTCTATCATCAACAGCCCTATCATACATTACAGACTCAGGGCCATGGCTTCCTTGACTGAGTCCATCGATCTGGAATGCAGTCTTCCTCTTTTCTTACTGCCTTCTATCTTACCAAGCATTAATGTCTGTTCTAGTGAGTGATGTCTTCTCATGCTATGTTCTAAATATGGAAAAACTTGAGTTTGAGTGACATCTAGCATTGCATTAACATATTTTTGCTAAACAATAAGGTTGCTCCCTTCAAGCACCACCACCACTACTCAGATTTGTGTGTTGTGTAGGGTTGTGTCCATTATGCCAACATTGTCTATTCTGTTGTCAAACAATTGCCTTTTATGCAACCTTCTAATATTACCAGCTGCAGATTTGGACTATAGAAAGGTTTAGACTTGCATTGCTTGTTCAATTTTAAAATCAGGTATATAGGATGAATTCAGATAGACGTTGCAATGTTACATCCATTAACTTGAGAGGAACCCACACTGAGAAGTAAAAGAAATTTTGAGAAGAGATGCACAGTATTGAATTTTAAGTTATTTGTCCTGTTTCCTATTGCAATCAAGGTAAAAAGTTAGTCATGACCAATTCTCAAGTGAATTTTGTTGGGACTCTTTGCTGCTAATATTCTGTATCCAATGCTGTAAAACTAAGTAATATTCCAAATAAGATACTGAAAAGCAAATACTAGAGATGGCATAAAAGAGAAAGAATGGTTTTAAGGATGTTGATAAGGTTCTTCTATAGTTAAAACAATGGAAAATAAGAAAGATTTTTTTAAAAAGAAATAGTTTTAAATACAAGTATATATCTTGAAACCTCTTTGAAAACTGCAATTCTTAAAGAGGGAAGGGCTGCTTAATTATATCTGCAAGGTAAGTATGGACTTTTGGTGGCAGCATACTGCTCCTGACACTGAAAAAGTAAGTGTTGAATGCAGGATCCAGCAAGAACTGATATTTTTAATCAAAAGTAGAAGAGAATAAATTTTGTTGTTGTTCTGTGCCTTCAAGACGTTTCCAACTTATAGTAACCCTAAGGCATGGGTTTTTCTCAGCAAGATTTGTTCAGAGGAGGTGTGCCCTCCCCTGAGACTGAGAGAGTGTGACTCATCCAAGGTCACCCAGTGTGTTTCATGGCCAAGTGGCGAATTGAACCCTGGTCACCAGTGTCACAGTCCCAATACTGAAACCACTACATCACACTGGATCTCAGAGAATAAATGCATTCAGATAAAAATGTACTTTGAATTATTAGACAATAATTTCAAGACAGTCAGGAGCAGAAAGTGATATATAAGTTATATGTTCATAAGTTTAAAAGATAAAAAGGAATCCTATAGCACATTTGAGACTAACTGAGAAAAAGACATTTCTGATATAAGCAAGGAATCCTATAGCACATTTGAGACTAACTGAGAAAAAAGACATTTCTGATACAAGCTTTTGTGGACTGCTGTCAATTTCATCTCATTCATGTAGTGAAGCCTCTGTGGACAAACACCAAGGGAGAGGGAAGGGTGAGATACAGAAAAGCAAAACATTTATGTATGGTGATGGTGTCAAAGTTAAAAGGGACAAAAGTGGAACAAAGGCTGTAGGTACACACCGATTACTTTATTGCATGTCATTTTAAAATGACTCAAGCTTCCTGGGCTGCAGCTGGGAGGCGGGATGGAGGTGGGGATTATTGCAAACTAAATCATTGCCAAATCGCCAGCCGCCATCAGCCCAAGTCCAAGATGGGCTCAGCTGGTGATTTTTAGAAACCGGGATGCTTTCTAAAAAATGCTGTCTGAGTCCGGCTGGGACCCAGGTTGATGGCGGCCATAGATTTGGTGTCAATTTAGCTTGCGATAATCCCCACCTCCCAGCTATAGCCCAAGAAGCTTGAGTCGTTTTAAAATGACATGCAATACAGTCACAAGATGAGACAGTAAAAATATGAATATTGAAGTATATGTGAATAGTAAATGGGAAGTTAACTAGTATTTTAATATGTGCTGTCTGACAAGAAACCATATATTTTAATATGTGCTGTCTGACAAGGAATCTCATGGATTATAGTTATGGATATATCCTAATTTAATGGTTTTTCTTTCCAAACTCCCTTTGAAATTTCTTTGTTCACGGACTGCTTGCTCAAGAGGTCTGAGACAGAATGTCCAGGAAAGTCAAAGTGATCTGCAGCTAGGAGTGTGGTGAAGTCTCTTTCTTTGGAGGTTTTTCAAGAAAGGCTAGATGACCATTTGTTGGGAGTGCTTCGACTGTGTGTTCCTACATGGCAGAGATTGGACTGGGTGGCCCTTGTGGTCTTCTCCAACTCTATGGTTCTAGTTTTTGGGTATTTCCATTCCTAATGTGTAACATTTATCCTCTGTTGCCCAGTGTAGAGTACTGAGGGGCACTGTTGGTAAAGGACTGCATATATCAGTTTAGAAGTTGAGCAAGTGCAAGTACCTCTAATGTTGTGAATAGTGTTATTAGGCCCTGTGATGTTGCTGACTGAGTAGATGTGGGGACAAGAGTTGACATCTGGGTTTCTGGCAATGTTTCGTTCTTGTTTTCCTAGCCATAGTGTGCCCTGTTGTAGGTGGATAGCTGTTTGAGACTGGGTGCTGTCTGTAGGCAGGTAAAGATCTGCTTCCTAGAACTCTTGAGAAAGTAGCATTTTCTCTAACACATACAAATACTCTCTCTCTTGGTATACATATCTGTCCACAAAGACTTCACGCATCTGACCAACGGGGGAAGCAGACCAGGGCGTCCAGGACACCCTGGGACAGTGCGCCGCGGGACCGTGGCATCCGCACCGCGGCGCACCGGCGGCGTCCCTGAAAGGAGCACTAAATTGGAGCTCCTTTCAGAAGTCAGGGAAAGTGCACCCTAAACGCGCAGGGCACACTTTCCCTGACTTTTTCGCCGCAGCATGTGCGGACGCTGCGGTGGCAGGTTGCCCTCGGAGCGCCGGCCGTGCGGAGGGCCAGCAGCTCCGAGGGCAACTTCGGGAAGAGGAAGGGGTGCCGCTCGTGCGGCTGGCCCTCCTCTTCCTTGCCTTGGAGATGACTTTATTAGTCGTCTGCTGAGGCCCCAAGTAGACCAGAGTCCACAAAAGCTTATGCTGAAATGTTCTTTTTTCTAGGTCTCAAAGGTGCTACAGCAATGGTTCTCAAACGGTGGGGTGGGACCCCTGGGGAGCTCAAGACTTGCTCATGGGGGGCATGAGACTTGGAAACCTGATCCCTCTACCTCCTTCTCCTCCACCTCCTGATCTTGTTCTGTCCTGGAAGGAAAGAGAAAGGCAAGGAGGGGGCCTGGAGCTTCTGCCGGAGAGAAGAGGAGGAGAGTTATTTCCTTATAAAATGTTAAAATATGACTATACATGAATGTGAGGATGAAAATATGCATTCTAACCAAACAAAATGTTTTTATACATTTACTATGTTGAGCGGGGGCAGGGGAGTGACATCTTCATGTAGCTGTAAAGGGGATCACAATTTAAGGTAATTAAAAAGTTTGTGAACCACTGTGCTACAGGATTCCTTTTTATCTCCTTAATTTGTGAGTTTATATGCAGAAACACCTCAACGCAGCTACGTCTTTAAAAGCTAAGTTGGTCAGTTAATTTATTACAAGGAAAAAAGTATTGGAATTTTTTGGATGAAATTTATATACACCTGTAGTTGCATATATTCAGGGTGACCAGATGCCATAACCACAAAGGAAGACAAGGGGCCGCAAAATGGAGGACAGTCAAGAAAAATGGAGGGCATGACAAAATAAAAGCTCGAAACACTCATATAAATGTAAACTCATGCTTCTTAGTCATGCCCAGACATTTTGAAATTTCCTCCTGGACTGAAGGTTGAAATGCATGTCTTGGGAAAGGAGGATGTCTGGTCACCCTGCACTTTGAATAACGTTTGTTTTAAAAACTGAAGACATTATTCAGTTTACTGTTCAGTGCTCATATATTCAAGATACCAACAGAACTCAGTCCCTCACCATTGCTGTTTACGTGTATTTAAATGGTACAGCAAGGTATAGCAGGGAATGAGACGTGCCTTGGCCCAATGCAAATTGCTTCTGAGTGACTTGTATTGGCTACAGTGGGCTAATGATATGGGAAGCATGCATGGACCTCTCATTGATCCTAGTGTTATCTGCTAAACCAGTGGAAAAACAGGATTCTACTGTATCCTATTATCTGTGCATAAGTAGACAAGGTTTGCTGTTGTGTGCCTTCAAATAGTTTCTGACTTTTGGTGACCTAAGGTGAATATATCATGTGGAGTTCTTGGCCAGATTTGTTCAGAGGGAGTTTGCCTTTGCCTTCCTCTAAGGCCTAGAGAGAGTGACTTATCCAAGGTCACCCAATGGGTTTCTATGGATTTGAACCCTGGTCTCCAGAGTTATAATCCAATGCTCAAAACTACTATACCACACTGGGTCTTTCAGGCAGGTTTACAGTTGTCCATCCACATTTGTGCTGTTGACTTTTGCAGATTTAATTATTGGTGGATTTTATCAATATGTTCTCTCTAGGAAACTCTTAAGTCCTCCAGTGCACCTATGTGGTCAACCTCTGGCGAAAGGTGGCCACTGAGTTGTGCTAGATGACCTAGAGATTCCTAGAGAAAATACTTCTCTAGGTATTTTAGGTCCTTTTCCTTTTTGGTTTAGTTTAGTTTAGTTTTTAGTGTACGTTGACCATAGAGTTGCACCAGAGGACCCAGAGAAGTGTTCTCTTGGGTTAAAAAAAAAAACATGTTTTTTTATTTGTGGTTTTTCCACTTTCACGGGGGGAATCCTGCACCCCTAACCCCAGTGAATGTGGAGGGCTCACTGTATTCCCCCTCTATTAATGTATCATATGATGTGATCTTATCATGGAGATACAGTGTTCTCACCTCTCATCTTGGTTCTACATCTCTCCTTTGACAGTTTTTTGATTTAGGTACTGTAGTTCTACCCTGTCCTACTTGTTTGGAGTGGCAATTTGAAGTGTCCGTAATGTAACTAGACTAGCGATGATATTAAAGAATTAACAATATGAGGTCCTCAGTACTTTTCACGTTTTCCCATGGTAACAGTCATTGCTTTGCTATGTTTTTTCTCCCCCTCCTTCAGAAAGCATAATTATCCATCAGTTACGCATGAACTCAAGATGAAACACCATGGTCGCTCCATTCTGGATATGTACACTTCCTCTCCACGCTGCTTGGTTGGATTATTTCTGAAGCTCCACGTCTGTCACTGTGATCTTCCATGCTACTGGTCATGTATGGAAGGATTTTACTGCTTCCATTGCAATCTGGGGAGGATGGGGGGGGGGGAACAGAGTTGTGCAGATTTTAATTGTGTGTCTTTTTTTTTAAAGAAACAATGTGTTTGATGATTTTTTTAAAAAAAAAACTAGATGGAAAAAGAGAACCACACCTCCTGTGCCAGTTTCACTCTAACTTTGAATTCACTGGCACCTGCTTGACTTTTGTTTGATGTTTCCTACATAATTTATTTTTATAATACACTTTGTAATGCAGTGTTGTTGTTTTTTTGTTCTGTATTTTCCTCAGATTTATGACCCTTGTTGTTTGTGGCACATTTATTTGTAGAATAACACTGTCAAAACTGCCAAGTGCCAGTGTGCGTATTTTCTATTGGACTTTAGGAATATATTGACTTGACCTCAATATTGGCACCTTTTCAAGAAAATTTGCCACAACATTGCTTAGCCATAATGTGACTGTGAGATTAGTTGCTCTAAAGACTGCTTTGTGAGACAGTATTATAATGGTTCCCCCCCCCGCACTGTACTGTGGTTTAATATAAAACTGAATACCAACAAACCAAAGCCTTGAAACTGTATTAGAGTTCAGACATGTTTTAAAATCTTGTGTGCTGATGTCTGTTAAAACAAAACTCATATCATGTGTGATTTTACATATACCTGTACCAAAAAAGGTTCCTTTTTATCACACTGTAACAAATAAATTTTCACAAATGTGCAACACTACTATGGTGTCTCAGTTATACCCTTACGGTTAAAAAAAAAAAAAAAAAGACTGCTATGCCCTTATTACCAGTTCACACTGACAAGCTTTTTTATTTTTATTTTTGGCCTGGTTCCTTGTTGGTCAAACACTGACCTGTGCAGAGTTTGGTGTCCTTAAAGTTGTTGATTTTTCTGGTCTTAAGCATATCTGTTAATCTCATTTCAGACTGCAAGTGAGTTCATATTATTAAACTCCACATTGATATATGCAAGTGGAGGGCATACAAATGTAACATCTATCCATAGAAGGAGTTTCAGATCTGAAATAAGCAATGCAGCACTGATGGCAGTGGCTGTAATTCTAAGATGTTCATGTATGACCCTAAATTGGTTCTGCACACGTTTATCAGTATTCTGCCAGTTTCCTCTTCTCGCTATATTAAATGCGATCCCTGAACGTTGCTCACCCCTTAGTCCTTTTTAAAAAAATGAGACTAGGGAGCTGTAATTAGAAAGTTTGTCTGAAAGCATGCACATTCGTCAGGACTCCAGTATATATTTATTTGTCCATTGTCATTAAATGCACACTGAAGTTAATAAATAATTCTCCCATGTTACTACCAAAAAAATCTACTTAGTCCAAACTGGTTTATGCCATTGCGATTGCTTTTAAAGTGTATTCATGAAGACACAAAGGGCCACCTTACATCTTGATATGCCAGTAATATATTTTAAATGAAATCCAAAATCAGCATTGTGTGGCCGGACTCAGCTTTCTCCTGCTTCCATGCCCATTGCATGGCTATGAGTCTATTGTACTGGTGAAGTTTTGTGAGAATCCTATGACAGTTTAAATTGCTTTTTCAATGAGATGCAATCCCTATGTCATTAAGTGACTTTCGCAAATAGTTATGCTTCCAAATTGTCCCCATCATTTACAGCCATGTTATGACTCTATTGGTGTGAATGCACAGACATGCATAAATTTAAAAATATGTAACTGTAATAAGAGAAGTGTGGAGAACATGTAGTGAAACAAAAGGCCATAGTACACTTGCATTTGTTTTGGACTCATACTGTGTGCAACACTGAAGGCTTATTATAACTTAGGAACTTCTAGATGGATGTGCTTGGTGCAGTGGATGAGGGCACGTGGTGTGCACAAAAAGCAAGGAGAAAAACACCCTATCGTGGACACTGCTATTCCAGATAGACTAGTATGATGATTGGAGTTGTCCATCAATTCCCTGTGCTTGTTGGTACTAGGGATGGAACAAATATTCAAAGACTTGGAAAGAAGAGAAGGGCTTCTGCAAACTGTAGTTTTGTGAGACATTTAGCCTTCTCTGTTAGACAGCTGTGGTGACACAACAAACTACAATTCCTAGACTTCCATAGCATTGAGCCAAGGCAGTGTCAAACTGGATTATTCCTGCAGTGTGTTTTGGACCCCTGATAAGGAAACTGCTGCTTAAGCCCCCTTTTATTCCCTCCCAGTCCTGGAATAGACTCCAGGACTACATCCTTGCCCCCCCCCCGAATCACTCTTCTCTTCTCTCCCTCCCCTCCAGCATGGCTATATAGTGGCTGGAAGACAGGTAAGGGCAGATGATTGTGGTCAGCTGCTAGTATAGCCTTTGCACCACAGTGACGAATTTTTTCAGGACCACTGCAGAATCGCTACATCAGATCTTCCATGATCTGCTGCTTCCATGTCCCTCCTCCTTGCATGACCACTACATGGCCATATGAATGTATGGGGTGCAGGGGAAGAGTTGTTAACCAAGGCTATGATAGCCATTGACAGGAGATCCTCTCTGCCTGCCTGCCTGCCTTCTTCTGGCCACTATATGGCTGCACTGTTAGTAAGGTGTGTGTGTATGGGGATCACCAAGTGAGTCTTACTTGTCAATGGCTATGATAGCCATTGATTAGAGATCCTATGCACTTGCAGTCATCTCCCACCACCCTCCAGGGACCCTCTGCATAGCCGTGTTAGCCAAGGAGATAACCAAGATGCAGTTATGGTAGCCACTGATGGGTAATCTTAATCCTACACCCTCCCACCAGTCCCTACATGGCTGGGGGAGAGTAGAGGAAAAACTACTCTGTTTTCAAAGTTGCTCTTGCAATGAAGAGAAATATTCTTACATTATTTTTTTCTTCCTTGTAGGAACAAGGAATTTAAACAAACATATTCCTAGCTGGTACCTGTCCCTAATTGTTAGACTCTGACTATGGTCACAAGTCAGGACAACCCATGTGGAAGGTTTGTTAAAATCTGGCTTCTGCTGAGCAAAACAGTTTATATGCCTTGGTTTAACTACTCTGTGGAATTTATCACATGGGGAGCCCTATGCAAAATCACTCTTTAAAATAAATTAAAAAAACGCAAAAGCGGAAGCTTTTAATAAACGGGATTTCTCCCATTCTGCTCTGTGTGTAAAGTGAAAGCGCTGTTAAAAGGAGGTTAATCCAAACAGAAATTAGACAAACACTTCCGAAAGTAAAAAGAAGCAGTTTTTGTCTAATTTCCGTTCGGATTAACCTCTTTTTAACAGCGACGTTGTCTGAAAAAACACCCGCTTTTGCGGGTTTTGTTTAATTTAAAGCCCCGTTTCCGCACGGGATTTCCCCCGTGTGATAAACTCCTATATTACAATCTGAATCCAAGGTTTGTTGTTGGCTCATGAACTCTAGCATTTTCAAACCACAAGCCCTGAGTTGTTGGCTAAGAAATAAGTAAAACAAGCCATTTCTTAGATTGTAAATAATAAACCAAGGTTAACAGCCCACAACTTGTCACAACATGAGAATATGTAATTGTTACCTAAAGAAAGGAAACAGGTGACCTCAGAAGACAGGTTTTCATAATACAGTAGTGAATGAAGACAGGAAACGTTAACTGCTGTAAGTATAAAACATAGCTATGAAGATAGTACAGGAAAGGCGATGGGTAAAATGTTTCTTGTGAATATTTTTTCTTGAAGAAAACAGTATGAGGAAAAAGGATTTTCAAGCTGAGCAAGAGTGGGGGATATTCCAGATACGGGAGACAAAAAAGCATGAAGAAAGAAGTCAGGGTGAGGTGGGAGAGAACTAGTGCCTTAAATCATCTGGGTAACAAAACTGTGACAAAAGTTAATTGAAGTATCCAAAACAAAGTAAATATGGGCTATTTTACACATTGTGCAGCAGCAAATTTAGATTTCCCATCAACTGTATACACTCATTCTAACCATTTTTGCTACTTCAGTGTACTTGTGTGACATGTGAATTTGTGAATCAACATTGTACAAGTTTAGACGTACCCCTGAGAAGTTTTTTTCACCCATACAAAATGTGAAGGGCTTATTTTGTTTCAGGCATGCAAGTAAATTCCAATGGGACCTAGGCGATGTTTCCCAACAAACGCAGATAAGATCACACTGTAAGCACAAGAATTCACTGAATTCTAACTTGCTTGTGATACAAACCCATCTTTTTGCCTTTTTATTTTGATAAATAAATCAAATGTATTTGATTTTACTGATAGGATGTATACAGGGGTTGTATATAGGGCAGTTTGTAACATTCTGTTACTTTGAAAATTGTGAACATTAAAAACATAAATATGGTTGTGTGTGTCTGTTTGTGTCATCAGTTACCATACTTTTGTGTGTGCTCTGATTTGATTCTGCTGTGATGACAACTCTACTGTCCTGGATTCTAGACTTCTGGTTTTGTTGACTTTCCTATGGTACCACAGTAAGAAAACTGAGGGGAAAAGAAGAGGAAGAAGTGTTCTGCTTGCAGTCTTATCCGGATGGAGACACGGAATAGTCTATTTCCTAATATTCACGAAAAAAATACCTTGGTAACTATTGATCTGGCTCTGGTAGTTTTGTAATGATTTGGAACTCACACCTGTGTAAGAATAGCCCCAATAAGACAACAAATACCCCTTCCCTTTTCCAGTTGGAATGAAGAACCTGGGGTAATCAGGAGTAATTGTCAATTTCAATTTTATTTTGTGGAAGGATGGTGATCTCTTTAGTTGTGATACTCAAAATAAAATTCTGGGCTAAGAATTCTTTGCTTTGAAAATGTATGTCTTCTGGTGGATAGCATGGTTCTGGTAAAAAAAATCAGAACTATTTACATTCTGTTGACAGATTTATACTGTCCTTCCCCAGTTCAGGACTTCTAGTTTTATTTGTGGAGTCTCCTTCACTTCCATAGTACTACTTTATGATAAAGAGAAATAAATAATAGGCTGTAGCAGCAATTAAGACGTATCTGGAGAGAATAATTTAGTTTATTTTCTGACCTGCAGGAGCTCTAGTTCTTAAAATTGTTCATTCCAGCTCTGCCCACAGGCAGCAGCCACAGTATATGATGAAATGAACTTTTTACAGATCTGTGCTTTGAGGCATGTGTGCCCTAAGGTGCATGCAAGTATCACTTTAACAAGGGCACATGTGGGCCTATTTTCACTGCCAAGAGGAGCATTTTTGCCTTTAGGTATCATCCCAGTGAAGCGGGTACCTGTCTAACTACTATCCAATGACACCAGCATCTTACAGCCTAAGATGTGAAGATGTATGTAGCAATGGAAACCGGTCTCCGTTCCTAATTACGACAATGTGACACACACACAAAATGGTTGAAGATTGTAATCATATTAAGATCACTAGTGTAGTTTCCCATACTTTCAAGAAACCAGTGTCACAGCTTTACATATGTCAGGATACTGATTTCCAATAAGGCATGCTTTCACCATTTTAGCCTTGTATTCAGTATTTCCACACTGAAACCCAGATTATTTGCACTTCATAAATAAGATGGTAGTTGACCAAACTTGCCACCCCTTGACTTCTGTTAGCTGAAGAGTACCAGCTTTCATTTGCAAGCCCTTTAACAGATCAAAATATTGGAAGGGGGAATTTAATATGTGGAAATCATGCCCACATTTCTCTTTCTCCTACACTACATACATGAACACAATGGAAAATAAAGCAAAAAGAATCCATGGGGCTGTCTGTTTTCATACCCCATTTTTTTTCTCCCCAGGACTACAGATTAGTAAAATTAACCTCATTTAACAAAGGAGTTGTGCTCCTGGGCATGACTTCTTTAACCAAACCAGAGGTAGAAATAACATCGAAAGGATACACCACAAAAAGGAAGAGCAGTTCCATAAGTTTCAGCAGACTTTTTATTCAAAACTAGCCTATGTGAAATGAACCAACCAAGTCAGGTAAACTTTGCATAGGTAAAGAAAAACACTTTGAACCTTCCAGAGACCACTTGATAACTTCTTCCAAAACGCATCCAAGGATGATTTTATTTTCTTTCACCAGCCTCCACTTTCATTATGATTTTGATTTTGATTGCTGAACTTACTGATCTATGTTTTCTTCATGAGTAGCTTATGGGGCAGAAATATTTGCTCTCCCCTTTTCTTTCTGTTTTGGTGTTCACGCATCTCCAGTAGGATTTTGGAAGCAATTGCTGCTTATTTTGTATATTGTAGGCAGGCACATGGAGGGTAAGATCCGCTAAGGCAGAATCCTAGTTTTCCAGCTGAAGCTTTATGTTATGGCAATGATTCCCAAACTCAGGCCTTTTTTGGATTTCAGCTCCCAGAATCCCAGACTATTGGCCAAGATGGTTGAGGTTTCTGGGAGCTGAAGTTGAAAACATCTGGAGTACCAGAGTTTGGGAATCACTGCTTTGTTACAATGTTTATTGTAGAAACATTGCTGCAAGATAACACAAAAACCCTGTGTTTCTCCAGCTCATCTTCACTATCCTCCCAGTGCTGATGCTGCTAAAGAACTTCTAGCTGGACAGAGGACAAGGAGAAAAAGAAAGTTTGGGAGGGTAGGGCTAGAAAAATCCTTGGTGAAAAGGAGCTTCTTCTTCTGCTTAAAACTGTACTTTATTACCAACTGAATCTATATTTATATTTATTAATTGCATTTGTCCATTGTGCTGAAATGAAGGAGGGGTGAACCCTTCCAATATTTCCACTGTGTCCTCAAGCAGCCTAAACATGAGGTTGTATTATTATTATTATTATTATTATTATTAACAATATAATATATATAAGAATATAATATATATAATCATATATATCTATATCTATCTATCTAAATAAGATTATATGTAATAATATAACAATATATATATGATTACATGTAACAATATTATATAATGATATATTAATAATAATAATAATAATAATAATAATAATAATAATAATAATAATAATGGCATTCGCACTGCAGAAATAATCCAGTTTGACACCGCCTTAACTGCTAAGGCTCATGGCCTTTGC
>CM034701.1:268234171-268254376 GCA_020142125.1 Phrynosoma platyrhinos | reverse complement strand
AAAAAAAAAAAAAAAAAAAGCTGATCTGCTGAGCATCAAATTGGCAAATATTCAGGATTCAAAAGATAAACAATGCAGATTAAGCCAGCAGGAAACATTGAAGAAGAATACAGGTGAGAATAGGAGGACGAGAAATCAGAAGTAAAAAAAGGATGGAAAAACTCTAGTATATTGGCAGAGTGGGAGTATTAAATATTGGATTTGTGGCATTGGACAACATGTTTTGGCTTGATTAGGAAGAAGCTGGAAGGCCACATTCTGAAGAAACAATGCTTAGTTGATTAGGAAAGAAAAATAATGGAAAGAACTGGTACTTTGCGGTAAAGCAGGTTGAAGCTTGAAGGTAAGGTGCATATAAGGGCTATGAGAGATCTGAGATTTGGTGAGTTGGACTACTGTTCTGTTGAAGAACATGTTGAATTCCCTTTTTTCCAGCTTTCTTTGAGGTGTCACACCAGAAATTATCTTTTTCTACTCAAGGAAGAGGGACACACATGCCCCAGCCATATACATACACCATACACTAATGCCCAATGGATCAGTACAAAAATCTGTTATGTGGATTTTGCATACCTGCTATATTGGAATGGCGTGCTAATCTTCACTTAACCCTTTAGAAGATAATATGAACATGTATGCACAGGTATGGCAGAGCAATGTCCAAAGGATCTCTTTGCTGTTTTTGCAGATATTCTCAAGTAATTGCGAAATCCTTTATATGCAGAAAAATGGAGACATGCAAGTCTTCAAAGTTGTACATGAGACTAATGTTTCATAGTGAGATCTATATAATCTGAATAACATATATAGATTTTCATGTTCATTACCCCCTTTTCCTCTATCTTTTGGATGTGTTCCTTGTATATCTTCTGGCACAGTGGTTAGGAAAGTATTGTAACCAAAGAATACAAAAATGACATTAACAAGAACATACCTTTTGGGCTAAGTCTCATAATCTTATTCCTCTGATCTGTGTTTTGGGAGCATTAAATGGGTAGCAGGATGTTAAATTAATTTGTGGGGAAACTGTTTTTCTTAACGGGCTTGCTTCCAGTTTTTGATGGACTACCTCCCTGTAGTGAGCTGTGAAGAAAGTGGCTTTACCCACAAGGATTCTATTTTTGGAATTGTGAAGATGACTTAAAGTGTAAGTGGTATTTAGGAAGGGAAAGCAGGAGTCTTAAAACCAAATTTGGTGTGTCAATAGTTTAGTGGATGGTGGGGAATGAGCCTTTACCATAAGTCAGAACATTTTGAAGGTACTTCTTGCTTCTGTTTTTCATTAGAATATGACCCATGTTGCCGAACATGCTTTCTTGTAGAGAGATATTTGTCATGATAGGATGAGAAACTGGACTTGATCAAATGCAGGCTGCGGGTGGTGATTAAAGATAAACTTAGCTGTGTTAGAGGGACTTATCAGTCTAGCTGCTGTGTGCCAGAGAAGGGGAATGTGTGTCTCTCCACGTGTTGCTGTTGCAGATCACATCAGCCCTAACCAGATAACTCAGTTTGAGGGTTCATGAGATGTGCATTCCAACAATATTGGAGGGACACATGCCCCATCCTTTCTGTATGTAGTCTGCTTAAAAGAAGTTTGGTTACATGTATTCAGCATTTGTCAACTGAATTGCATAGCCTAAATCAGGGACAGGCAACCTTTTTGAGACCTGGGACGGTCTCCCGGGCCGTAGGTTGCCGGTCCCTGGCCTAAATGTTCTAATGTACAGAGTTTGCCACCTGTGCACAGGGCAGTAGCATTAAGTGTGATGCTGCATACATGGAGAACTTACACCAATCATGGATATATATATATAGTGTGTGTATATATATAGTGTGCATGTGTGGCCATTATCACTGTGTTAACCAACTAAATGCAGTAAAACATTAGGCAAGCATACCAGGAGATATTTTCAGTAAAGTCCTTGGGAACTGTCTGGGTTTAAATATATACCAGGCATATTACTACCTAGTTTCTTCCAGCTTCTTAATATGTTTCTGAAAATAAAATTGATATATTAAGGTAGAAGTAGAATACAGTAGTTTACTGTTAGATGGTGTTTGACTGATTTCAATACAGTATTTGAAGTCAGTGTGTGATTTATGGCTTGGGCTAAATCCTATAATTGAGGGGGGAAGCAGACGAGGGCGTCTAGGACGCCCTGCGCCGGCACGCCGCGGGGCCGCAGCCTCCGCATCTCGGCGCACCGGCGGCGTCCCTGGAAGGAGCGCTAAATCAGCGCTCCTTCCTCAAGACAGCGAAAGTGCACCCTAAAAGCGGCGGGCGCACTTTCGCTGTCTTATCCTCCGCAGCGCGTCCGGTCGCTGCGGAGGGAGGTTGCCCCGGAAGCGCCGGACGTGCGGAGGGCCGGCAGCTTCCGGGGCGACCTCAGGAAGAGGAAGGGGCGCCAAATGTGCGGCTGCCCCTTCTCTTCCGGGCCCGGAAGACGACCCAATTAGTCGTCTGCCGAGGCCCTAAGTACTTTTATGGCAAGCATGAATTTAAACAGGAGTGTAGTCATAGTTTCTACAGATTATTGCTGCATATGAACACACAGATAATATTTTGGCATTTGAGGAAAGTTATGGAATTAGAATCTCAAGGTTATTAAACGTTTCTGAAAGTACTAGATGCTTCTTAAGGACTATGTGTATAATCTCCCTAGCTCAAATTGTAAACATTTTTGAAATAGACTGGATGAGCCATTCATTTCTAAGGAGGTGGATGAGATGTTAGTTCTTGGGTAGTTGGGAGAACTGCTTTCCACCAGATCCAGGATAACATGACACAAATAAAATAATAGTATTATCGAACAAATCCTTGACATTCATCTTGTATTAAAAATGAATGTTTCGTATTAAAAATGAGTGTCTCATTTAATCAATCTTTGAACTGTTTTTAAAAAATCCAAAAACAAGGTTGCAGTGTTCTTTTTGTCCTCCTGATGCACTCTGTAGTGCTAATCGCTTCTAAAAATAAACACCTTTGTTTCCATGCATAAGAACACAAAGCACATCTCTCAGCCTGTCAATACTGAATTGGTTGCTCCTCTGTAGTTTCTAAAAGCAGCTATTCAGCTTTTCTTTAGGGCAGACTATATAATGAGAGATGTAGCTTTCCTTTCATTTTGCTAGTCCCCAAAATATTACGGTTTAAGCCCATTCTGCTGAAACTTATTTATGATGCAAAGTTGGAAAAATACAAGAGTTTGAAATTGTATAAATACTGAAAATTCAGTATAAATTTCAGCAGTGTCTAAATAGTGTGTAATTGACTTGCAACTTTAAATTGCCCTTGTTTGTGCTGTTCTGTATTCTCCAGTAACATCTTTTAATCTTTTATCCTGGAAATTATTCACATATTAAGACAAAAGTGAAGTTCTCATTCCAAATGAATGGTGAAGCAAAAAGGTTGCGGATACCTCTTGAAATTATTTTTGAGTGTGAACACTTGTAGTTTCTGCTGTTCTAAAGTAACTCTCCAGAAATAACTCTCTTAGGGTAAGCATGTTCATGTGACTTGTTTAGGCCAAGAGCATGAGCTTGTTGGGCTTCTTGGGTGGAGTCTTTATGATCATGTTCAGAGCTTTCTAGAAAATCTGGTGGGCTGCAGTTTCAGTCTCATAAAGTAAAAAATTATCTTGACAATTGAAGCAAGAGGTATTCTGCACAAAAGATCTTGTGTGAAATGTGCAACCGTGATTTAAGCTCCTGAGTAATCATATTAAACTATATCCTAAATAAGTCTGCCAATAATTTTTAGCAGTCACAAAGCCAATTTAAAAGATTAGGAGAACTTCTATTTATACTAGAGCATAAATATTGTTATGTGTCAACCTGGATTTCTCTGTGTAGACAACAGTATTGAATGAGATATACCAAAGTCACTTTCGCTGTAGTGAAAGTGTAGTTTTGGTTGCCATTAAAAACTAGACAGGCCTGATTCAAAAACTCCCCAGTGCCAACTTTCCTGGTGTAAGAAATATGAAGGATATTTATACAGTGTATTCCCTTTCCCCCATATCTATCTGAAAGAAGTAGTACTGGGATTCATTCTAATCCCCTGGAGATTATATACAATATTAGACTGTAAACTGTACATCAGACAGACTTGGACATTCACAGATCTATAGTGTGTTCAGCATAGCCTAAGAGGAGTCCAAACAGATTTCCATGGGATGTCATTTCCTGTGAACCTGTGCAGACACCTGCTGAAGTCAGCAAGCCTTTTCAATAAGGTACCAGGGTTGTGGGTTATTTTGGACTGAGGGGTTGGCATTTGCAAGAGGGTTGAGAACATTTTATGGTACTTATAGTGTTATGATTTCACTTTAACTGCCATGGATAGATACTATGGAATCTGGATATTTGAATTTTAGGGAGAGGCATATAAAGTTCTTAGTGAGAGAGCTTTAGTGCCTTATCAAACTACAAAGCTCACTGTCTCTTCCATGCTCCCCAGTACACTGTCAAAATCTTCTGAAGGACCTTAACACCTTCCAAAGTGGCACACAATGACACATGGAAGGACTGATGCTTGAAAGGAAAATCAGCAAGTAATGTATTGTTTGCACGTATGGGACTAATTTTAAGCATATGCCTGGATTTTTTTAAATTGTGGTCCTAAAATAATATTTGTTATTTTCTGTTTGAAAATGTATATGTTATTTCCTCATACATATGCATAACAAGAAGTGGTTTACAAGAATTACAGTAACAGTTTAAGTAATAAAAAATAATCAAGATAATATAAAATACAGTGGGACTCAGCTGTGAAGATTTTCTGAACATCTTCAATAGAAATGCTATCAAGTGCAATATAACCCAGACACCACTATGCCATAGAGTCTTTTCTTGCCTTCAAAGTACATTCTCCATTTGATGAGTTAACAACTGATTATTATAGTTGCCAATTGGAGTGTCAGTGATGAAATGCTTCCTTGTGTGTTGTGGCTTATGATCATCGCTCCCCGTCCTCCTTTTCTTTTACAGATTGATTATACAGGAACAGAACCAAACAGTCCCTGCCATAAATGTTTAAATGTGTCCTGGAACAGCACACCTTGTAACTGTACAATTTACTTCACATTGGATCATCCTTTTGAGGTATGTTACTGTATGTGTGCAAGCATATATTACAGTATGAAGTTGTTCTATTTCTACACTTGTGCACAACACCTAATTTGATGTCATTTTATATGTCTTCTTTCTGAAACAAATCCTTGTTGTATGCTCTGCTTTTAATTAGCCCATTTGGCACCACAAACCCCCTCTGCAGACCAGGGCGTTTGGGACGCCCTGGTCCGGAGCGCCGCGGGGCTATGGCAGCCCCAACGCGGCGCTCCTAGAGCGACCCAGAAAGGAGCTCCAAATTGGCGCTCCTTTCATAAGTCAGAAAAAGGGCGCCCTAAAAGCGGCGGGCGCCCTTTCTCTGACTTATCCCCCGCAGTGCGTCCGGACGCTGCGGGAGGAGGTCGCCCTGAACGCGCCGGGCGTCCGGTGGTCCGGAAGTGTTCAGGGCGACCTCAGGAAGAGGAAGGGCCGCCGCGCATGCGGTGGCCCCTCCTCTTCCTGGCCTCGGAGACGGCTCAATAAGCCGTCTGCCGAGGCCCAAAGTTAACCCAATTGCTAATTTGCTCACTTGCTCTACCTATCTCTGAAATATGGTGGAATGACATTTTATGGCAAGCTTTTTCTAAAGAGGAAAATCCCCCTAAGAATTAATCCTGGGTTGCACAGTTTCATTATGTCAAGCATTAGAGTGCATTTCTTTTCTTTCTTTCTTTCTTTCTTTCTTTCTTTCTTTCTTTCTTTCTTTCTTTCTTTCTTTCTTATGGTAGATGGTAGAAATCCCATTTTCAGAGATTAGCAGGAAAAAAATCCTTTTGAAAAGACTCCCATGAGTCCTTTTGTTGGCTTATTACTACTACTACTATTACCACCCCCACCTTTCTCCCCATGATGGGTAACAACAAATTTAAAACAGTAAAAATAAAAAATAATGCAAAAGGTTTAGAAAAGTATAAAGTTACAAAAAAACCAAGCAATTTATAAAGTTAAAAACATTACATGCTAGAAATACTAAAAAGTATTGAAAACTATATGCAAACCTTGACATCAGAATTGTACAGCATTTAAAAGCCCAACCTCGTCAGATTCTAAAAAGCCTGATGGCATAAAAAGGAGCACAGGGATGGAGAGCAGGGAGGGAGTTCCAGAGCCTGGGAGCAGTCACCAAGAAGGTTCTTTCCCTTGTTCCTACCCAGAGAGACTGAGAAGATGATGGGACAGAGAGGAGGGCCTTTCTGAACAATCCTAGCGCTCTAATGAGCTCATAAAGGGAGATAGTGTTCTTCAAATAACCTGGACCCATGCTATATAGGGCTTTATAGGTCAAAACCAGTACTTTGAATTGTGCCTGGAAACAGACCGTCAGCCAGTGAAGCTGTTGCAACAAGGGAGTTGTATGCTCCCTTTAGCCAGCTCCAGTTAACAATCTGACTGTATCTCTTTGTGTCAACTGATGTTTCTGAGAACCTTGTCAACTGTGACCCCACATAGAGTGTGTTACAGTAACCCAAAGCATGATATAACCAAGGTAAGTACCACCCTGGCCAAATCCAACTTCCCTAAGAATGGGCACATGGGAAAAATTTCATCAGCTGTATTGGTTTTAAACTCTGGAATGCAATCCCCTAATGCTGGTAGATGTTTAAATGCATCTTTTAAACTTGGTTTTTAAAAAGTCAGTATAGAAGTACTTTAACTATGAATTGTCCAGTGTTACATTTGACAAGGCAAATTGATTTCTTGAAGCCTGTTATTCACTGTGCCTGGAACTGTATTCACACTCCCTATGTTTGATCAATGTTGACTTTTCCAAGGCTAATAACTGCATAAATTAAGAGGTTAACCTCACTATAGAAATTTAAGTTGAAAATAGTGAACACATCCCTTCTTGAATTCAGTGGTGTCCCCACCCATGCTGTCATCCAGTGCAGGGAGGGGGGAAGCTGCAAGGGGGACAGTGGTGGGCAAAAGGGTGCACTGGCTCTTCCTCCTGAGGAGGAAGCTGCCACCACAGCAAAGAGGAAGACACTGCCATGACAAAGCCAAGTGGGTGCACTCACCCCTTCACAGTGGGAGAAGGGCCCGACCAGGTGTCTCTCCTCTTCTGAGGTGTCACCTGGTATGGTCCACACCCCAGCACTGCCGTAGTAATGCCACTGCTTGACTCCCTCCCCAAGGCCCTGGATTCATTGTAGCATATCAATAGGGCTGTCTTTTTATTTGAAGCAGCCACGTATGTGAATACATTGGGAAAAGTATCTTATATTTGTGGTTTGCAGAGCAACGTATTCATGTATTATGGACTGTCCAACTTCTATCAAAACCATCGGCGCTATGTGAAGTCTCGGGATGATAGCCAGCTAAATGGAGATAATAATTCCTTATTTGTAAGTAAATTATTTATTTATCTCACATCTCTGGCTTTTAGCACTCCTGATGGCTTTTAGAATGTCAGGGTAAACTGTGTAGATAAAATAGAGCATATTTTTTTTTAAAAAAATGTTTCCATAGGTGGATGCTTTCCTGCTTGCCCACCCCACTTGGTACTCCACTACTTTATTGTTTAAATAAATCTGTATAGTTTCCTCATTTTTATAACTAGGATCCTGAGCACTGTACAGGAAGAGAGCTTGTAGAAAGGGAATCTTCCTGGTGTCTCTGACCCACTGCTGTCCCTCTACATGAGTGAGGACTCCTCTTTTATAGCTTGAGGGATTTCTGAGTGAAAGGGAAATTGCCCCAGACCAGGCAAGTACTCCTGCACATCTGTTTAGGATCTTCTGACCTTTCAAAGAGGTTTTTTAAAAAAATCAGTCTATAGAGGGAAGGATGCTCTCACTCAGGAATTCAACTTTGTGATCCAGTTAAGTTTTAAGTGTTTTAATTATTTTATTAAAGATATTATTTACTGCTTTTTAACTTTTGTACTTCATAGTGTTTGAAGTGCTCTGTTTTAATTTATGCTTTGAATGCTATTCCTGAGAAAAGTGGGATTAATAATAATAATAATAACAACAGACTAGGTTTAAAAATATTTTTTGCCAGCCTTAACAAAGAAACCAATAAACAACAACAACAGCTAGTTGGGTTGCTATGGACAAAAGTATCTCTCTGTTATTGTTCCATTAAGATTTCTTTACTTTGGAATGTAGAAACTATTTCAAATAGGTTTTTTGCACATTCATCAGAGCAATCGGTCTGCCTCTGTTCTTAAAGTGTGCCCTATTATTTACATTTTAAGTAAATTCTCCATATGAGTGCTTGAAAGTACTTTCTTGTATGCTAAAGTTGGTTGCTACTATATTTGGTTGTTTCCTTTGGCATCTGATGAAAAGAAAATTGGAACGTTTTAAGTCTAGCTAAGTATCTAAGCTCTTCTTTAAGTTGGTGAAAGATTTGTAGAAGCAGTTATGAAACTGTTTCAATTAACAATATTTTGAAAGTTATTGTGGGATTTTTTGGGAGGTGTTTTTGTTTAAATATTTGATTTTTTTATTATTAGCTGCCTTGAGTTAGATTTTATAATGGAAAAGTGGAGTATGATTGTTCAAATAAATTCCTGGTTATGTTTAAGCAGGAATTCGTACTATATCTGGTGAGATTGTGTTTTGACATTGTTTCTTTTTAGTATTGAGTTCTTAATTAGTATACAGGGAAGAGACTTTTTGTAAAGAGTATGATATTTTATTCTGCGTATCTCTCTGAGAGGAAGACAAGAATTGAATGGCATGACGTGGCCATGAAAAGATAGCAAAACAAACATGGAGGAGCACAATTTTAACCTTAATCTCTTTCTTTATTACAAAATAAAGCCCAACAAGACCTTTTTGGCCTTGGATATATGTTGTGTGTGCCCATAGTAAGGGGATTTTTCCTTAAGATGCAAGATAGTTCTACATTATATCTAAATTTTGCACAGTAAAATAACACTGTTGCTGGTTACATAGAAGTTGTTTTGCTAAGCTTATTAAAAGCAACTTGAACTTTTATCAGAAGCTATAATCTGTCTCTGTAACATTACTTTGGTTATTGATAATCAAACAGCAAGATACAGATTTGTTGTAACTGCAAACTAAGCTCAGCATATTAGTTGTCTGATATACTGCTAGAGAGACTATACCAGGGACCGGCAACCTACGGCCCGGGGGCCAGTTAAGGCCCCAGGCCCTGGACTTACCGGCCCAGGCCGAAGGTTGCCGCCGCGCGCTGCCATCGGCGCGCGTTTTCGGCCGCACTTGCGGCGATCGCCATTTCGGAAGTCAAAATGGTGGTCACGACGCATTTGCGCATGTGCAGTACTCTTGCGACATGCGCTGTGGCGGCTGCAGCCGCGCGCGCTACAGTGGCGGTAGCAGCCGCAGCGGCCGTGTGCGCAGGGGATCACAAGCGGAAGAGGAGGGCGCGCGAGAGAGCGTGACCCCGTGCGCCGCCATTCTCCCCCCCCCCTCGGCCCAGCCGAGAACTGGGCGACGGGAAACCGGCCCAGGTCTGAAAAAGGGTGCCTGTCCCTGGACTATACCTTGAGATACTTTTCAGACTATAAGAACCTTGCTTTCCTGTGTCTTCAGTCTTTTTTTTTTTTCCTAGAACTATTCCGAATACGCAGATTGCATAATTGTAGTAGAGAATATGTTAGCTTCCTCTTTGGTTGCTTCAGTTATGCCATTGTATTAGAACTTCTGAAGTTGATTGCAGATAACTGTTGAATGAACAGTGTAGGGCTGTTACCCAAGTGAGCCTCTCATGTGGTTTGAACTGTTCTTGTAAACATGGCCATAAGAGGAAGAGTTCTTGCAGTATTTGTTAAACAGCCTGATATGTCTAGATTTTTGGACAGTTTTACTTTGATATGATCAAAATGAAAATTTTCTTCCACTCTCCCTCCCTCCCCCCCTCCCTCCCCCTCCTCTTTTCTTTCAACCAATTAGAACCCCAGTAAGGAGTGTGAACCTTACCGCACCAGTGAGGATAAACCTATCGCTCCTTGTGGAGCTATTGCCAACAGCATGTTCAATGGTATGTTTTTGTTAAGTATGTTATAACACTCAACTCCAAGCTTGCACTAGACTTAAATACGTGCAAACTCATCAAATCCACACACACACATCTTGCTTATTTCTGCCTGAGGAACTTTACAAAACAGAAATCGGTTCAGCTTTCCTTAAGTAGTTTTCAGTGGTGGCCTTGACCCTGTACCCACAACTGGTAGAATAACACTTCAACACCTCACACTTAATGACAGGAGATAGTTGTTGGTCAAGTGATACGGCACATGCAGAAGATGGCAGGTTTATTCTCTTAACATCTCCAGGTATGGATGAGGAGGACAGATACCATTCACTGGAACCTGTCTGAAATTTGGAGAGCCACTCCTGGCAATATAGACAAATTTGAAGCAGAGACCTTAAATAGTAGGAAGGGCTACTAATAGTTTACAATCTATAATTGTAACTTTAGTCTTACTTGGATTTCTCTTTTTTAAAAAAAGAGAAAAAAGGCAAATAACTGTGTTCTTCACACATCTGCATAGCCTGTGCTTTGATGAGTATATCTCATGAAAGAAGATCTACATGTAGAAATTGAATGGTGAAATAGCAACACCTGTCTTCTGCAAGTAATAGAATTCAGTTCAAGCATGAAAAAGAATCTTGAATATGACTAACTTCTATTCATTTTTCCTTCTAGATACACTGACATTGTATCGTATTGAGCCTAATGAAACAAACCCTATACCTATTCATCTGACTAAAAAGGGCATTGCTTGGTGGACAGACAAAAATGTTAAGTTCAGGAATCCCGTGGGAAATACAAAAAACTTGACCGTACTTTTCCATGGTAAGATAGCATTGTAGACTATATTGTCCAGGATGTGAATAGCTCAATTTAAAGGTTCATATTTTGATTTTCTCTCAAATAAGTCTTGGGAAGGTATCTTTATGGAAGCTAAAGTCTGAACTGAACTTGTTTTTTGCTTTGAAGGGAAGGAGGAATACCTCAGTGGATCTTAAATGGAAAATATGCAGTCTTGAGAAGCAGAAGTTGTAGAGGGGGAAAATTGTCTAAGGGTGGTTATAGCTTTGCATGTGTGATTATTTAGGAGCTTTGCTTGACTGCCTTTTTCATTTCTGTATTCTTAAAATTCCTATTCTTTTGGGTTTTTAAAATTAGTTATTTCTTAGTAGCTCTTTTGATATATTAATTTCTCATTTTTTCCCTTTTCACTCTGGTGCTTTGACAGATTGTTGCAGAGTTATTTTCAGTATTGTTTGGTGGAAGACATTCGAAGTTGACTTACGCATACATTTCTACTGCCTCAAATTGTAGAAGCAACCACTAAATGATACTGACCAAAATATTTTGCCCCTTGCAAATACCTGCAAATTCTTTTGGGAATAAGCTACACAAATATCCTGTAACAGGACACAGCATCAAGTTCCACCTGGATGGAACTGTGCCACAATTCCACTTTACCGTTGCAAGAATTATCTTCTTTCTGCTGATCCCCACTGTCATGTCCATTTAGTGGCCGGGAAGAGTATGGTAGTCAGAGAAGCATCTAGCTGTGTCCCGAAAGCCAGACCCAGAAGAAAAGTACCATCCACTGGAACCTTAGGAAGAGCCGCAGGAATTCCTTGAGGAAACTTTTGTTGTTTTACATCCATAGCCAGATGTTTTTCTGATGCGTCTCACTCTCCACCCGTCACCAAATGATTGTGGGAGGGCCCGCAAGAGGAAGAGGATAGAGGTTATTGCACAGTAGAGGTAGTGAATTGCTCCTGCCACAGCAACCATAAAAACAACTCTATCCAGGTTGGGTTTAGGTCTGCATATGTCACTAGCAGGATTTCCACTGTTGTGTTCATATAATCCCGCTCCCTTTTCTTCTTGGTATAGCTACAAGTTGTTGTTTTTTTTAAAAATATATCTGGAGCAGTAAGGGAGCTTGATTGGGGGTCTGTGGGGTAATTTTAAAGTATACTTACAGCTGGAAATAGCTTTTTGCCAAGATGTAAAATCATAGAGTTGGAAGAGACCACAAGCGCCATCCAGTCTAACTGCCTACCATGCAGGAACTCATAATCAAAGCATCTCTGACAGATGGCCATCCAACCTCTGTTTAAAGACCTTCAAAGAAGGAGACTCCACCACTTTCTGAGGGAGTGTGTTCCACTGTCAAACAGCTCTTACTGTCAGGAAGTTCCTCCTAATGTTTAGATATATATGTTTTGCCTTCACAAATATTGATGTTTTCATTTCCTTTTTTAAGGCACGTCAAAACCTGTCAACTGGCCCAAACCAGTGTATATGCTAGATTCAGATCCAGACAACAATGGGTTCATCAATGAAGACTTCATTGTGTGGATGCGTACTGCAGCACTACCTACATTTCGTAAACTATATCGCCTTATAGAGAAGAAGGATAATCTCCTTCCCACTCTGCCGGTGGGAAACTATTCCTTGGTTATAACCTACAGTATCCTTTATTTGAAAGTTCCAAGGGCTGTACCTTTGATATACAAACTTTGAAGTCATTAAATAGGTAGTAAATAAGGACCTACAGGTAAATAAAAGCCAGTGTACTTACTTTAAAATGTGTAGGCAGAGCCAAAAGAGGGTTATGTAGCTATTTGAATTATACTTCTCTTGGTGCAAAGGTTGGCTTTGATGACTAAGTTGATTCAAAGATTCTGGGTAGTGCTGCATATATGTTGCATTCCCAAGGTTTTTTTAATCTATTGGAATGTAAAAGCTCTCTTGGGATCCTCTAACTCAAGGTGAACAATTGTTGTGGGGCCAGGACCACTTTTCAAGTTGACCAGGTGCTCAAGGGTTGCACTCCCTTCCCCTTTCCAAGTCTTTTTATTTTTTCACCTGTTCTTTGCAGGAAGATCCCAATATTGAGAAATTAACAGCAGAGGTGCTCATTGTTGATGTTTCAGGCGTTGCTTAAGCTTCTAACTGTGAACATTTAAAGGGCTCCAAATGCCCACTAGTCACATTTACTTTATTTCAATAAATATTATTAAAGTTATTATTAGTATTAAAAAGAAAATCATCCCAAAACCCACATAGAAGATTCTTAGTATTGAAAAAGTAGATTCATCTCAAATATCTAAAATTCATGAAACTTTAATTTATTTAATATGATATTTACAAGGGATTAGCTGACTTGCTGTGATATTGACTGTGCTGCTGACTGCAAATGCACTTTCCCATTGACTAAACCTTGGTCTATCTTTGTCCCAGGAGGTGTTGGTTTTGAAAAAGCTCCTCTCCTAGCCTAAAAGTATATGTGTAGGTGATCTATAGACCAGTTGAAATTACCCTCTATGGTCCCTAGATGGCATTGGGGGCTTTTTAGGTGAATTAAAATGGAAAGTGGAGGCCTTGAGAGGGGTCACACTGAGACTACTGCAGAGACTGCGTATGCTCCACAGGCTGCACTTGTCCACCTTGGCTGTACAAAGTATTACACTATGACCGTTTCTGTGTGACTGGTACCTGCAGTTTCACATATCTGAAAAATATGGCCTGTTTAGGCATCTAGAGGTCCTGCAGTGCAATTCTGTGGTCAACTTTCAGTGGAAATGTAGGGTTCACCGTTATCCACAATTTTCACTCTCTGTGGTAAGTCTGGGAATTTATCCCCTGTAGATACGGGGATCATATTGTACATTGGTGTGGGATATTTGCCTTTTAGGTGACCAATGTGTAAAGAGGTCTGTGTAGATGGGGTCTGTGCCCCTACACCCACCTCAGACATTGCATAGCTCCTCTTAGCATAGCTAAATCTAGCAACACCATGGGTAGGCAACCTTTCCCCTTTAAGGGCCGAGGGACTTCAGCTCCCAGAATCCCAGGAGCTATTGGCCAACATGGGACTATTGGCCAACATGGCTGAGGTTTCTGGGAGCTGAAGTCCCTCGGCCCTTAAAGGGGAAAGTTTGCCTACCCCTGAGCTACACCTTCCATGTACATCTCAGGCAGAGAAGCATTTTTATGTTGGCTTCTGTGAGCTCTGTCACTCTGTACAATTGAGTTTCCGTAACTCAGAGAAGCCTCCATGCATGGATATATATGCACAAATATTTCCCAACGACATATGCAGATATCTCAGTATTGGGGCTAAAAATGGGGACATTATACCCCTTCATGTGAGCAGTGCATGAGGAAGACAGATGGAAGGATTGTATTTAAAAGTTAACCACGCATCTTTATGCTTAATCCTTACCATATTAGAACCACTCAGTATTCCCCATAGTAAAAGATATTGGTCTGTTTCTGCTTTGCAACCTTAGAACAGATGGGATGAATGATCACATTCCCAAGAGCCACGCCAAACACCATGCTTTCTTTTGGCTCTAAAACACAACTCAGATACAACTGCACTGGAAGAGGCCATCCCATCACTCAACTTTTTTCTTTCTCATAACTTTTACAGCCAGTCCATATGATTTGGAGTAATTCTCTCCACAGCAACTTTGCCAGCCAATAATATTTTGAGAAATGAAATAGCCATGGGTTATAAGATCTTAAAACCAATAATATCATTTCAAAGCAGTGATGGTTTTTAAAACATGTTCTTTCTCTGGATGATTAGATATTAGTGTTATTGTCTCCATTGGGGAATGTTTTTCCTATACCTGAATCAGATTATCCTGTGCATAGCTTTGATGGGAGAAAACGGATGATCTTGAGCACCATTTCGTGGATGGGAGGCAAAAATCCCTTTTTGGGAATAGCTTACATAACTGTTGGCTCCATCTGCTTTTTTCTCGGAGTAGTGTTGCTATTCATACATCACAAATATGGAAATAGGAACAGTAGTGCGGACATACCCAATTAATCCCATCTCTCCAAATCACATGTACTGCATGTGCATCAAGGCCAGTCCAGAGTGGACACTGCTTTTCAAAGCTATCCCTGGTAAATGTTACTCGTGACACTGAATGCATAAGTATATCTGAAGCCTTGTTTCCCTTACAATGGACTAACTTGAGGATAACAGCTATAAAAGTTAACTTAAATAAAAACAGTGCGGGTTAGCGGATTTTTGACATTTTCCTCTTGCTGGACAAGTGCCATGATGCGCATATAGTCTTTCCTCACCTAATGCATCTGCTGCTTGTTTGTTCATGTGCTTTGTAATATGTCAGTACTGTGTACAGACTGTGTGACAAGATTGTGTTTAGGATAGAGTAGCTTTGTTAATATTTGGGGATATAAGAATGTGCTGGTGCTACTGGAAGAAAAAGAGAGCTGTCCACTGTTTTGTCACACATGACATTGTGCGCATGGGCTTCATGCTCCCTACAGCACTTACTGTATTCAACTTATACAACTCATTCTGCATTGAGCCCAACTACATGTTTAAAGGTCAGACTACTTTCCACCAAGTTTGCTAGGCATGTGAAATTGTGCAAGAAGCTTACCTCTTGATGATTATCTCTTAAAAGCTGCTTTCCACATGGGAATAACTGCTATATATAAAGCTCTTTTATTAAATTGTACATGCTTTTCTCTTACACCCAGCACCTTGTATGGATCAGATCTCCTAGCATGTCTTCTACAGAATTAGGGAGATTTTTTTCCCCCAAAGCTAGTCACAACCATGTGTCAAGTACAGAAATTGTCTCCTTTGATTCAAAGCATCCACAATTCATCATTTATTCCTAATTCAGAAGAAGCATTAAACTTCCAAGAGGTTTCCAGCTCCTTAAGTTCCTTTGCTCCTCAGATGTAACTTAGCTTGCCAGTAAAAAGCAAGCAACAAAATTGCTGTGGTGGCATAAGTGGGGACTTTGGCATCTTGCAGATTTTCAATCAAATCTGTCCAGATTTTAAGAAGCCCACTCAATGATAATAAAATTGTACATGTTGAATTGCTATGTACATGGAGATTATATTACATGAAACTGGTTTGTTTGTCTGAATATTTGCTATTGAATAAATCTGTTTTTGTTTATGAAAATATCATTAGCAAAAATGTGTTTTTTTAAAGTAGCTCAATTTGGGGTGGCAATCTAGAGGACAGAAAAGTTAGTCAAAAGAACAGGAGCTCAAAGCTTCCCGATATAAATATTGTACACAGGCGCTTTGGATTCTAAGAGTCATTGGATCATTTTCTGTGTGAAACAATTTGAAAACCAGAGGAATAAAGTAAAATGTGTATGGAAACAACTCTGTGTAAGAATGTGAAGTCGAAGGCTTTCACAGCCAGCATCCATGGGTTTTTTTTTGGGGGGGGGGGTTGAATTTTTTGGGTTTGTGGCCGTGGCAGCCACAAATGCTGGTGAAATGTCAGGAATAAACTCTTCTAGAACATAGCCACATAGCCTGAAAAACCCACAAGAAACCCTGTGTAATAAGGAGTTTGAAGCAGAAGCATCATGGTGGCACTACAGAATAAATAGCAAATGGTTGGTGTTATCTTAAACACTTTTCTTTCACAGTTACTCCCCCCCCCCAGCTGACAAATTCATATTGTATAAGGCCAGTATTCCTAGGTTTATAGGGCTTCATGAATACTTACTGACCAGGGAGAGTCTAACTTAATTGTTCAGGACATGCATATGAATTATGTGTCTTTGGGTGCTAGAGAGTAAAAAATGAGATGACATGTTCTGCTTAAATTTTTAATGAAAAGGATTAAATAATGGAACAATCTGATTCAACTGCTTGATAAAATGCTGCAATTTTTTCGACTTGACACATCTTTAATTACGGTAAATTGCTTTCCCTTTTTTCCAACTCTTAATATAAGAGATATCTAATTTGCTTTCTTTGATATTTTCCCCTTGAAATTGGTGGAGACCCATTCTATACCTTAGTTCCCCACTGGATTAGCCAAATGCCTTCAAATGCTGGATCATGCTAGGCTGTACAACCAATCTCAGACAACACTATTTTAATCCTGCTAGCTTGGTATTTGTATAGCTTGGTATTGTATTTGTATTTGGTATAACTAAATCAAGTAGTAACATAAAGTAAATTCTAGAAGCCTTAGGTGGTGGTAGGGATTGCTTTTGTTGTGGTATGCTTTCAAGTTGTTTCCAACATATGGCAACTCTAAGGTGACCCTATGATGGGGTCTTCTTGGCAAGATTTGTTCAGAGAGTTTGTCATTACTCCCCTCTAAGGCTGAGAGAGCATGAGTTGGTCAAGGTCACCCAATGGGTCTCTGTAGTTGAGGGGATTTGAACCCTGGTCTCTAGAGTCCTAGTCCAACATTGAAACCACTACACCACAGTGGCTTTCTTCATCCATCCCTCATGTTTTGTTCTTCATACATCTTATCCTCATTCCCCTTCTCTGAAATTGCTCCAACTTGTCTATGTCCTTTTTAAAAAGAGGTGCCCAGAACTGAGCACAGTACTCCAGGTGAAGCGTGACCAGCGCAGAATATAGTGGAACTATTCCTTCCCTTGACTTGGAAACTGTACTTCTATTAATGTAGGCTAAGATAGCATTTGGCTTCTGGGCTGCAGCATCGTACTGCTGGCTCATAATCAATTTATGATGAGTTCAATTTTCTAACTGATCTTGATCGAGAGATTTAAATAATATATATCAAGCCTGTGACTCACCTTTTAACCATAAACTGAGTGAAGAAAAACTAGATAGAGGTTTGCCAGCAGCTGACTTCTCATAGATCTATCATCTGACAAAATCAGTTATATACAGTACTGTCAACTGTTCTTATGAAACAGCTGGAAAGAATGAGGTGTGGTACGACCATCGGTCCATCATTAGGATTTGGCTAACAAGTGAACAGACTTATGTGCGTTATTTGGGTATCTTGTCACCCATGTCCTCTTTTACCACATGCCATTTTTAAATTAGATATAACCTCAGTATTAATGACCAAAAATGAAAGATAGTGGTGTTTGTAGGGAGGAATTGTGCATTGCATGGGTAGGGTATCACTCTTTTTACAGTGGTAGATAATTTCTTGCTTAAATGCCTTGTTTTAATGTTAATCATACAAAATTATTAGAAAATGTAAGTAAGTTATTTTCTGTGGTCCTTGCTCCTCATCCTGATAGAACCAGCTCTGTAACAGGTTTGGAACAACAACAACAACAATTTTTTATTTATACCCCGCCCCTCTGAGCACAATCAAGGCAGCTAACAACAATTAAAATTTGTACAATATAAATACAAAGAAACCCGAGACCCACCCACCCCCTTAAAAAAGTATTAAACCAGCAACTTGTTTATCCATAGTATAGACTGCTTTTAGGAGTTTTTAAAAGAGTATTATGTGTTTAAAACTATTTTTATCTTTGCATTGTTTTATTTAATTTGTTTTGCCTTGAAAGTCCTTATGGGCTGGGAAGTGATACAGTATACTTCAAATGAATGAACAAACAGAGTATTTTGCCCATGTTACTATAGTTCAAAGTAGTACTCTTTACACCTCAGCCATTGATCTATGTAAATACATTGTGAAAACTGGTATTATAAATACCTAGTCCAGTTCTTGTCTGTTAAACTCCCTATCAGCAAGATATATAGAGAGGGAGAGAGCTCAAGATTGAGAGAAAAAACAGTTTACAGATCATTTCCTTTTAGAGCAGTAGTATGAACTCAAGCTTTGGCCTTGAAAATATGTGTGTATACCATGTTTAAAGAAAATTCATTATTTGTTCCTGAATTGCCCATCATCGCATAGCTGGATTCTTTCCTTTTTCAACAGCATAAAATACATCTTTTGTGTAAATACTGATTAGCTGATCACAGTGCTTTAGGGCATCTTGAAAGTGAATTAAAAATAAATGCCAAATATCTCAGAAAAGCTGTGCTGTATATTTAGCCCTTAAAACTATTGATTGAAAACCTGCATAGTGTTTTTCTGTTTGTTTTTGTAAAGCACTTTCTGATTCACGGCTTAAATCATTTGCCTGTAAATCCAGTTATTTTGTAACAAGCTTATGTGGAAGTTGGCTTTATATTTCAATTTTCAGAAAATTTCAGGCAGTGAAGAAAATATAGATTTCTGCCCAGGGTGACCAGATGTTCTCCTTTTCCAGAGCACGACCTACATTTCAGCCTTCTCTCCAGGAGCAGTTTCAAAATGTCCTCCATATTGAGCATGACTGAGAAGCATGACTGTACATTTATATGTGCTTTCAGCTTTTATTTGGTAATGTTCTACATTTTTCTTGAATGCCCTATATTTTGCGGTGCCCTGGCCTTCTTTGCAGTTGTGACATCTGGTCACTGTTTCAGCAAGACATCAGTGAAGCAATCACTTCATTTTGAAAGTATTTCTGGTGTGGTTGCAAGGTGAACCTAAACCAGGGGTAGGCAACCTTTCCCCTTTAAGGGCCGAGGGACTTCAGCTCCCAGAATCCCAGGAGCTATTGGCCAACATGGGACTATTGACCAACATGGCTGAGGCTTCTGGGAGCTGAAGTCCCTTGGCACTTAAAGGGGAAAGGTTGCCTACCCCTGACCTAAACCAAGGCTCATTCCTTACAAATCCCTACATTTCCCTACAAAGAGATTTCATGGGAGTCTAGCATCAAATGGAAGGACTGATTCTCAGGATGCTTAATTCAGTTTAGTCATGAATCAGGGTGGTGTTTTCCTGTCCTACTATAACTATTGATTAACTCATAAATGCTAGGAAGGGCATGTGAGCACCATATACTGTTCTTGAAAGTGTTCTTTATTTTATACACCTTTAATTTTTCCATATGTCACAGACTACCTCTTGCTTAGTACAGGTTCAGTATCCTTATCCCAAATTCTGAAATCTGAAATACTCCATACTCCAAATTTGTCCACACAGGTGGCTGAGATAGTGGCACCTTTGCTTTCTCATGGTTCAGTGCGTACAAACTCTTTCATGTACAAAATTATTAAAAATACGGTATATAAAATTAACTTCAGGCTAGGTTTATAAGGTGTACACAAAAGATAAATGAATTTCATGTTTAAAACTTGTGTCCCATCTCCAAGTTACCTCTATGTGTATGCAAATATTCCAAAATTGGGGGGGGATCGGAAATCCAAAACACTTCTGGTCCTAAGTATTTTGGAGAAGGGAAATCCAACCAACCTGTATGATATCAGATATGTATGATCTCTGTGTGTGTGTGTGTGTGTGTGTGTGTGTGTGTGTGTGTG
>CM034701.1:268209887-268229367 GCA_020142125.1 Phrynosoma platyrhinos | reverse complement strand
AGCTGGACAGTTAAGAAAGATGATAGGAAGAAAATCAATTCATTTTGAAGTCACGGGTATTAAGGGGTTGCAGGAATTAAGCAGAGCAGTGGAAAACAGAGGGTCTTGGAGATGTCTTATTCATAGGATTGCCATGAGTTTCCTTCTCATTTTCTTCTCTCCCTCTCATTCTTTACCCATTTCAGATGTGTGGATTTGTTGGTTTTTTTTAGAACATAAACCTGAGGTTAGGAAAATTGAGGGAAAATTGTTATTGGTCAAATGAAATTGTCATTTTGTGAAATGGCTGGCTAAGGAAACTGCCAGAGTAACTTTGCAAAAACAAAATAATACATGACTCCCTAGAGAAGATAACTGTCTTACAAATAATGTATATAAAGAGTGGTATATGTTGCTAGTTGAGCTGATATTAGGAATATCTGACTACAGTGCTCTTCTGAGAGCCTTTCTGCTTTGTGCACTTTTCTTGTATCTGTTTGTGCTAGGCCACCTTTTCCCTTATTTTAAGGCTTGGTTCCTCATTAAAACATGTTCAGCTTCAAAAATCGAATCTATAAGACTTTGCTGGCTCCATAAAGCATTAAATTATAATACTTTTAATGTTTTGGAGCATGTGGTATTTTCCCTACAGTCTTGGTAAATGTTCCTTATTTCAGAGATGCTTTAATGGCAAGAAACATGCCAAGAAAACCCCATGATAGGTTCACTTTAGGGTCGCCATAAGTCAGAAGCGACCAGAAGGCACACAACAACAAACATTACATAGTCTGTGGGGCTGCCATTTATGTGGTGTGATGTGTCCAATTTCAATTGATTTATAGCTTGGAGAGAATGAAAGTGAGATAATAATTCATTCTTCTTCATGGTCTCTGACTCACACAAATGGGTTATTGTGTGCCTGCACAGTGCAGCTTTTGAAAAGATGCACTGTGCAGGTGCAGAATAATCCATTTGTGTGAATTCACAGATAACCACTTGAAGAGCTACAGTTACAGATATGCAACCTGTCCTTTTCTCTGTCTCTAGCATCATTGTAGATTCATTCACAGTTTGGAAAATACCCATAGCTACTTATTTGGTTTCTAGCCTTCCTTTCTCAATGGCTTGTAATTTTGTCAACAGGACTATTAGAGCACATCTTCAGATCTGAAGCAGATTGAGAAGGAACGACATCAGTGTGGGGAGAAAGGGCTGAATTTCAAAAGGACAGTCATATTAATTTTCTCTAAAGTCAAAGTTTTGTAGTTTCTTTTGAAAACTAAAAGATAAATGAGAAGTTAGCTAGAGCCTAATTAAAATGTAGGGAAAGTTATCCTCACTGGTGGGATGCACACTAGGACCTAATAGTGGTGCAGTGTAAGAAGTAGCAATAAGGCTGTAGAGACAAAACATACAAGACAGATACTTTGTAATAGCATAATCACCAATTAGATGCCTGTAATTACTTTAGCAACAATTAAATGTCATTGTTGTTGCAGATATTGGCCTAAATCCTATTGTTAAGTCTTGTCTTAAGTAGACCCATGGAACCAGTGAGATTTACCTATGTTTTGAGTCACCATTCAACAATTGATTTAATGGGTCTACTTTAGTTGAGACTAACCAACAGGATGCCAGCCAGTGTCTGTATGCCCTGTTTTACACTGAGGCTTGCTGAAGATCATCAAACCATTGTTAGTATTCTAAATACTTACTTGTCAATCAGAAAAGCTCAGAGTGACTTACAGACAAAAAATGTAAGACTGTTCCAGCCCTCTGGCTTAATAGTCTAAAAAGTGTAACTGAGAAGGGAAAAAAGAATGATGAAGGACGAGGAAAACAAGAAAACATGCCAGTGCTTTATGGACCCAAAAGCAGGAAAAATCAAATTAATACCTGATTTAAATAAATTAAGTTTTCCAGATGTTACAACTGTTTATAAAGGTTGTAATGTATCTAGAATGCAGTGACTGCCTTATTATTAGCAGTTGAAATGAAAATGTTCAAAGTGAAGAAAAACTCAAAACAGCTGGTCTTTCAGCTGAATTGATGGGTTGGTCCTCTTTTCTTTCTCTCAATCTCTGAAGAAATGGCTGCTGGATAGTAGCTGGGGGAGATGTAAAACCTGATAAATCTGAGTTAATCAGGTAAAACTGAGTTAACCAGCTTTGCTTTCCTTTTCTCCTCTGAGCTTAGCTTTAATATATGCACGTTGTTAATACATGTAATGTAATGACTGCTTAACCATGGTTAGGTTATTAATTATAATAGTTGCCTAAGTATGTTCTGTGGGTTTCGACTCCTATGGATTTCCCCCCTCTCTTTCCTCCAGTTTGAGACCAAACAGAAGTGTTCTTACTATTACTGTCTACTTTGGCTATGGAGTTCACTTTACATTGTGTTTCTGTTGCAGGCTCTTCGGCAAATTTCCAAAAACACCATAAGCACTGCCTCTCGCAGGCAGATCACAAACAAGGTTCCAGAGTACCAGAAACTTTTCCAGGTATTGGATATATTTCTATCATGAGACTGAATATAAATGTAATACTTTCTTCTCCTAAAGAGAAGTGAGCCAAATAAAAATATTTACCAGCATTCACTAAAGGCATCCTGCTTGGTTCAAGAGTTTTAAGACTGCACAATCTGATTGCTGTGATAATTGCATATCTTAGTTAAATATTTTGAAATCCGACTGAGTATGTGCATGAATTGTGTGCATCCACAAATGCAGTTAAGTTTTGTGAGTGAATTATTAATATGTTGCAAGGACAAATTAGATTTTCCACTGCCGGAAGCACATGAAGAATAGGTAACCTTTTGAGTTAGTTCATAACAATGCTATATGTTGTCCCTAGAATTCAAGACTGAGTTCATGCAGTTGGTTCTGTAGACTGTAGAATTTTTCCATAGTACCATATTGCTTGCTAGGGGACTCAAACAATAAAATGGTCTTATTTTAGAGCTTGAGTCCAAGTATTGATGGAGATATCTAGACTAGCTTGTTTAGCCATCAGGGTAACTTGGGGCATGACCCAGTTAAGTCAGTGTTTAAATAATAAATTATGCTGGTTACAGAAGTTAAGATTCTAGACTAAGCTGAGTTTCTTCCAGAGTCTTAATGAAACACCATACGGGCCTTTCTTCCTCCATACCAAATAGTGGACTCATTAGTAGATTTGGGCATGTAGTGTGTGCAGGATTTACTTTTCTCCCAAAATACTGTTGCTATGCCAAGTTGTCTCTGAACTTCTTCAGATTTCCTTTCTTAGGAGGAATGAAACTTTCTAAAAAAGATTTCATGGCAAGCAGTCTGTCTGTGTGATGTGTATAGTTGAATAGGAGAATATGAGTGTACAGCATGGATGGGGAGTATGTGGTCCTCCAGATCATGATAGACTTCAATTCTCATGGGCTCTCATTATTTACTATGCCAGTAGTCCATTATCTAGAGATCCATATGTTTCAGCTCTTGATCAACAGTATGTAGCAATGTGCTTCCCTATCTAAACTGACAATAAAGGTAACACAGTTGATCCAGACAGAATATTTTTTTTTCTGTATCATTTACGTAGAGAGCAGAGTTAGATTTCTAACATAGTAACTGTCATTAGGTTTAATTCTTTATCTGACTTTACTGAAGAGTTAGTTTGGACTTGTGTAATTTTTTTTCTTTGGTATTAGGAAGATAATGGCATTCCAGTGTATCTAAAAGGTGGAGTAATGGATACACTGCTGTATCGACTCACCATGACCCTGTCTCTTGCTGGTAAGGTTTAAGAAAGTTGGGATTGGCCTATCAGTCCTCTCTGACAACTTGTTCCTTTTTTTAAAAAAAATCTATAACAGTAACTTAGAAATTTTTTCACTTCTACCTGTGCAAATACAACTTAATTTCCATGCCACGTCAACAGTTTTTATTCTTTGAGAATTTTATGCGCCAGGTGCTTTTACACTGCAGCCTATATCTCAATATATAAACTTTCAATAACTTATGTAGTCTTGTAACAGAGAGAATACAAACACGCATCCTTCCAGTCTGTCCTTAAAATTGCTGTCATAAAAACTGATTAAAATATTACTTTGTCTGGAACTGTGTTAATAAAGGTGCTTCACATATGTCTTGGTGATTCTCTTTTTCTTAATGAGCATCATTGTGGTCTATAACATTTCTGTTACAAAGGAACCTAAGGCCTTATTTTATTTAGTAGGTAAAAATTTAGTAGGTTTAACTTGACTTTTCCATTCATGTCTGCATGCTATATATATATATATATATATATGTGCTATATATACTCATTCTGCCATGGAAACCCACTGGTTGACCTTTGGCAAGTCACACTCTCTCAGCCCTCAAGGAAGGCAAAGGCAACTCCTGATCAAATCGTGTAAAAGAAAAAAAAAAAAGAAAACATTGTGATAGGATCACCTTACAGCTGCCAGAATTTGGATGCAACTTGAAGGCACACAGCAAATAAGGCAGAGAAAAGTTGACACAACTTTAATGTGAACATTTTGTAGATAATAAGTGAGTATGGATTTGTACCATTGCTTTCCCCTGAGGCTGAGAGCAAGTGACTTGTCCAAGGTTACTCAGTGGGTTTCCTAGCTGAGCTGGAAATTGAACCCTGGTCTCCAGAGTCACAGTCCAACACTTAAACCAATACGCCGAATTTCTTATATCTTCATGAATTTTCCTAGATTAATTTTCCCAGATGAATTTTCATTTCATCTGCTGGTCTTTAAAATGGAAAAATCCTGGAATTAAGGTCACCTTTCCATCTCTTTTTAACCTGAAGTTGAAAGGGATTGCAATCTATTTTATTAATAGAGGAAATGGACTTCATGCATTCCACTCTCATAGAGTTTATACAAATAACTTGCAGCTGGATATGCTTAATCTGCCCTAAAATCATGTCTTTTATTTTCAGGAACCGGCTACGTCCTTTATGTACTCTTCAATGCTGCTATGCCCAAGAAAAACAAATGACTCCATTTTACAGGATGCATCCTGGAATAGCATCTCTCCGTCCCATTCCATTACACTCTTCAGGGACCTATTTTGTCCTTGTCATAAAATGGCTGTGTGTTTGGGATCAATATTTATTGAGTTGAAATGTTATATACTGCAGCCAATAAAGTAGTTCTTCATTTCTGTCTGGTCTGAAAGTATACTGGATGTATTCAGGTCTATTAAATGATACTTGCTGAATTTAAATTATTCAGAGTCTTCAGTTTCATTCCAAGGATGACAAATAGACTCAGTTGCATTCTGTAGTGTTAATATGGCCTGCTAATTGTCTTAAGTTTCAAAAATCTCCAAATGGAATGAGTAAACATCCCACTAGAAGAATACACACATTTCTCAGTGTTGCACTTTTCCTGGCTTCTTGTAGCTTAGAAAGTAGAACCTTATTTAAACATTAAGACTCACATTCTTTATCTGACATTGAAAGAAAGGGTTAATGTTTCTGTCTTAAGGGTCACAAAGTCTCATGGAGCTTGTAATACAACATATCTATTTATACTCTTCTCAGATTTTTCCAAAGGGTGGAGCTTTCACTGATGTTATCTTGCTACTCTGAACTATTACTGTAATCAATAGCAGTGAATGTTTCTGATTGCCTAAATCAGTACACTCCATACATTAAGCCAACTTTAAACTAATTACATTTTAATTGTCTTGCACTGAAACAATAAGCTTACATCATTTGTAGCTAGTTGGTTTCTTGTATATTTGTAGGACAGAATGCCCTGTGGTGAGGAATTGCAGCTGACAATATGAAGAAGTTCTCTAGTCAGTAATGTGGGCATAGTATGTGCCTTGTTCCTTTATTTAAGTGAAGACAAATTGGGACTGAACATTTAGTCAAACTGATGAAATGGAACACTTGCATGTTGCATGAATACCTTCAAGAACATGTTAACCATTCTTATTAAATGTCTTGTTAAATGGGGCAAAAAGGAGAACATCTGTCATCACATTTCCTTGAAGCACAGTTATTTTTTTGAAGTGAATCAACAGTAAGCCTACCTTTGCACTTTCTTGTTAGTTATAACTAACTAACTAAAGTTGGTAATAACTAACTAAAGTTAGTTGTACTTGTTAGTTACAACTAATTTAAGTCCTGTTGACTTTAGTGGGTCTCTGGGTAGGGCTAATGTTGGATTTATCCCATTACCAGAAGCAGATTCTAATAATAATAATAATAAAATTTATTTATATACCGCCCGGTGGCGAACCAATCTAGGCAGTTTACAAAGCTAAAAATACATACAACTTAAATAACATAATTCCCTCCCCTTAAAAATCAATTAAAAATAGTAATAATAAAATTTATTATTCTGAGCTGGTTTGGGGACAACTTGTAGCCTACTCTTGTGTGTGTGTGCCCAAGTAAGCAAAAATGAGCTCTGTTGTATCGACACTCATCTTTTAGGGTTCTGCAGAAAATAGACTGTGTTTGTGAATTTTTTTGGAATGGAAGGTACAAAGGTAGTTATCAGGGTGAAGCTATCCTCCCTGTGCAGTAAGCCACTGAAATATTGCCACGTAATGGTACTGTTGAATGTTTGTGTTTATTACATTCATCTAAGATACAGTGAAAACTGCCTTAGTGAAAGCTATGAAAGCAGAGGGATGTGGTCCTGTTTAAAGCAACTCCCACATGCACACACACTCCTGGACTATGGCAAATTAAGTTTTTAATGAACTATAATTATTTTCTCCTGTAATTTAAATGAAAAAAATATGTTCTGCATCTCTTGTTCCAGCTGCTTTGACACTGCTGTTATATCCCATGAAGCATGACATGTGTAAGAAAAATGGATCTCCACCTGAGTAACTAGTATTGAGTCAGACACCAGGAATTAAGCACAGACACATCACTGGCAGTGTAATCAGACAGCAGAGAATGAATTGTATCAGGGAGACTCCTTTGTGACTCAGTTACAAAGTCTGTCTCTTCTGTGTTACACATCCTTTCATGTATATGCTTGTACAGGAAAGTGTTTTCTGGAAAGTGTCCAGATATAATCATTTTCCTTCTTTTAGCTGTTCTAATGTTTGTTTGTTTTTAGTCTTATATGTGAGCAATTCAGAATGTAGACTCTTGGAGAGAAGAAAGAAAAGAATTCATCATTTGCTTTAAGAGTATGGGGACAGACCTGATGGAGCAAATCCCAAGTCTCTGTTGGTCCTCCCTTTTTCAACAAGAGCGAGCCAGAGACATCCTTAAGCCCACTTGGAGGCAATTACTTTCCTGTGCTATTTGCCATCTCCCAAACTGGTGTTAAGTCATACTGTGTCTGAAGCTGGAGTTTCCATTTAGCAATTGAGACTGATAATCTTTGATTGGCCGGTCCTCTGTAAGGTTGGCTAACCACCTTTTAATACCACCTAAACTAGTAGTAATCTGCAGTAGCAGATTCCATAGCTTAATTTGCTGCTGGTCAGTTTTCGTGGATATCTTTGGGTTCAAGTATAATGAGAAAGGGAGAAAATCTTCCTTTCTCCATACCATGTATATAATCCTATTCTCAGTTTCCCTTGTACTTATCCTTTTTCTAAGTGTTTCTCAGGAAAATTAATCTAGCACCTTTGGCTTCTCTGTAATTCTTCTGAGGAGTCTTAGCGGGTGAATGCTCTAGTTGGCTCTCTAAACTAATTTCCTGCATCTGATAAAATTTGATGGCTGGTCTTAAAAGATTTTGCCATTGCTATAGGATTTTAAAGTTATGGTTGTTTCAGCCAATTGTTAGCCACTTTGAAGTCTTAAAATATTTTACATAAATTAATACTCCACATAGATTTGTGAGATAAAACAGAACATCTTGTTTATGCTACTTTGAATTCCATATGAGGAGGGCATGGACCCATCCACACTACACAGTTATAGTGCTATTATTCCACTTTATACTGTCATGGTTCTGTCCTATGGAATCCTAGTATCTTCAGTTTAGAGAAAGGGCATTTAAAATTATCAAGGAAAGAGCATGAGGACCTCATCAAACTACAAAGTCCAGGATTCCATAGGACAGAGCCATGGCAGTTAAAGTGGGATAATTGCACTATAATTGTATAGTGTGAATGGACCTCAGGATATGAATTTTAGAAACTAACATGGAATACATTACTTGCTATAAGACACAGTCAGGTGCCAACAGGTCATGGCTAAGGTTGTGCTATTCATATTTGCCTGGAAGTAGGCCTACAGTGGACACATTTAGACATTTTTGAATGCAGAGCTATAGGACTTAAACTCAACATCATGTTGGCATCATGTAGGGACTTTCTGTCCCCCTTCCTCTTACACCTTTCTTGGATACACAAAAAACTGGCTCTGGAGGGTTTCCTTGCATTTTTATTGGTGGATGGAGATGCATCAGCAGAATAATCCTTTGGATTATCATTTAGGATTCTCGTCTCAAACAGAGGCTGGATGGCCATTTATTAGGGCTGCTTTGATTATGAATCCCTGCATGGCAAAGGGTTGGCTGGGCAGCCCTTGTGGTCTCTTCCAACCCTATAATTCTATGATTGCATATCCCAATGAAAGCAATGGAATCAGATGTAGCCAGGACTAACTTTCTCGGGTTTATCCCTATGTCTTGTAAAATCCTAACTGTGATTTTCTAGTTACTGGATGCTTTGGTGGCATCAATGTTTACCATATTATAATGTGCTCACAGTAAAACAAGGCCAGGAAATAAAAGACTAAGTTGAATGTGCTGGTAGTGGTCAGGACAGAGCCTTCCTCCTCCTCTCCTTTAGATCAGTTTTGAGGGAAATGGGGTGCTTTGAAGGGAGAGAAATTCACCCCTTTCCTGCTTGTGCAAAATCCTGCTATTCTTCCAGCAGAGCACCCCAACTATATAGTGCCCTAAGTGCAATAAAAACTTTGAACTGGCCTGAAATGTACTTTTCGTTAGGTTCTAAGGTTGATAATACCTTTTGTGTGTGTGTTGCACCAAGACACTGTGCTGGGTCTTGTCTTTATCATGTATGGAATTTTGTTGTTGGTTCAGATATTTGTGTTGCAATATAGTTTAGAATATTCACAGCTTTGGAATTCTGTAGTGGGTTGTGGGTTTTGCTTTGTTGGCTAATAGAGCAAAACTTAACATATCCACGTTCAAAATGTTTGAGGGGCCTAAGAACCAGAGAAAAAGAAAAGATCAGGTAAGAACATGTTCTTTGTGTAAAATTACAGCAATGTTTTTCACAACTTATGCATAAGCTGATCAGAGAGAAATGTCTACTCTAAAGGGAAGCATGAGTGTTTGAAGTTGGAAATATGATTAAAGAACTATGATTGAAATACCAAAGATATAGCAACCACACCCAGAAAATAACCATGATTGTTCAAACTACACAGCCAAGATATGTACTGTCTAGTTAATATGTACTTTCATATCACTTATAAAACAAACCAGTCTCTTGTAATAATACTTAAGAATTTTGTTCTATACGGGATGCAGAAATCTAGCATTATATTGAATTTAAATTAATTCAAATTAATTTTTAAAGTTTAAATTAGTTTTACTTTGATGGTTGGCAATAAAATAATGGAAAAATACATAGTTTCAGATGTTTAGGCGAAATGGGAAATCTCTCACCATCACCACTGCATAGTATTATAGTAACATTCGGAAGATGCTCCAATGCAATCTTGGCATCACCATTACACCATTCTTCTGTATATGATTTTATTTAGACATATAACCTACCCTAGTTTGAAGGCTCCAGGTAGGCAATAAATACAAAAATCAGCAACACACAGGAAGATTTTATTTAATTCAAACTTACCCTGTCTTAATCCTGAAGTCCAAAGGGCAGCTTAAATGGGCAAATGCATTGTTTTTGAAATGTGCCATAGATCTTGTGAAGCTGAGCTACATACAGAAAGTACTACTAACCTTTTACCTGTCTGTGAAACACCTTGTTTTCTATCAGAGGTTTCTTTCATCCAGCCAGCTTTACAGTATGCACAGTTATTAGCATGATAACAATGTGGCTGGACAATTTCTGTTAAGGGCACTGAACTAGTCAGACCCACAAACAAAATTGTTTATATTAAATATGTTTTTTTTTAATACAGTTATAGAAAGTAGAAGCAACATCACCAAAAGTAATGAAAATATATGTGACTGAGAAGAAAATTTTTATGTAACCTATATATAGTTTCTGAATATTGTGGCTGGTATCCAATGAACCACTTAAGCCCCTGTACAACCTCAGCAGAATCTTTTCCATTTTCTTTTTAAGGACTTGAATACTTCCCGCTCCTTGATGCCATATAATGAGCTGTTTTTGAAATTCTCTTTAGTTCCCAAAGATATTTGCCCCATTCAAGGAACAGAGCTCAGTGTTTCAAAAAAAAGTACATCTGTGTTAAAGTGTATTTGACCTCATTATTCCATAGTTCTTTGGATCCTGGTCCATTAATCTAATTTTAGATGAAATCTACTATCCAAAGTAAGGATGGCAATTTCGCTGGGCCCAAGGGGCTAATCTACACCCTCAACCAAGATCCATTCCATGCCATACCACTTCTCCTGCTCAAATTAAATGTGTGTAAAAGTACATCTACACTGTAGAAATAATGCAGTTTAACACCACTTTAACTGCCAAGGCTCCATCCTACAGAATCCTGGGCTTGTAGTTTTGTGAGGCACCAGCAACTTTGGCAGAGAAGGTTAAAGACCTTGTAAAACTACAATTTCCAGGATTCCAAAGGATAGAACTAGAGCACTTAAAATAGTGTCATGCTGTGTTATTTGTACAGTGTATATGCAACCTGAGTCTATTTCTGTTTTCAAAAAGCCCTCACTTAAAAAATATAATGAGGAAGAACAGTGGCACATACCATGTTTTAAGAGACAGTCACGCTTTCTGGAGGCTTTTCAGATTTCTAACAAAGCATTGCTGAGGAGGTGGAGAAGTTTTCTAGGGCTGCAAAACATGGGTGATAGTGCATGAGCTCTCTAGAGACCTTGGAACTCACAAGTAAATCTGAACTGGACAGAGTGTTTTAAGTTCCTACCAAGGCTCAAGTAGCAGTCTTCATCTTTTTTGTGTGTTGGTTCACTTAGTACATTCAGTTGCGGTTATCATTCCAGAGGAGGCGCAACACAGGGGGCTTGGCGATCCATTTCTGTCTGACCTTTTCATGGCAGGAGTAGCATCACTTCCTCCTACGCTAGTCTTTGTGGGACTCACACCCTTCTTGCCTCTCTTGTTTTGGAGTCTATGGGCTGCATATTCCCCACCCAAATTTAAAGGCTGAAACATAGGGTTCATTTAGGTGAGGCATTTCCCTACAAAACCTAAATGAACTCTGTTCCTATTGCTATTGATTTATTTCCACGATCTTCCTCAGCCAATTCCAAATCTTTCTTGAGGCTATGAGTCCCAGAAACAATACACCAGGGAAATGACATGATCTGGCATTAGCGGGGATTGATTTCATTTTGATTTTGAATAAGATGCACAATAGCTGTCCAAGCAAGGAGACATGTTTGGGAGAAGCTAAGAAAGCTGCTGATGCATGTCTATGGGCTCTCTTGCTTGCTACAGCTACATTTTTGCAAATGTTAACATCTTTTGTTTTCACTCACATGACATGAGTGGACAAATTCCACCTACTGTCATTTTTGCTCTCTGAAAGACAGAAATTCAAAAGACAGAAATTCAAAAATTCAGAAGTCTGATGTGTCATGTACCTTGAACTTTGCTGTCAAAAGTCATGGCTGATATTTGTAAGTTTACACAGGGTTGGAAGATGTATAATACCCACAACTTACAGAGAAGATACATTGGCTGATATTAGCTTTGTAGGCAAGGGTCCTCTAAGCCTAGATCTTTTACCCAGTTTTAGATCTATGTTGAAGAATTTATCTACTGAGGATGGTCCAGCAAATGGGATCATAAACTACCAAGAGGTGACAAGCTAAAACTCCCAAAAGAAGCTAAGAAAGCTCTGTAATAAAGGAACATTCAAAGGCAACTAGCAATTGGTTGAAAACTAAAAATGCATTGTTTCCATATATTTGAAGTTATAGTTAGCTTTTCCCCATACCATGTGCATAATGCCAAATAGAATCAGTCCAAAAGGATAAAAATGCACTTGTCAATTTTAGTCTCCAATCTCTGTGTGAGAAAATTAACAGGTCATTCAAGAATGGAGAGCCATTGTAAATACTGTATACACTCTCTGATCAATGCATCAGTAATTCAGAAAGGATAGTAAACTCCCCCCCAAAAAAATCCTAATAAAAAGATTAAATTAGTTATATAAACTTCAAAGATTCTCTTCTCTGCTTCTCTATATTTAGATCTTAAGCTTTATGGTAGCAGATGTGTATCTCTTACATGTTATAGCTCCTCTTTTTTATAAAATTTAATTTATATGTATACAGTACATTATTTTTTCTCCTTTATTTTCTTCCATTTTAAACTCTTGATTGCACTGCATAGAAAAAAGAACATTCAGTTCAAACCAAGTGAAGAATTTATACGACAGGCCAATGTATGTCTAAGAAGTAAATATCAATGTGTTCAATGGGACATTCTCTTGAGTAATTGGGTACAAGATCTGTTTGAAAGGGTAATTTATTTACAGGTGCCACCCCAAATGTATTCCAGTCTTACTGGAGACCTTGAGCAAGCCACTCACTGTATGGGACTAAACTAGATTAGACAAAAAATAAAGATATAAATTAGGACTGACCCCAAACTGGCTTTCATGCTTCTGAAGTGGCAAATAGCAATGTCCCACTGCCATATCTTAACAATCATACCCAAAAGGTAGGGTAAGCTCAAAGGAGTACAAATTGAGATGGTTTCCTAAGACTAGTTAAGAGATTATTCCTAAAGACATGGAAAAAACCTCACTACACAACTGAAGTCTAATCTTCACTGCAGAAATAGTGCAGTTTGAAACTGCTTTAACTGCCATGGCTCAATACTATGCAATTTGTAGTTTTGTGTGATATTTAGCCTTTTCTATCAGAGAGCTCTGGCAACACAACAAATCCCAGGATTCCATAGCATGGAGCCATGGCAGTTAAAGCAGTGCAAAACTGTATTATTTCTGCAGTGAAGATTAGACTCTGGTTTCCTAAGAGCTAATCCTCTAGCCAACTGCTGCCTTGATCAGAAATCCTTTGTCAAGTTGTCATGATTTTTTCTTCTGTCGCTGATAAATAAAACATTAGAAACACACACACACACACACACACACACACACACACACACACACACACACACACGTTTAACTGGAAATATTGACTCCACATCTCATCTGCTCTATGGCATCTTATTTATAAATGGAAATATATGACTAAAATAGCTTAGTAATGTTTGTTCAATGGGAAAATTGAGTTTTGCAGGAGCCATGCCAATAGTTATTTCCTCAATGTCCTTTTGAAAATGAAACAAATAGGGAAAATGTTTCAGCTTATCTCTTTGGGACCTCTGTGGTGCAGATATCTTTCTAAAAGATAATGGTCTAGCTCAGTGAAGTTATGCTTTTTGATGAAGTTGTTGTTGGTGCTCTATGTTCTATTGATCCCATCAGTTGATATAAAAATATGACGTAATGAGTCTAAATTTGCTGGTTGTCATTTCAGTGGATCTGGCATAACCTCAGCCCAACTGGCCCTTTGGTTGTTTTTAAATAATCAGCTGTTTATGGCAGAGGGTCCCAGAAATAGGATTTTGTGGGATTTTTGGGCTGTGAGGGTGTTATTCTAGAAGAATTGCCCCAGAAACACCACTGTGACAGCTGGTAGTTCAGATGCCCATGTGCTCACCCCTTATCTGTCACCACCACCACCTTCATTCTCTTTGCATGTCTCAGTTATGGCCTGTAATGTCAGAAAGGGGCTTCTGGCCATGTGGATGAAGCCAGATGCTCCATTTTTGCCCTTATGGGCAATGGCAAAAGCCTGCAAGGAGAATAGTTTAGGCAATGGTCGAGTTGTTGTTATTGGTGGTGGCTCCACAGCAAGGTGGCGGACAAACATCTGAACACAAGCCAGTTGTCCCATTGGACCAGGTAAGTGCCGGTGGCAGGAATAAGACAGATCTGCAAGGAAAATATGATGGGGTCATCATGATATATCCTGCCCATGTGTTTGTGCCCATAATCATCAGTAGTTACAGGCAACATTTCATGGATTACCGCATTTTCTAAAAAGAAGAGATGTGTCCATTTCAGAGCATGGATTTTCACATAATTGACATGCTGGGCATTCTAAAAGGTTAATAAATATAAATTGCATATTTCAATACATCATGTGCAAGTGTAGATTGCATATTTCATTAATACCTACTCCTGATATTAAACATTTTCCTGAACTACTGATGTCCTTTTTTTCTTTAGAAAAGGAAGAAAAACAAGCAACATGTTCCCCTTCTCTCCAAAATGTTAATAACAGGTTTATTTAATGACACAAAAGCAAGTGTACAGGCAGAGACAACTATTCAACTAGTAGTTTTTTATTATTGAACTGTTGGGTGGTCATCTTTTGTTTCCCATGCTTTATAATTTATTAGAACATTGATGTACTATTTCTAAAATATTATGTAAAGGAACAATTAAAATTTTTAAATACCAAATATATTGTCACAGAGGGAATTACTTTCCATAAAAAATAAAACAACCACCCCTGTGTCTGTGGTCCTTTAAAACTCCAGTCTCCTGTTCAGTTAATGTTTAAAGACTGAGCTAATGTTGAAAGTTCTATCTTAGTTATTTAAAATGGTTATTTTATGGAAATACTGCATTTTATGCAAATACAGAAAGGGCAATTGACACCTTACATTTAAGGGATGCAATGGAAAGATGTAAAATGGCTCAAATACACATGTCATGATGTTATGATGCCCATTTGCTTTAAAAGCTCACACCCCAATGTAAGGTACCAAAAAGTACTGTGTATTTTATTTCTCTTCATTATTACATAAATTTTACTGGAAAGGGCAGATATCTTGTCAATTAAAAACATAATAACATGGCAGCTAAAAGAAAGGAGATCCTCATCTCCTCTTGCCTATTCCAGAGAGAAAGATGGAGTGATAACAGATTTATACTAAAATAATTAATGGGCTAAACTCGGCTTTTGTCCTACCTGGGATAGACCCACTGAAACAAATGCAACTAACATAAATGCCATTGACTTCAATGGGTCTATTCTAGGAAAGGCTAGCACTGGATTTAGCTCACTGTATCCATTGTTTATTATTTATTTATTTCAAGTGTTTCTGTATTGCTTCTCAGCCCACAAGCGCTTTTAGGTTCCCCCAAAATTCAATACAAAGTTGAAAACCACATGCCCTTTTTATACTACACTGTTATATCACTATCATCCACTTCAACTGCCATGTCAACATTTTATGGAATTCCTGGATTTTGAAGTTTAGGGAGGATTATTTACCATTCTCATCCAAAGAGCTCTGAGACTTCAGGAAACTAAAGATCCCAGGATTCAAGTAGAATAATAGTGCTATAATTATGTAGTGTGAAAGGGCCCTGTTAGAATGCTGAATCGATGTTAATGTGGATGTTTCCGTATGTGTCTATGTCATGTTATGACCATCAGTCAGGCATGGCAGCCTGCCAGCAATATCAACCCCAAGACATCTCCCCTGGTTGCTGACAGGCATCACAAATGAAAGGGCTACTAGTCCCTATTGGGCTGCCCTTCATGGCCTAAAAATGCATTCAGCTTTGATAGGGGGATTACACATGGTATAGAAACATATAGAAAACACCTGTGTTTCTAAATTATTGTATAGCATACTCGGAATTTAAATACATAATCTTGAAAAGAGAGCTTAAGCAATATTAGAGCTGCCAAGAAAACAGAGATGCCTTTCAATTTTAGGGGTGCTTTTGCCTGAACAAGAACTATTCTTTATATTTGTCAGACTATAAAGTGAAACATTATAGGTAGTACATTTAAATAAATGTTGTCCGATTGTTTATCAAACTGCAAGGATAGTCAAGGAAGAAAGTGCAAAGGCAGGCTTGTTGCTGAACATAAAGAAAACAAAAATTATGGCGGGGAGGATCTACATATATTCAACCTAGACAATGAGAAAATCAAAATAGTTAAAGATATCTCATACTTTCAATCAAATGTTGACCAGAAAGTAGATTGCAGTCAAGAAATAAGAAGGCTAGGAATGAGAAGGGCAGGAATGTAAGAATTGGACAAGACCCTAAAGAATAAAGATATAAAACAGAGCACTGAAGTTAGAATTGTCTGAGCCATTGTATTCCCCATCTCCATGTATGGATGTGAGAGCTGGACACTAAAGAAAGTGGATAAAGAGAAAATCAACTCATTTGAGATGTGGTGCCGGAGAAGAGTGCTGAGGATACCGTGGATGGCCCAAAAGACAAACAAATGAGTCCTTGAACAAATAAAGCCTGAACATTCCCCGGAAGACAAAATGATGAGACTGTCATATTTTGGCCACTTTATGAGAAGATATGACTCATTAGAAAAAAAGAATAATGCTAGAGAAAGTAGAGGGCAGTAGAAAGAGAGGAAGGCCACATGCTAGATGGATGGACTCAGGAAGGACACAGGGCCAATTCTACAAGACCTAAGTAGAGCAGTGGAGAATAGGGAAATGTGGAGATGTCTCATCCACAGGGTCCAAGCTCCACGTGCTCTAGGATGATCAACTGTTTATTCAGTGTTTATTCAGTGTTTAAAAAGCCCAGCACGTTTCGGCCACACTAGGTCTTCTTCAGGGGCCATTGAGAGAGATCACTGGAGTTGTAACCACTCTGCAAATTATAGGACCATAGAGATAAAGGGTAATTTTTTTAACCCCAAAGTGAACCACATACAATACTGCAGGTGAACAAATTGAACTTTAAAAAAATACGCTTTTAACTCAGTTCATAAAATGTAAATCTAAATTAAATACTGAAAGACACAAGACAAGACTCTTTGTCGCAACCCCTGAAATTCCATCTCGCACCCCCTGGGGGAGTGGGCCTTACTGGTAAACACTATATGGGGCCCAAGGGTTGGGGGAGTAAGAAGATCCTTTGAGGTTAAGCAACTTCCACATATGTGCTTTAGGACTTCAGACTAACATGCTTATCCAAGATGCAGACAGAGTAGCATATGCTGGTAAATGTTTGTACATTGCAGGAATGCCTTTTGAATAGCACAGTGTGTACTCAGAGTTCACTTAGGGCACACGATAAACAGAACCAAATAGTTTTTAGTGAAGTCAAATAAGTTTTGTTATGCCAGAATCTACTAAGTGCACAACTGTGTTTTGCTACAAATAAGATTAGCCTTGATTATACAGTGAGATATCCTAACTACAGGTGTGTTTGCTTGGTCAAGTATCCAGATGCTAAAGTTTGTGGGAAAGGAAAAGAATTTGGGTTTTATATATATATATATATATATATATGGCCAAAATCCAGTATCATGCTGGACTTGTCCATTCCACTGACAAAGTATTTATTTCCTCAGTGGAATTACCCCATTTGAATCAAGATACCCAGGCTGCTCTCTTGGAAAAAAAATCTCCCAAATCTCAGTTAAAAGGTGGTATTTTGGTTTGTCCCAATCAAGATATACTATTCAAAAGAGATTTAAGATAATTATGGGCATGGAAGATATCAATGATCTAATAGCAATTGTATTAGTATTAGAGTCAGACACACATAAATGGGTTCAGTTTGGAATTCACATAAGGCATCCAGTATTGAGAAATATACGATAATAAAGAAAGAGATAATACAATGATCTGAGGAACCGGAGTGGTATAGTGGTTTGAGTGTTGGACTGGGTCTCTGAGAGAATAGGGTTCAAATCCCTGCTCAACCATCAAAAACCATTGGATGCCTTGGACTAGTCACATTTTCTCAGCCTTAGAAGAAGCCAATAGCAATCCCCCTCTGAACAAATCTTGCCCATAATGGGGTCACCTTAGGGTTGCCATAGTTGGAAATGATTTGAAGTAGGATGTCCAGATGTTCTCCTTTTCCTGGAAATGTCCTACATTTCAGCCTTCTGTCCAGGAGGAATTTCAAAATGTCCTCCATTTTGAGCATCACTAAGTAGCATGAATTCATATTTATATGAGTGTTTTTAGCTTTTATATGATGATGCCCTACATTTTTTGAATGCCCTACATTTTGTGGTGCCTTGTCCTCTTTTGCAGTGAAGACATCTGGTCACTGTTTAAAGGCATAAAAAAACAAAATGAGCTGGAATTCATTACATGCAGAATCAGAGGCTGCTGACTGAGGATGACATCTGGCATAAATAAGGCTCTGGAATCTTTCATTGTGTACCTTCAGAGTTCTGTTCTCTTTAGTTCATGCAACAGCGGCATAGTTGTGTGTATTTTTCAAAGGAATATATCTATCCATACATTTTTTCCTATGCAAATGAGATCATAAACCCATACAGTAAATGTATGGATTTCCAGCCACAAATTGCATGTGAATCCACATCTAATTCTGGAGGTGCAAAGAAAATAAATTATTGGTTGAAAATGGACTGACATGTCTTTCTTTCTCTTCATCAGTTTTCAAGTTGCCTTGCATTAGATTCCCAAGGCAGTAACACTGTGGTAGAAAAGTAAAAATAAAACAGTTCCTTTTTCCCCTGGGGCTATGGTTTTGAATCAGTATATGAGTTTCAAAGAGATAATTTTGTTAAGCTGTTGCCTTTAATAAAATAAACATTGAAAGAAAACCCCCAATAAATGTATATGATAGTCTACAGGCACACAGCCCCCCTTGGTATTGGAAATGACTGTCTTAAAGCAAGAAAAGTGAGCAGATTAATTTTATTTGTTTTGATACAGTACTAGATATGCAAACTTTTTGTAAGTGAGAAAAATACAACCTATCTTAATAGCATTAGCACTCAGTAACTTGTAATATTCACACTAATAAAGAGTGGAAAATTCATGAGGGGATTCAGTAGTTCAAGGGCATTTTGTAATTTATTACTGAGGAAAACATAGGTTCTGGAAAGTACATTTTAGGATTACCAGACAGCTGAATTTGTGGTATGTTCCTATAAGCAGTTGACTCATTTCCCCAAGGTGTCTGGAAATGTTAAAGCACGTATTATCGGGACAATGCTTCATTATTCCTTTCTAAAAAATCATAAGCCTACCTGCAACCAGGAAGCCTCTCTTTCAAGAATATCCATAAAAATATTCCCTCATGGAAACATCATCAGATTAACAGGCCTGTCATTCAAATGTTGCCTCATTGTATTTCTCCTTAATTTTTTCTCAAGTAAAATCGAGCTAGATGGAAAGTAATATATGCTAATATAATAACTGGGGTATTCTGGTCAAGTCTTCTAATAATTGCCCTCCTTTACCTCTTTAAAGTTGTCCTTCATATTAATTTCCCACAGGACCTCTAAATGTAATTCAGGGACACCCCCCTTCTGTCTTTTCTTTTCTTTTCTCTTTTCTTTTCTTTCTCCCCCCCCCCCC
>CM034701.1:268164379-268203554 GCA_020142125.1 Phrynosoma platyrhinos | reverse complement strand
GGAGGTGTAGTTAGTGTGATATTGACCTGAAAGAAATCTACTTTTGCCTGTAGATTGACACTTTGGGACTTTTCTCCAGGGTGACCAGCCGTCCTCCTTTTTCCAGGACACGTCCTCCATCTCATCCTTCTGTCCAGGAGGAGGAATTAATTGCATGACGTTCTCCATTTTGAGCAGGACTAAGAAGGGTGGGTTTGCATTTGTATGAGTGGTTTTAGCTTTTTATTGTTGTCACGTCCTGCATTTTACTCGAATGTCCTCCATTTTGCGGGCGCCTTGTCCTCCTTTGTGGGTAAGGCATCCGGTCACCCTGCTCTGGTTGCGGCTGCCACGTTGTTCAGTTGATAGCAGAAAATGTCAATGAAATTCTAGGAATCTGGGATAGATTTATTATTACTGTTGTTTTTTGGGAGGTCAAAGAAAGAGGGTTTTGGTGAGAGGCATTGCATTCCAGTTTTGGCGTCAGGGCGAAGAAAGCTGAAAAGTTTCTCAACTGTTTTGACATCTTGGTTGCTCGGATTTTGTGCTGCGATGCCCAGAAGATGGCACTCTTGGCTCATGGAAACCAATTGGTCTCTCGCCCTCCCTTCCCTATCCAGCTTTAAACATCTTTGAAGCTAATTTATACTATGTAAGACGTGGACCCCTTTCCAGGACGTTTGGTTTCTTTCTTCTGTTCAAGCATTAAATGCCTGAACTTGGAAAATGCGAATATCTGGATGCAGCAGGGCTGGAGGAAGTGGCCAAGGGTTTTGGAGGCTATTGCTAAGACCCCTTTCCAAGCAAAAAAAACTTTATTTATCATTGGATTTATGGATGTCTGTGGAATTCTGGATGTCAGGCTCTTGCAAAAAGCAATTCATTAGATAGTCATTAAAAACATGGGTATGTGCATCTCCTCTGGAGTGTATTTGGACAGGAACCAGGAAAGTATTGTCTAATCTTGTTGGTTTTCATGTTGTGAATAAAGCCTTCCTTGGTTTTGGATAGCTGTTTGGGTTTTTTAAAAAATATTTAAATAGGACAAAAATATTTATCCCCTTGAGCTGTTAATCACCTAATGATTTATAATCAACTGTGTTGCTCTCTGTGGTTTGGTCTTGGCAACACACCTATAATTTAAAGTTATTGCTCAATTACATGCACATTCTCTCTCTCTCGCTCTCAGTTTTATCAAGGCATGCTGAGACTAGGTTTTATTTTATTTTATGTTTTAAATATCAAAGAAACTTGGACACTTGTTTTATGCTGGAGGCTAATAGCTCCCTTCCATGATTTGGGCAATTTAAAAGCTTGGTGGTCTAGGCTTCACTAAACATTATTTTATACTTTCTGTCTCTCACAACCTTATATTACTTCAGCATGAAAAGGAGGAAACTCTGACATCGGTAGCACTAGGGATGGAAATCAACTTAGACACTTTGGGTCTTTGCAGACTGCCAGAAATAGTGCAAATTGAGTCCACTTTTAGGGTTAGGGTTAGGGTTAGGGAATCATGGGAACTGTATTTTATTGTGGCACCAGAGCTCTCTGACAGAGAAGGCTCAATGTCTCAGAAACCCCCCCCCACAATTCCCATGATTCCCTAGCACTGAGCCAGGGCAGTTAGCAGTCTGCAAAGGCCCTAGATCAGCCAAAGCATGTATATAGGAGGTAGGTAGCTTTTCCTTTGCCTGCAGGGGAGAAGTACCCAGAAAATCAAGTCCTTATGTTAAGAGGTTGCAAACTTTTCTTCTGTTGGATCCAATGGGACTTGATTTAGGGAGGGGTCTATTCTCTCTAACATAAAGTTTCCTAGTGAGCTCCAGTTGATGTGTTTTGCCTGATCCACTGTCTGAAGGCTTGAGGCTCAACCTCCCCAACTTTTAGGTCTCTTGCATCTGTCTGTTTTTGTCAAAGAAATTTGGACTAAGGCCCAGTAGTCCAGTGTAGACTTGAGCATGCCATCAGCCTGGGCTTTTATTCAGCAAAACTCAGTGATATGAATAGACCTATTTCCAATTGAGTGTTCATTGGATTACAGCATTAATTGCAATGGATTAAGAATACTCTATTGGATCTTGGCCAAAGAATCTTATATAGCAACATTAGTATTTACTAGGTACTGTCCAGTCTAGATCTGTGATTCTTCAGCTACTCAATGTGGGGAATCAGCAATTTCCTGCTCTTCAATATGCCAGGGACCAATACCATATTTGTGCCCAGTGTTTACAATTTTTTCTTTCCTTCCTAGAAACATGGCAGCTGGTGGCTGAGTTGTGAGTTTGCTTCCAGAGGGCTGCAGGTTGACTCAGCCTTCCATCCTTTTGTAGTTCAGTAAAATGAGTACCCAGCTTGTTGGGGGCAATTGGCTTACAGACTGTAAACCACTTAGAGAGTGCTTAGTTCACTATGAAGCAGTATAGAAATGTAAGTGCTATTGCTATTGCTACAGTATGGATTGTGGTCATGCTGGAACCTTATTTCTTCTCCCTGGATAAGTGGTGAAAATCTAATACTTTGACACAGATGCTCTTATTCTGAATAACTGTTCTTGATAGATGTGAGGAAAGGCAAGGAATTAAGCGTTGGATACCAGATATCTCACCAAAGACTTCCTTTCCCCTTAGTTTAAGAGATTTTAACAGACTGTGCATGACTTGCATTTTTATGTTTATCTACACATCCATCAGAACAAACAAAAATCTTTCTGGGGAGAGGTTGAAAAGAGAAATCTGAGATTTTACTCCCCTTTTCTACTGGCTATGCCTTCCTAAGGATACCATACTACCCATCTTGTACTACATTCCACACATTTCCAAGGCATGCAGAAAACTACTGCCTTTCCAATGAGTGGGGCCAGTGAATAAATTCTTTTCAGAGCAGTTCAAAGAATTTCAGTAGGAATGCTCCAGTTTTGCAGCCAATTATGTTTATTTCTAGATGGATGTCATCTCTTGTTGCCTACTCCCCTTCATTCCCCTCATTCTACATTCTAGAGTTCTCTCACTCTGAATGCAGGGAAAAAGTGATTTGGCTATGAGAGGGGGCTACTAGTCTGGAGTGTCAAGTTTCAATGGTATGTGGCATCTCCTCCTGTCTAATTTGTTTCAGGTGTTGCAGGGTGGGAAGATGGGGTCTAAGCAGTTGGACTTTTGTGGGTAGATCAGTTTTTAAATTCATTTATTACAGCAACCATATTACTCGGAGACTTACAAAGTCATTTATAACTAAGTGTTTTTACAGTTGTGAGAAAGGAGCCAAATGGAATCCCAGCTGAATGAGGCACAAAAATTGATTTGGTGTTGGGATGAAGAAGAGGGGGTGAACAACTTCTGAGTTAGCCATCACTGGAGCACAGTATTTGCTTTTGCATTTCCTCTGGAGCAGCAGGGGTGATGGAAAGGATGAAATTCCGCACCACTTCCATGATCACACTCCCTGCTTGAAACAATTATGATCTCTGCTCCTGTTGATGTTGGCTTGCATGGGAGAAAGAAGAGACAGGCTGCTTTAAATACTTGTGTATCTGTGTGTGCGTGTGTGTTTTAAAAGGATACATAGCCACAAAGGAAGAAGCATTAACAGCAACTGCATTACAACTTTCCTGGAATAATTGTTTCAATTTGTAAAGTGAAGCAGTTTTTAAAAATGTTTTCCAGCAACATTTTTTTAAAGTTGTATACATGTTGGCATTTTTGTTAATACATGATGTGTGTCATTTCAGTCTCCTTGGTCATTCTTTATGACTGCCATTGTATATTATAAATTAGGAAATGTCACCTCTATACTTTTGCCTCCCTGGGTGCCAAAACTGTTGTTAATGAGGAAGGAGGCAGTGGGTGTTGGATGACAAACAAGCACCACACCCTGGATGTCCAAAGGAAATGAAAACACAACAGCAACATCAGCAGCAGCCGTTACCGTTCTCTGCCACTGGCCATGCCTTCCTAAGGATACCATACTATGCACATTGTGCTATCTGTCTGTATGGCATCTTGTGGGAGAATGGTAATTCTTTTTAATACTTCCTTTCTCCAGACTCCCAATAATATTTTTTTAAAAAATAAAAAGCCTGTGGGTGAGCATGCATCAGCAATCTCTCTCCTCCAAAGGCTACTGGGCAGATTTCTTTGGAGAAAAGGGCAACTGTAAAACCAAGCCCATCTGGAGGGATGCAGTTGCCCACCCCTGCTGTACAGTCTCATTCACACTGATGCAAAAAAGGTTCATGCACATGCATGTTTTCCCCTTTCATTGCCAAAGACCAGATCAGCAGCAGCAGCAGCAGCAGCAGCAGCTGTTGATTGTAAGAGTTCCATGGCTTTCAAATCTAGATGCTTTCACTTGGCTTTGTGGTGTGTGTGTTGGAAAGAAGATAGACTTGGATAAACAAAGTGATTTGGAGCTTTCTCTCCCCTTCTGTTCCTGCTTGACTCTCTATTCCCTTTTTAAATTGTTGGCAGTCTGTGCTAATTCTGTGTCTCCTTCTTTTTTCCTCACAGAATCCTTCATGTGGTTGTGATCCAAAACAGCAGCAATGAAGATAAGGCTCTCTGCCGCAGCAGTAGCTGCCCTATGTGCAGCTCTTCTTCTCTGCTCAATAGAGGCTGAAGGTAAACATTCCTTTCTTTTTTTCTTGAAAGTGATGGTGCAGAATTATTCAAAGCAACAAAATCTTTCTGAGTGGAACTCCTTCTTCATATCCCTTTCTCTTTCTCTCCCTTCTCCCTCTGCTTCCTTTTCTTTTTGTGTTTTGTTTATTTCCAGCTGTATAGCTCTTCTCTCCTTTCCTCTCCTGTCTTCCTTGTGTGTGCTGTCCACTGGATGTCCCTTACAACAGGACTTGGCCTTCCATGCTCTTCTTCTTTCTCTCTCTTCCTCCCAGAGGCTGAATGCTAAGGGAGAAGGAAGGCACCTGTGCAAACTTGAAATTTCTCCTTAATAAGCAGGAAAAACACTGGAGCACGTGCACACACCCTCCTGATACTTAATTGCTTTCATTTGTACTATTGGGTGCATTAAAGCACACACATGCACATATTTTATTTCTTTTAAAACCCACTATAAAATAAAGCACTGCAACAGAACCTGGCTGCCTGTGTATTTTGTTTCACGTGAGAAAGAAGTGGGGTGTGGTTGTGATTGTGGCTGGATGGCTTTGTTGGATCACTCATGTGGGATAGCTAGGATAGGGAGAAAGTTCCTGTTTAAGGAAAGATAGCCTGCACTCTAGCAACATACTCACAACTTTGCCACTTTTTATTCACACAGAATATATTGACCATCAATCATTGTAAGATTAATCATTTGGAATATTTGTGCCATAGTTTCTGGAACTTCTCTCTCTCTTTCCCCCTCTTAATAATAATAATAATAATAATAATAATAATTTTTATTTATAACCCGCCCCTCTTCAAATATCAGTCTCTTTTTCCATCTCTCTCTCCACCCCACCTCTCTTCCCCATCCTTCCATCTTATTACAGTCTCCCATTGGAACTCTTCCCTGAGATATGTTGATTCCAATTATAGATTCTCCTTTGGCACTACCAGAATTAGCACTGTGCTGAGATTCATTGAAAACTTGTATCTTTTATATATGAGAGTACAAAGCAGCAGTCTCATAACCTGAGCAGAGACCTTGATCGAAATAGAGAATTCTTGATTGTCCAGTAATGCTGTTGTTAAACAACAGAGAGCAGGAAGGGAGGTTTTGTTCCATCCATATAGTTAGGGCCTTTGCAGACTGCCAGCAATAATGCAGTTTGAGTCCACTTTAACTGCCCTGGCTCAGCTAGGGAATCATTTATTGTGGCACCAGAGTTCTCTGACAGAGAAGGCTCAATGTCTCAGAAAAAAACTACAGTTCCCATTATTCCCTAGCATTGAGCCAGGGCAGTTAAAGTGGACTCAAGCTGCATTATTTATGGCAGTTAAGGCCTCTACAGAACTGCCTGCCACCTGCCCCAACCCCACACCAGCGACATCCTGATGCTGTGTGCTGTTATGCACAGCGCGTGGCATCAGGACATCCTTCCAGAGCAGCGTTGTGATGCGCTGTGCTGGAATGGGTGCTAAAGAGCCGTGCGCCAGCTCTTAGGTTGGCCTTTTGCCACCCCTGAAAGGCAAAAGGGAGGATCAGAGCCGCAGCGTGCGGCAGTAGCGGCCCCAATCCTCTACTTCCTGGGGCAGCCTAGAGCCTCTCCCATCTGCAGCCCCCCTTCATGTCTGGCAAGCTAACTGGAAGTAAATATCTAGTAGGCAACCTTTCCCCTTTAAGGGCCGAGGGACTTCAGCTCCCAGAAGCCTCAGCCATGTTGGCCAATAGTCCCATGTTGGCCAATAGCTCCTGGGATTCTGGGAGCTGAAGTCCCTCGGCCCTTAAAGGGGAAAGGTTGCCTACCCCTGATCTAACCAATATTGACCACTCTTTTTTGAGAGTTGTAAAGCCTCTCACATGAGTTGACTTAAGCTTTTTGTTTGCCTCTCATCCAACTATGACAGAGGAGAACTATCTGAGGAAAAATTGTTAAATTCTACCAACCTCAGCTATTTTGTTTAGTTTGCTTCAGTTTAATATACGGTAGGCCTTTGTATTAGTGGAAGTTTGGTTCCAGCTCCCCCCCCCCCAAGATATCAAAAAACATGGATGATTATGTCCCTTATTATTCAGTGGTGGTGATGGGAATGTGCACATTTCAGTGCATGTGTATTTGCATCACTGCCATTGAATAATATGGAGTGTGGCAATTCGTGGGTAGTTGAATTTGCAGCTGCAAAGCTTGCCTATACAGGGGGCCCACTGTAATAAAAGAGGCAAGTCTTCCTCTAGGGTGCTTCTAGCTGAGATCTCCTTTGTGCAATTGTTCTACCTTTTTCATATAATTTTATTGGGAATCCATTTTTGCCATTTGCAACCCTTCTGTGTCTTCTCCCCCACTTTCACCACCCTTTTTTATTGCTCAAAGTAAAATTAAGCAAGGATAGTCAGAAGAAAGATAGCATAGGTGCACAACACCCTTTGATTAGCAGCTCTAGAAGCACCATTCTAGACAAGTTTTCTTTGGATGCAAAGGCACACTCTTCTGATGCTTTTAATGTTGATGTATCAATGCCAGAAGAATTGAAGAGAGTGTCAGGTTTATTACACAGTGGTGGTTGGTGGCTTCCATTCCAGTCAGAAATGTATGTGCTCTTGGTGTTAGTCTGAAGTTTAAGGCTCTAGACTTTACCACACGAGAAAAGGAGGACAAAACCAGATGGGAGAGTAGCAGCTTTTCCCATGCTGATCTGCATACCCTTGTAGCACTTCTGTTCTCTTCCCAAGGGGAGAAAGTTTTCAAAGTGTGCCTTTTGCTGAATGAGAAAAATGTATTTGGCAAAAGGCATGCTTTGATTACCATCTCCCCTCAGGAAGAGAACTGAAGTGTTATCACAGCATGTGGAATGACACAGAGAAAGCTGCTACTCTCCTGATTGCTTTTGCCTTTCTTTTCTCATGCATCGAAGTTTTCTATCAAAGATGTTGAATCATAATTCCAAAATGGGTCCAGACTAAAATACAGAGCAGTCTCCACCACCAGATGTACATTGAAGTCACAAATCACTATTCCATCTACATATCTGATATGTGTTTGTGGAAGTTTGACTATACTCAAGTCTCATGCTGAAGATGTAGCCTCCAGTTGTGTTCCATAATCTGTCTGAGGATCAGTTCACACAACCAGTATTTTTCATTTGACCTTTTTCATCAGAGTTTATTCCACATACATACCATGCATTTCTTTCGCTATGTCATTTTCAGACTACTTCTTTTGTATTTAGTTTCAAGTCAATTTTGGATGTTAAAACTATGGTCCTTGTTTTGGTCATTTCTCATCTTGACAATTTTATCCTTTTTCTCTCTGGCTCTCCCTTGTTACATCTCAGTCTCCTTACAACATCCAGAACTTTGTTACCTCAGACGTTCACTCCTGTTTCCTCCACTACAATCAGATTTTATAATGTAAGCACCTTGGAATAGGGGACCTAACTATTTTCATGTATGCTTATGTTATAAAGTACCATGTACTTTCATGGTGCTCTTTACATAATTATATGAATGACATTTTCAAGCTGTGGCCAATATATATATTTCAGAGTACCTGCAAAATCAGGTCAACATAGCAGTGTAAGAAGTCACATAGTGTTGTCTTCGCCACAACCAAAATGATGCCTGCATGAATCAGTCCAAACACTGAGGACTTAGAAAGTAAATGGTCTGATGCATCTCTGATCTTGAGCTGTAACCTGAAGTATAAAATGCTAGTGGCTGTGATGCTGGATAAATCTACACTGTAGAAATAATGCAATTTGGTACCACTTTAAGTGCTGTAGCTCCATTTTATAGAATCCTGGGATTTGTAGTTTCACAAAGTCTTTAGCCTTCTTTGCCAGAATGCTGATTCCTCACAAAACTACAAATCCCAAGATTCTTTCAGATGGAGTCATGGCAGTTCAAGTGGTGTCAAACTGCATTATTTCTACAGTGTACACCCACCCACTGTCTATTGGATAACTTTTGACAGGTTATTAAATCATGATAATATATCACATGAACCTTACTCTCATCTACATCATTACAGAAAGTCAATTTACTGCTGAGATCAGTTTAAATTAATGATACTGGATTTAAAAAAAATAATGCTTGACCATGATGGGGGTGGGGGGAAATCAAAGGATTGTAAGGGGTTTGTTGCCTTCACATGCAGTGATTTACTTGTGTTCTAGCAAAGCCCATAAGTGGTGTTTGAAGAAAGAAATGTTTTAGATACTACTATTGCTACAGGAGAGGCTGAGGATAAAATAGTATATATGCATTATATTCAGAAAACCTGGTGTGTGTGTGTGGGATATCACGGAACAAACATCAGACCTTTTGTTTGGATGCTTCTTTCCCCACATTTCATGGGAGAGAGTAGCAGCCATGTTGTGCCGTCTCTTTCCCAAAAAGTGTGATGGGGAAAAATCCCTGCTGGAGATTTGGGCTCAATACATTTGTTCTGGCTACAGTTGAAGACACAAAATAAAGTGGGGGTGGGGACCACTTACATGTGGACAAAACACAATGAAGATATCCTGACATGCAAGAGAGCAAAAGGAAAGTGTCAGAAGCAACCTGTTGCCATTTTGATGGATCTGGATCAAGTATGTATGAGGGTAACATTTCTTTCTTTCTTACAAAATCGACAGTTAGGCAAAATCCTTTATTAGGACCACTCAAAATGTTACAAAATAATACTCTTCTTCAAGGCTAGAATTTGGTATGAAAAACAGTTTCCTTTCCTTGTTGTGTATTTATTATATACAAGTTGCTTGTGAGCTTTTTGGAACTTTTTGCTAAAGAACAAACTATGATGTAAATGAATAGGTGTAAAATTCTTATCCACTCACAACTTCAAATGCCTGACCTGTGCTTATGGTTGGTTGTAATCCAATGCTACAGTTCCCAGACCACTGACCACAGAAGTCAGTGAGACTGGTACAGAGAAGAAGCTTTTGGTTTTTGGTTTTGTTTTACATGCAGATCTGAGCTCATTTTTCTCTTGCAACTCTAGCTGGCTTCTGTTTTTATTATAGGTTGCAACAAATGGGAAAACCTGGAATCCCACAAACACCACAGAATTGTTGCTCTGTGAGGGTACTGTTCTTGCTACAGACTTAAACTGGTTTAAAAGCAGTTCCTTCAACCCAAAGAATTATAGAAGCTGTTGCTTATGTAATTCCTTGGAGAAAACTATTGTTGTTGTCTGCCTTCAAGTTGGTTCTGACTTATGGTGGCCCTAAGATGAACTGTCTAGGGGGTTCCTTGACAAAATTTATTTAGAGAGGGTTTGCCTTTGCTTTCCTCTGAGGCTGAGCGAATATGACTTGCTCAAGATCAGTGAGTTTCATGTATGAACAGAGATTTGAACCCTGGTCTCCAGAGTCTGAAGTTTGTAATGTAGAAATAACTATACTTAGTTTCAAAGGTATACTGGTAGTTATGTACTACTATTGCTACTAATAATAAGAAATGAGGGAAATATAAACCAGGGCATTGGAGAGCTGGCTTCTTTCTCATGGTGGGATGGACAAGAAATCCAGTGAATTCAGGCCTCCTCTGTTGGCAGCTGTAGGAATGGAAGCTCCAATTGCCTCATGGCCCACACTATGCATATATAGAGAAACACTTTTAGAAATTGGCATAGTGGTGGCATAATTTTTTCTTCGTATTGTCACTGCCGAGGGTGGGCTCTTTCACACTACACAGTTATAGCACTTTCATAGCACTTTAACTGCCATGGCTGCATCTTGTGGAATCCTGTTTTATTTTAGTTTGAATAGGGGCTCAGAAGTATTCTCTAGTGCAATTTCATGAATTCTTGGAGAGACAGTTGGGAGATCTCTGACAGAGGATCGTAAATACCTACCAAACTACAAATCCCAGGGTTCTATAAGGTGGAGCAATGAAAGTTAAAGTCTAATCATAGTACTGCAATTGTGTAGTAGGAAAGGGCCTTGTTACAGCAGCTTGCTAGATGTTATTACACCTTGTAGAAAATTCTTAACTGAATAGTGTCTAATGCTATTCCCTGTGCAAATTTTCTTCTCTCCAAGGAGGAGTGGGAGAATGTAAAGGTATATACTCATGGAATAAAACTGTCCTTGGTTACTTAAACTTCATGGACAAATTACTTATTTTGGATTACAACTCCTGCTATTCTTTCTGGTTGGGGGATTCTCAGAGTTGTAGTCCAATAGTTTTTTTCCCCTTCAAGATAGTGCTATACACTAGAGAAAGCCAATGTGATGCAGTTTGAGCTCTGAACTATTACTCGTGCCCAGGGTTAAAATCCCCACTCAGCCACGGAAATCCACTGGGTGGTTTTGGTGGGTGAGTCACACTATTAGGAGGAACTTCCTGACAGTAAGGGCGGTTCGACAGTGGAACACACTCCCTCGGAGAGTAGTGGAGTCTCCTTCCTTGGAGGTCTTTAAGCAGAGGCTGGATGGCCATCTGTCAGGGATGCTTTGATTGGGAATTCCTGCATGGCAGGGGGTTGGACTGGATGGCCCTTGTGGTCTCTTCCAACTCTATGATTCTATGATTCTATGATTCTATGATTCTATATCAGCCTCAAAGAGGGGCAAAGGCAAACCCTCTGTGAAGAAATCTTCCCAAGAAAACCCCATGATAGTTTCACCTTAGGGTTACTATATGTTGGAAGCAACCTGATGGCACACAACAACAACAGAGCTATTCAGTTTATCCTGTTGAATTCTTTGGGGGCTGCTCTCAATGAAGGCTATTGTGTCTGTATAATACAACACTTGTGCCTCTCTAGATCATGCTGGGGGATTGGGAATGAGGAATGATGCTCAAGGCCTTCCTGGTGCTGTTGAATGGCAGCTTCCAGGAGTTATTACCATTAGCTATGTGTGCTTAGTTTTATGGCACCTGTAGTCCAACAAAATCTGAGGGGCTTCACTTGGCACAGTCCAGTGCTGCAGTATTGTGTTAACACATTAAAAAGTCTAATATTAATTAAAATAGTAAACCTATATTTCTGGTATATCTCTTCAGACTGCAGTAATTGGCTTGTTTGACCGATTGGTCCTCCATATAAAATATATCGGATGAAGTAGGCTGTAGTTTACAAAGGTTTGTCCCATTTGGTTTGTTGTTGGAACATTGCTGGTTCTTCATGAGTTAAGTCCTGCATAAGCATGACATTGTGTGAAAATCTTCAGCATGATCACACAACTTTGTTGCACTGCTTTGCCTCCCCCCCAATTCCCCCCCCATGATAATCTCCAGGGAGATGAGTCAAATATTGGTGTGTTTGATTTCTGTTTGTGAAGATTATGTATTTGTTTTCAAACAGAAATCTCTCTCTTTCCCTCTGTCTGTCAGAAATTTGAAAAGATCCAACTCAGAGATTTGTCAACTCAATCAGAACTAAGGCAATAACAAAGCCTATTTGGGTGGTATCTTCCATGTAGTTGCAACCGCTTAAGACACAGAGAATGGGCTGCATCTCCATGGTACGTGCCTGCTCCTCTGTGTCCATGCATCAAGGGGAATGTTTGAAGAAGGGATGTAAAATTCTGCTTGCAAGGAGAATAACATCTAAAGGAGACTATGAATGGTCTGTCCTGCATGAACATGCCTCAGAATCAGTAGAACTTAAACAAAGCAGTATTGACAATATACTGATAGACAGTAGATTTGATGTTGGTGATAGTTAGCCTTATGAGCAGGGGTAGGTAACCTTTTTGAGCTGGGGGCCGGGTTGCTGTCCCTCAGACAATTGGGGGGCCGAAGCACCAAAAATAAATAAATAAATAAATAAATTAAAAAAAATATATGCATGCACACTCTCTCAACCCCAGAAAAGCCATGGCAAAACCCCTGTGGAGATTTTGCCAAGAACACCCCAACAACAAGTAATAACAACAATAATCAGTATCATCATGGCAGGCGGTGGCAGCGGCGGGGAGCGGGCCTTAGGTTGGCTACCTGTGCTTAAGAGCATTTTAGGAAATAAATTCTATCCAGTGTCTTAAAAAAAACACCACCATCTCAGTTTTCCCACACTGTATCTATGCTGTCTCTCTCTCTGTCCATGTGCTATGAACCAGATGCTTTACTTTTACTTTTTTACTTTTTCTTTTTCGTATGTTGCTTTTCAGACACAATGGCTGAAATCTTGTGTAAATCTAGCAGTGCATAAAATACCACAAGTGTCCTTACATGGACAGTGGCAGGCACCCAGCCAACTTGATGGCAACAGAGTGATGATGGTGGTTTGGCTGGTAGCTTCTCAGTGCACCCCAGAGGCAACCAGTGGTCATTCTGGTCAGGGGTGTGAGTGTTGATCTTTACCCATGCACTGATCAGTCTGTAATTTGGGTCATTGTGCTTCAACTGAAGACAGAATTTTGTTTATAAGGGAGAACTGGATGCCTTCTTACATGTAATAAAAGCACTACCAAGAGTTACACTGATAGTGTCCCAACAGGCTTCTCTCCTTTTAATGGCTGAGGTTCTGTTTTCATTTCTCATTCTTTACTTGTGAACGATGTTGTCACAATATATATCATCATCTTGGGGCCAGCACAACATTCCCTGTTTTGTCTGGTCTTTCCCCTAGATGTAGGGAAGAAAGATTTCTCAGTGAGCTCCACTTAACAGTTTCTCATTAGCTGAATTGTGTTTATTTTTTTAGTCATTTTTAATCTTCTGTTTCTTTTCTTTTTATCAGTTTTATTCATTCTGCTTGTTCCAGTTCTATAGTATATGTAACAGTCATGAAGAATATATAGTATTTTTCATGCGTATGCACCTCTTAATAGCCAAGGATAGAACTAGTTTGGGCCTTTACAGACTGCCAGAAATAATGCAACTTGAGGCCACTTTATTTGTCCTAGCTCAATGCTAGGGAATCATGGGAACTGTATTTTTTTCTGGGACATTGAGCCTTCTCTGTCAGAGAGCTCTGGTGCCACAATAAATTACAGTTCCCATGATTCCCTAGCACTGAGCCAGGACAGTTAAAGTGGTCTCAAGCTGGATTATTTCTGGCAATCTGTAAAGGCTCTTTGTTATCTGTGACTATAGTGAACTAGTTCCTAGTTAGGTATCATGATTTTGCCCATTATCGTATAATAATTTTCATTAGATTTTAAAAGTTCTTGTTCTTTCACTATGGTGAAGATATTCTTCAGAAAGAAGTGTCTATAAGAAGCCCATTCCTAAACATGCTAAATTGTTTGTATATCCCCTTGATTTCTATGGGGCTGTTTCTTCAGTTACACACCCTTCCAGATTTAGGATATGATCCTTTAGAAACCAAAGACTCTTACACCATCTTTAAAGACTAACAAATTTTATTTGGCATCATGAGGTTTAAATCCTTTCCTCTTCCTGACCAGATTTTGCCTCTGATTTGATATCCTATCTGCTTGGAGGGGGTGGGGAAGTAACCTGTAGTTTCAGAAGTGGGGAAGTTTTAAAAAGTAAAATGGCCTTTGGAGAAGGGTTAATCCTTTCCCCCTTGGTATTACTACTTTAATTAAAAATTGGAGTTCTTCCCTTTAAGACTTTTTCAAAGGAAAGATGAAAAATCAGGAGACTGATCATGAACTCAACATTGATTTGGCCCTTACTTTTCTTCCAATCGGGGGTTAATTGCCTAATTATAATTATGCATAATTATAGTGTTACTATTGTACTTTAACTGCCATTGCTTAGTCCCATGGAATCCTGGGATTTGTAGTTTGGTGAGGCACTAGAGGAGCTCTGTGGCTGAGAATTCTAAATGCCCTTCCCTAAACTACCAATCCCAGGATTCCATAGGACAGAACTCTGACCGTTAATGTGGAAAAACAGTGTTATAATTTTGTGCAATGGCCCCTGGTTAGGTAAGTGACCACATAGTACTGTTATGGCAACAGCTATGCAATGTAAGTAGGCTGAAAAATATTTACTTGTCTCAGTCTACAAAGGGCAACTATATGTTAACATATAATTGCTGTGTGTAAAGAACTGTAGATTATCTACATGAATGTACACATGTTTTTAAACAATTACAAATGTATGCCTGGGTATAGTGATATAGGCGTACATTATGCTTGCCACACAACATATCTATCTAATCTTAATGGGTTTAATGGTTGCTTGGGGGTTTGATTTGACCTAGGTTTAATTCACAATGCAGAATTAATGCAGTTTGACACTGCTTTAACTGTCATGGGTCAATGCTGTGGAATTCTGGGATTTGTAGTTTTGTGAGATATTTAAAAGTAAAGGTTTCCCCTTTGATGTGATTGTTTAGTTGTGACCAAATGTAGGGGGCTGTGCTCATCTCCATTACTTAGCCGAGGAAGTCAACATTGTCAAAGACGATTCCATGGTCATTTGGCCAGCATGACTAAATGCTGAGGTGCACAGATATTTAGCCTTCTCGACTAGAGAGCTCTCTATTAGAGAGCCTTCTCTATTAGACAGCTTCTTTATTAGGGAGCACTGGTGCCAGAACAAACTACAAATTCCAGAATTCCATAGTATTGAGCAATGGCAGTTAAAGCAGTGTCAAACTGCATTATTTCTGAAGTGCAGATTAAACCCTGGCGGAGATAAGCACCGCCCCTACGGTCAGACACAACTTGACAACCTTGTCAATTAGGAATATCTTTACCTTTTTTACTTTCTAAATGCCAGTCTTCTAGCCACCAGCTACCTTGATCAAAAATCCTTTGTTATCATTGGGGCTCCTGGAGTTGCAGTTGCACAAAGATCTTGCATCTGCATAAAGTTAGAATTTGACCTCATGCCCTAATTATACTAATCAAAGCATAAGAAAACAGATGTTAGCATGGATACAGTGCCCCCTTTGCAGTCTATGAATCCTACAAGTTACCAATCCCTCAGTTCTTCAGTTTGTTTAGTTTAAAAGTAACAGTATATGGGAAGCATTGGTTAAATGTTAAGAAACAGCAAAGAAAATGCACCCAATAGGTATATCCCATGTCTTTTGTGACATGCGAATAGATCTTGGCAGACTGAACCCTTTGTAAGTATTGTTTTCCTGTTTCATTAGATATTTACAGAAATTTCTTACCAAACAGACTATAATCTATAACATGTAACCACTCTCTTGTCTTTTATTTTTATTGCAATTGTCAGTATTGCCAAACCAATATCTAAAACATGCAGCCTAATGAAAAGCCCATGTTCCTTATCTTATGTCAGGAAATCTTTTTAAAACAAACAGTGATGCTAACTGGCTATATACTGACTACTGATTGCTGATTTTGGTGAGAGATATATAGAAGACAAATTTAAGTGCTTTGCATTTACCATAATATTCTGGATGGTATGAGATGCTTTGTTAAGAGACTGAAATTCACTTATGGACTCCTGTACAGGCTGGTGCAGATAACTTGAATATGAAATACATGCATACTGAGTCAGCAGAGTGCAAGGTTTAAAATTCACTGCAGAAAGTTGTGTACTGCTCCATTTTGGATATATCATTAATGTCCCCCTCTAATAAGATGATGGCTCACACAAACATATAGGATAACCCTGTGACATCTCACAGCTATGAGAAAAATATTAACAAAATTGCACTTTTTTATTTGTATAACTTTTAGTTTTTCACTCTTCTGAAATCTGTTTTGTTTAGTCGTCCATGTTTCTCTGGTGGCAAAGACAGGACAAGATCCAAAGAATGACTTTTTACATGACCCCAGGTTTATGCATGCAGAGTGGTATTTCAAAATTTTAAGAGTTTTGAAACCTTTTCTTAACACAGCACCCCACTGTGCCACATCAAAAACTGCTTTAGAAGCACTCCTTGGTTTCAAAAGCTGTTTGTTACTATATGATGTGTAAGAGGATGCTGTTTGAGAAAAATATGCAGAAGTAGTTGCATGGTTCTTTGGATCTTGCTCTTGTGGAACTGTGCAGGAACATTATTAATTAGCAGTACAAATCAAATAAAGTCTTGTTCTTGGTCTAAATAGTATAAGTTAAAGAAATACCGTAGGTTGTAATGTTACATGCATTGGGAAGGGAGACCTTGGGTTATTGAAGCTGGAACTACTTCTGAACAAGCAGACAAGGGTCATGTTGTCTGTTGTCACCATGGATCAAGTCATACTTAAAGAAATTGTACTACTGCCATTGTTGCAAATAAACATATCGCCTGATAATGTGTGATAAGAGTGACATTTGTAGTTTTTTTAAAAGTTAAGTGCCACATCTGAATTGCATTAAAACAGATGACAGTCCTTTAAAATGTTAAAGACTTTTCCCCACAGTTAGTTTTTTCAGTTTATCTGGAATCCGGTCATTTGGGGATCATCAAGGTGGGCTGCTGCTGTCCTTCAGCAGTTACAGCCTAAGGCCTCTGCTGCTTCAGGTCAATTTGCCTTCAAGGTTGGTGGTGCTATTTTTCCCATGTACTTGATTTGTTTATTTATTTTTAAAAAGCATGCTCAGGTCATTTGTCTCTGCCTTTGCATTAAATTTGTCCTGAGCCATTGCTTTGGAAACAATATTTTATAATGGTATTCTTTGAAATGTTAATGTGTTCTTTTATTAACATCTATTGCATGAATTTGATACTACATACTTGCTCAAGTTTTGACTGTAGAAGTGTGATTGCCTTAAACAGAATGAAGAGTCAACTGTGCATGCCAATTAATATTCTAATCTCACTGCCTGTGTATGGACAATAGGAGAAAAATAACATTTATTCTAGCTCTACTATATCTATTGTAGCAACAGCACAAAGCCATATTACCCTATTTTCATTGGAAATAACCATACATTAAAAGTTATATGATATCACATTTCCCACTTCATAGCTGAATAAAATTTCAATATATAAGGAATAAATTGCTTGCAATGAACACTGAAACCTTTGAAGTCAATAGATACTACTGAGTAGACTTACCAGTGTAGGTGATGAGCAAATTATATCCCTGGAAGTTGTTAACACTCTGTTACTGATTTTTTTTTTTGAAGTCCACTCTTAAACATTTTTTAAAGACTAAATTAAAGAAAGATGGACATCTTCCAAGGAAACCATGAGATATGGCTCACCGACAATGCCTGCCAAACAATCTGAAGCATTAAGGAAAGTATGGCTGAATCTCATTTGCCTTTTAAAAGAAAAAAACATTTAAATGGTTATTTATAGTATCCCTACCATGCACTGACAGTGAATCATCAAAATACTGCATGACTCAGCATGAACAGTTTAACACAAGAATATCATTATAAAATATTTTAATGAAACGTCTTTGTGCATTGATCCTTGTACATGGAAGCTTTTGTTCATTGTGGGAAGTTAAACAAACAAACAAAAAATCTGACTTTTCATATATAGACATGCATGATGCTGCGAAATGGCCTATGTAAACTATTCCTTTCTGTTGAGTTCCGTTTTCTCACTAGTTCCCACAAAATTATTTGCAGTCATTTGTCCAGATCACTGATTCCCCTTTTTCTTGTCACCCTCCCCCATGCATTCTGTAAATAAATGTCTATAAATATATCTTGATGTTGTCTTTCCATAATTAACCATAATTGTTGTATAAGCACCATACTGGCATTTTGTGTTAAAATGCCATTCTTTAGTATGGGTACACCTGCTGCAAAGGGAAAAGGATAATGTTAAATGATAGTTTACACCTCAGGAATAGCACAGTAAAGGGGTGTAAACAGTCAGAAAAGTTGTGGATTTTTTTTTAAAAAAGTTTTGCAATTAGTTCAAATGTGATAGAAAATTATTTATAATTTGTTAACCCCTTCATTACCAATTTTATATATAAAAACATATACAATTTTATATATAAAAGATATGCAATTTTATATATAAAAATATATACACCCATTTGGGTGGCTACTAGGCACTAAGGGGTTAAACTACAAGAACAAACTATATATATATTTGTTTTTATCTCTCTCTCTATATATCTGTATGATATAAACTGAGCGATGAACTGTTCAAAACTTTTATTGCATTCTTAAATACATATTTCTTTTTGCTCTGCCAAGCTTCTTTTTTGTAGAAAATAAATTGAAATAGCAGTTGTGCAGAGACCATATTTTTTTTTTTTAAAAAAATCAATTATTTGATGTCTTATTGAAAGCAGTATTGTGTTTTTGTCAAATGATCTTATGGTGTTGTAAGCAGGTTGTGATTTGGCATGCTTTTATGAATTGCACCCAGCATGTTAAAAACATTCTTTTAATTGTTATGTGAAATGTTTGCATATGTGGTTATTATCTGTGAACTCATTGTACATGTATCCAAATGTGTTTTCTATTGTGCTTGATTTTGCTGGCCATTCTTGAATGACTTGGCAATTCAAGAAACAAATGTTCTGTGCTGTCTTCTGTAATGCGTATTTTCTTTGATGTGTTTTGTCATATTCCATCAGCTTGTATCTTTCTTTTGCCAACAACATATCTTTATATTTGTTGGAAACAAATTTATGCAAAGACATATCTTAGCCAGCTTTGCTTGAACACATTTTAAAAATTAATATGAAATTAATTTGTTCAGCTTTTAAACATACTATTGTTTGGTGTAATTTTTTTTGCAGTTAACCCACCGTCAGACTTGAAATTTAAAATTATAGATGAACATACTGTTCAGATGTCATGGACGAGGCCATCTGACGCAATAGAAGGTTACAGGATAACAGTAACCCCTGCAACTGGTAAATTCTACTGTCAATCTTTTAAAAATTGAAACAATGTAGTTTGGTTTCATTGCATCATCTTCTTAATTGACTGGAGGTATACATGTTGAGAATGCTCAAATACAATATCAAAATAGTAGAGCATTTTTTATTTGTCCAGAATTGTACCTGGTCTTTACAGTGCAACCCTACACACAACTACATAAAGTTTCACTGAGTTCAATGGGGCTCACACCAAAGCCATGTTTTTATAGGACCTCAGCATTAGTTGGGTAGGAAGGATATGACAATTATCCCTAGTAACTCACAGTACAGTAAGTATTTCCTGCACTACAGGGGCAGCCTCTGATCTGAGCAACTAGTGATGGAGAAGGCATCATCTTGAAATGCAAGGTGAAGTACCCCCACTACTTGGGCTACAATCTGCCAGTGATGCAGAGAGTTGTGATTTGTAACATCATGGGAAGCATTTGAAGGATTTAATTTTCCTCTCTTTAATCTTATATGTTCCTCATTATTTTATAATGCCCCCATACAGTGGATATGTGTACACAGTACACAGTGGATATGTGTACACAGGATTCCCTGTGTAGAAAAGTAATTCCCAAATCCCAGTAGCTTGTCTTCATGTCCATTTAGCTTGCTAGTGACAATGAAACAGTCAGGTGGAATGCGGTATGCTGGCAAGGCTGGCTTGAGGCAAAGCAGCAGATTCACCCATGTCAAAGTGCGTAATACCCACAGCTGGCCAACTTGTTTTGGCACATGAGGAAAAAGATCCTACAAGCATATTCCCCACCCATGCCAGTAAAAACACAGCCATAACAATATAAATTATACACAATGTGTTCCCCATTAATGACACCCAAAATTAGCTGCCTGAAGCCCTACCTCACTCTGCCTAATGGCTCTGAGTGCTGCTATGAGAGAAGATTTCCTATGTAAGAGGATGCCTAATGTTAGTTAATCTCATATAATGTATATTTTCTGTCCCATATTCAGAAAGCAATTATGTATGTTCACACACATCAAGATTTGCCTCATTCCCACCATGGCCAAAGATAATTCAGTCAAAGCCCTGGAAATGTGTGACCAGGTTACCATTCAGTAGGACTAGTATGTGGACTACAATTTTGTTGCTTAATTTCACAGAAGTAATTCAAAGACTTTGAGGCCTCCTTAGCTCTAAGATCCCTCCTTTACTCTAAGATGCCCATCACCTCTGTGGCATTAAAGAGGACAGGTAGACAGAGGAGCCACAACAGTTTTGTTCATGTGACACATATTATTGGCTTTAGCTCAGGGTTCATGTACAGTGAACATGCTAGTTCAGGAATGCAAATGACCATGAAATTTTTGTATTTCATAGATAAAGGTTATTTTTTACTATTCAGAATTATAGGATTACTACTCTTGAGATTTTGAAATTCTTCTCTATGAAATTATGGTATGTATGTTGGATTTCAGATGGACCTACTAGAGAATTTACCTTAGCACCCAGTGCTACTGAAACGTTATTAAGAGACCTCACATCTGATACTGAATATCTTGTAACAATAAGCTCTTATGATGACATAGAAGAGAGTATATCTATCTCTGGACAACTTACAAGTAAGTTCATATAATTCTAGATTTAACTTTAATGGAGATAGTCACAGGGGCATCATCAAATATATTATAGAGCTTTGGTTTTTGCCTGCTTACAGAAGTAGCCAGTGCTGCTAAAGGTGGGTTTAATTTCTATTGGTTTTCTGTTAATCCTTTGTTTTTAATTATTTCAGTCCAAACAGGTGGTTTAGTAACAACAGGAGAAAAGACTGAAGAGGTTCAGCTGCAAAGTGAGTAATTATTCTAGTAAAGAGGATTCATATTCTTAAAAAAATAGTTCATTATTATTTATGTTCAATTATGTTTATATGTCACCTAATAACAAAAAATTATAACAACAATGTATTAAATTAGTGAACCATTCAATGAAGAGTCAAAAGATCTTAAATTTTAAACCAACAATATTGCCATTCTAAAAATTAAAGTACTTTGAAGCCTCACCAACCTACCCCTTTCCCTACCTGCTGGCTACTTAGCCCTAAGATATACGTCAGAATGTTCTGCTGTATTCACATCTCTATAAAACATATCCTTGTGTTATTCTGGGGACTTCTGAGCAAATATAGGCACGCTTCAGGGCTAGCAGTGCTATTTTAATTACTTTCAGAATCTCAGGGGGCTGCATTGTGCTGCTATAGTCACCATTTTTGGTGATGTTGCCTTGCTCCCAGATTTTGGCTTTTAATTTCTTTGAGTGATCCTGGCGGGAACCCAAGAGCTATTTGGAACCCCCTAAGAGACACTTATAGCCTATAGGCCATGTGAGTCCTCCTCCCCCAGTTAATAAAGGGATATCACATTTGCAAGATTATCTAGTGTTACCTGCAAATGAACAAAAGCTTGGCTCCAACTTTGAATCAACAACAAATAAATTATCTTTATTTAAACTTATGCCAGCTTATTATGTCAGATCTACACACTGTGTTTTCTTCTTGAGTCTTACTGTTATTTTTGATATGAGTAATTTGTGATCTGTGCCACAGTTGGCACCTCATCTAGTCTTGGCCACCAGTCTAGAGTTCTGCCATCTTTTGCTTCCAATTATATAGTCTATTTGACTTTTGTGTTGACCATTTGGTGATGTCCATGTGTATAGCCTTCTTTCTGGTTGTATGAAAAATGTGTTTGCAATGAATAGGTTGTTGGCTTCCCAAAAATCTATCAGACACTCACCTGCTTTGTTTCTTTGCCTAATCCAAATCTGCCTACTGTTTTTGATTCCTCTTTGTTTCCAACTTTTGCATTCCAATCTCCAATGATCAGCTTCATGTCCTGTGTTGGTGTGCTGTCAATTTCTTCCTGTACTCCTTCATAGAATCTGTCAATTTCTTCTTGTTCTGCCTCTGTAGTTGGTGCATATACTTGATTTATTGTGATATTCATAGGTTTACTATGAAACCATACTGAAATGATTCAGTATGATTTTGCATTGCATCCACTTACTACTTTTGCCACATCTATTCTTAGTATGAAAGCCACCCCGTTTCTTCTTGTCAGTACTGCTATGTTCATGCATTGCATTTCCATTTTTACTATGTCTAGCTTCCCTTGGCTCATGCTTCTCACATTCCATGTCCCCATTTTATGTGTAATGCTGCTTTGGATGCCGTTTGCCTTTCTAAGGGTGTCTGCTATTTTTCTTGGCATCTTTCTTATGCCCTTGGTAATTTGCTTGTATGTGTGTGTGTGTGTGTGTGTGTGTGTGTGCGCGTGTGTGCAAAAAAACAACTATTAATTGCTCTGGTAAATATCTCCAATTTTCTACAAATTATATTCTAGGATGTTCCCTTAGTGCTGTTACAGATCTCGTTTTCCTTGTGGATGGCTCTTGGAGTGTGGGCAGAAATAACTTCAAATATATATTGGACTTCATTGTTACACTGGTATCAGCTTTTGATATTGGAGAAGATAAGACAAGAGTTGGAATAGTACAATATAGCTCTGATACAAGGACTGAGTTCAACTTGAATCAGTATTACAGACAGAGGGATCTCACTGAAGCAATAAAAAGAATACCCTACAAAGGAGGCAATACGATGACAGGTGTGGACTTTCAGCTATTTGATAATAGTATTTCCTTGACTTACTGGGGAGATAGCTTCCTGGGTTGTGGTGGTAGGCTTTCCCAGGGCAGTGCCATTTTCTGCAGATTGGTTGTCTCCTTCCCAGGAAGCTCTGGGGGAAAAACTGGGAAGAGTGGAGAGTTGTGAAACTCCTGCCCTGAGCTCCCATCACCATTTCATCTTTGGACTTCATCCCCACTCACCTAACCTCAGCTTATTATGTTAAAAGCTATCATGTGAAGGGTAAAGTAATTTTGTCACAAATTTAGAGTTTTAGCATTTTGCCTGGACCCAGTTGGAGGGAGGAGGGGCTGACAGATCTTTTCTTAAGTGGTTGGGCCCCCCCTTAATGGACCTTTGGGGCTAGGACAAATAGTGCTATGCCCGACTCAGGGGCAGGTGACCTTGCCCCATTCCCAGGTGGCAGAGGAGATGCTTTCACCAGTGTGGCATCTTCAGTTTGTCATTCCAGATGGACCCAGCAGGGGGGCTGGGTGATTTTCATCCATCAGCAACCAGACTCATGCTGATGTCAAGCCTCTGCAATTGTAATCAATAAAGTTGTGGCCTTTTTTGTTCCAAGTAAGTGTTGTGTTCTGTCTTGTTATGGGAATTGTCATTGTTGCCATTGATCCTACAGTATAGAAGTATGAATGATAATCAAAGGCCTGCCACTTAACTGACTGGGTTTTCAATCTTGAATTTGTTATAAAAATGAAAACATGTGTAGTTAACATAAGCACAATCTCTTTCATAAATTTTAGGAGATGCAATTGATTATCTGATTAAGAATACATTCACTGAGTCTGCTGGATCAAGAAAAGGCTTTCCCAAAGTGGCAATTATAATTACAGATGGAAAGTCACAAGATGAAGTAGAAATTCCTGCAAGAGAACTTCGTGGCATAGGAGTTGAAGTATTTTCTTTGGGTATGTTCTTTCTTTAATACTAGGGGCAAGAATAAAAAGCTGTGCTTTTTCTTTTGTTACAGAGAACTGACTCTCCCTCCCCCTATTCAAGTTGCTTGCAATTAGATCTACTTTTATAGTTAATAGGCAATATTTGTACAATGTGCTTGGTACACTATACTTTGTTATACAGTTGCAATATAAAGTTAAAAGTAAAATAACCAAAAGCTTTATTGGAGTGATGTTTCTCATAGTATTCCAAAGAAGGCATCCAGAGAAACAGAAATATAGCTTTATAATTATTACTTTAAATAGCACTTGTTATCAAGTAGTAAAATGTTCTCTGGATGCAGATTTACCTCTCTACAAGTGTACATAAATACATATATTTTGATCCATTATGCTGATCTGTCATAATGTGGACACCAGATACTGTTGCATGTCTCTGTATGTTTATGGGCTGGAGAAGGCACACCATATCTGACAACCTGTCTGTGCACTAATACAGGAGGGAATCCATCTTCTCTTACTGGATTTAATTCTTTTTAAACTTTTATATAAATGTTTTAATTGTATCTCATTTTTAAATTCTCTAGAGTCAGACCATCTTGGTCCTGCAGAAAGAGAAAAGTGGCTAATCAATCAATCAGACAAACAAACAAACAAACAAACAAAAATTAGTGCAATGTTCACAGTGTGAATTAGCAGTTGGGGAACACTGAGGAGTCACTGGAAAACAAAACCAATAACCTCACATATTACCATTTTCTGTTTTTCTTCATTTAGGGATCAAAGCTGCAGATGCCAAAGAACTGAAGTTAATTGCATCTCAACCCTCACTGAAGCATGTTTTTAACGTGGCCAACTTTGATGGCATTGTGGATATACAGAATGAAATAGTCTCACAGGTGTGCTCAGGTGTTGACGAACAATTAGGTGAACTGGTTAGTGGAGAAGAAGGTGAGAAAAAGTTTCACAAGCAGCTAATTTCATCCTTGTTTAGATAGCCAACTAAAGCAATGCTACCAGTTTTTAAAGAAGAAAGATTTTAAACAAGACTATAACTCAGGAGTATGAGTGGTTTATCATATTTATTGTTTCACTTGCAATCTGAAACTAGCAGGTAGTGTGGAAGATCTCTGGCAGAGATCATGGAAAACCAGTGCTAGTCCAAATAGGTAATACTGAACTACCCAGGCAAGTAGTGTAATTTAGCCTTAGAGAGTTTCTTACCTTCCAAAGTTATTTCTGGCCAGGATTCAAAAACTACTTTAATTGTGTCCCAAGGGCTGGTGCACACCCAAAAATTTCTGTATGTGACTTGTTTTTTGGACTAGCAAAGTCTCATGCCATATTCTAAAACTTAACTTTAGAAAACTGGTGATGTGGGGAGTGTTTTTATGGTTAGTTGGATATAGGGAGTTAGTTGTGTGATTCTTCAAAATATAAACAAAACTTGCCCTCTTCTCTGTATTTACTTGTAAGTACCTGATTATACAAAACCTTAATGAATATTGTTGAGTATTCAAAATTGCAAGCAGCTCTGATTTTTTAATTCTCTGCAGGATTTACACACTTTCAATTCTACAGGCTTCAGAGTTTGAATTATGTAAATATTCAAGGTGATGCATTGCTCTGTTTAGGAACAGCAACAGTTAGAAGAATATCCTTTTAATTATTCAGACAGTAGTAACTAGTAAAAAACCCTACAGTATATTTGCAGTGCAATCTTGTTCCTGGAAATACATACCATTGAATCCAGCAGATCCTATTTCCACTATATTTAGTATTAATTAACTGGGAAAAAATCATTACATTGGGTGGAGCTTATGTCTGAGTGGATAGAGTTCCCCTCTTAATATCTATTTTTCTCTTCCTGTGACATTATTGGGAGCCAGCATGGTGTAGTGGTCTGAGTGTTGGACTATGACTCTGGAGACCAGGGTTCGAATCCTCACTCAGCCATGGAAACCCATTGGTGGCCTTGGGCAAATTACACTCTGTCAGCTTCAGAGGAAGGTAAAGGCAGAACCATCTCTGAACAAATATTGCGAAGAAAAACCCATGATAGGGGTTCACCATAAGTTGAAAACAACTTGAAGGCACAGCAACAACAGCATTATTATTGCATCATACATTAATGGGCCTGCCTTTGAAAAGTGCTTGAAAACATGAAGTGGTCAAAAGAAAGCTGGGACATAAATGAATAAAATAATAATAATAATAATAATAATAATAATAATAATAAAAAATTGATGATGGCAGGGCTATAAACATGGATAACTCTATTCAAATTATATGTCTATAGCCCTGTACTTATTATTCATTTAGCTACATGATGAGGTGGCATTCTAGGGTGGTTAATATCAGGCTGCCTGTAAATAGAAGCATCTCTGTTCAAACTCTATGACATTTATCTGTTCCAGCTTATAAATATGGACAGCTTTTCTATAGCTGTAGTAGGATAGTAACTTTCCCCCCAAAGGTTAGGTGTTGATGTCTTTACTCTTGAAAAATATGCATATGATTGAATTTTTATTTTTATTTTTTCAGCTATCGAGCCTCCTTCAAACCTTGTAGCTACACAAATCTCATCAAGATCAATTAGAATCATGTGGTCTTCATCTCCCAGTGAAATAACTGGCTATAAGATAGACATGATTCCCATGATAGCTGGTGCCAAACAATACTCACTGAGTGTAGGACCTCAGACCACTGCCTTTAATGTAAAAGATCTTTCTGCGGACACAGAATACCAAATTAATGTGTATGCAATGAAAGGACTGACTCCCAGTGAGCCAGTAACTATAATGGAAAAAACACAGCCTGTAAAAGTTCAAGTGGGTAAGTCATTGGCTGGTGAAACTATTGCATATTAATAGCTGAACAGTGTAAAAGCAAAATACTACTGGGAAGAGACAGCTAAAGTAAAAAATACATAAGACAAATTGCTAATTTACTTTCTTTTTTAGTTTTCTCATAATTTCATCGAAAAAGACCTGGAGTTTGGCATTAAGAGACACACTTCTGTTTTGATTAATCTGTTAAATAGAGTTGGCTAAAGATAAAGAAAATGGGGATTGACTCATTTAGCAAATTATGATTGACTGAAATCTTGTACATTTAAATAGGAAAAAAATTCACACTAAACCTCTAAGCCAGGGGTCGGCAACCTTTTTTTACCTGGGGCTGGTCCCTTCTGGTGGTCCCTTCCGGCAGGCGGGGGGGGGGGGGGGGGGGGGGGGGGGGAATGGCGTAGTGTGCGCTTCTGTGCATGCGTGCGTGTGCCCCCGCTGCCTCTGCGCATGTTGCGGCCGCCATTTTGTTTCCCAAAATGGCAGCTGCCAAAATACGCAGCGGAGGTGGCGGGTGACAGCGACAGCGGCAACGGTGGGGGATCGGCGGGGGCCGGTAAGCGGCAGTCCATGGGCTGGAACCAGCCTGCGGGCCGTAGGTTGACGACCCGTGCTCTAAGCAAACAAAAATATTTCAAAACACAGCAACTAGTAAGGCATGTATTCATCCATTTGTATCTTTCTCATGAATCAGGGTGAGGTTTTAATCTCAATTTTTAGATTGATGATAACACCAGGATTTCCCAGTTCTTTATGCTTGCATTCCTAGAGGGGAATGTGGGTTCATTGGGGAGGGTATGCCCTTGCTATTTCCTATTTTAGATTAGAGATAGCAGTGACATGTTCCAAGTAGAAAGAGAAAATGAAAGTGAACTCTGTGTCCCTTGTTAGAAGGGCAAAGCCACAATCCCATTAAATCCCATCCAGTTTGCTGGCTTAATCCCAGGGTCATCAGGCCATTTAAATCAACCCAGCTACAAACCACTGCAGTGTACCTGCTGATTAGACCACAGTTTGAGAAAACTGTTTTTTGCTAATCAATCTATTTTGTAACCAGGTGACTGCCCATTTAATGGGAGACACCAGTGCTTCTATAGAATAGTACTAGGATGATGATGATGATGATGATGATAACGATGATATTGGAAGCTTTGAATACTTTAAGTGCTACATAATTGTTAAGAATTATTTTTCTTTCTTTTTACAGAATGTTCAAAAGGTGTGGATGTCAAAGCTGATATTGTATTTCTGGTTGACGGCTCCTACAGTATTGGCATTGCTAATTTTGTTAAAGTAAGAGCATTTTTGGAAGTGTTAGTTAAAAGCTTTGAGATTTCGCCTGAGAAAGTCCAAATAAGTCTTGTCCAGTACAGCAGGGATCCTCATACGGAATTTACTTTGAATAGATACAACAGAATTGAAGACATAATTCAGGCTATTAACACCTTCCCTTACAGAGGTGGATCTACAAACACAGGCAAAGCAATGACCTATGTAAGGGAAAAAGTATATGTTACAAGCAGAGGTGCAAGACCAAATGTACCCAGGGTCATGATTTTAATTACTGACGGGAAGTCATCAGATGCTTTTAAAGATCCTGCGATAAAACTCAGGAACTCTGATGTAGAAATATTTGCAGTTGGTGTTAAGGATGCAGTACGGACAGAACTGGAAGCAATTGCTACACCACCTGCAGAAACCCATGTGTACACAGTGGAAGACTTTGATGCTTTCCAAAGAATATCATTTGAGCTCACACAGTCTGTCTGCTTACGAATTGAACAGGAACTTCAAGAAATTAAGAGGAAATGTAAGTAGTCTTTGCTATGAATAGGGAAAGTGTTTACAATAGATTCAGGCCAGATGGTACTAGCTATATTATATAATCCCTCTCTCCCATCAATGATGAATAATATAGAGCTGGCACCCTGTCAATGACCTATGCCATCTCAATGCAGGTGCATACCTGTTTTTCGTCATTGTGAAGGCAGGAATTCACCACCTCACTCTTGCAATGACCATCCTTAAGGCTCACCTCCCTCCTGCAGGGGTTGCTCTCCACAGCCATTTAATGGCTGGTAGAGAACTGTGGGCATTGGAGAAGCATCTGGCTATGTCCCTGTAGCAAGGTGCACAATGGGGAAGGTCCTCTTGGCCACCTACTGTTCTTCATTGGCCACTATATGGCTGTCTTCAGGGGAGGAAGCAAGGGATAAATGGGCTTTAAGGGAGGGGAGATCAGAGATCAAAAATATAGTTCTGCCTGGATAGAGCTTGATGCCCCATTTCCCAATGTAGGATTGCAGCCTTTGTGTGTGTTTTGGAGAATTCATTTTACCATAGCAATAACAATGTAACCTTGTTTAAATAAAAGAGCAAGCTTTTAATTATTGTTGTGTTATCTCTGTTTTCTTCCTGTCTGCATTTTGTGAATGAATGAAATAACAAAAACCTCATTAACTTCAGTGTGGCATAGTTTACCCACTAATGGCAGGGCTGCACATTTATAAGTGGCAATATATTCTTATTGGTCAATTATTGCTTGATTAATCATATTTGCAAGGATATGTTCCCAACTTGATTCCACAACTTCAGCTTTCAAAGCTGCCTTTTTTTGTCATGGAAAGATAGAAATAGTTGAAATTACTTACCATTACTAGACTAGGATTATTTAGACATATGCTTTTAACTGGACTACATATGGGAACTGTGCGGCCCTCAAGGTGTGGAACTTTTTCTTACCATTGGCTATACTAGCTAGGGTTTGAAAGGGTGCAACATATGCACCCTTAATCTCAGCTTTTGGTATCTGGTCTGCAAGACAATACAGCAGGCAGTTGTTTAGTCCACAAGTTTTGAAATGTAAACAAGTTTTATCAAATTAATTTACTAGATTCTTTAAAATTTTGAACAGCTTACTTGCCTGCAAGAAATCTGCAATTTTCCGAAGTGAGTTCTAACAGCTTCAGAGTTAATTGGTCTCCAGCCGGAGCTGAAGTTTTGTCTTACCTTGTCAAGTATAAAGTGGCTGTTGATGGAGAGGACTTCATGGTTTCTGTACCAGCTCCTGTTACTAACACAGTTCTTATTAATTTACTACCAAAAACCACATATGCTGTCAGTGTGATTGCTGAATATGAAGATGGTGATGGCCCTTCCTTGGATGGGGAAGAAACAACTTTAGAAGGTATAATTCATATTGTTCTGCATCTGTTCTTTTCTCCCATAAATAAACCAAGACACAAGTGTATTAAATGTGTCATTATGGTGTTATAGTTGCTGAAATCCTTCAGTAGTTCTAAATATTTGTAGCAACCAAATTTCCACAGTTATATATGAATCAGATCTCTACTGTATTCAGGTAACATGTACATAGAAAGACAGTGTGCTGGCCTGCCTTTAGTACCTCACTTCCTATCATCTTATAGCTTTATTTTTTTAAACTTAGGGGCTAAGCAGAAGGGTGGCACGGGGCCGCCCCGGGAAGCTGCGGATCGGGGCCGAGGCATCTGCACTCCTCGGCCCCGCGGTGCAGCTTCGCCACCCCAGGAAGGAGCGCTAAAATAGTGCTCCTTCCACAAATTGCCGAAAGTGCGCCGCAAAAGGCTGCCGGCGCACCTTCGGCACCTCTTCCACTGAAGCGTGTGTGGACGCTGCAGCGGAAAGGCATCCTCGGAGTGCCAGCTGTGCGGAGGGCCGGCTGCTCCGACGACGTCTTCGGGAAGGAGTTGGGGCACCCAGCGTGCGGCTGCCCCTCCCCTTCCTTGCCTTGAAGACGGCGCTTTGCGCCGCCTGCTTCCCCCCTTACTTATGTTAATAATATTTGTAGTGCTTGGTAATGTCCCTTTATATAAAGCCACGTTTTACTGTTTTGTCTCTGGAATAAATGGCATCAAACTGGAAACTGAAAATTGAAACCTATTTTAAAGCTAATGAATGCAAATCCATTTTAGTAGTTTGTATGAAAGATTCCATAAAAAACAGACAACTGCAGCATCTTTACCCATTATAAACTATATGTATTATATCTCCCTTATTTAAGCTTCTTGAGTCCACTTCCTTGGTTTTTTTTTTTTTTTTGAGATATGCTATTTCTTATATGGGGAATCCTGTTGATGTATGTAATAGCGGCAGGGGCATAGTAGCCATGAAGGAAGTAAGGCCACTACTGCACAATCCTGGGAAAAGTATAACCTTAGTGCACCAGCAAGATTCTGGCCAGTACCTTCCAACATACATGTATCTTTTTCCATCATGGATGTCCTTGTATTACAACCTAGCGATGTGCCAACAGGGATAGGTCATAGAATGGTTGCTTTAAAATAATGCCAATATTTCTTCAGTTTTCAAGTGGATTATATTTCAAATGTTAAAAATGCATATTATTTGCAACCTTCCCTATTTTCTTTTTTAACCACTTTTATTTAACAACACTGAAAAACAACATATAACATTATATTCTAAATTAAAAACAAGACAATAATAAACAACAAACATAACATACCAAACTAATGTTCAAAATAAACGTTACTTCCTATTCTCTGCTCTCAATTCATTCTATTAAAATATACCACTCTTTTAGTTCCAAAAATAAATATAATATCTACTCTCTATCCTATCTAAGTTTACATATCAGATATGAAGATAAACACCATAGGAACAAGCCTATAACTGTACATAATTTATCTATAGATGTTACTTTTCCCATTTTCCTCATCTTCAATAACATCACTGCATAAAATAGGAGCTTACTGAAATATTTTCAATCAGATAAAATTATTGATTTATTATGTATACTAGTATACTGTGATTTGTTTACAAATACAACTGTGGTATAAAAAAATCCCATCAATACAAAATAAAATAGAATAAGAACAAAACTCTACATATTGAAATATGATAATCAAGGGCAGCAAATGCTTAACAATTCATACCAATATGATAGAAAAGATTCTTTCACTTATCAAATAATAGTTGAATAGTCTCCCCTGACAATCTTGAGGCATGAGCAGGCTGATAGAGAGAGAGATGCTCCTGTAGATATTAGTACAGGCAGCTAGTAGCTCCCAAGTTAGAGAGGCAGTGAATCCATATTTTATTTCAGAGTATATAGCAGGTAACCAAGGTTAGGAATCTGTTTTGGGGATCAAGGTCATCACCTTCGGTAGCTTCTTTAAGCCACCAGTTGTCACTGGCTATTTGGATTCCAAGCCAGATAGAGATTTCTCCTATCTGAGATGAACAAATCAAAATGACTTGTATTTATGAATTCTTTGATTTCTTTTGTAGTCAGGGGATCACCTCGAAACTTAAGAATAACAGATGAAACAACAGATAGCTTTAAAGTTGGATGGTCACCAGCTCCAGGGAATGTTCTGAGATACAGACTTGCATATAGGCCAGTAACTGGTGGGGAGAGAAGACAAGTAACAGTCTCAGCAAATGAAAGAGCAACTACACTACAGAATCTGAAGCCAGATACAAGATATGAAGTCTCTGTTACTGCTGAGTACCAGTCTGGTGCAGGAAATCCACTGGCTGGCCATGGAAAAACTGAAGAAGGTAAGGTTCTCTTCTCAAAGTAGAATCACTTTAAAAGTTAACAGGAAGTTGCAGCAGAACTAACTATCTCCTGGGGGTGTGGGATTGCAAAGACATTTTTCAACAGGTATACTTCATCTTTAATTGTCTGGGACATCTTTATAATGAAAAAAATCAGTTTGTGTGAACTGGACTGAAGCTGGCTACTTCAAGCTGAAACCAAGCCTTCTTCAGATTCTTTGTTGAGAGCAAGGGCAAAAATTATGTGGCCATCAGGATGTGGTTGGACTGCTGTTCCCAACATGCCTTGCCATTGGTCACGTTGGCTAAGGCTGGTGAGACTTGTACTCCAGCAACATCAGGTGGGCTACATGAACATTTCTTTGTAACCAGCATTCATCGGAGTGATGCTGCAGATGGAATGGTTTCTGTCAGTAGTACAAAAAGAAAAGCAATCCCTTTCCTTCTGCAGCCTTTTATCCCCAAATTCAGCACAGGAGAAGTGGGGAATTAATAGCTACTGTTTTGGTAGTGTCGGAGGAGCTGTATAAAGGCAAAACAAGCTAGTGCATGTTATTACAATGTTGGATATAGGTCTCTACAGGTATAAGATACAGGGTTAAAGCTCATTTCAAGGTCATTTCCTGCCCCAAAGCACCTGTGATTATTTGTTGTTGTTCTATTCCTTCAAGTCATTTGCAACTTATGGTGACTTAAGGTGAACCTATCACAGGGTTTTCTTGGCAAGATTTGTTCAGAGGGGCATTGCCATTGCCATCCTCTTGAGGCTGAGAGAATGTGACTCACCCAAGGTCACCCAGTGGGTTTACATGGCCAAGTGAGGAGTTGAACCCTGGTCTCCTGAGTTGTAGTCCAAGATTAAAACCACTACACCACACTGCTGCCAGTCAATTAAAATAATAGCTTCCAGTTGCCGTTCTAGCTTCTTGTCTGTATTTAATTGTATCAATTGATTTCATTTCTAAATGCTAATTCTGCCATGATTAATCATTTACCTCACATATGTGTTACATACACCTTAAAGCTAACAAATTCTTCTCTCAAGATATTTATTGGTATGCCCCTTTTATTGTTATCACATGCAGTTTTGGGGAGACCAAGAGACTTGAAAGTTTCTGATGCTACAACATCTTCATTGAAGCTAACTTGGAATTTAGCACCTGGCAAAGTACAGCAATATCTTGTAACATATACTCCGGTGACAGGAGGAGAAACTAAAGAAGTGACTTTAAGAGGAGATAGTACCACTACTGTTCTCAGAGATTTGGAGCCAGGAACAAGATATGATTTATCTGTGACTGCCCTTTATGCATCAGGAGCAGGGGATTCTCTTTCTGGACAAGGAGACACACTTGAAGGTAAGAGCAGCTGGATTTTGCAAATTATTGTTGCTATGCCCGCAACCACTCTTCAATATGCCTGAAGAGTTATCTTTGAATATATAGCAACCGCTATTCAATATGCCTGAAGAGCTGTTTTTGAATATGTATCTTCATTTGGTCACTGCAGCACTAATGTAGTACACAAAATGCTGGGGAGTAATTATGAGCAAAAGGAAAGAAAATAGTTATTGTTACTTAAGTGAGAATTTCCCTAGGTTTCATTTTGTTTAAACCCTGAGGTATGATGACTTTTTGGACTATGTCAGTGGGAGGTCTTAGGCATATTTTTTGCCATAAACAGTTTCTGTAACTTCTATACAGCCTTTCTTCAAATTGGTATCAATGTCTGAAAGACATTGAATGGAACACATAAACATAGCAATACTCGGGAGTGAGCGAGCTCAGATGTATAGGAATGGGTCACTTTGACTCAAATACCTACATGGTGTTCTACTCAGGAAATGAAAAGACATGAATGAGGTAGTATTCATACTAAGGAAAGATATAGCAAAAGGATACAACAGAAAATTGGTTCAAGTCATATCAATAACATATCTGTACTGATGTCAACTACTACCAAGCGCTCTGTCACTTTGAAGCCATGATTATTCCCTCTGTATTGAGGTGCAGTTCTGGCTGTCACACTCTGTGCAGGCTCAGAATAACCCATTTGTGTGAATTTGCAGATGACCACTTGAAGAACCATAGTTACAGGTAAGCAACCCCACCCCACATGACATCATTATAAAGATAACTACTATAATAAACAATGCAAAGAAGTAGGAGACAATAACAAAAAAGGAAGAACAAGAGATATCTTCCACAAGATAAGAGAACTCAAAGGGAAGTTCAAACCAAAGGCAGGGATACTGTATGGTAAGAAGAGGAACATACTTCAAGACCAAAAAGAAATTAAGAAGACATTTGTGCAATACACAGAAGAACTATATAAAAGAGATGAAAAAATGAATGACATATGGAATGAAAAAGCATACAAAGATGAACCTCAAATTCTAGAAAGTGAGGTGAAAGCTGCGATTAGAGAAATTGGGGAGAATAAATCACCAGCAATAGATGATAATCCAATTGAATTGATACAGTCCACACAGACAGAATCAACTCTAGTGTTAACTAAAATATGCCAACAAATATGGAAAACAAAATGGTGGCCAACAAAGCAAAGCAAAACAACTTCATTTATATACTGCTTCATGGAGTGTCTAAGCGGTTTACAACTGTAAGCTCATTGCCCCCCAACAGCTGGGTACTCATTTTAGCGACCTTGGAAGGATGCAGGCCTGAGTCAAGCCTGAGCCCTGGCTAGTATTTAACTCACAACCTTGTGGTTTATGAGTGAGTGGCTGCAGTACAGGCATTTAACCACACACACACACGAGACACTAAAGACTGCAGCAACTATAGGATCATAGCATTAATTTCCCATGCAAGCAAAATTAATTCTACAAAATAGACTACAAATATATATATGGAAAGAGATATCCCAGAGGTGCAAGTGGGGTTCAGGAAAGGCAGAAGCACTAGGAATCACATAGCGAACATACAATGGCTAATGGAGCACACCAAGGAATTCCAAAAGAAATCAGAATTTGCTTTGCAGACTATAGTAAAGCCTTTGATTGCATAGATCATGAAAAGCTAAGGAACACTCTTAAAGACATGGGAGTGCCACTACATTTGATAGTCCTGATAAGAAATCTGGACATAGGATAAAAGGCAACTGTTAGAACAGAATATGGAGAAATGGAATGGTTCCCATTTGGCAAGGGGATCAGGGAAGGCTGCATATTTTCACCTTATTTGTTCAACTCGTGTGAAGAAAATATCATGTGAACAGCAGGTTTAGACTCAGAAGAAGGAGGAGTAAAGATAGGAGGAAGGAACATCAACAATCTAAGATATGCGGATGACACTATACTACTAGTGGAAAACATCATGGACTTGGAAAAATTACTAAGAAAGGTCAAAAATGAAAGTGCAAAGGTGGGCTTGTTATTGAACATAAAGAAAACAAGAATAATAACCACAGAGGATCAGTTCAACCTAGATAATGAGGAAATTGAAATAGTTAAAGATTTCCCATACCTTGCAGTCAAGAAATAATAAGAAGGTTAGGACTGGGAAGGGCAGCAATGAAAGAACAACTAGACAAGATTCTAAAGAATAAAGATGTTCAACAGAGCAGTAAAGTTAGAATCACCCAGGCCATTGTATTTCCCATCACTATGTATGAAAGCTGAACAGTGAATAAAATGGGTAGGAAGAAAATCAATTCACTTGAGATGTGCTGGAGAAGAGTGCTGAGAATACTGTGGACAGCCAAAAAGATAAACAAATGAGTCCTTGAACCAACCAAGCCTGATCTATATCTGGAAACCAAGGTGATTAAGGGCCTTGGCAGACGGCTAATTGGGCCATCCTCGAGGCAAGGAAGAGGAGGGGCAGCCGCACGATCGGCGCCCCTTCCTCCTCCTGAGGTTGCCCTCAGAGCAGCTGGCCCTCCGCACAGCCGGCGCTCCGAGGGCAACCTCCCACCGCAGCATCCGCACACGCTGTGGCGGATAAGTCAGTGAAAGTGCGCCCTACGCTTTTAGGGCGCACTTTCACTGACTTCTGAAAGGAGCGCTGATTTTGCGCTCCTTTCAGAGGCGCTGACGGTGCGCTGCGGTGCGGATGCTGCGGTCCTGCGGTGCACCGTCCCGCTGTGTCCTGGAAGCTCTCATCTGCTTCCCCCCTGAGGCTGTCATACTTTGGCCATATCATGAGAAGGCATGAATCGTGGGAAAAGACAATAATGTAGGAAGGGTTGAAAACAGTAGAAAGAGAGGAAGACTGCATGTCAGGTGGATAGACTCAATTAGGGAGGTCATGGGCCTAAATCTACAAGACCTAAGCAGAACAGTGGAGGACAAGGGAGCTTGGAGATGTCTCATTCACAAGGTTGCCACGAGTTGAGGTCAACTCAAGAGCAGCTAACAGCAACAAACAAATAAGTAAAAATGTCCTTGCATCCAGTAAATTCACATACTGAGATTGATAAAGGACTTACACTTACACAACACACTTCCATGGGTAATGGGAGTGGGTTATCTCTGATTTCATCACCCCACCCCACATGACATCAGCTCTCTAGATTTCATGGACTGCTATATTGGACAGTGTCTGTTCTGAAACTCTGCCTTTCAGTAGTGAGGGGGTTAGTATTGGAAGGGGGAATGAAAGTATGTGGTAGAACAAGGGTGGATAACTTTCTGAGGTTATGGGGAGTATTTTTGCTTTGTCCTGTCCTCCTCTTCCCCTTGATTTAGTTCCAAGATGATTTAAATCTAAGAGGATTCCACTTTCAAAACTAGAGGTGATGCCACTTGGGGAAATAGGCTTATCGGGGGAATAGCAAAATTGCCTTCCAGGCCACTAAAAGGGTGCTGTTTTTCAGTTTTAAAAGTTTAAATTGTGTGCAGCTGCACTTTGACCATCAATATTCTAGAGGTTGCAGATAGCCATTTGTATCCTTTTTAAAATTGTTTTAATAATTTCATAATTTAAACATTATAAAATAATTTCAACTGTCAATTTACCACATGCTACATTTTTTGAATTGTATGATAGCTTTTTATTATATGCAACAATAACAATCTATAATCCTGTTCAAAACCCTCACTTCCCACTATATTTCTTTATCTTGTTCTATACCCACACCCAGCATAAGTATTTGTTTTAAAGATAAGCTATACATAAAGTATACCTCCTTCTATATAGCCTATAATGCTTGTTTAGTTAGTCTCCAGACCTATGATCAAGGGTGAAGAGTTTGTCATAAAGCTATCATTTTTCCTGTTTTATGGCTCTGATTTGTTGTGTTAACTAAAATATTCCATAACTTGGAAATCCAGTCTGTCTCTTTCAGTGACAGAGTTGATGAGTTCTGTAATTTCTGTGCATGTTTTTTTTAAAAAAATGTTCATGTTCTGGAATGTGTTTATTCTTTAACTTGATAAGATAGCTTTGCACATATGTTGTAGATACATTTTTAGAGCTCTTTAGAAGTCCCTTGCCTTTCTGAACTCATTATGGAGGCAGAGAAAAGAACATTGATCGAGAACAAATGCAAAATAATAAGAATAAGAATAACAACAAACACAATAATAATGAGGAAATTGCCAGTAAAGACAAGTCAGCATTTTGAACTAGTCACAATTATAATTAGCATCACTGAAATGGGGCAGGTTTGCTCCCTAGTCTAAAAACTCTTAGAACAAGTTGGCTTTTGAGGGTGGGAAGGGAGAACTGTAGACTTATTGTGTGTAGCACAACAAAAGTATAAAATGAAAAAAAAAAGGGGTGGAAAGCAAATAATACTTAGAGAATATAAAAAAAAAAAGAACGAGAAGCATTGTCACTAAGGGCCAAGTTTTAAAATTACCACTCATGAGAAGTAACTTAATGAGTAGTATCAGTTGAGTTAAATGGAAGAAGTTTCTATTACACTTCTCCGTTAGGAGTAAGAGATACTTAGTGTTTGGGGTACTATTTATAGGCAAGGGGCAGGAAAAGTTACCCCTTCCTAAATATCAGCTCATAGATGCCTTTTCCTGGCTATTAAGAAATGTGAAAAAGTAGCTTCATCAAAAGTAGCCTTTTGTCACTTGAATTCTGAAAATATGTAAGAGAAGCCCTTTGAGCTTGGCTTTGTGTCCATGCTTGCTTTCAAACATCTCTGAATTCACCTTCCATATCTGCTTCATGAAGGCCTAGCTTTGTTTCTTGAATAAGACACTACTTGCATACTTGCTTCACTTCAGAACCAAGCAAGGTGTCAAACAATTGGCTTGCTATCCTGTTTTTAAGATCTTGGGAACATGTCCTTTCAACACAATTTTATATGTTAATTAGGAAAACCAAGGGCCAAATTACACATAGCATTTGTATATTATTACACTCAATGTGGCTGGATTTTTCAGCTGTATAAGTGTTGGGATGGGGGGAATTAACAAAAAAAAATAGCTGTGTATGTGTTGAGGTAGGATAGAGGCAAAAGGACCACATCTGGCAGAGAAGTGGGTTTTACTATCTCTCCCCACTCCTTATGGACCATTGCAGTATACCAGCCAGTGGGGTGGGGTGGTGGATGACAGTGGGAGAGGTAATTGATAAGTCCATTTTTGCCAGCTACAGTTTCAGTCTTTACTCTTTCCTCTCCCAGTGGCATCCCCTCCTTTTTTTGAAAAACATAGAATAATGCATCTAAAGTAATGTTTGGTTTGGCCTAATATAGCTGCTTGAAACATCAAGTAGTTAGTATATAGTACTGCTTTTGAGGGGTTAGCTAGTTAAATATCTTCCTATCAAATGAATCTTAACAATGATTTTTTTTTGCCCTTCTTGCTTCATGACAAACAATAGTGGACATAGGTATATTAGGAATGGTGAATCCTGTTTCCTAAGATGACCTTTTTGATCTCTGTAGTCATCTCAAACACTTATCTCACATTGCCAAATTTACCTGTATCTTATGTGTCTGTCTGGTTTTTCATCCATTCACATTGGCCCTAATAC
>CM034701.1:268139025-268164279 GCA_020142125.1 Phrynosoma platyrhinos | reverse complement strand
TTTTGCCATTTTATATAAGGGACATCATTTTACTACCCTATTGTAGATAATGGGTCTTAAGCATCCATGGATTTTGGTATCCATGGGGGTCCTGGAACCAAACCCCAGTGGATACCAAGGATCCAATGTATAACTTGGTTCTTTCACCTAGGATATCTTGTTTACTGGAACCTGCTGATCAATTGAGAAGAATAATTGGAGGAATAATTTAACCTAAGGGGTGGGCAAGTTTCAGTTTTGTCTTGCGTGGTTCTCTTTTAAAATGGAACCCCCATGACCCACTAACATTCTTAATAGTGCATTCTTGCTTATAAATTTGAGGGCTGGAAATCAAAGTTTCATTAAGACCAACATATTTGGAAAAATCCCAGTAACTGCAGATATTAGGCCAAGAGTTCTCAATCTATGGTCCATAGAACCAAAGAAGACTGTGGGTGTGCTTCAGAACTGTGAATTGGGTGGATTTGTTAAAACCTTTTTTCTTTCTGTTACTTTGAATTATTTTTTGTGGATGACAGTTTTCTTTTCTTTTTTTTGTCTTTTTTAAAATGTCAAGTTGCACCCCACCAGTGCTATAATTTTCTTAGGAAAATATTGCATTTTCTTTGAGTATACGATTGAAACTCTGTAATAAATAATGTCTTGGTTTTCTTTTGGGTGGCTGCTATATTTTTAATTACTTTTGGTGGTACTTCATAGCATGGTCACCTTAAAAGAAAAGGGAACATTTCACCTCATTGTTGTGTCGCAACTCCCCCTGGGAGTTTCCATTTGGTGTGTTTGTGCATGTTATTCAACAGTCTGAACCAAATGCAAGGGTCATACTCTAGAAATAAGACATAATGGTAAACACAGCAATTGTAATAAGTAGAAACCCAGCAGATGACTAACAATCAAATCTTTTTGTGAGCTACTGTTTTTCTAATCTGTTTTTCCCATAGAGAGGAGGTGGTAAAAGCAAATCTGGCAAGAGATTGCTTGTTTGCCTCACGGTAAAATGTCAAATTACAGGAACATGTTCTGGTGCTGTCTGTTAATTTTTTTTTTAAATGAATATAGGATTTTAGTGGTGGTTTTTATTTTTTTCCAAATTTGAAAGAAAAATAAATTTACTTCGGAGTTCAGCAGGTTATGCAGCCATTAACTACATAATTGCTCCTTGAAACATAACTGATCTTTGCCCAGAAATATGAACCTTCTATCACTGCTTTCAAGATGTTACATTTGTTGTTTATAATAGCTTCAGAACAGCTTATCAAAGAAGACGAACTCATTTAATACTTAGAGTATGCAATTTAGAGAAGGAAAAACAAACATTTAATAGTTGGTTTTACAAATACACTAGACTCTGAATTCAGAAAATACTACAGTAATTCTCTGTGGCAATGCAGCTAATGATCTAGTCTTTGTAGGTAAAATGCAATCTGATGTGAATGAGTATTGTAGCAGATTATTTGTTCTAAATTGTAACTACATTAATGTGAGAAGCAGGATTAGAGCTAGGTATTTGTTTAAGGAAGAATCATCATCCTAATATTTTTTAAATAGTGTAGGCATCCCGATTAGCTATACATAACTTGCGTAATATAAAATGTGAGATCAGTCCACATCTGAGAAAGATCTTTAGATATTTTGCTGTATTACTGAGGAATATAAAAATGATCACACTCTCTTTCCACCTTGGTGAACACTCACAGAAAAGGGTTAGTTTCTGGGCTTAAATCTTCTCTGAAGTTCAGTCCTTGCTCTGCTTTTCTCTTGGCCTGATGGATGTTGAGCTTCAGTGAGAACTTCTTTCTGGAGGGAAGCTTTCATTTGGGTGAGGACCCACCACCCTAAAGACTGGCTTTAAAGTCTTAACTGTTTGCTTGCTTGCAGGTTTCTCTACTTCCTTAAGCACAATTCTTAAGGGATTTTTGGTCATTGTCTACTGTTTTTTTGGGTATGTGTGTGTGTTCCATTCTATCCCCTTCCAGACTCTCTTCTTAAGCTCCTTCCATATCTCTTCCACTTCACTTTTTTTTCTTTTTTGCCCCTCTTATATCCTTCACCCTTCTTCCTTGTCTGCCCTTGCAGCTCCAACTGACTGGTCTCTGACAGTACTGTGACTGACTACTTTCTTCTGGCCATGGCTTCTGGCCAAGAACACATGGCTACCTCATGGGACCCTCTTCTGTTGGCCTTTACCCAATATAGATCTTTCTCAGTGATATCCCTGCTCCTGAATATCAGTCATCTTAATTCCTTCCACTACTACTTTCAGTATACAACTAACTACCAGAAGTGCTGTTGCTGTGCTTAGTAATTGTAGCCAAGGCTTCTCTTAATTGTCAGGTTTGCATATGTGGCAACTTTTGCAGAGCTTTGGGGTACAACTTTGTACTATAACTCACAGATGCCCCCAGTAGCATGGCACTTCTGGTTGGGGATGTTGGGTTTTGTAGTCCAAAATAGCATTACAAAGCTCTGGGTTGGACACTTAATAGTGTATACTCCCCCACAATCTATCTTTCCTAGCTGAGATACTTACCTCTAGTACAAAATATGTAACTAAATATAACTAAAGAGAGCCAGAATAACTAAAGAGAGCCGGTGGTTATACCATAGTGTCAGACACGGGGAGACCAGGGTTCGAATCCCTGCTCAGCCACAAAAAATGACTGGGTGACCTTGGACAAGCTCTTTCAGCCTTGGAGGAAGGTAATGGCAACCCCACTCTGAACAAATCTTGCCAAGAAAACCCTGTAATAGGTGTAGGGTTGCCATAAGTCAGAAATGACTTGAAGGCACACAACAACCAACAGCAGCAGTAGCAGCAGCAGCAGCAGCGACAACAACAACAACAAATATAACTAAGATGCACTGGTACTTTTAATATGTTTTTCTTGCCATTGTTAGAAGTGTATCACATAGTGCATCTTCTCTCTCTCTAGTTCCTCTTCTGTTCCCATAGTTAAATGAAAAATGCTTTAAAGATATAGAACCTTGTACAGATTTAGTCAATACCAGTGCAAGTGACATTTCTTTACAATGGAGTTTTTACCATAACGTAGGAACTTAGGGACATGTTTCAAGTTGGAAAGTGCTCGTGCCATACAAAGAGACTTTGTGTCTTCTTGGGAGGTTTAATGCTGTCTCATGCATTATTTAAAATGATAGATTCTAAGTTTTTTCATACTGGCATTTTCAAGAGACGCTTGCCAATTATCAAACAATCATGTCACTTGTCCATTCTGTGAGAATGCCATATTTCTAGGAAAAACACATCAACATAGAGGAAATGATCTACTCCACAAGAAAAATGTAACTGGCTTCTTATTAATGCTTTTAGAACAGAATGGTCTATTACATGATTTTTGGATGATTGCATAGTAAAGGAGCAGTTTTCACCTCATGGCAGTGCTTCATTTACTAAAATTAGTTAAAGATTTAGCTATCACTGTTGTCTCTTTTTTTATGGGTCTCCAAGTAAAACTGCAATCCTATATATACACCTGCTTAGGACTAATTCTCATCAAATGTGTAGGATTGTGCTATAAATCTGGTAATTCTGTATTTCTCTTGGCATGGAAAAATTGGTGCTGTGGTTGCACATTGTCCCTATCCTTACAGCACTTTTTTTGCTACTTCTAATTCATTGTGCAAGGAAACAGAAGAAAGCAGAAATGTAAGAAGCAAATGTACCAAAAGCAAGAATCATATATCATGAGACAATCCCTTATGATGGTCATTATTGCAGGCTTTGTCCACTTTTCTAGTCCCATTGTTACCCTCAGCTATCACCAAGCTGCATTGGATGGGTAGGTGAGGTCAAGGGCACAGTTTAGATGGATGAATATTAGAATAATATGCAGTACATCCCAGTCTCAGTGGGAAGAACAGACCCTATGATTGCATCCTTAACATGGTTAAAGAATTGTGCCCAGTTCAAATGTAACTTAAGGTTAAAGAAACATTTCCAGCCTCAAACAGATGGGACAAAAGGAGTGGCCAGAGGCTGTTCTCACTGCAATTGATTCTGGACCATGGCAACCGCACAGTCCTAGTCCTGATCTGGGCTGCTGCGCAGTTCCGAATGGATGCCAGCAAAGAGGGGACTTTGTCTACTCCTTTTGCAGCCAGCTTTTTCCAGCCAGGCACACTTTTTGCGCAGTTTCCAGCTGCTCTGGGAGCATGCATCATCTAAACGCCACACCTCCAGAATGACTGGAAGCCACACTTTACTGCCCATCTGTTTTGGGCCCAAGTAATCTTCACCAGCAAAATGGTACTGGAGGAATCCAACAAACTTTCAGCAGAAAAACAAGCCACTTGTTTTGTGGCCATTTAAAGACCTGCACATTTTATTTGGCATAATGTTCTGTGAATGGTAGCTTCTTGAGATACATCATTTCACAATGTGTCTACTGTCCATGAAAGTGTATGCCAAAATAAAACCTGTTAGTTTTTAAGATCACACAATACTTTGGGTTTTTTCTGTTGCAACAAGCAAACATGATTCCCTTGCCTTTTCCATCTCTGCAGAGTAGTTAAGGTACAGCAGTGGCATCACTAGGAGTGTGTGTGTGTGTGTGTGGGGGGGGTGCGGACAGCACCAGTTGATACCCTGAAAGGGGGTTACATCACTGCTCCTCAGACACCTACTTTTGGGTAGAAATGAGTTGTGACATTCATCTGCTTCCCTTTAAAATGCTTTAAGAGATGGTGGGAGTGGGCTCAGTGGGAGGAGAAAGGAGAGGCCCCAGAATTTTTAAAATTTTTTTTTAAATTTTACTTAAAAATATCACATTTTAACCAAAGCTTTACTATGTTTATGTAAATACATTTATGTTGTGCATATGATATTGTAATTTGAAGGTATAATTTTTAATTTTGCTAGTTTTATGTCACAACTATTTAGTATGACATTCAGTGGTCTATGGGAATGATGACTGATGAGTAACATCAGTGCAAAAAAGCTAAGGATTCTGTAGGGTATGAAATGGGAGGAGGAGGTCAATGACAGGTGGGTGACACCATGAGTGATGACGCTGGATGACACCAACTCTTGTGACACCACTGAGGTACAGGAGTAATCTCTGTCCTTTTTATCTGAATTCCTTATATGTATTTTAGGCAGCTGCATGGAGAGATAGAGGAGAGAACAATATCCTCCTCAACATCTTACAGTCCTCTAGGTCAGGGGTAGGCAACCTTTCCCCTTTAAGGGCTGAGGGACTTCAGCTCCCAGAAGTCTCAGCCGTGTTGGCCAATAGTCCCATGTTGGCCAATAGCTCCTGGGATTCTGGGAGCTGAAGTCCCTTGGCCCTTAAAGGGGACAGGTTGCCTACCCCTGCTCTAGGTCTTCTGAAGGTATAATGGAGTTGATGCCTAGAAATTGCCAAGACCTGTCAATTTATTTCTTTTTAATTAACTTCATTTTATTGTGAATGTTATTTAATTCACAATGCTATGCATTTTATTTAATTAGTCACTGGGTACTATGCGACTTACAATGGCAAAAAGTTTTGATTCAGCTATCGCAATAGCAAGTACATCTCTATACCGCTTATCAGTGAACTAGCACTCCTTAAGTGGTTTGCAATGTGTAAGCCAACTGCCCCCAACAAGCTGGGAACTCATTTCACCGACCTACAAAAGGATGGAAGGCTGAGTCGACCTTGGAGCCCTCCAGGATTAAACTTACAATGCTGTGGTTGCAGAAGTGGCCTTTAACCACTGCACCACCAGGACTCCTTTTAGCTGTTTTTCTAGAGGATATTTTGGGTGGCTTAATGTGCATTATGTATTCCACATCATAGGCTAATTATTTAACAGTGGAGTTTGTTGTGGTTTGCTTGGAGTTACAGATTGAATATCCTTTATCTGGAATTCCAAAACCCAAAATACTTCAAAATCCAAAATTGTCCACATGGGTGGCTAAGAGAGTGACATCTTTGCTTTCTGATGGTTTAGTGTAAATTATTAAAAATATTGTGTGTAAAATTATTTTCAAGTTATGTGTATAAGGTTAAATGAAACATAAATGAATATCATGTTTGGATTCGGGTCCCATCTCCAAGATTATGTATATGTAAATATTCCAAAATCTGAAATAATCTGAACTTCAAAACATTTCTGGCCCAAAGCATTTTGGATAAGGGGTACTCAGAAATCATTCATTAAACAAACTTTGTTCATTAGCTGATTAAGATGATAAGTTTATAGAGCTTCTCATGATAGCATAAGGAAAATCTATGTTTGTGCTTTAAGAATTCACAGAAGTGATTTAGTTGTATGAACATATGTAGCTAAATTTGGACACATCTCTGTGTTCTAGTAGCAATCATGATTCTTTTAGTAATAAGTTAAGAGCCAAAGACATATAGGAAAACTACTTAAATGAAGTTATTGTCTGTGGCTCAGTATGATGGAAACAGTAGACATGGAAATAGAATTTTGGAAACATTCACCTCTGCAAAAAGTTTGGCATTTTAATAAAGTACCTCAAATGGTTTCCATATCTTAAACCACATTATACTCTGGCAGGGATAGAACAGGAATGATTTCCAGTACATGACTGATGGATCCTCAGTTATTCTTGGAGTGTTTTGACATCTTCTCCCAACAATAGTAGAGTGTTCTGCCATTTTGGCTACATTGCAGAAAGAAGAATTACATGCAATGTTGCTGACACCAGTCAAGTATATTATTTATTTATTTATCAAATGTATTTGCTGATGATCTGGCCCAAATAGGCTCTTGAGGCAATCTGTAATAAAAAAGAACATAAACAACACAATAACAGTAATATCTGTAAAAAACATTATAAAAGTAAAACCATCTCATAGATCCATCAAAGTATTATTTATACTCATGTATTTGTCTAGAAATTTTAGTCAAAAATTGTTCCAAAAAAACTTAGTTGACTTATCCATGGCTCTATATATGATCTGTATTTTAACTCTTATTTAAAAAGGACCCATCCCCTCATGAAATGCAAGAGTGTAATCTATCCTGGAAGCAAAGAAAGGAAAGAGTACCGCTCTGTCATCCATCCAGCCTTTAGTGCAGGGACTGGCAACCTACAGCCCGGGGGCCAGTTCAGGTCCAGGTCCCTGGACTTACCGGCCCAGGCCGAAGGTTGCCATCGCGTGCTACCGCCGTGCGTTTTTGCCGCTGTGCGGCCGCACGCACCGCACCCACCATTTTGGAAATCAACATGGCAGTTGTGACGTGTTTGCGCATGCGCAGTACTCCTGCGCATGCACAAACGCGTTGCGGCCACCATTTTGATTTTCAAAATGGCAGTCGCGATATGCGTCGCGGCAGCAGCGGCACACGCGTTGGCGGAGGGCGTGTGCGCGCACCGCCATTCCCCCCCCCTTGGCCCAGCCAAGACCTGGACTACGGGAGACCGGCCCAGGTCTCAAAAAGGTTGCCTACCCCTGCTTTAGTGTGAGTGCAGACAGTTATGCCTGCTAAAATTTTGTAAGTTTCCTGGCTTTCTTTTCCTTTGCTCCATCCTTTAGGTTCTTTGTTACATGCCCCTAGGTTTTACCCTCAACTTGTCCATGGGTCATATCAAAATCTATAATTTTGGCCCCCCCAAACCTGCCCTTGACTAATACATGAAGTTGACCCATAGTTGAAAATATATATGGTAGATAATTGCAGTGTTTTGTGCATGGGCAAGAAGTCTTCTGAAATGAGAAAGATTTTTGCCATCTTGCCAAAAAGCCATGAATGAGAGAACTTGGGACTTTATGACACACCTTCTCACCACAATCATGTTAATAAAGGGAAGTGCATCCATACTGGTTTGGGAGTACTCCTTACCCCATGCCCTTTCCTTAGCATGACTAAGCTGTTGCTGGCCCCTTCTGTCCTCATTCTTAAACCTGCCTCCCTGCCCTATGCCCTACCCATAGAGCATTTCACTTGTGTGTATGTTTTGTTTTTCTTAATGCAGGTCTGGATTTATGCTAGCTCTGTATTTTAAGTAAAGTAAAAATAAAACAAAACCCAGCCCACCCCTCTCAGCTTTTGGAATAGTGAAGGGGAGGGAGGACAGAGGAGAAGAGGAGACACTGACACCACATGACCACATAATCCCAGAACTGCTACAGGATGATTTCCCTCACCTATGAACTAGCACAATTGGGATTTTATTGATGGGTTTTCCTCCTCAGTGATGAGGTGTGGGCTAATCACACTTCCAGGACAAGGCAGCAATGAGAGGGAGATGGTGTCATATGATAGATATTGCCAAAGGTCCTATCAAAGATCAAACTTTTATGGCAGTTTAAAAGCCTGTGTGATAAAATCCTTGGCAGACTGTCACAAGTGGTACATTCACAGTTGTATTACTAAAAAAGACCCTGTTCATCACTCTTGCCAACTCCCTCTGAAGGTAGGAACATTTAAAGCAGAGATACATATGATTATCTGCACTTACGGCAAACTAACGGAGAAGCTGGACCTACTTTAACATCAGTATAATATGCCCTTGGGGGGTTGTCATCCTGTAAGATGAAACACCTTGTTCTGGATAAACTTATAGTGTACTATTAACTCAGTCCCATGGTGTATCTCAGCAAGGATGGAAACATTTTGCTTTCTTTCTAAAGAATATGCTATTTTTGGCCTATTTTGAAAAAGCCTTATGAAGAAAAAAAAAATGCTAATGAATACAAATTTGTGTACAAATAATATATACACAATTCTTGCCAATGTCTTTGTCTCTCACCATATATATACAGTGGTCAGGGAAACATTTCCATGTAAAATCTGTTTGCTAGTCAGATGTTATTCACATAATGGATTATCTGCCTTGTAGAGCAGTATATATATAAGTTGTGTTCTCCTTAATAGAAAAGATGTCTTGTCAGCAATTTTCAGCTATGTGAGTCCAGTACTTTCCACATAGACTTTGGGTATTACTTGGAAATCCAAAGTAGTATTTTATGCAACAGAAATATAGTGCATTTAATACCTCACAATGTCAATGGTTCCACCAATTCAGTTTTTGAAACATAATTGACATGAATTATACTTTATTGCAAATAAATTACTTTCATGTATTATCTTGCAATATATAGCCTAAATTAGATGATTATTGTTTTTAACATAAAGTTATTTTTGCAGTGTTTCCAGCATATATTGTTAGCTGTAGTCTTCCAGAAATAATTGCTGAAAATGTACTATGTCTGCAGATAGTTTAATACTGAGGTCATAATGTGGCAGAGGTTTGAGGTAAAGTAGCCAATGTAAAGTGGTCTCTGTGTTTATATTATATTAAAATATGGAAAGAAAAGCCTTTTATTGTGAGACATCTGCACTTTCTATCAAGAAAAATTTTCCATATTTTTTCCCATTTGGATTGTATTAATATATTTTTTTAGTTGAATGAAGATGCCATATTTTAAGAGAGCATGGTATAAGTTACTTTTGAAATCCAGTACCTTGCTGTTCTCCAGGAAATTTATTCTCTTGAGTTTCAGTTTTCAGGTCTGAACTTTCATTTAACTCAAACTGGGCTGCCTCATTCAATGGCATTTTTATGGTGTAAATCAGACAAACTCTTGCACTTTAAGCTACATTAAGACAATAAGGACACTATTTAACCTTTATTATAAAGCTATTAAACTTATTGTATTGTTTCATCACTATTTGTACAAATATCTCCTTTTACAATTCATGAACAGTCCAGGGAGAGAGAGATACTGTATATGAAAAAAAATGCAGTTGGCCCTTTGTACCCACAAATTCTTTATCCACAGATTCAGTCATTCACGACTTGAAGATATGAAAACCAAATACAAATTCCTAAAAGAAAACTTGAATTTGCTGTTTTATATAATAGGCACCATTTTGCTTTGCTATAGTATTTAAGGGGATTTGAACATTCATGGATATTGATATCCATGGGGGGTGGGTGGGTTCTGGAGCAGATATGAAGGGCCCAATGTACGTTCTAACATCAAATGCAATGATAATGAATTTTGGTTCTGAAACATTTGTGCAAAACATCTTACTAGTTTAAATAGGAGTATTTACAAGTTTTGGATTGTTTATACTAGAGAAACCATATTATTTCCTTTTGTAAGGCAACTCCAGGATTATTAGAATACACAAGCAATTTGAGGATCCCATTCTGAAGACTGGTGCACCTTTTTGTTGTGGCCAATTTTCTAATTTTATGGTTTTAGCTATTCATTTTTAAATATTTTTAAATCTCATTTCCACAGTCATAATCCTCAATGGTTCAAAAGACATGATGACCTGCAACATTGCCACTAGTTTTTGAACATGTCAAAGCTTTCATAGAAATGGCCATCACAACAAATCCCCCTCAGGTGTTTGTCCATAATGAGAGCCAGATCTTGAATCACTGTGGCTATAATGAATGAATTTGATCAGTTCCAACCTTTACAAACCTACATGCAGGCTACATAATTTTTAAAAAATGGTTTAAGGTCCACCTAGAGCTGGCAATAACATCTAACATCTGTTTCCATGCAAACCAATCTGAGAATCTACAGTGCCTCTGACATTCACTAGATTTTACAGTTCTGTGTTTCAAGCAAAGCTTTTTCAAGATGACGAAATATCCTAAAATAGACTTCAGTATAATACAGGGCTAAGTTATATTCTCTATGTACATTTAATGCATAAAAAAGTACTTGTTTAATATGAGGCATGTAAATCTAGGCATCTCAAAGGAGGAATGCATTTCATAAACATGGTACCTTTTTTAAAAAGGGTAACAATTTCTTTTTATTCTTTTTTTATTATGATGTTTATTGGCTGCCTCTTAATCTACAATACCTCTTTTCTTCTTCTTCCCTGTCTTACAGAACGTGGTTCTCCTCGTGATTTGGTTACTAGAGATATAACTGATACCACAATCGGAGTGTCATGGACAGCAGCTCCAGGATCGGTTCATCATTACAGAATTGTATGGAAATCACTTTATGATGATGAGTCTGGAGAGAAAACAGTTCCGGGAAATATAACAAATACTGTACTGGAAAACCTTCAGCCTGAGACCAAGTATAAGATTTCAGTCTTAGCTTCTTACAGAAGTGGAGAAGGAGCTCCTTTAGAGGGAGAAGCTACAACTGAAGGTAGAGAAAATATAGAATTATTGCTAACAGATAATCTGAAATTTGACTTTTTATTGCTTTTTAAAATCATTTGTACTCTTTCCTCCAGACAGGTCAAGGCAGTTAACAAAATAAAACAATAAGCAAATAATTTAAAACTGTATTGTGCATGTATGTGCCTTCAAGTCACCTGTTGACCTATGGCAACCCCATGCATTTCATAGGGCTTTCTTAGGCAAGGAATACTCAGATGTGTTACAGTGTAAGAACTGAAACACTCAAAACAATAGTAGAAAAATATGTAGTGCAACAGGCAAATTCCTTAATTGTTTTAAAATTGAACACATTAGGGCAGCTGCTAGGTGTGGTTGTGGAAAACGCTTTCTTCTTTGTCCCCACTTAAGCATATTTCAGGGAAACCTGGGACATCAGGAGGACTTCTGAAGATAACCAGGCCAATAGTCTGGCAAGTTAATGCAGAAAAAAATGTGCTGCTGCAAATATCTCAGTGCATAAAATCCCAAAAATCTAGATAAGGGAGTTGGGGGAAAGGCAACTTCAGGGTAATTATGTGGCCTATAGGTCCCCAATTTTATTTTCCTAAATTTTCTTGTGGGTTGTGGGAATCAAAGTTGGTATGCCACCCCTCCCAGCTGTTTCCAGCCCAGAAAAGATGTTTTTCAAAAAGTAAGTAGCATGGGAGTTGACTTCTGGGTCATTGTTGGATAGAAAAAAGACCTCTCTTGGGACTGAAACATCCCAGAGAGGGTCAAAATGTCTCAACACTAGGGGTCATTTGGGTGCAAAAAGCCCTTCAAGTTTCTTTGGAGGGACAGTGCAGCCCCCAAGCCCTGACAGTTTTCTATAGCCTGCCTCTGCCCTTGATGATCTTCTCTAACAGTTTTTACAGGTGTTCAGTAGTTTGGGAGACAATATAGGACCTTGTGAGTCATTATATGGCAAGGTCGAAGACACGATTTCCATACTGCTACCTTATGAAGTAAATCCTTCAGGAAACATTTAGTTATACAGTACTGTGCCACAACCTCATGATTACAAGCTGGCCCATGATTGCCAGTATCAAATGTATTAAAATGTCCACCAGAACAAATAGGGATGCATTTCTGATGTTCATTCTTAACATAAGGCATTCACCAAGGCTTTTTCAGTCCTCAAACCAGCCTAAGATTAGTTGGAATGTATTTACTTAAACTAGTTCATCCTGGAAAATCTGGAGCTGTGATGCCACCACAGTTATGCATTTTCATGCTGATAGATAGGTGAGAAATTATTATTCATAATAAACCTAGTATTGCTGTCTAAATGACTGCCTTATGTCATTATTGATTCTTTTTTTTAAAAAAAAGATAATAATGGGTGCCATCTATAGTTATATGGGTTCAACGTGTATGTGGAATGATCAGCACAATATAGATGTTTGTACCAATGATTTCCATTGGTGCCCACTCACTGAATTCTGCTAAACTACTGGAGGGAATGATAGGTCCATGAACTCTTTTTGTAACCCCACCTGGCTCATTCCCACTATGTAAAAATTAAGTTGCTTATTGTTTTTAGCTTTATGGTGATCTTAAGGGGAACCTATAATAGGGTTTTCTTGGCAAGATCTGTTCAGAATGGGTTTGCCATGACATCCCTCTGAGGCTGAGATAATGTGACTTGCCCAGTGGGTTTCTATGAACCCTGGTCTCCCAGAGGCCTAGTCCAGTACTCAAATCACTATACGACACTGACTTTCAAGCTGCCCATACTTTTGGGCAAGTAGTAGTTTGCATTCAGGTGTGAGAGAAGGCTGAGCTTGAAATGTGAGAAGTAGACAGAGTGTGCATTCCCTTCTTACTTATATTTCAGTACAGACATATTTCCTGTGTAGAAAAATCTGTTTACCACATGGAACATGCTATATCCTGCACAGAAAATGCTGTTTTCTGTGCAAAAATGCCATATGTGAATTTTATGCTGAATAAGTCCCAAATTGTAAAGGTTCTTGTTACTCCAGGATTCTTCCCATCAGGGTTTCCCAAACCTTGAGAAACATATTTTCCAACCATTTTCTGAATATTTCTAAATATTCTTTCCCTTCCTATTCTCATCTCAGGTCAATGAAAAAAGTTTTAATATCTTATACTATGAAAATTGCAAACAATATTTTAAGAAATACCTCAAAGGAAGGCCATGTCTTGTTAGTTTTGCTGCATGGCTTTGCTGCTGGATGGTCCAACAACAGAATCTGGCTGGCCAAAGAAGTACTAGAATAACCTGTTAGGACATATTTCATTGTTTTGAATGAACCTCCAGGAATCCGGAAACAACATTCTGTGTGGGACAAAAGCACAGTTTTCAAAGATTTGGAGAAAGGATATTTTCTGTATGAGCTTGAAAGTGTTTGTGTTCAGAGAAAGCTGTTGTTGTAGAATTAATATGAGTCAAGATTCTGTGATCATTAGAAGCTATGAAAGCCTTGTCTTACAGAACAAAGTAAAAGATTGAAGGAATTTAAAAAAAACTGGGTGAAATTTTTGAACAGTATTGCTTTAAAAGAGTTGTTTACCATAATTCACTCAGTAATGAGGATTCAACCTCAGTAAATTCAAATCTTGGAGGAAACGTGAGAGTTCTCAATCACTGATGCTTGGTTTTTCATCAAAATTCCAATAATTGTTTTAAAACCACTCTCTCATATACAGATGCATGCAAAATGACTGAGGAAAAATTGCAGAATTGTAGCTGCCAGACCATTTTCTTTACAATCATATTTTGATAAATATTTTATATAATCAATTACATTTCAAAAATACATTTGCTTCCTCCTTTATTTTATACTGAAAAGTCTCACCAAGATCAAGGATTGTGAGGGTGGATGATGAGAAAGAGACCACAATGAGAGTTTCTTGGCAACCTGCTCCTGGAAGAGTTGTCAGCTATCGTGTAGTTTACCGACCGCGCAGAGGAGGAAGACAAATGGTTACCAAAGTACCACCTACATCTACCACAACAGTATTGAAACGCCTCCAACCTCTGACCACATATGACATCTCTGTCATCCCAATGTACAAAACTGGTGAAGGAAAACACAGACAAGGCGAAGGAACAACAGGTACCAATTGTTTCCCCCAAATGGTTGATGGCAATTTTTTTTTTAAAAAAAAATAGGTCTTGAGAGTTAGCTAGGCTGTCAGAGTCAGTATCTATTATGTTATCAATACTTGTTTTCTTTTAAAAGGATTTTAATATATTATTGCAACTAAAATATGCACTTTGCTTGCTGCCCAAGGTAGCATTTCGCCTACCTTGATTATGACAGCATGGCTTTCTCAGCTATTGTACAAGCTATCATGTTACTTGCCTTCCACTAAAGACTCAATAAAATATCATATGTAAATGATAAATAAAAAAGAGTACATTTGACCAGATCCCCCTGATAATAGCCCTTAGAGTACTGTGCTTAAAAGGAAAGTTTTTAAATTTTGCTTAAAAGGTGCAGATTCCACAATGACTGACTTCAACTCTCATAGTTAGAGTTAAAAATATTCCAACAAAACAAACTAAATACTTTCAAATGGCTCGCTTCTTTTATTTTAAAGGCAGTGGGCCAATTTATTTGATTTGAGGTTTCCTATGATATCCAGAATATAAAAGGTGATTTGGGTATTTGATTGCTCATGATACCTAAGATATCAAAGGTGACATATTCCATCTGTCTCATATAGATTCATTGTGTGTTGTTAGAATTTCAGGAAAAGCTCTTACGAAATAGTGGTTGATGCTATGAATGGGTACAAAATAAAGATACACTGATATAAGGGATCTTGTTACAGGAACAGTATTCCATAGGGTGTTATAATGATGCCCTATTATCAGAAATCTGTGAAGTGAGTTCTCATTCTTGTTCAGCCTTGGCACCCTGAAAACACTTTCTGCTTTTGGAGTTTAAAATAAAATAAAATGTTTTTGTTTCAGTCCCAACTCAAATCCTTGGCTTTCGTGCTTTGAGATTAGACTGCAGTCTTTTTAGCTAAAAGCAACAAACTGCACATGGGATAGCTTTCAAACCAGAAACAAGAGTTGGCTCAGGAGATAAAATGCAGTATGCCAGGCCAGTAGCATTATTATCCTAGTAGTCTTTCATCTGCAATTGACTACATTTGACTACACTGCTTGCTGATAATTGCACAGAATTGGTGTTGAAGAGTCTTAAGGTGTTCTAAGGGGTTTAAGTCTTGATGCTTAAAAGCAAGGGCTGGGAATATTTGGCAGTCCAGACAACTCCCATCAGCACCATTTAGGAGGGGAGATAGTAAGATTGTAGAAGTTGTAGTCTAAGACATCTTGAGAACCAAATGTTCTTACTCCTGCTTTAGAGATTGCTTCTTTGCTTCTTAATGTCTTACCATAGCTGTGATCAGTGAATGTGTTTTGGAACAGTGAGAAAAAAGCAATAGATTTTCAGAAGTGAGCACAACAAATTTTGTGGCATTTAAGAGATGAACAGGCTTTTTTTTTAAAATTATCTCCTCTTTTGTCAAATGTACATAGTGTTACCCTCAATTCCCAGAGAGAGAGCGGGGAGGGGAGGAAAGAGAGAGATAGAGAGAGATATGAATATATAAGAACAGTGAGAGTAATAATAATTCAAAGTAATAGTAGTTGGTGGTATTGTAGATATCCCTGTTTTCTATGCTAATTGAATGTATAATGTTTGTATGGGGAGGAAGGTGATCCACTGTGACTTTATTTCATAAATACAATAAAGCCCTTTCATAAGTTCTATTTCCAGTTTTACACTAAACGAAGATGGCTTTCTCACATTTGTAAAAAAGGTTATTTACAGTACTTTTACATGCATCCACACTGATAATAATTGTCTATCTAAACTACCTGGCAGCAGCTAGTAGATGGGATATTTGCAAATGGTTTCCAGTAGTTTCTTTAAGATGCCAAATGCAGCTTCAGGGGCTACCAAATCCAAAAGAATCTATGATACCAGGGAAGAGGAAATGTAGAAAAAAATTATATAATCAAAATTGGTGCACTAAACCTGCTATTTGTCCCACAGGACAATTAAAAGAAATTAAACTCCAAACTAGGGCTTGCTATGCAATAAAGCAAACATTTAATTGTGTGTTGCTTGACGGTTGCAGCTTCGCCATTTAAACCTCCCAGAAATCTGAAAACATCTGATTCTACGATGTCAAGTTTTCGTGTAACCTGGGAGCCAGCCCCTGGACAAGTGAAGGGTTACAAAGTAACTTTTCATCCAACTGGAGAAGACAGACGCTTTGGAGAATTAATTGTTGGGCCATATGACAATACAGTTGTGTTAGAGGAGCTCAGGTATTGCTGATCCTAGCTTTCTTCTATTTCATTATTTCTTTCTTTGGATGTTATCCAGCCAGATGTAAGCACTTGTATGACTGAAATCTCTTCCCAGAGAGGCATATTATATTATACTTCTCTATCACTATATCAATCTTTTTTTTATTGTTTTGAATCTATTGTGTTATTTACACAATAATAACACCAAAGTACCAAAGGCTGGATAAAAATATTTGAAATAAGTTAAATAAGCAATTGTATATGGGAACAAGAAATCATAGTTAAATAACTTTCTGGTAGGTGTTTCATTAATGACGTGGCTTCCTGGGTTATGTGTATACTTGGTGAGACAGCTCAAATATAATGTTGTTGCTGCTGTTGTGTGCCTTCAAGTCATTTTTGACTTGCAGTGACCCTAAGGTGATGCTATCATAGGCGTTTCTTGGCAAGTTTCTTCAGGGGTGGGTGGTTTGCTATTGCCATCCTCTGAGGCTGAGAGAGGGTTATTTGCCAAGGTCACCAAGCACGTTTCCATGAGCCGGGATTCAAACGCTAGCTGCCCAGTGTCCTAGTCCAACTCTCATACTATTACACCATGCTAAAAATGAATAAAAACCTGATTCTGTAATACTCTTCTATGCTAATATTAGGGATGTTGATTGTATGAAATATAACTGTGGACTTACTCCATCTTAAAATTCCACATAAGAAAGGACCAGTATACTGTAGTAGTTAGTGTCTGGATTAGCAACAAGGACACTCAGGTTCATATTGTGCTTAATGCATAGTTTGGTGGGTGAGCTTGGTCTGGTCATTCTCTCTCATCACAACCTACTTCATGGCAGCCTGTGGTTGAGCATGATTGTGATGTGTCTCATCTTGTGGTGGTGGGATGATACAACCATCTACATGCTCAAATTGTGTACTGGCCTTATTGTTGTGTAGATAAAATGTTTTGTGGAAGGAGAGAACCCTGAGCACCTGGGCAGAATTGTGAGATAAAAATTTAAGTGAAGGAATCTGCATAGGTGACTAGTCCAGTTCGATTTATAGATGCTTTTTATTCATGCAGGGCAGGTACTTCCTATAAAGTCAATGTTTTTGGAATGTTTGAAGGAGGGGAGAGTGCACCATTGATTGGAGAAGAAATGACCACTCTTTCAGATTCTACTGTGGTGCCAATTTTATCTAGAGGTAAATATGGTTTTAATGAGAAAAAAACAACACTTAAGTTTATTTCTTGACTATCCATTTTAGAAGTACATAATTGTTATCCCAAACTGGAAAAATCTGCTTCAACCTATTTAACGTATACCTTTATTTACTTTCAAGAATTGTTATGAAATGAAGAAGCTTCCCCTACCCACAAAGACCTGTTACTATTTAATAGTTACTTTAAACATTGCTTCTTTTTTTTCCCTGTCCACTTTATGGGAAAGATTTCTCTTTCACATTTTTAACAATGTTACTGAAATAAGTTTGTTTCAATAGTGCATCCTTGTGCATTTGTATTCAGAAATAAGACCCCACTGAATTTGAGTTCCTTATATAGGATTTCAGTTGAAAAGTGGTTAATTTTGGCTGTATCATGTTTCATGTTTATATTATATCTGAAAATTATATTGTATATCAGGAAGTGAATTATAATGCACATAATATCATGCTAAAATTAATCTGTCAAAGTTTCCACAAGGCTCTTTTCTTTTTTTGGTTATGCTACTGCAATTCCCATTTATTTCTACAGAGAATTTATTGTAACCTATTTTTTTTAAATGAGGCAAAGTGGCAGCCCTTATAGAAAAGCTATCATAGTAAAAATTTGTACACTACAATGTACTAACATCTGCATTTAAAAACATGAAGTTAATCTGCTAAGATTCTCAAGTAGGAGTCTAGTAGAGTTGGTGGCACTGATACTTCCATATGCAAAATAGTCCAAATCAAGTCTAGGGTCCAGAGAACTACATGCATTTTTCTGCATGTGTTTCAGGGTTTTTCTAGTCTTGCATTCTGCTGTTGGTTCTCTCCCAGCTCCTACAAGCTGGTGCATAGAGCTGAAACTTGCAGCTTGTGCAGAGAAATACAGGTGGGGAAGGGGACTTGGTGCATCCCTTTCCTGGTGCACATACTTTTTTCTTATGCATGAGGGTCTTAGATTCCAACCAGTGCATGAACTTTAATGGAAACCATATTTCATGACTGATAACTGTGTTTATTAAAGACCAGCATTGTATTTTCTATGCAGAAGAGCATCATGCTTTTAAATTCTCAGGTACCTGGACTAGTTCTGTTCATGAATCTACAGTATTGGCTCAGTTCTGTGGAACATAGATGAATTCTTTATTTCACCTCTGATGAGTGTGCCTGATTTTATTCAATGGGATTTCTTCCATGTAAAGACCAGAAGCTATGATGGCATGAAGCCAGAAAGTTTTGCGGCTGGTAATATGATCTCCAGAGGAAAAAGGAGGAAGAAGATTTCCCCCCATTCAACTGGTTGTTGAAAGGATCATTTTAACACTTAGTCTGTCTGCTTTATCTAAATACACTGTGATTCCCAGCATGTGGAAAATGAAATGATCCTTTATTTGTGTGCCATATGTGGAGGGACTCCGAGATTTTTCACTTTCTTTCTGAAGCATTTAAAACTCAGTATAAATGTTTGTTTTTGTCACTTCCACTTCTTTTGTGTGTTTATGTGTGTTTCTGCATCTTATTTATGTTATGCTCTTTCTCTTGTACATTTAAACGTGCAAACTTCTGCACCATCTGCATTAATTGACTGTATTCCAATGTAAATTTAATGTTTTTTAATGTAATGTTATTTATCTCCATGTATTAAGCATATGTATTGATTTTGAAAAATAATAATTGAACAATCATCATCAGATTTTTTAAAAAAATGCTTATGTATCCTAGATATCTTACAGTTTTAACTATTGAAGATATACAGTAATGGAACAGCATTAGCTACCTAATTGAATCTTATATGTTCATGGTATTCCCTATGCAGATAATTCTCACTATATTTAGGCCCAAGCTAAGTAAAGCCTTTACAGCATGGCTGAACAACTCCATTGGGTCCTGGGGCTATTTTTCACTTCCTAAGACCCTCTGGGACTACAGGAACTGCCAAAAAACAAGAGGCAAAACAACCAAAACAAAAGGCAGAAATGGCCAGATATCCACATGAAAAGTGAGCTTTTAAAAATATTAAGCAGTACTTCCAGAAGAGCCACCTCATCCCTTTCTTTACCAGAAAAAGGCATGTGTAGGCACATGTAAGATATGTGGCCCAAACACAGCCTTTGAGGGCAATATGAAGTTGTAGGGTGGCACTTCGGTCCAGCCCACATTAAATAATATGTTGACTAATCTTGTCAGTCAACAAACACACACACACACACTTTTTAAATTAGTAATTTGTATAACCTTGGAAATTCTTTCACATTATTTAATGGACTATCAGACACTCATAATGATTTTTAAAATGTCAATGTACTGTATATAGAAGCATATCAGTTAGTTAAAACCAGTATAGTAAATATAGTGTAGTAAAGGACAGGAAGGGGAAAAAGCTGTTCATTTACTATAACCAACCCATTTTTATTCTGATTGCTGTGACAGGCCTGGAATGTAAGACTAGAGCTGAAGCAGATATTGTGTTGCTTGTGGATGGCTCATGGAGTATTGGTCGTCCAAATTTTAAAACAATCAGAAGTTTCATTGCTCGCATTGTTGAAGTATTTGATATTGGTCCTGACAAAGTGCAGATTGGTAAGTCTTAGAGATACTGGGGTATTTTGAGCATTGTTATTTCAAAATATTTTCTAACTAAGTGACATTCTAAACCTACCCACCTCAGGTCTTGCACAGTATAGTGGAGATCCTAGAACAGAATGGCAGCTCAATTCGCACAGAACCAAGCAAAGTTTATTGGATGCTGTGGCCAATTTGCCATATAAAGGAGGCAACACCCTAACAGGTAAGCATGATGTCCAAATAAGCAACACTGGAAAAAAGAGTTACTCACAGCATCAGATGATCCAGAAGGCTGCTATACTGTTCTTTATTTGGTGAGCAAAGCAGTTTGCATGTATTATAGGCCTGAAGCTAGTACAGTGATAATGAACCTTTTAGAGACCAAGAGACCCACTTATTTATCGCAAAGTGCCACATCCCTCTGGCTTTCTAGTAACAAACTCTGGCAAATTCTGTGCTAGGGCAATGGCGTGCATGCCCACAGAGAGGGTTCTGAGTGCCCCACTACCACTGAGCTAGTACAGTGGATAACTAGGATAATATTATAGGGCAGAATCTACATGGGCTACTTAGGGATGTATACATAGTTAAGTAGTGTCCCCAAGCCCAACCTCACAAGCCTACTTTACTGGGCATCAGCTACAATGAGAGGAGATCTGTTCTACTGACACTTGAAGCATGGATGGATGATATTTCCACACAAACCCCAGCCAAAAAGACTGTCAGACAGAAGTGTGAAGAGGGTCTTGCTTTTGATTGTTGCATCCCTCCTGGCTGTCAGGAAAGGAGTGGAAATACCATCCTCCTTGCATCCTAATCACCAGCAGAATGAACTTCCTCTCAGTGTGCTGATGTCCAGTAATTTGTGGGGAGAGAGTTAAAATTCTGGCACTCATGTCCAAGTTGTGACTACCTAGAGCTCATGAATACAGATCAATTACAGTTGCATAACTCTATGTTATGCATCCTTAAGTATGATATTGAATTCTGGTCATAAACTTTATGGTTAAAGGTATTATTTGCTGAGGTGCATCCTCCCTTGATGAAAGAATGAGAATGAAAATCTGAAGATACCAGGGTATGGACAGTAGCTGATTTAGCACACGGGGTTGATTTTTCTTAAAGAGCCTGCATGTACATAAATGTGAAAAATCAGGTACAATGGTGATTTTTTTTTCTCAGCATAGGATAAGAAAAGGTTTCCAATGCTTTGGGTGATTAAGGGGTCAAACAGACTGGCAGCTTGGAGCAGCTAGAGGCTGCTGATTGATCTCCAATTGGCACAGGACTGTGGCGACTGTGGCCACAGTGCTGATGTTGGCCACTGCTGTGGTCTGGAATGGACTGCTGGCAAGGAGCGTTTCCCCCTACTCCTTTTCCAGTTGGCTTTGGGCTCCATTAGCCAGCCGTACTGTGGCTTCCAACTGATCCAGGGGTGTGCAGCATCTGCATGCCACACCCCTGTATTAGCCCAAAGGTGGTGCTTTTTCCCCTCTGTTTCAGGCCATAGTTTGCCTGGTAAGCAGATAGAAAAAGAAGCATTTAATAATGGCTCCAGGATCAACTTGCAGGAAGAATGCTGTCAGACAATATGAGCTTCTCTGAGTTAAAAAGAAATGATCTGACCGCCTTCAAGTGTAGCACCCTTACCTTATCATCATCATCACCATCTTCATTATCATAATCTATCTTCCACATAATGGCGATAATGAATCTGTGTTGAGGCTTAGCCTGGCCTTTAAAGGAGCTATCCAAGGTACCAAACAAATTAGAGGATATGTCTCAGTAAGTTAGGGACTTTACAGACTGCCAGAAATAATGCAGCTTGAGGCCACTTTAATTCTCCTGGCTCAGTGCTAAGGAATCATGGGAACTGTAATTTATTGTGGCACCAGAGCTCTCTCACAGAGAAGACTCACTGTCCCAGAAAAAAATACAATCCCCATGCTTCCCTAGCACAGAGCCAGGATAGTTAAGGTGGCCTCAAGTTGCATTATTTTGGGCAGTCTGTAAAGGCCCTTAGTGCCTGTGGTTGCATCCACATTGCAGAAATAATCCAATATTACACCACTTTAACTGCTATAGGTCAATGCTATGGAATTCTGGGAATTATAGCTTGTGGCACCAGCACTCTGCTCTGATGCCACAACAAACTGCAATTCCCAGGATTCCATAGTGCTGAGCCAAGGCAGTTAAAGTGATGCCAAACTAGATTACATCTGCAGTGTGGATGCAGCCTGTGTCTTTTAAATTCAGACTAAAATTAAGAGTGGATTTGCTGTGTCATTGACATGGAGCCACAGCTACCATTGGCTATGATCCCCACCCCCCAGTTGTACTCAGAAATATGGGTTAACGGGCAGAAGTGGGAAAGAGGAGAAGAAGGACAGTAGGTTCATGAAATAGTGTGCAGTCTCTCCAGTCCACAAGCCCTGACATTTACTGGTAGGAGAAAAACCAGCCAGCAGCTAAACCAAAGAAAACAGCAAAAATTTAGACTGATGTAGAAGAAAATGGAAAGACAAGGAAGAAGCATGAGAAGTAAATCACATGGACACACAATTTAAGGCAAATATCTGTGATGCAAAATAAGCAGGGACAGAGTCCAGTAAAATTAAATGATCTACAGGGCAATGATTAGTTTCTTACATCTGTTTCTGGTCATACAGTCTGGATACACAGCTAGGATGCAGCTGTAGTCCCATTCTCTATGACTTGCATGCTCTGGAATTGTCATCAGATGGAAGAAGTGTAGAAGGTTCTTCTGCAAATGACAGATGGCTGCTGTGATTCTTTCCCTCATTATCTTCTCTGAATTGCTGCCTTTATTCCTCCCCTTTTTCCATTTCTCAGTTCAAAACCCCTGAGTCCCCTGTTACACCTAAAGCTCAATTTCTTCCACCAAAGGGCTTTAGAACACAGGGTTGGACAAATGTTGCTATCCCCAAACTAGAAAGTAGTTTGTAATTGGTGAGTTGGAAGTGGGCCCTTGGCATCCACTGAAGTTTGGTTCCAGGATCCCTTGTGGATATCAAAATCCATGAATATTCAAGTCCCATTATATATAATGGTGCAGCAAAATGCTGACCTTTCTATAAAATGGCAATATTAAGTTTTGCTTTTGTTTTTTTGGTTTTTTGAATATTTTCAGCTGTGAATAGTTGAATTCATGGATGCAGAATCCATGGATAAAATGGATTTTTAAAATGCTGTGAAACAGTGGCGTATGGGTGTCATTTGCTTTGGAAAATTGTACAGTGAAGCTGCTTCTAAAAACAAATTGCCAGATATCTTGCTACATCTTATGGTAAAAAAGATCAAGAAATCATCACAAGTTTCACATATAAAGTATAGTTTTGCTTGTAATCTTAAGGGATTTACAAATCCTGTCACTTCTTGTGAAGGGAAGTAGTAGGTTTTCCTCTGATAGCTGGTAAACCAAGATATGAGATAGGACAATGCTTATGTATCCCCTAATAAATGTAGTTGTTACTTTTTGAGAAGTCTTCCTTCTAAGCCAGAAATAACTTCTAATAATAATGCTTACCTTGGTATGCTTGTCTGTGTGATTTCAGGAATGGCTTTGAACTTCATCTTGAGAAATAACTTCAAACCAGAAGCTGGCATGAGACCTGGAGCTCGCAAAATTGGTGTCCTGATTACTGATGGCAAATCACAGGATGACATTATTGGTCCCTCACAGAGACTGAGGGATCAAGGAGTAGAGCTTTACGCAGTTGGTGAGTATGATCTGGAGAGGCAGTAAATATAAAAATGGGCTAAAAGAGCAAGCAACTCATTTCCCTTTATGTAAACTATAAAATTATCTGAAAAATTCTAGGTTGTTTAAAAAAAATGTTTCACTTCACAATCTTTTTAAGGTATCAAGAATGCTGATGAAAATGAGCTGAAACAGATTGCATCAGATCCAGATGAAACCCATGCTTACAATGTTGGAGATTTCACTCTCCTTGTTAATATTGTTGAAGACCTCACTGTTAATTTGTGCAATAGTGTCAAAGGCCCAGGTATGTACTCCATTTCAGTTTTATATCTAACTTTTAAAAAACAGATTAAAAAACAGTTTAGCCTTGTTTAACCTGATTATTTTTCTTAAATTATTCACTTGGAACTTTGTCAAGCACAGCTGCTGGAAATCAATGCAGCTGTGGAAGACATCTGGGTTGTTCCCTTTTTCTGACACACACACACCCCACATGGAATTTTTGTTTTATAAACTGAGGGTGTTTTTTTGTGTAAGCATATATGTGCATATATGTTTATGCACATATAGCATGTCTGGAGAAAAACTACATTTGGACCTTTTAGTATATCAGAACATATGTATTACAACCTCTAATAGCTGTTGCTGCCCAGATCCTTTCTTCTCCCTTTCAGGTAACATAAGCCTGGGCAATGTGAAATCTAACAATGGTGTAATCCCATGCAACTCTGCACATACACATATACTATTCTACTTTCTTTTGGGCAGGATGAAGGCAGGAGTGGTGCAGGAAGGAAGTCCTTACACAGTCAGTTAATATAAACAAGAGCCTTCATGAGGAAGAAAAATCTTTTATTTGCAGATTTAGGATATGATATCCTTTAGCATCTGCTGGCATGCTTACTAGATAAAGCCAATTTCAAAGTTTAAAACAATTTCTGCATAAAATAACATGCCTTCGTTTATGATAATTGTGCATTCCTGTATTCTCCTGGAAAATTGTGACTTCTTAGTGAGTGCAGTTTAGATTGGCAGAGTTACTTATGTATTTAGTTACAATTTTATTACCAATAACAGTATACACACTACTTATGTACTCTTCCTTACATAGAAAGAACTTCTTTGTAAGGATATCTATGTTATTTAAAGTTAATGTACAGGAAACTGTAAGGTAACAAGACATTGGACCCTGCATTTTATAGGAATTGTTTCACAATGAAAGTGACAATATAAGGTTGATCAGCTGTTTGCATCCATTTGAAATTATGCTTGTCTTTTTGTATGCAGAATAGGACTTTATATTTGGCTCTATTATTTATATTATTGTAATATAATATAATATAT
>CM034701.1:268095309-268124809 GCA_020142125.1 Phrynosoma platyrhinos | reverse complement strand
GTAAATACTGTTTCTTATATAAAGCACATCAGGAAGTTTTCACAGAAAGTTCCAAAATAAACAAAAAGAAATGAAAAAACACCATTTTCTAACAGGGTTTTCCAGCTTGTCAAGACACTCATTTTAATCAGAAATGATAAATTTTGCAAGTATACTTTGCTCACCTATTCAGTTGTCATCTGCCACTTTTCATTTTATCAAAGTAGAATCAAAATACAAGCCCACAGAATTTTATTTTACGGGGGAGGAGGTACAAAACATTGCCAGGTAACTCATTTTACAGGGTACATCACCCGTGTGCCCTTTAAACAGTGCAAAGTTCTTACATATCAAGCATACAAACTACATAGCCTGATTACCACAATTTTATACAGTTTCTTTTGCTATGTATTGAGACAGTGGAATTTCCCATGGTTTTTTAGTATCTGTATCTATGATGCATTTACATAGCAAAAAAAGATTAAAGTTCTCTCATCATAAGTGATGTTGTACCAACAGTTTATGTGTTTTACCCTATATGGAAGTTCTTGTCATGCAATAACTTTGCAATATCTTGCCCTTAAATGTTCTCTGTCATCTGCCCAGCAGACTGCAGTTATAGTCAAGCAGAGGACTTAAGGGACAACAGCTATCAGGGATCCTGTGGTCATATGTGTACTTTTCCGTTACAGTAAACTTCAAGATAAATTTGCTTTTGCAAGGGAAAATAGGCCCAGTACTCTTTTGTCTGAAGGTTGAGGAGTTGGAGTTCTGTACTTACTAAATGCTAGGTAGAAATAAGAAAAAACAGTCCATACAGAGTTTGCTGTTTCAAAAATAATTTTGGATCTAATATTTCATTTTCTTATGCCTGACAAATGACTAAAGCAGACCATATATATATATATATCACTGAAGAAATAATTGCAGACTTTGGCAGACTTTATTCTTTGGCCTAGAGTTAGAAAACAGAAGCCTGTATACCTGGATTCTCCCCCCCTCCGCCAGTTCTCTTGTAGTTAGCCCCTGCTCTTTCAATTTACATTTGCCCTCCATTGTATTCCAGACTACAGTAGGAGGGAGGCAAAACAGTGTTGTACTCCAGAGGTTGCAGCCTGATACACCTTATAGTGTTACTGTTTCATCCATATATGCAGACGGTGAAGGAGGACAGATGACAGGCAGGGGCAAAACCAGTAAGTAATACCACTTTGAGTGGTTTTCTCATTTTTAAAGTTATGAAAAGTGATGTTAAATTCCTTATGGAGTCAGCAGGTTTCAGGTTTCCTTTGCTGAAGATCCCACATGCATTTCTTTCTGTTTCCCCAGTCCCAAATTTTGAAATTTGGAAACTTGCCTTTTAAAAATGAAAAAAAAAGTCTTTTTAGACAGATAATTATGAGCTGATATAAGTTTGCTAATATGTGTGTGAGAAATTGGCACTGGAAGATACTTGCCCTGACTTTACCAGATGTTTGTTTTATTCTTTGATAAATGGGCAATTTGTATTGAGCTGCTAGCAGACTGCTAGAAATAGTGCAAACTGCAAACTGAGTCCACTTTAACTGCCCTGGCTCAGTGCTAGGGAATCATGGGAATTGTAGTTTTTTCTGAGACATTGAGCCTTCTCTGTCAGAGAGCTCTGGTGCCACAATAAACTACAGTTTCCATGATTCCCTAGCACTGAGCCAGGACAGTTAAAGTGGACTCAATTTTCACTATTTCTGGCAGTCTGCAAAGGCCCGTTGTGAGGCTTCATCCAGATTTACTTCTCCAATTCAGGATTTCTCTTATGTGGCCCATAAAAAAAGCAAAAACTTTGTTATTTTGTTGCTGGGAAAATTATTTCCCCCCCCCCCCAGCAAGTAGTTCTATTTCAGTTTGAAGTGCTGGAAAATACCAGCAAGGCTAGTTACTTCCATCTTTTCCTTGCTGATCTCCACTTACATTACTCCCCCCACAAACTCTCTCATGCTAGAATGCACCACTCCCATTTTGCAAAAGATAAAACTAACCAACAGCCTATTATCCTAGCATCAAAGTTATTAATTCTAAAGTGATAAAATAAAGTCAATCTTATTTCACTTCCCCAAAAGCCTCTTTGTGTTAAATGCAGGAGGTTTGGCATTTCTGGATCCTTATAGTTATTACCTGGATTTCTTCCATTAAATCCAGAATGTTATTTATTGCATTTGAGTTGTTTATCTAGCCAGAAACTATGCTCTTGATTAATTTAGTCACGGCTATCTTTTGAAACTCCCAAACATTTGTTTCATATAAGAGAGGAAAGTTCTGAATTAATTCCAGCATGCTTAACATTGTTGGCTAGAGAGTAAGAGCCGAGTTTTATTAGGACAAATTACTCTTCATAGTTATCTAGAGAACTGTAATAACTTTTTCTTAACTGTGGTAGAGAAATGGGCAGATACTGAGATTAATGTTTGTGTATAACGAGGGCCACGACATTGTTGAAAGTATAGAGAACTGTTTATTAGTTTTATTTCACCCACCTTTCCATGCTAGTTTCAGAGCAGTGTTTTAGCCTAAAAGCTGGCCAGTGGGGTAGATAAAACTGAAAGACTATCCCCATTCCCCCAATGTTGGTGAGGACTAGGTTTGTCCCATCTCTTCAAGGAGGCTTTGCCAGACTGTGCCATGTCATGCTGCAAGTGGGGTGGAAGAGCACCTGTTCCATCCTCCCTAAGCTTTAGTATGAAGAAAAGCAGCATCAAGAAACTCATTAACACCCCCTCAAACATATTTTCTACTCAGCACATTTTTTAAAAAGTTTTCTTTTAGCTCAGAGGTCATAGGAAGCTTAGCCTGATGATGTAACAATCACTTCCTGTATAAATGAAGAGTTGGAGGAGATGTTGCAATGATTTTAAGCCCATGCCAGATTCACAGTGCTGTTGGTTGGCCCAGTGTCCCATTCTTAAATTGACTGCTCTTTCAGTTCCCTTCATGGTGAAACTGGACTCATCAGTTTCATCTTGCATATGTCTGTAAATCAAGTCATCATTGTAGGGAACGTCAGAAGTTATCCTCCAGAATTTCTTGTCAGTGAGCAAGATCAGGTAAAGCCACCTTGGACAACAAGGCAACATGGATCACAACAGTGAGATTCTCAGAGCCTGACTGTGCATTTAATTTCTTTCAGAACCTCTCAACACTGTGAGGAACCTCAGGGTTTATGATCCAACCACCAGCACGTTGAATGTACGATGGGATCATGCTGAAGGGAATCCTCGTCAGTACAAGTTGTTTTATGCACCAGTGTCAGGAGATGCAGATGAACTGGTAATAATTTTTTGCTATCTATATTTCATGTCTGTTTCTGCTGTGGCTAGTTACATAATTGGATAGGGGCACCACTTAGAGCTGTTGTGTCCCTTCAGAAAAAGCATGTGGTGCCTTCCTCTGAGAGTACTAAGCTTATCGCACCAGTACCTGTAATGTTTTCACTGAGTCCCTGGAACGTAACGATATGGGAATGGTTGTTACCGCATTAGACTATTGATAACATGATAGTAACATTATGAGAACACATATTATCACACTGCATTTACTGTTGTACTGGCACTGCCACTAAAGTAGTTCCTCAGCCGTCCTTCATTGGCACATGCTCACTGTTGCAAAAAACCCTATGTCTGCATTAGAAAGAATGCTACTGAGAGGTTTAGGTACCGAGCATTCATTGTTTTTTCTCATAAACACAACACAATTCAATCTACAAAAATAAAAAAAAATATTTTTAATTACCTGTGGCACCTTCCTTGCATCAAAACCGGAAGAGTTGAGTTGATTTTGTGGATGTTCTAGGACAGGAGGGTAGGAGGTTGTTTTAGCCAATCAGAACACAAGGACAGATTGAGACTAGGTAGGTTATCACACATACACACATCATCTGGGATGGTTTGTAAGCATTCTTGCTGGCTGAGGATGCATTTTTACAGTTCTCCTGCTGGAACGAGCTAGGGACTGTCAGAGCACGGAACAGGAACTTGATGAGGATCATACCGTGCGATAAAATATGTTCCATTCCATTCACATTGCGTACCCATTACGATATGAGAACATAGTGCGATAAGCTTATACAATTGAGAGATTCAAGCACATAATATCACTCTCCAGACAAAATGGAGGTAGTGTGGGTAGGGAAGCTGGCTGACCTGGATGGAAGAATATGGCTGGCTTGAATAGAGTTATACTGCCTTTGCAGGATCATGTTCATAGCATGGGGATTGTCTTGAAGTTGATACTATTTGTGGAGAAGACACCATTGCCTTTTTTTCTGGATGAGTCTGGTGCACCAGATATGATCCTATGCAAATAAATCGGCCTGTATCCTACTTATCCATGCATTGATCACATTCAGGCTAGACTACGATAATACATTCTACATTATGCAACCTTTGAAGACAGTATGGAGCTTTAATCTGGTGCAGAACATGAAGATCAGCACTTACAGTGTGCAACATACTATAGTAATACCATTATATTGCCAAATAATATTTTCATTTTATTGATTTTTTTAAAAACAGGCAACTGTCCCAGGAAACACAAATTATGCTGTTCTAAGGAATCTACAGCCTGACACACAATACAAAGTAACAGTGGTTCCTTCTTACCCAGAAGGGGATGGCGGCCGGATGTCTGATACTGGGAAGACCTGTAAGTGAAAATCTGGAATGATTCTTTCCTTCTGTCTATCCTTTCATAAAACAACTGGGATCTGTATCAAAACTTAGGGTACTGCAAAGTGCAGTTAAATCCACTGAATTCAAAGGATGTAATAGTACCTTATTCTTTATTAGAGTTTTGTTCCTGAACCACACTCTTAGATCAATCTGTGAGGCACATTATCATATACTGCTTCCATTAGCAATATAGTTGGCAGGGACCCATGAATGTATGTTCTCTGGTTTTCTTATATAGAGCAGAGTGGAAATATGGATATTGAGCTTTCTCAGCATTAAGAGCACTCCTACCATGTTATGGTGTTTGTTTCAACATTTTAATCAAATTTGCTTGGAAATAAAGGAGCTTATCGCATGGCTTTTCAAATTGGCTTATCTCTCCCAGGTTAAAATTTAATTTGGGGAGCATCCTGATATTATCGTAGTGATTTTGTCACTGAATCTGCCACCCGGGTCCATCCTGAATCCATCCCTGTTCCTAGGAGCACTCCGGTAGCCATTTTCTTAATCTGGGGCTTTGAAAAGAGGTGTGCTCCTTCGTGGATGGCAAGCTGTGAGGGACAAAATGGTGTGCATGCCTGAGGCGCACATGCCATGTTGCATACAGGAGCATACTCCCATTGGAATCGATGGGGCTCCAATATTGGCAATTTTCCTAATTTGTGGGGTCTGTGTGTCTGGAACAGATCCCCCGCTAATTGGGAGGGGCTACTGTATAGAACAATAATACACTATAGAAGTCGTGGCAGAAAACAGATTTGGATGTACTTGTAGATCTCCAGAAGGTCTGTGGATCCTCTAGGGGGATCAACAGTAAATTGGTATGAATGACTGACTCTTGGCTGCATCTACACTGCAGAATTCATGCAGTTTGACACGACATTAACTACCATGACTCAGTGCTATGGAATTCTGCGATTTATAGTTTATAGTTTTGTGAGATATTTAGCCTTGTCAGAGAGCTCTGGTGCCACAACAAACTACATACCCCAGGATTCTATAGGATGCAACCATGGCAACTAAAGCAGTATCAAACTGCATTAATTCTGCAATGTGACAGCAGTCATAGTGTATTGACATCTAAGTTTATCCATTTTTGCATAAAACGCTGTGTGATGAATCTTAAATTCCTAGTGAAAAACCAAAGAAGATTCTGCAGGACAGATGTTTGCCCATTCCTATGATATAACACACTCACCATGGTCAAGTCATACTTTTTAAGTTTTGTTCCCATCAAATATTTGTTTCCAAGCTACAATTCATAGCCACTTTTTGCTGATACCTTACTGTTCAACTAAGGAGTATTTTTTAATGCAAAATGGCCTAACATTATTTTTGATTCAGTGATGAGAGGAGCACCAAGAAGCATCCAAGTTTATAACCCAACAACAAACAGCCTTAATGTCCAGTGGGAACCTGCACCAGGGCCTGTACAGCAATACAGAATTGTCTATGCTCCATTGGTTGGCCCAAGGCCATCAGAATCTGTAAGTAATTTAAGCTCATGAGTTTTTACTTATATGAATGCTGTGGGATAGAATTTTCCATAATGACTTTTGCCTGGTGAAAATAAAATAAAGTGTCCTATTTCATTTTACACTTCTGAATGTCATTATATATATGCTCCACATGTTTAATCTAATAGTAAATAGCAGTAAAAGAAAATTATAGTAGGTCCCTGTGAAATGCAATTTTTGGGAATATTAGTTAGAAAGTACTAAATTACTCAACAACCCATTGATATTCAGCATTTTGGAATTCTGGGGAGAACTTTTGTCAGCTTATTATAGGATGAAAACCAATCTGGTCACTTGACAGAGTATCTAGACAGCTACTTGGCTTTACTGCGTGTAGTAATATATATAAAACTTTCCTCATAGGCAGAAGTAATTTCCTCTTATATGAATTGGACATTAAGGAGTTCAGTTTCTCAAATGCACTTGTGCATTTAAAAATGTCACTTGTCATCTCACTCTTAAAACACTATGTACAGATTCTCAGTATTCAGCAGTTAATGGTGAACTTTTGGCCTGGCTTTTACGTGGGGCTTAGGGAAACTGTTTTGGTTGACAGCTCCCCTAAGCCCCACGTAAAAGGCCAGTGGTAAGGGATTATGGAAGTTGTAGTCTAAAACTCCCATAAGAGGGTAATGTTTCTCATTGCTCGGATAGAGAGTGCCTAAAACTATGTCTCTGACTTGAAAAATTCTAGCACTTCTATGCAAATTCTTCACATGTTTGAGATAGATGATTACTCTTGAATGGGACCTATCATAAAGCAAACATTTTAGCAGATTCCACCTGACTGATATAATGTGAAGAGCTACCTGCAGACTGCATTGTGTAACCAACTCTCAACATTTAGTATATGAACATGGTTAGTATAGATAGAGAATTGTCTGGCAAGTTTCTTAAACAAGTATTTCCTGAATGGGTGAACCTTACATTGATTAGAATAGCTGATCTATTGCATTTTCTTTGTAGTATAAAAAATAACCAATTCAATTAATATATTTAAGCTGTTTGGTTATATAAGCTAAAGCATTGTGGATAATCATATGGCAAATAGTTCACAGCATTGCTTGCTGCCTGTACCAGAACCCTGTTGTACCAAGGGGTGCACTTACTTTAGGAGGGAGACCACTAGAGAGCACATTGCTGAGGTGGTGGTGGTTTGAGTTCATCAAGCATGCTCCAGGTTAGTTTAGAAAAGTGTAAAGGGAAGGAAATAAGCCTCAACTCCTGTTTTCTTTTTAATAACTATAGCAAAAAGGAAGGAATTTGACTGAAAGACCTATTTATTTATTTAGAGTATTTGTACCCCATTCTTCAGCCACAAAGCTCTCAGAGTGGCTTACAGCTTCCCAATTTGGCAGTTCCCTGCCCTCAGGCTTACAGTCTAAAAAGACCTGATAGAAAAGGAGAAAGGAAGGGCTATGGGGGGAAGGAGATCAAGTCCAGCAGATACTTCTTCTTCTCCCCTTTCAAAGCCAGGACAGTGGCAGTTGGAATAGAGGGAGGACCTTTCATCTGCCTCTGGGCCAGGCATGGTGGAGCTGTGCCTGCCTCTCCTTCTTTCCCTCTGAGGCCAGGCTGGTAGCAATTAAGATTGAAGGAGAGCTTTTTGTCTCTCTCTGGGGCTAGCCATGGTAGATGACCTAGGGTGTTTTTGTTGACTTTAGGAAGCTTTCTTTATTTCATTCTCAAGATTTTTTTTTAAAAAACTGACAGGTTAAGACTTAGTGTTTTTTCTTTTCTTCCTAGGTTGTAGTACCAGCCAACACTCGCAATGTTCTACTAGAGCGCTTAGTTCCTGATACTCCCTATTCTGTAAATGTCGTTGCATTATATGCTGATGGAGAAGGAGATCCAAGTCCTGGACAGGGAAGGACATGTAAGCAGAAAAATGTGTTTGTTCTCTTACTGAACTATTCTTCTGTGTTTTGAATCACTTCATCCTACCTCTGGTAGTAAACAGCCTAAATACACAAAGGCACCAGATCCCATCTGATCTTGGAAGCTAAGCAGGGTCAGCCCTGGTTAGTACATGGATGGGGACTATCAATTAATACCAGGTGCTGCAGGCTATATTTCAGCTGAAGGAACTGACAAAACCACCTCTTAGCATTCCTTACTAAAAAAAACCCTATGAAATTAATGGAGTCACCATAAGTTTACAGACAACTTGAAGGCACATAGACACACAAATGCCTCTGGCAGTACTCTTTAATCCCCACTTTGTCAGTATTAGAACTCAGTTGAGGATCATTGGCTGCTGTTGGCCTTCCCAGGCATTCAAGAGTATAGGATAGGCCAACTTTCAGGGGTTGGAGCTACGTTGGTCCTCTGGGGAGCTTTGGAATGCTGCATACCTCTACTGTGTTCCCATATTTTAAAAACAAGACCAGGATGGTAGCAGTTGGAATGGAGGGAGGCCCTCCATTTGCCTCTGGGCCTAGGCATGGTGGAGCTGTGCCTGCCTCTCCTTCTCTCCCTCCAAGGTCAAGATGGTAGCTGTTAAGATGGAGGAAGGGTCTTTAATCTTCCTCTGGGAAAAGGCATGGTGCAGCTGGCCCTGCCTCTTATTTCCCTCCAAGGCCAGGATGGTATTAATAAATGCAAACTGATCTTTGGCATTTCTTTGATACAAGGTTATCACAAGGTGAGCTTCAGTTAAAACATTTCCAGAATGACGGTGTATAAAAGTTTTGTTGAGTAGCTCTGTGGATTGAATATAGAATTTTCCACACATAAGAATAGACTTCTTGTTTGTCACCAATGGCTTAAGTACCATTGATTTCAATAGATCAAGTTTGGGTATGATTAAGTGTTCTTATGTGTCTATTTCTTGACAGCAGTCTATAGTAACAGCTGTTTATGGTTAATTGCAAGGAATCATACAGTTGGAAGGCTGCTTTTCTGGATTTCATTTTGTAGACTAATTTCTGCTTCATTTTGTGCCCTCAATTTATTCCTCATTATAGTGCCTCGCAGTGGGCCCAGGAACATAAGAGTTTTTGATCCTACTACAAACAGCCTTTCTGTTCAATGGGACCATGCTGATGGACCAGTGCAGCAGTACAGAATCATATATTCTCCCACTGTTGGAGATCCCATAGATGAATATGTAAGTGTTTAAATGATGTGTTAGAAATATGTCATACTTGAATTATTTCTTTTATTTCTTTTTTTCTTTTTCAGTCTCCAGCCTTTACTGGAGCCTTTACATGATGTGTGGTTCTGTCTACCCCAAATATGGGGTATTTTACCTTATAGTGGAGTTTTTATGGTACAGAGTTTTTTCCAGAGTTTACCTTGTCAGGTGACTCCATTTAAATGCCTGGGCCAGTTTCTGGACCTGCGCAGTGAAGTTCCCCCTTCTTGTGCAGCACCATCAGCGCCAGCTTGCAGCCACTTGCTTTTAAGGTCTAATGAGTCTCCCAGATTACATGCTGGGTACCTTGTTTGCCTCAAAGTTACGGGTGCAACAGCAGTGCTGCTGAGGGATTATAAGGGAAGAACTTCAATGTTCTGGTCAGGAACTGGCCCTGGAATGGCGTTGCTTGTCAGGGCAAACTCTGACAAAAACTTCAGAGTGAAATGGTGGCACTTGCTTTGAAAAGTCTTTTGAAAGGTAGCAGGAACAGCAGTGGCAGACTCAGGAAATTCTGCAGATAGTATAAACAGACAACCTATCTGATGTCCCTGCAGAGAAAAAGGTGCGCAAGGTGGCTGTGGGGTGAGTGGAGGGACAGGAGTCCATTTGGAATTTGGTCTCTAGTGTAGACAAGACCATAGTCTTCATGAGAGTATCTAAATATAATCTGGGTTTGCTTCTCTAATCTGAACTGGATTTATAATACTCTATGTGTCTCTCTGTGCCTCTTTATCTCTGATCCAAAACACACTGCAGCAATAATCCAGTTTGAGACCACTTTAACTGCTCTGGCTCAGTGCTAGAAAATTCTGGGAACTGTAGTTTTGTAAGACATTTAGCCACCTCTGTTAGTGAGCTCTGGTGCCAGAATAAACTACAATTCCCAGAATTCTCTAGCACTTAGCCAGGGCAGTTAAAGTGGTCTCAAACTGGATTATTACTGCAGTGTGTTTTGGATCTTTGTTTCTATATCTATCTATATATAGGTATATATTCTTGTGGGCCTATTTATCTAGTTGAAGAACTGGATAGTAGAGGTAGCAACCTCAAATGATTGCTCTCATTGTCTCCTGGCCTTCATGTAATCTGTCTGACTAATAAACCCGTGAGTGGTATTAGAGGACTTTGGCTCTTTTTTAAAAGAGGTTTTTTTTTAAAAAAGGAGCTCTGACAGAATTTTTTACAATTTGGAACTAAGTTTTCATCTCTTGATTTGGCAGCACAACTTGCAGGCAACATTCTGTCAGAGTACAGAGCCCAGCCAAATTATTTTCCCTTAGGGAGGTTGATGACATGACTTCTACTGACTTCTGTGGAAATGTTGCTCAGTCTTTATAGCACTACATAATTGTCTATGATTGCTATTTATTTCTGAATGATCTGGCTACTTCTTGGCACCATAAATATTGCACTCAGAATGGTACTTATGCGGTATGACATGGTTGTTTCCAATTTTTAAATATGAATTTTACTCATGTTAGCAAAAAATACATTTATGAGAAGTCTGTCCAGAATTTTTGAAGACATGAAAATAAACACGAACTATTCAACTAATCATCACATTTAGATATTATTTCTTGCAAAGTTCTTGTAAAGCTCAATATTTCTGCAACTGTCTTTCATTGTTGGCTGTGTCTTAAACTTTTATGTGACATACTCTGGTTCAAATGCATGTCTCTAATGCAGTTTAGTGGTGTAGTTGTAAATTTTCACATGCAGATGTTTATCATGTGAATATCTACAGCCCCACCCTCAAAGATAGTCTAGGAATTCAGCCACCCACACATATCCATTCTAATAAGTCATGTCTCCATCAGGATTAGAGTCTGTAAAGGGTCTTTACAGACTGCCAGAAATAATGCAGCTTGAGGCCACTTTAACTGTCAGTGCTAGCGAATCATGGGAATTGTATTTTTTGGGGGGACATTGAGCCTTCTCTGTCAAAAGAGCTCTATGTCTTAATTATCTACTCGAGCAATCCATCCTAAAATATTTTACATTACAACAGGGATATCTCATAATAATATACTGTTTCCAGGAAAATTGTTCCCTTTGTCCCAGCTGCTGTGAAGACTGCAGTTGAGTTTAGAGGGGACAGGGAACCTTGCAAGGATTGGTAGATGATGTCATCACCTTTGCTAATCAAAAAGTCCTGGACCATCTCAGTTTTCACCCTTGATCCACTAGACCAGGAGTAGGCAACCTTTCCCCTTTAAGGGCCGAGGGACTTTAGCTCCCAGAAGCCTCAGCCATGTTGGCCAATAGTCTCATGTTGGCCAATAGCTCCTGGGATTCTGGGAGCTGAAGTCCCTCAGCCCTTAAAGGGGAAAGGTTGCCTACCCCTGCACTAGACCATCAGTGCAGTTCCACTGATTTTGAAAGAAATGGGAAGAATATTTGAAAATATTCAAAGAATGGCCAAAAAGACCTTTCAGGCCTTGGAAATCCACTGGAATTGATTACTTCTTTAAAAATGAAGAAGAAGAGAAAAGAAAAGACACTCTTGAAGCTCTGAATAAGAGCAAGAATCAAATCTGTGCTCCAATCTGTGTGAATAATTACGTTATACTCTGAGCAATTTTCAGAACAGCAATATTTATCTTGATTCTGTTTATGTTCTAGACAACAGTACCTGGCAGAAGAAACAATGTACTGCTACAACCTTTGCAGTCAGACACACCCTATAAAATTACAGTTGTGGCAGTTTATGAAGATGGAGATGGTGGACAAATTGTAGGAAATGGAAAAACAGGTACATTTGATGCAATATTAAATACAGCACTCTTTTTCGTTTTGTTTTTGGTGATATGAAATAAGTATATTAAAAAGCTGCTAAAGGACCCATATCTTCAGAACTTGTTACATTCTTCTTAAAGCAGTGACTTGCAGCTTACAAGCTTGCCTCCCTGTAGGACCATAAAGTGCTGCACCCCTATGTATACCTTTAGAATTTTAAAAATATTTCCCCTCCCTTCCTTTCTCACAAAACTCACCCATTTGGCCATGGTTTAGACCTTCTTGGGGAGTTTTAGGCTGAGGATATGTCTTTATTTAACCTGAATACGTGGTGGTGAAATTGTGGCACAGTGGTTAAATGCCTGTACTGTAGCTACTCATTCACAAACCATAAGGTTGTGAGTTCAATACCAGCCAGTGGCTCAGGCTCAACTCAGGTTTGCATCCTCCGAAGTTGCTAAAATGAGTACCCAGCTTGTTGCAGGCAATTAGCTTACATATTGTAAACCACTTGGGGAATGCTTACATGCACTGATAAGCGATATAGAAATGTACTTGCTATTGCCACTTGCTATCTCACATCTCATGAGTGGGTGGGGAGCCTTTGCCATTATCCTCCTCCTCATAATCAGATTTTTTTTTAAAAAAAGTGAGGAGAAGCATTGGCCCATACTTTGTCTACTCTTGTCTTAGAATAAAAATGTTCTGGGTAAAAAGAGATCATACCAAGTTTCAGGTATTTAATAATATCTTTAATAAGAGGTTAGGGATGTGGTGGCTTAGTAGTTAAGATGCCAATTCTGATGATTGTAAGATCAGAAGGTTGGCAGTTTGAGGCCTGAGTGCTGCATGATGAGGTGAGCTCCCATCACTAATCCCAGCTTCTGCGAACCTAGCAGTTCAGAAGCATGCAAATGCAAGTAGATAAATAGGTACCACTTCGGTGGGAAAGTAACAGCATGTGGAGCAGTCATGCTGACCACATGACCAATGGAACAGTCCTTGGACAACGCTAGCTCTTTGGTTTAGTAACATAGATGAGCACCATCCTCTACAATCAGATATGACTAGATATTCATGTCAAGGGACTACCTTTACCTATGAATTTTCTCTGTGCTGTGGGTTGAAAAAATGACTGACAAAATCCAGAAACTGCGAGGCATGTTTCAAGTCCTACTGAAATTGCCCAATGGAGAGACGTGGCAAAATTTATGTCTCCTGTCCCCCCATCAAAGGCAAGTGCAAGGCAGAGAGCCATGCAGGGTTGTACCAGGTATCCTACTTTGGACTAAGTGGAGAGTATATTTGTTTTCTTTTCTTTTTTTCATGACACACAGTTTGGGAAGTACTGCTGTGCTTTGGTGGCACTAGGCCTGGTTCAGATTCCCCAGTTGTTCTCAAAGAAGCCAGGCTAGAAGGCACTGTAGAGAGACAAAACATTTCTGCATTCTACCATTCTGTATTCTAACTTTATATTCTTGTTAATTTTTAATTTATTTTTTAGTTGGGCTGCTTTCTCCCCAGAACATACACATTTCAGATGAATGGTATACCCGATTCAGAGTTTCCTGGGATCCTGTGCCATCTCCTATTCTTGGGTACAAAATCGTATATAAACCTGTAGGTAAGGTTGGATATGATGATCTTAAGGCATGCAAGTATATGTTTATGCTGTTTAGTTCAGCGTGTTTCAAAAGTTGTTATTTAAATATATTATATAAACATTTATATGCATGTGAAAGTAATTTTTTAAAAAAACCTCTACTAAGTTGCTGTTATAAGGATAGGAAGTTCTGAGCTAGATGAGCCTCACTTAGTATAAAACACTTCCTTGTACCTCTTTACAAACTTGCAGTTTTAAACTTCTTCTTTCATTCCCTTTAAGGTTCTGATGAGCCCATGGAGGTGTTTGTTGGAGAAGTGACTGCTTATACATTGCACAACTTGTCTCCTAGTACTTCCTATGATGTAAATGTTTATGCTCAGTATGATGCTGGACTCAGTGCACCACTGGTTGATCGAGGCACTACATGTAAGTCAAAGCACCCTCCCCCATGTTGACATGGGAACTCTGTTTGCACTAGAAAATTTGAAGAAAAATACCCTCTTGAAAGAAAGAGGCCCAGTCTGCCAAAACTTTTTTGCCATGGGGACAGGCAGTGTTGGAAAAGTTTCCTAGTGTTTTCAGCTTTCAGAGAAATATGTCATTGTCCTCAAATTGTTTGAACATAATAAAACAGAAATTAGAAGTATAGTGGGCCCTCAGTATTTTCTGTGATTTGGTTCCAAGATCCTCTGTAGATACTAAGATCTGTGGATACTCATATCTCATTATATATAATGGTATAGTAAAATGGTGTCCTTTACATAAAATGGCAAAATCAAGGTCTGCTTTTGAACCATGGTTGGTTAATTCCATGGATGCAGAATCCATAGATATGGAGAGCCAACTATATAACCAAGCAACCAACCACCTGTCTTTTGTGTGGAGTTTTTTTTAAATGAAGTTTTGGAGGGTTTGACATGGTTCGAGGATGAAAAGTCACCTGAAAATCTTATCAAAAAATTAAAATTTTATTGGGCCTGGGCTTTGGGAGTCTGAGGGGCTCCGAGGGCCACAAAAGTGGAGTCTGATGGATGCATTTTCCCCACCTTATCCGAAGCTATGTTAAATAATCCATTGGAAGAGTGCAATTTTCCCTTGTTGGAATATGAAAAAAATGTTCCCCATTGGCTGGGGGACACACCGTATCATTTAATTTTTCATATCTCAGTCTGTGTTTGACTATAAGGAGTCCCCAAGGAGTCATTGCATCTACATTTCATTTCATTGTATTTTTGTTATTGTTGTGTACCTTCAAGTCATTATGGCAACCCTAAGGCAAACTTATCATGAGGTTTTCTTGGCAAGATTGTTTCAGAGGGGTTTTGCGTTTGCATTCCTCTGAGGCACAGAGTGACTTTCACAAGGTTATCCAGGGGCCTTCCGTGGCTGAACGGAGGTTTGTACCCTGGTATCCTAGAGTCGTAGTCCAAAACTCAAAGCATTACACCATACTGGCTCATGATGCATGAATGTAAATTAAGTTGAAAGCTAACAGTGAGAAGAAATGTACAACAGTATGTCTGAATGGTGCTTTCTCTCTCTCCTGCTTTTTGTAGTTTTTTTAAAAACCAACAACCATCATAACCAGTATTTCCTGATCAGTGCTGACTTTCATAATTTTATGCTTGTCTCCATATGTGAGGAAATGAAAATGTTAGTAAATCATTTTCCTTTAATCTTTGCAGTGTACTTGAATGTCACTGATCTGACAAGTTACAATGTGGGATGGGACACTTTTTGCATCAGATGGGCAGCTCATCGGTCTGCCTCTTCTTACAGACTGAAGCTAAATCCAGCTGATGGTAAGTATATATATATATATATATATAGACTCATGTTCAAAATTTTGGTAATATACCACAGTGAATATAAAGATCATAACCTGAGGGACTTACTGTATGTTTTCATCCAAATCTGGTAGCATTTGAAAAGCAAAGTCTTTTGCACCCTTCACTTTGACCCCACTTTAAGTGTCATGGCTCCATCCTGTGGAATCCTGGGATTTGTAATTTGGTGAAGTATTCAGCCTGGTCTGTCAGAGAGGTCTTACCTCACTAAACTGCTAACCCAGGATTATGTAGGATAGACTCATGACAGTTAAGGTAGTGTCAAACTGCTTTAATTATGCAGTGTGGCTACACTCTTACATTTCCATAGTGACAATGGTAGTTGCTGTTGGTAGTTAGGGTTCAAATTCAAGGACCAGGATCCAGTGGGGGTTTTTTACTATTGTAAATGCTTCTATCAGCACAGCCAGGAGGAGACAATCCCTTCTCCAAGCAGTCTTTTGTGTACCTTTAAAACTGATCCAAAGAACTAGGAAATCCTCTGGAATAGATTTTCAGGCCACACTGTGGGATACAGGGAGAAGGAAGGAAAAATAAAAAGCTCACATCACACTAGTGGCCAGACTCTATCATAATAATTGGTCAGGAATCTACAGACCAGTAAAAAGTAAACACTTGGTTCTGTTAATCCTCCTCAAGATTTGTAAATGGAAAACATGAGGAAAAGGACTGCAGGCGCCATCATATCCTCAAGTATTTCTAGTTGGCAGAGATTCCCCTGATTTATAAAAACTATTACTGTTTTTAAGAACCTGACTGAAACTGTAATTAGAGAGCATAGTGGTGCCCATAAACATCAGTTGAAATCTCATATTATCTTAGACTTTCCATGAAGTTGATTGCAATTAAGAAATACGTCTTATTTTAGAACTGTCTTGTCTCACTGAATAGGTTCAAGGCTTTCATATCAGAGAGATCACTGTCTCCTTCCTCTAAAGATGAATAGCCTTAACCAATAGGAGATCTTCCTAGCCAGCGTTGACCCAAGATATATTGCTGCTTAAGGCAGAGCAGCAGATGTGTTCTGCAATGACAAACTGCATACTACACAAACTTGGCCAAATTATTTTGTAATATGAGGCAAAAATTCCACAAGCACATTTTCCCATCATTGGCAGCAAAATACAATATTAAGAAAGAAAGTTGCTAAGAATTCTCTGCCCTTTCATAGTACCTCAAATAACTTTCTCACTCTGCTTAATAGCAGGGCCAGTTCTAGATGTGATGTACCGTATATTTTCTGATCGGCCAGTTGAAAAGGTACAGACAGCATGAGGTTTGTGTGCTACTCACTGGCCAAGAGCTCCAGTCTGATTGTCTCCCTCTGTGAAAAACAAAGATTCTTTGTTGTGCTCCAGTGTTTGTTCTTGAACCATGAGCTCCTTGAACTTCCTTCCTATTGCCCAAAGATTTCATCTGTGCTCTAGTTAAAATTCTAACACATTAGGGTTAAACATGATTTGCCTGAGTCTGGATAGAGAGAGCCTTTTAGAACTGAGGGTTATAAAGGAAAAGATTTTAAAGAGGGCACTGCATTGTTTTAAATTAATTGCTTTTTTATCCTTTTAAGTGTATGTCCTAAATTGTTTTAATATTGTTAATAATTTAATTTTATTTTAATATGGATCTTTTGTACATGTTTAACTCTGTTGTGATCATATTGTAAGCTACTTTGAGTCCCAGTTTTTGGGGAAAGGAAGCATGTAAATAAAGTTAACATCAGTAGAAGCAGCATGGGATTGGCTAGAGAGTACTCTCTCTTCAAGTACACTGGAGAGTACTTATACTCAAACAAAAATCCATCAGTGATACCTTTATTGGCCAACCAAAATGCACTACTAGCCTTTGGGGAGAGTGAAGAGAGATCTTCACCTCTTTCCCCCAGAGCATCTCCCTCCAACAGTATCACAGTGTTAGAAGCCTCTCTCTGTGTGTGTTGTACAATATGATCACACCATGGGATTTCTAGCACTGCAAGGGCTCTGGAACACTTGCACCACTTATAAACTGTCCTTGCATTTACTTAGGGTGCGTCTACACTGTAGAAATAGTGCACTTTGACATCACCTTAAGTGCTGTAGTGCCATCTTATAGATGTCTGGGATTTGTAGTTTTATAATGTCTTTAGTCTTCTCTGCCAAATAATAATAATAAATAATATTTTTTTTATTTATAAAAGAGTGCTGGTGCTTCACAAAACTACAAATCCCAGGGTTGTGTAGGATGGAGCCATGGCAGTTAAAGTGGTATCAAACTGTATTATTTCTACAGTGTAAACACACTTTAATTCAGATGAATTGATGACATATTTTCCCTATTATTATGTATACACCTTATTTTTGTTGAATCATATAAACAGATAATTTAGTAACATGGTTACTCTGACAGTATCTCTCCTACAAGGCTAGATTTTTTTATCCTTTTCAAAAGGGTTTTTTAAAATTTTGTATAAATGTGGCATGTATGAGATTTAAGAAAATCCAATAAAGATCAAAGAAAGGATTGAATTTAAATCTGCTGTATCACAGACAAGCATGCTGCCTGCTGAGCAGTCCTTCCCTTATACTCAAACAAAAATCCATCAGTGATACCTTTATTGGCCAATCAAAATGCATAATATACTTGTTGTAAGCATTCAAAAATGTATATTGTGCATTTTGGTTGGCCAATAAAGGTATCACTGATGGATTTTTGTTTGAATTTGCTAAATGGCCAGCACAACTACCACTGAATATCTTCCCTTGTACTGTTATGGTATCAGCTGCCTTTTCTACACCTTCCCCTTCTATGTCCTGGGAGAGCAGTTCACCAACCTCCATTCCAGATTCTCCAAGAGTTTCTTCCAAGTCTCTAAAAGGTTAGGAAGAGCATATAGGAGAGCACACCTTTTTGGCAACCATTGCATTCATTCCGTTATTTGCTTTCACTTTCTGCTTGCAACCAGCAGTGGAATACCCATTATTAAGTATTTTTTTCTTATTATGTTATCTATGTGCAGGATCTAGAGGGCAAGAAATTACAGTGCGTGGAACAGAAACTAGTCACTGTTTCACTGGGCTTTCACCAGACACTGAATATGATGCTACCATCTTTGTTCAGACTCCAAACCTTGAGGGTCCTCCAGTGTCTACAAAGGAGAGGACATGTAAGTGAAAATAACAACAACAAAGATAGTTGCAGTAGTGATGAGGATGAGTGATAATGTTAAAGGATATGAAAGGAATGTTGTTGATTGTTCTTGAAGATAATCTCAACCTTATAAAACACTGCACTGTTTTTAAAGGAATCTTTTTTCCACAACTTTCCATTCATGGGATCCCATACATCAATTGGAAAAATCTACATTTTTCAATAAATAACCATACTAATAGGATCTCCGAGAATATTTCTGCTTATCAGGTACAGTGGTTGAGACTTCCGTGTGAAGATACTAAAGCAATATAGGCGGGTTAAAGTTTTGCCTTGAAATTCTGTACAGAATAATAATAATAATAATAATAATAATGACTTGGGTATAATTGTCATTGAACTAACTGGGATTTACTGATGTACAAATCTGTATTGGATTGTGTGGTTAGTCTGCTTAGTGTCAGTGGTGCCTTGCTGTCAAACGCTAAAAAGCAGCACCATGTGCTGGTCATTGGCAGGCGATTGATGCTTTTCAACCTCTCCCAAATTTTGATTAAAGTTCTATAAATAAAATGTACTCTTTGTAAATGATATGTAAGCAACTATAGATAAAATGTATATATTGCAAATGATTTGTAAACAAGACTTCTTCTTTTTTCCTTTCTAAAAGCATTTCCAGAATCCAGATAATAAGGAAGTATTAATAAGCACAAGTTGGCCAAGTTTCAATAAATTTGGCCAGCTAAACTGAACATCTTTTATCAATTGTATTGCTGTACAACAGGATGTTTGTAATGCAGCTCACAAGTGTATTCAATATATAAAACATTTTGCTAGATTATTCTTATTTTAATTAAAGTTCTAGATATCTTGAAGAATTGACTTTCTTTCCCTTATATAGTTGTTTTTTAAAAAATTACACTTTCAGATGATACCTTCTGCCATTTGGGGTAGCAGGTAGAAATGGGTTCTAGTTTTCCAACAGGTTTTCATTTGTAATCTAAATGAGATGAAGAATGTAATTAATTATGTATTGAAATGGCCTTTATATTATGAACCAAAAGAGACATTCTTGAAAACATTTTGTTTCACTTAATAACCTGTTCTGATCAAAACAGATATTTTGTTTTTTATTAGAAGTTTTTCATCATTTTTGTGAACGCTTTGCCCTCTTTGCTGTAGCTACAAGGAAACTCTTGGGGAAAGAAATGAAAAGGATCCAAACAGTCAATGGAAGTAAATTCTTAGCAGATTATATTTTTCAAAATAAATTAATATTTTATTGTATAATGTAAATACTTTTTATTACAGCTGTTTTTATTACATTGCAATTTGTGAAATGGAACTCATGTAGAAAAACTACTTAAGAATTGTCAAAGCCAGTGGATAGTATAATAAAGTTAGTGCTAATTATGATTATTTTTATTCTAGTAATAAAGCCAACAGAACCACCAACAGAACCACCAACCCCTCCTCCACCCCCAACAATCCCACCTGCTCGAGATGGTAAGTGGTTATTGAACGTTTTGACATATTTGTGGAATGTCTATGAAACCAGGGTTTTAAATTTAGACTTGACTAAGAGCTCTGCAGTATTTTGTGTTGATTTGTGGTATCCTAACTTAGGTTATTCATATCTCATGAACAGTGAAGTACATTCTGCTTATAGCTATAATTGACTTTTGACCTATTCTCACTTTATTTTTATTTTTTTTTATAAATTCCTGAATGGCATTCAGTTTGCCATTTTTAGTTTTAATCCTATATACACATATTGTTCATTTAAGGCCCTGTTTGGATGGGCCAAATAAAATGGCCTCCCCCCATCTTCCAGGTGGATAGTCCAGGTGACATAGGCCCCAGGCCCTATATGTGGCATGAACATTCTGGGTGATGTCCAGCCCATTAAGCACTAACTGGGGTTTACCCCTATCAAAATGGAATTTAAAAACTCACTGTTTGCTCTGGATTTTCCTGGAAGATCTAGAGCCCTCTGTTCTCATGCTGGGTGGCTGTTTAAAACATGTCCCACTGTGCAACCCAGTGCAGCCATGACAAGTCACTTCTTTGAGGTCAGAATAAGGCACCCAGCCATGGGACTGATGCTGGGCATCTTGATGCTGGACATCTTGTTCTGACCTCAGAGTGAACGATATGCTGCCATGGCCACACCAGGCAGCACAACAGGATGCACATGCAAACAGCCACCTGGCATCAGAACAGAGGGCCCCATGTAACGGGGAGGTTTGGGAAGCTCTGGGGCCAGGATACTCTGGACTGTCCACTATCTCTCCCAAATCTTTGAATGCCATTTTCAAAAATCCTAATTGGGATGGGTGCTTTTCAGATGTATTCTATATGTTCCAATTTGATAATATGGTATTCTTCTCATTACTATCTCAAAATCTTTCTTGTACTATAACTGCTGAGTGACTTCTGTACCCAATGTATCTTTCAGTATGCAAGGGTGCCAAAGCAGACATAGTCTTCTTGACTGATGCTTCTTGGAGTATTGGAGATGACAATTTCCACAAAGTAGTGAAGTTTATTTTCAATACCGTTGGAGCCTTTGACTTAATCAACCCTGCTGGAATTCAGGTTTGCCTGTTCTATTGTAAGCAAGAAAGACTGAGACATTAAATATTCTTGAAAGAAACTGTTGGATACAGTGTTGGCTAAAGTATTCTGCATATCCGAAAGATTATTCTATCCATTATCTCTCCACTTTATATACATTTGTTTTATATACATTATAACTATGTTGCTATGTAGCGGATTCTGGTCAGACTCCCCAAACCCCACTTACCAGTCAGAGACTATTGGGATTGATGGGGAGCTGTTCCTCTATCAATTGAGAAGTTGCTGCCTGACATTCCTTACCTCCCAAGAGTGATCTCTAGTACAACGGGCAGAAAAAGGACCCCTGTCATCATATTGTCGATATCCCCCTCATTCCAGAGATTGCTTGCAAGGTGGGAACATCAGGCACAGTTTCTCAACAAACAGGGGAATGAATCTTCATCAGTCCTAGTGGCTGCTAACTGGTAAGTGGACCTTGCGGGACTTACATGGTCCCTGTGTAGTTCCTAAACTAGGGGCTACTTAAGGGTCATGAATACTTAGCATTTGCAAATGTGTAAATGTAGGATATGTATTTGCAACTGCTCAAAGATTCCAATTGTTTTTATCTTTCACTTTATAGAACTTATTACTAGATTCCATCTGCATGCTCTCTATGGTAGAAAAGGAAAGAATGAAGTGCTTTGTTTTTTTTTAGCAATAACAATTTCATTTTGATTAATATTAGCAGCTCCTATCATTCTCAGCCAGAATGGCCCCTGGGCATTCTGGAATGGATAAGAGTATTTTTAATCCAACAGACCCGGAAGAAACCAGATTGAGAAGGCTGCCACAAATTCTTTAAGGTCTAACAAAAAATAATCTTATCTATAAGACAGCTTCTCCATTTAAAAATCTCACCACATATGGTTGTAGTCTAGAGAAAATGCTTTCATCCTATGCATAGCAATTGTGAGATACACAGGAGTGTGATAATGACATTTTTCAAACCTATTGGTTTGATTACTAATGGATACTATTACAAAGGATTTCGACCCTTCCTTCAAAACCAAAGATGATGAATTCCCTCTTTTTCTATATGCTTGTACAATGCCAAATCTTTCACCAGGCTCTCTTATGAGAAAGTCTAGTAAATTGAAGTACTCATAATCATAGTACAGAAAATCTCTTTCCCTCAATTTTGTTGTATTGTTAAACAAAACAACAACACCTGTGTTGTTTAAGAGTGTTTAATTTTATGCTCTCATTTTCAGGTTTCCTTTGTGCAATACAGTGATGATCCAAAGCCTGAGTTTAATTTGAATACATATGATGATAAAGGATTAGCCTTGGGAGCACTTCAGAACATTCGGTACAAAGGAGGAAACACAAAAACTGGTAAGTTTAGATATATTAATGTCAATGTTCCATTTTTTTTTTAAAAAATCATGATATCTTATTACTGCACAGATTTTAATTTTAATTTTTATTTTAGTGGTAAGTGAGTACTGGTAGGCTAAAATGAGCTAAGCCCAGCTGACGAAATCATTCTCTGCCATCAAGGCATCTGCACAGAGTTACCCAGAAGAGCTCTTTCATTTGTTTAAGGATTTGCTATGCACTGGTCTACAGAGAGATAATAGTTGACACTGCACTATGAACAATTTGTATGATACTTTGCAGACAACATCCTTCAGATTTTGTCTTTTCAAAAAGAAGAATTCATTTATATAAAGCTTTGCCTGGCTTAAGATGATGTAAAAGTGTAGTGATAGTAGGCATTTCTGCTTAGTACTGTGGGTCTATTGTAACAGCTGGAAAATCTCAATTATTAACAGTAGCTGTTAAAATATCATGTAATTTCTGGAGTAGAGAAGCCTTAAAAAATATCACTTATATTGTTTTTTCTCAAGAATCCTGAAAAGAAAAGACCACTCAAGCCAGTCAAAGCCTTATAAGCATTCAGCATGTATATCCCAAAAGGTTTTCTGTGGAACTTTCTGTATGCCACAGTATTATTTGCCTAATCTCTTGGATCTGGTCTGACCCAGATGCTGTAATTAATACAGATTCTAGTGGATTCAATTTTGGCCCCTGCTTGTCTTGTGTTGCTGAATACTATCCATTTCAATGTGGATATTGATGGAGCAGGTTTTATTGCCCTTGGTTGGCCAATACTGGAAGCTGGGCATGGAGGTGTGCTTCTGCATGGACCACTGAACAGCTTTCATTTCCATCAGCCATGGTGTCTTTCTCAGCTACATCTCTGAGATGGGACATGGAGGTCCTCTTTTATATTAGTTCCATTCTTTCTTGGGGGAATAAATGGTACAGTGGTGTTGGCAGGGATTTATTTATTTCATTTATATGCAGCCTTTCTCCCAGAATGGGACCTAATGCAGCTTCCAAAAAGAATCGGTCAAAATATCTTAATAAAAATTTAAACACAATTAAAAATCCTCCATTATACAATATAAAATCATTTAAAACCAAACAGACTTGTGGTGGAAGGAGAAATTCTACCAGTCCCATCACTTTCACAGGCACACTTGGTGATGAATCAAGGGAACACCTCTTTGGTTGCTTTTATCAGGCTGTGGAATTCCCTTCCACAGGAAGTTAGGTTGGTCCCTTTCTCTACTTTCCTTCTGTCAGCAGGCAAAAAGCCTTTTATTCATAAAGGTGTTTGGCCTCTGATTGCCTGCTGCAGAAGGGTTTTTTAAGGGTGGATGTTGTACTTCTCTGCATTTTTCTTGGTATGTTTCTAAATTGTTTTAAACTGTTTTAATTTAATTTAATTGATTTAATTTTTGCTTTATTCTTTTAAAATCCATGTTAGTAGCTGCCTTGGGTCCTGTAATAGGAGGTGGGCTACTAAAGAAAAACAATGCAGTCTTTGCTTTTAAGATTTTAGGCCGGTAACTTAAATTGGACCTTGTTTTACAATTCACAGGCAAAGCCCTTACTTTTATTAAAAACAAAGTCTTGACATGGGAGAGTGGCATGAGGAAAGGTGTTCCTAAGGTACTTGTTGTTGTAACAGATGGTCGGTCACAGGATGAAGTGATGAAAGCTGCAGCTGTCATACAGCACTCTGGTAAGTAAATTTTATTGACATGATTGAATAGGATGGAAATTCTGCTAACACCATCAAGAATGTCAGATTGTTTGTTGTTTCCATGGCTCAAGTAATGCACAGCTCAAGTAATATTATTAGCATTTCAGAATTAGTTATGCTTCAAATAGTACATGGTTTAAAACCTGAGTATATGAGATCTCTGTTTGTATCTATTCATACATCAAGATGTTCAGTAGGGGGCTTCCTGAGTGAGCTCTGCCTTCTGATGTTCCTATCAGAAAGGTGTCCTTCTTGGTAGTGGTGCCCTCGTAAAATTCAGAGGTTCCATCAGTGAGCAGATGCAAGATACATGATATCTATGTCCAAATATGTTTCCAAAGGTTTTAGCTATTACATAACTGGCAGCTAAGTCAGAAAGAGATACTAGCAAAAGCAGTATTCTTCAGCTAAAATGTCAATGTTTGGTTACCAAATGAAGAAGAGCCACTGAGTTCTGTCTCCTCCCCTCCTACTGGCAATCTCTAAATCTTTACCACGTGAAAAATAGATGCAGGGTCTCGGACACAGGAGAGTTGATATTCTTCATTTGTCTCACAATTTGATGTAGAGAGTTCATTGGATTGGCCCTCTTGCAAGTTAATTTGCTTGTAGGCATCAGAAATTCTAAAATAGAAATAATTTTTTAATGCTGTAATTTGTATTTCAAATTAATAAATCAATAATAATGATGTCAATATTTGCTTTCAGAGCCCAGTGCTAGAGACACCTTTAATAACTGATTTTAGTAATGGTAATGAAGTGAAGTGAGTAAACAGATGCCTTGATCAAGGATGTGTTAATAGAAGAAGTGAAATTAAATATTAAGAGACTTCTTATGCAGGGTGTTAATACTGTGTAGAAGAGAGATTAAAGAATGAGTTTGAAGAAGTAGTTTAAAGAGTAAAGGAAATATTAAGAGTAAAACTTTAGAATAAGTTGTGGGTCAGGCGTAATAATGAAGAAAAGCTGTACCCCCCCTTTCTTGGTTTTATTAACTTCTTTTGGCACCAATCTAAAGGTTTTCTTTTTTCCTTTCTATTTTTCATGGCTTTTTTTTAAATGCTTTCATATGCTGTAAGCTTCCCATAAGATTTTAGAGTGCTGATTAAGGAAACTATTTCTTGTTTTAGTTTAAGGTACCTATACATCTGTTTATCCTGTATCTGTTCTCAATGTTCTCAACTCTTCCATATTATTACTGGAATATGTTTCATCACTTTACTTTTCAGGATAATACTGTATGTTTTCTTTTTCTTACATCAAGAGAATTTAAAATGTAAATGCATACATATTTTGTGTTATCTCTTCTGAAAGTTTTATGTTACCTCATGGTTTTGTCTTATTATGTGGCTTAGCAACTACCTAGAAAAGCATATATAAAAGATTTCTGTACTAATATTAACCCAATATTGCATTCACAGGTTTCAGTGTCTTTGTTGTCGGTGTGGCTGATGTTGATTACCATGAACTGGCCAAAATTGCCAGCAAACCCAGTGAACGTCATGTCTTTATAGTTGATGACTTTGATGCTTTTGAAAAGATTGAAGATAACCTCATCACTTTTGTTTGTGAGACAGCTACCTCAAGTAAGTAAACTCTCCAGTGTACTGTCTTCTCAACATGAGTTTCAGGAGCTTATTGCATTCACAATTAAAACTTCTTAGCTGAGCCGGCTTAAAATTTAAAACAGGTGGCATCCTGATCTTATCACAAGGATTTAGCCACTGAATTTGCTGCCCAGGTCCATCCTGGGTCCCTGCTCACAGGGGAACTCCAGTGGCCATTTCCTTAAGCCAGAAAACTCCTGGCTTCAAAAAGAGGTGTGTTGAGCGCCCCTGCAAGCAGGGATGGACCCGTGCAGCAAATTCAGTGGCTAAATCCTTGTGATAAGATCAGGAAGCTGCCAGTTTTAAATGTTAAGCCAGCTTAGGTAAGACATTTTAATTGTGAATGCGATAAGGTCATCAGTCTACTGTCCAGTCTACTATCTTCTCAATATATTTTAACCTATTATAGGTCATAGTTATGTTCAAGAAATCCTATCTTGCCTTGTATTAAAGAAACAAATAGTATCATCAAAGGGGAAAAGTACATATCTGAGTGGTGGAAAACATATTTTGTATGCAGAAATCCCAGGTCCACTCCCTGCCAGCTCAGATGTGGCTGGGAAGGACCCCTGAATGAAACTCTATGAAACTCTGGACAGCTTCTGACAACAAGTGTAGACAATTTGCTAAGTTTGAGGGATCAAGGTTATGACTCAGTGTAAGAGCAGGTTTCTTTGTTTCTTAAATAAGACATTACTGTATTTACCTGTATGTTTCATTAGCATGCAATTCTGTATTCCATATCTCTTGAATTTATACCAGACAGCATAGTATTTAGTGTAACTAGAGACTTCTTATCTCTTTCAAATGCATATAGTCATGAATCCTATGTATAGTGTAGTGGTGGAAAGACTGTTTAAAAATACCGTATTTGGAACATGTTTGAATAGTCCTGGGACATTATCACACGGGGCTCGATCCAAACAGAATCCAAACAAAATCCCGCCCGAATCCGGATTATTTGCCCGTGTTTTCACACAATGTCGCACAGAACCCCGACAGAAAGTGGAAAGAACCAAGATCTTTTGAATTTCGGTTTCTTGAGGAATTGCAATTGTGCGACGGGAATCATTTCGCATTTACCGCGGGTCTGATAACCAAATACGTATTGTGGCGCATTTTCCAGTCATTACCCATGGCTCCCACGAGCATTGCTCTATCTGCGCATGTGCAGGAGGCTCATTTCGGCTACATTTACATTTTTTTTCTCTTGTGTGTGGACGTTTGATACACTTACTGTAAATGCGCAATGAAGGTAATGACGTTTGCGGAAACAAGATTTATTTCCCGTTTATTTTTGGGATGCCTTGTTTCCACTTTATTTTCAGTTTCTGGGCCACGTATGATAACGTCCCTGGTTTGGTGGGAATCTTCACAGTTCAGCACTTTGTGCAAAATTTGCAGGCAACTTTTTGAACAGTTGAAAAGCATTTTCCATGTAAGAAATAACATTTTCTGCACAGAAATATTATTTTTTGCACAGAAAACTATTTAATGCACAGAAAATGCTGTTGTCTTCAGCAAAAATATGCAAATATTTAAATGAATAAATCATGTGAACAGCCTTTGAAAATTACTGTTTTCAAAGACTTTCTTGAAGTGGGAATAAAATTGCTACAATTACTTGGCACTTAGTTTGAGAACTTATTAGCAAAGAATTATGTCCTCAGTGTACTTTCTGTTTCTGTATACTCTAAGCGTGGTTGTGAAATGTATAACCAAGATATTCTGTCTCAGTATTTATTCATTTAATTCATTTATGTTCTGGCTTTCTCTCCATAATGGGACTCAAGGCAGCTAACAACATATTTAAAAACAATACAGATTCAAAATCATCAATTAAAGCATAAATATAAGAATTATTTAAAAAGTGATTAAACAATTAAAAAATTAAAACATAAACATATTAAAATTCATTTAAAGATCATATACAAATAGCACTGCACGAGAGTGGATGGCCAGCAAATTATGGTCCCTTTGTGGATTCCCAGCCCGTTGATCAGAAACAGTTGTCTAGTTACAATGACAGTGGATCAATGAATTTTTTTATCATCTTCTGAGTACATTAATTTATGTTTGATCTCTCTGCCACTCACTTTCTACGAGCAATAGTCATAATGTCCTGAGGATGAGATGTTTGCAAGTAATCTAAAATTGCTGGCAGGAACATGGGCCAGGATCCATTGAGCTGCAGGCAGCCTCCCTTGTATACAGTCCTGCAGAGTCAAATGTTACCCTTTGCAAGTGATATTAAAATGCTGGATGACTATGGGTTGGCAAAAGTCTTTAGATTATTTTTCACAATTGGCTATCCTTGTCTTCAGTTAGGATCTATTGACCTGTGTGCATCTTCCAATGTATGCACTCCAAAGTGTGTCCAAAGTGACATTTGATGTAGTGTGAGAAATTGCAGGAAATGGCAATCAGCAGCTATCTGCTACCAATCAGCAGGGTGTTCCTCCCTCTCCTCAGTACATGCACAAATCATTTTAAAATTACAAAACACCAGAGACATAGAAATCTACCAGTCCTTTCCTTGAAAACATCCAACTGTAGACACTCTTCAGATTACTGGACTACAATGCTCATTACCTCAGCCCACAATCACCACTTATGCAGGACTACAAATTAATAACATTGCTCTCTGAAGATGCCAGCCACAGATGCTGGCGAAACGTCAGAAAGAAACTCTTCTAGAACATTGCCACACAACCTGAAAAACCCACAAAAAACTATGGATGCCGGCCATGAAAGCCTACGACTTCACATTGCTACTGCTCTTTGGTTATTTTATTTGACATGGTTTTCCTCTGTTTCAGCTTGCCCTCTCATGTATTTGGATGGATATACCTCTCCTGGTAAGATTTTAATTAAGTATAAAATTCTCCAGCCTACTAAATGTCTCACTTCATATATATATATATATATATTTTCCTGAAATCTCTCCATTCTTTTATCCTCCCTTCTAGGTTTCAGGATGCTGGAATCTTACAACTTAACAGAGAAGCATTTTGCTTCTGTACAAGGAGTTTCCTTGCAGACAGGATCCTTCCCCAGCTATATGGCATACAGACTTCATAAAAATGCCTTTGTCAGCCAGCCCACAATGTAAGCTCTTTTCTTGGAAGGCGTTTTAATTGTGAGGGAGAGTTGCCCATATGTGGAACACATGGAACACATAACTGATGCCATGAACCCTTACTGGGATAAAGGGGGACATTTGCTCAGTCAATAGCATAAAGAAATGTGCTCTGCAGAAAGTACACCACTTTTTTCAAATAATTTTTGACTTCCCTAGTTGTTTAATGCATCCAGGATTTCTAACCCTCTGTTGGTTTTTATGCCCATATAGATTTTTATGGACATGACAACTGAAATCTATTCTGTAAAAGCTATCCACTTCCAAACACAGGAATCTTACTGATATGCTGAAGGATCTTAGCCATGGAGCTATAAAGTGTTGTAAGGGGCAGTGTACTACTACTACTACTACTACTACTACTAATAAAATTTATTTGTGTCCCGCTTATTGCCAGACAATCCAAGCGGCTTACAATAAAACC
>CM034701.1:268058910-268095209 GCA_020142125.1 Phrynosoma platyrhinos | reverse complement strand
CATGCGAGGGGAATATTTTCCACCTAATCTCAATGCCTCCTTTTGCCAGTAGCAGAGGGATTCTGGAGGCACATTGGCATTTATAAAAAACAACAACAACACAGTATCATTTGGATATACTAAAGCCCAAAATCAATATAAGGGATGCAGTGTCTCAAGCAGTTAAGATGCTGACTCTGTTGATTGCAAGATCGGCAGGTTGGCAATTCGAGGCCCAGGTGCTGCATGATGGGGTGAGCTCCTGTCACTAGTCCCTGCTTCTCCCAACCTAGCAATTCAAAAGCATGCAAATGCAAGTAGGTAAATAGGTATCACTTTGGTGGGAAGGTAAACAGCATTCTGTGCAGTCATGCTGGCCACATGATCACAGAGCACTTTGACAACGCTGGCTCTTTGGCTTAATAATGGAGATGAGCATCATCCCCTATGGTTGGACATGATGTGACAACCTTGTCAACGTGGAATACCTTTACCTTACCTAAAATCAATATACCAAAATCTGATAGATGGTCAAGGCAAAGACACAGGGTGGTGGTGGGGAACCATATTGTTAAAGCACTTGTTTTTCAGACAGAATGTCTCAGGTAGAAAACCTATAATGTCTACTTTTTGAGCCACCTCTGACCTCAAATCTTATAAAAATGCTGTTTGTCAGACTAAGTGGTACTAGATTCAAGGGATCAGTGGCATCACTAAGGCTGGTCACTTCTGTGTGGTAACTCATGCTGCCACCCCCAGATTTCCCGTCACACACCCCAACTGTCAATCTGTGCTAGACAGGCAGCCTCTTCTAGTATCTGAGTATAGAAGAAACAACTGTTTTTTGGTTACTGCATTTATTGCATTTAAATCTAGCAAAGGATTTAAAATTAGACTGTGCACACTCCTCCAGTCATTTGTAATGACTCCCACTTGAATGGGAAGGAAAAATAACTAGCTAAGAAAACTGAAAAACATCGGGGGGGGGGGGTTACACCAGGGTGGGAATCATGCAACCCTCCAGATGTTGTTAGATTACAAATCATAACCAGCATAGCTCCTGGTGAAAAATACTGGAATTTCCACTCTAACAATATCTAGGACAATGCATGATTTACATTTTACTCCCTTTTTTCACAATCTTTTGTTTAATTCTCTCACACAAAGTAGGTCCTCTGAGGTTTCTTTTGTGTTTTCTACAGCATTGGTCCTCAAACTTTGGTACTCCAGGTAATTTTAATTTCAGTTCCCAGAAGCCCAAGGTTGCTTGGTGAGAGGTCAGGAATTTGGAGAGATGAAGTCCAAAATACCTAGAGGACCACAAACTGAGAACTACTGTTTTATAGTATACCAGCCTTGTTTAGATGCTGAACAAGGATCTGTGGCTTCAGGATTTTGAGTGAATCAAAATTTTGGTTACCTCCTTCTGAGTGTTCTAATGCAATTAAACAGTTAACACAGAGACATTTTCCTACAGTCTTTTCTTTGTTTTGATGAACAACATTTCTGCTTTCCTTATTAGGGAAATTCATCCAGATGGATTACCAAAGGCTTACACTATCATATTTTTATTCCGTCTTCTCCCGGAAACCCCCACTGAACCATTTGCAATTTGGCAGATAACAGACAGAGATTATAAACCACAAGTTGGAGTTATTCTTGACCGTAAGATTTTTTCCCCACCCTAGTATGAATAGAATGTAGGAATGGTAATTTAAAGCTATGTTTCCATACTGTCTTTTCTAGCATTACAAGCTCAAAATATTCTTCTTATATAGTAATATAATATTTTAATGCAAATGTTGGCAAATTTATCATTCTCAGAGATCAGCTGTGCATAAAATTCAGCAACAGGCTGAAACTAATTTGCACAGTTATATACAATTTGCATAATAATTGCAAGGACTCAAGCCAAGGTGACTGATGCAGGTTATTTTTTAAAATTCAGGCAGTGTTTCTGAGTCTTAAAAACACACATATCTATTATACTAAAGACTATATGATAATTTGCAAAGAAATCTCTTAACAATTCTGACCTCAAACTATAGATTCAGAGGTCTAACAATTAAAATACTGCTCACAAATATAACATGCAAATAAATCTTGTATAACTAAATGTTGCCTCAAGTTCTTCCATATTAGCCCATCCAAGTACAAAATGATGTTTCAACAAGCAATGTTGTTTGTTTATAACCATTTGTGAACAATCAACTAACATCAGATGTTGCTGTAGTTAATCATAGTTCATGATGTCAAAATAATGAATAAATATATGCAAGATACATGTTACTTTCATCTTTGAAATGGGAATTGAAAGACTGTAGTTGTCATAGATCATGCTACTTCCAGGTAGAGTCGGGGTTTTGAATGGGAGGGAGTAACAAATTAGGAATTACAAGAAGCTTCTTTCACAGACTTTTGCAATGAGCATAAGCATTAGGCACTTTGATCCAGTCTTTGTTTCATCCCAAAGTGCTGGTTCTCTTTAGCAACAGTGGATGAATTCCATTCTGTGCCAGTGAGACATATTTATCATCGATATGAAGTTTGATAACATAATAGGTTGAAATTTACTTAGATCCCAAGAGCTCTAAAATTTAACTGTACCATGCAGAATGAATATAAACACAGATAAAAGTGTTTTGGCATTGTGGTGTTTAATCTGTATTGTCCTTTACTTTGCTCCATGTTATTGTCGGTATTGTTGCCATTTAAACATTTAGAAGAAAGATCATTTTATACAGATATTCAGGATGCTAGCAAGCTACACAGTGCTTGTTTGGAACAAAATGTTGACCCTGTCCTAAGCAGAATATATTTCTATTCTTTACATGTTTAAGGGATGGGAGGATTAGGGGGGTATTTGGTGATGTGTTTTATCCTTGTATGTTTTAATCTGTTGTACGCCGCCCCGGTTCCTTTGTAGAGAGGTGGGTTAGAAATAAAACTTATTATTATTTATTATTTATGTTTGCTTAGAAGCAAGGCACTGAACATGTACAGTATTTCAACACTGTAGAGCAGTTTTGTTTGAGGTGAGGTGAAAAAATGAAGTTTAACTTTCAGATCTGCCCAACCAAACTGGACAGAGTTGAAGGTGTGAGAGGACTTCAGCTGGCTATTCAAGCTGTTGCCAGAATTCCCTGAATTGGGGGTCTGAATTTTAAATGAGAATACAGTTTTCAAGAAGGCTGGGATTACTTGTGTTAAATCAGAGGTCTAATCTGCACTTCAGAAATAATCAGTTTGACACTGCTTTAATTGCCATGGCTCATTGCTATAGAATTCTGTGGTTTGTAGTTTTATGAGATATTTAGCCTTCTCTGTCAGAGAGCTGTGATGTCAGAACAGACAACAAATCCCAGGATTCCATAGCATAGACAGTTAAAGCAATATCAAACTGCATTATTTCAGCAGTGTAGTTTATACTGGACTCAATTAAATTATGAACACCTATAATTAAGATATGTTAAATTTTCTTTGCTTTGCTGCTAGTTATATGTTTCAAGAAACTGTACTATGTGCAATGCCAGGATAATGATTCTATGTGCTAAAAATTGATCTGTAATAAAATGTCTTTCATCCCTAGCATCCAGCAAAGTATTATCATTCTTTAACAAGGACACAAGAGGAGAGATTCAGACAGTTACATTTGAGGGTGATGAAGTAAAGAAACTCTTTTATGGAAGTTTCCACAAGGTACAACAATTGTGTGAAAATTATTATAACAGCTATTTTTTAAAAATGGGGGGAAACAAATTGCCTCAGGGGGAATTAACAACAACAAACAACAAAAGTTATAATTAGACATAAAGCTAATATAACTCAGTTCAAGGAAATGTTATTGAGTTTTTACCATCAGTACAAATTGAAGAAACACAACGAGATAGCATTCTGAATATGTCCTGTGCAATATGCCTGTTGACTCAGAAGTAAGATCTCAATGTGTTCAGCGAAACTTCCAAGTAGGTGTGCATAGCCTTGGTATGAGAAGTTATCAGTTAGAACAGTATAGTACTGCTAAATTTACACAAGTAAATGACTATGTCAATGGGGGTTGAGATTTCATTTGAAAGGATGTTCAAAAGTAAAAAAGAGAAACATGCAAGACCTGGTCTAAGCCTAAATTCTATTGTTGGTCCAAACTAGAGCACACCAACTGAATAAATGAAAACTTGATATGCCAACATTAATAAAAGCTCTGCTGATTTCATAGCTCCAGTCTTGTTCAACCTGGATTTAGGTCCTAGATATTGCACTTATCTCTATATCAGGTTTCTTATCTTCTGTTTGCTAGGTCTAGCACAACTCAAAAACACATGGCAGGGTTATCATGTGATGAGATGCCCTATCCATAGGCCATATAATTGGGCAGTTGTCCAATAGAAATTCAGGGAAGCTCAGTGCACTCTGGCCCTCACTCACACAAAGAGTGTCACTAAACAAAATGACTGGAGGTGGAGAAACTTGTATAATATTGGCATTACTTATTTATCCATATTACACTATGGCCATCCCAGTACATAAGCCTGATGGTGCTGCAGCATGCACAGGAAATAGATGTACATGCACAGGAAGTTTATGGTAATTTCATTTGAGGAAAAATTTAGTGCTATGCATACATCAGCCATCTTTCCACTGAAATGAATAGAGAAGCTTTTGTGGAGGAAAAGTACCCTGTGTATATCAGAAGCCCCATGCTTGAAGCAGATGACTGAAGGCAAGTCTACATGGGCCATTTAAAACTGATTTTCCCCTGCCCTCACATGATGCAAGGCCAAAGCTCTGATTTGAGTGCAGACTGTCTTTGTGATGTGGGGCCAGTTCTGCACTGAATCCACTTCATCCCTGCTTTAAAACAGATTATAAAGATCTACCTTTTGCTCCAGATTTTCCAGGAGAATCTGGAGCATGGGAGGCTGTTTACACATGCCACCTGATGCTTCTGCTGTTGGCATGAGTCACTTTCTCTGAGATCACAACAAGGCATCCAGCCATGTGATTGATGCTGGACACATCGTTTCTGATTTCAGAGGGAGTGACTTGTGCCAGTGGTGGTGGTGGTGCTGGGTAGCATTGTGGGACAAGTGTGTAGGCAGCTACCTGACATCCCTCCAGAGTGTGCAGGGAACTGAGGGCAGCTTTGGGGCCAAAATACTCTGCTCTGAAATAGGGAATGAGGCTAAATGCAAACTGACCACGGAAATCTCAAGGTATCTGTTTCTCAAAGCTTGTTTTACACATAAACTTTATATGAATTCTTTGAGGGAAGGAGGAATAAGAGACTCCCAGATGTAGTAAAAATTCACAATAGATTTGGAAAGGTTTTTTAAAAAATCATCCCATGTTGAAAATATGCCAACCTTTTTTTTTTAAAGTTTATATTGAATCGTGACAAAATATCAATTTTTTCCTGGTGTCCATTAACTGAGCTATGCACTCATTCAGTGAAAAATAGCTAACTTAATCTTGGCTATTTGTGGAAATGTGTTTGGCTTACTTTTTTGGACCTTGTGTAGCATGGGTATAGTGATAGCTTATGAAAGTCAATTGGGGAATATATTGGCTTAGTAACACAGCAATTAAAATCCCATCAAACAACTCTTACAGAAACAGATGGTTTTCATTCTTTGTCTTCCCATTATGGGCCAAACTACATGTGAAGGGAAGTTCTTGAGTGTTTTTTTCTTTTTTGGCAAACTTTTTTTAAAAAAGTAAAAAGCTCCTACAGAAGTCTGAAATTGAGAGTAGAGGACTGACAATGTAGAAGAGCTGCTTAACTCTTTCCCGGTACTTGTAAGCTCAAAACTATCTCCAGCGGAATTTCTCACCATAGAAGGAAAAACAGAGGAAGGGGGTAGGAGGAAGGATGAAAAAGTAGTTTTGTGTGGGTGATCTTGCACAGAAAAACAGCAGGAGGTGAAATGATCATGTTGTTTCATGTTGTGAAATGATCATACCAGTCCTCAGCTTCTCACAACCATTTCTTTGCTTTAAAAATGGATAAGGTAGTTTCCTTTCTAGCAAACTTTGTGTCATAACATCCTCATACTTTATGTTTTCCACATCCACATCACCACTGGGAGCCAGACACACTCCACCACTCTCTGTGCATGCTGCAGCTGTTGTAAAATATGGGTGCAGAAATAGCACAGTATCATGTTGCTACAACCCAGGTAAATGTTAACCATTCAAGAAGAATAGGGAGACATCACGAAATATGAAAGAAGATATTCTTCCAGGGAAAATAACTAGATATTGAAAGAAATTTTGTTCATCCAATTTGCCAGTTTTTGGAGGCAGCCTATATATTGTTCTCAATTCCTTCTTCTCCTATGACAGTATGGAGATGATCACACATACAAAAAGACCCAGTTTACCTCTTCTGAATTGGAGCCCAATTCAGGCTGAAGCTGGGTCTTATCGCATGGCTTTTCCAGCTTAATTCGGCGTCTGAGTAAATCGTCTCTCCATTGTGGATCCAAAAACACACTCCGGTGGCCATTTTTTAAAGTTGGAAACTTCTGACTTTAAAAAATGGCTGCCGGAGTGTGTTTTTGAATCTGCATTGGAGCGGGGATCTACTCAGAAGCCGAATTAAGCTGAAAAAACCATGTGATAAGACTGAGCTTCAGCCTGAATTGGGCTCCAGTTTGGAAGGGTCTTTTTGTATGTGCGATAATCTCCCATGATTTATCAGTTCAATGGAATGATTTTAAGGTGCACATTCCTACTTTAACAGAGAACTATAGTTGTTGTGGGGAGATAAATAATTAAAAATCGACTTGCCTATCACTTTTGAAAATCATATCAATTTGCTTTAGATATGCTACTAAATTGGTTACCACATGTTCTGAATGTAAAGGATGTTGAAGATAAGTTCATCTCTGCCCTTAGGTATTGGAAACAGAAGAAGGCAGAGGAGGTAGAGTTTCAGATCTTCAGGGGACCTGCAGAAATGGCCCCAAACTCTCAGTCACACTGTTTTTTGATGAGAAAAAAATAGGATTGTTTAGGATTTATCTTTCCTTATCTGAGGTAGCCGCCTCACAGCACTTTTCCAGAACTTTTCATAGATATCCACCTGCTTCCATCTTTTTGCTTTTCCTAAGTTGCCATTTTATGGGATCATAAACCAAACTAAATACACCCACTTTACTCAACCTGAACAACTTGCAAGCCATCCATTGTTTTTCTGTTTCTTTAGAAAGTCTATTGCAGTCACCTATCTCTTTCACTTCATCTGGGGTTCATTCACACTGCAGAACTATAGTGCTTTTATTCTGCTTTCCTTGCCATGGTTCCATCCTATGGTTATCTGGGACTTGTAGTTTGGTGAGGCACTGGAGCACTCTGGAAAAGAATTATAAACACCCTCTCTAAACTGCAAATCCCAAGAGAGAACCATGGCAGTTAAAGTGAAATAATAGCACTATAATTCTGAAGTGTGAATAGGCTCATGCTCTGGCCAATTTGAAGTCTGTTCAATAGTAATTCTGTGGAGCTGATAGCAAATACACTTTGGAATATTGCAACATGGTCTATGAAATCTAAGAGTGTGATTTACTGAAAGGTACATTTCCCATAGAATTACAAAATAAGTGGTACGTTTCTCTTCATGTTACAGATAAAGAGACAAAATTTTAATGTGTGCTGTTTTACATTCTTATTTAGTATTAGATATGACAGTAAACATTCATGCTTTGCATAAATGCAATTTCTAGGAGAAAGCCCCACAGATCATATTAGGACTTAGTTCTGAATCAAGAAGTCTGCTGCTGGTCTGAAATTATGAACCATGTTTCTGTTGAAGAAATGATTAATATAAACATCTGTAGATTTGCAGTTTTCTTTCTTTTTGATTCAGCTGTAAAAATACAGAAAAACTGGAAAAGATGCACTGCTTTGGATCTTGGCGGTAAAATAGCAAAGAACTCTTGAGGTTTTAAGCCAGGGGTAGGCAACCTAAGGCCCGGGGGCCGGATGCGGCCCAGCAAGGCCTTTGGACCGGCCCCAAACCGGTCCTGCCACCGCCGCCCCCCCACCGCCGCCGCCCCCCCATGATGATATTGATTATTGTTGTTATTACTTGTTCTTGGGGTTTTCTTGGCAAAATCTTCACAGGGGTTTTGCCATGGCTTTTCTGGGGCTGAGAGAGTGTGCATGTATTTTTTTTAAATTTTTTAATTCTTTTTTAATTTTATTTATTTATTTATTTATTTATTTTTGATGCTTCAGCCCGTCAATTGTCTGAGGGACAGCAACCCGGCCCCCGGCTCAAAAAGGTTGCCTACCCCTGTTTTAATCCATTGATGAGAGAACTGTATTAAACTTCTGTTTTGAAGCTGAATACAGTGTTGGAGTAGTTTCTCATTTCTCATGGATTTGTGGTTCAAATGTATTACTCAGCTTTTGGTCTGTTTCCCATAATATTTTGTTATATATGTATTCCAAGAGAAGCATATCCCTCTTATCCAAACAAGATCCTTACCAGATAATCATAGTTTCCAAATTATGTAAGGTAAACAGTATGAAGACTGCTATTACAAATCTTGCAAAAATATGTCATTAGTCACATTCATGTTTTTAGTTACAATAGATGATAATGATATCCCTCATAATGATAATTAATCAATCACCATGCTTCCATTCTTTTCCTTTGAGTGGCAAAACAGGATGATTGGAAAAGGAACGTTTTGCAAAATGCTCATATTTGACAGTGGCAATGTTTTTCCAAGTTTATGATTAGTAAATCTGTTGTTTCATATTCTGAGTCTTAACACTGTAGAAATGAAAAACATTCTAATCTCAACCAAAATGTCTTTTTTTAAAAAAGAGAAGAAGGAAGATATGTCACTTACATGATTTTGCTTTGGTTTAGATGAACCACTTATCTTAATCAAGGCCCCTCTGTGCAAAGGGATGTTCAAAGATCATCCACTTGCTTGTGAATTTCAGCACATTTCTGTGGAGAGAAAAACATTTGTTAGGATACAACAGGGTGCAAATACTGAAAGGAATGTTTTGTGTCAGTGCGTTTGAGTGGAGGACAAATTCTCCCCACTGCAACCTTTATTTGGTTGCCACTTTCGTTCAGCCACAGTCTGCACTGCAGAAATAATCAAGTTTGACACCACTTTAACTGCCATAGCTCCATGCTATGGAATTCTGAAATTTGTAGTTTTGTGAGACATTTAGCAGTCAGAGAGCTCTGGTGCCACAACAAACTACAAAGGATTCCATAGCATTGAACCATGGCACTTAAAGCAGTCTGAAACGTATTGTTTCTGCTCAGTTCATATCAGTTTCCTTACATCTAAGACAGTGAGCAACTTTAGATATATACTTAATTGTGTTTTAAACTCAAAATGATTCCTAAAACATAGTTCTTTTAAATACTCCCCCCCTACAGGTTCATATTGTTGTAACCCCGACAACTTCTAAGATCTACATTGACTGTGTTGAAATCATGGAAAAACCAATTAATGAGGCTGGAAATATCACAACAGATGGTTATGAGATACTAGGCAAACTACAGAAAGGTGACAGGAAAACAGCAGCAGTAAGTATTTGACTTTACTCATTTATCATTTCAAAGTAAGTTTGAAGTCCTTAATAAGTCTTGAAATCCTTAATTTTGAAATCTTTTACATAAATGATAAATAAATGTGTTTTATTTGTTTCCATAATCACATATATATGACAAACTGCTGCTATGAAATATTATGAGTTTATTTGTATAATGAATAATTGTTAGAATTGTCATATGATCTGAAACATGTAACGAAAAAAAATTGTCTGGAAAACTGTCACAACAAAAATTTGATTCAAATAAACAGGATATATTACTGTCCTCCATCAAGATTCCTCAGTATTCATAAATGTCCATTACGAAGATATCAAGATATTCTCATAACATTTGCCCTAGAATAGAAGTTGAACTTCTGTTCTAGTAGTATCAACATCTGAGTCAATAGTAGCATGACTCAGTCTTAAGAGGATTTAAGTTGCATAAACTTTTGCTGGGAAAAATATTTCTATTGCTTGAATCATCTTTGTCTCACTGCAATTTATATATGCAATGATATACATATACATATATCTGTGTGTGCATGTGTGTGTAAAAGGCATGCATTTCATTAAACAACTCTTATGTGTGCCTAATGTTACCTAATACTGCCCTGTGTTACAACCATCAATATGATAATGGCACTTATACTATCCAGGCTGAAGGTCAGGAATGATTATTCCATGAGTATGTTCTTGAAATTTCATACAGATAAAACATTAAGGGCACTGGTGTTTGTTTTTTTTTAATAGCTTGAGATCCAGAACTTTGACATTGTATGCAATGCAGTTTGGACCAGCAGAGACAGATGCTGTGATATTCCTTCTAAGGTAAAAATAAAGGAAACATTCTGACAATTTTAATGCCTCCTATCAACAATCTGAGCCAATCTGTCTGAGAGAACAATATGCAATAACAGGCTTAAAAGCTCTTTGTTGATAATAACGAATTCTGCATGGATGTGACTGGATGAATCATCCCAAGATTTGCAGAGCAGGAATGCAGACACTTTATTAGAATCATTCTAAATATTACTGCCCTATAATTTGGGTACAGGCAGATCAACTGTGTGGTCATATTTCATTTCAGTTTTGCTCCTTTCCGTTGCTTTTTCCATCCCTCGTCTTACCAGAACTAAGAGTTGTTTCTAATTGTTAAATTTGTCCTATGATAGCTATGCACTTCTTCATAAATTTGTTTGATGATGGTGAAAATGATGTAATGATGACACTGATTAAATGGCCTTGTATGAGTGGTATTTGGGATGGAATAATGAAGTGGGAATGAAATAACCAGGTCTTTAAGGTACTGCTAATGAAAATTACCCAACAAAAATGAAAAGGAATTTCTGGTAATTTATAGTAGCTCAAATTCTCATTAAGGAGAAGAAAGTCAAGGCAATGAAGTAAGAAGGGGTGATGAGTAACCAGGCAGGTAATACTGTGAGACTTCTGCCCAGAAAGAGAGAGAGGACAAGAGAAGAAAGAGAAAGAGATAAGAGTAAATTGCTTTACTAAAATAACTCACATTTGTAATTATTGTGTTCTTGAGAAGATTTCTACTAAAACTAATGCTTAATGTACTACGGGTATACTACCTTGCTTTAAGACACTGCTTTAGACACTTGAGAAACTTCACCAATACTATGCTTTTCAGTTATACAGGACAGTGACATTTTACCACCTGTGCTCAATCTATTTACAGCATTTGTGCACCTTCTGTCTCAAAATCATATTCTGCAGATTTTTCATATAATATTTTTACCTTTGCATCTTAATAAATGTAATATTTATTAATAAACAATAGTGTAAGCACCATTTAATAAATGATAGTGTAAATATGTTCTTAGGCTTTTATATGCACTAATAAGTGAAACAAAAAGCTGTGATTTGCTTTAAGGTGATACTTTACAACAGTGGTCTGACTGCATTTTAGAGAAGAGCCACCCTATATTTTCAGTATCATTTTGAGACTTGTTCTTTTATTGTTTTAGACTTCTTCCCCAAAGGATATGGTCATGTTAAATATGTCTCTTCCTCAAGACATGGAAAACAGTGATAAATATAATGATAGTTTCTCACTGTAGTATCAATAGCAGATTATATGAGAACCTCTGGTCTGGATAAATCTTGAAAGAGAGAAAGCCATTGAACATTCAATCCACATCTTCATATGTTCCTTTAAACCATATATGTATCTTAATATCTGTCTAGATCAGCACATCCTAATAGGATAGAGGAAAAAGGTGATTAAGTTTTAAAAGAGGGTTCTTAAAAACATGGTCTTACTGAAAATTCAGTGGTAAATTGGTATCAGTTGTTTTCTAAGATACTTTCTGGATAGCTGAACTAAAAAGTGTCAGAAACCCTATGCAGAATACATTGTTACCCTGCCAAACAATCACATACAGTTGTGATATGCTTAGCATTAAGCACCAAGACTTCTACAGCAAGCATCATGATGGTATTTAAACAGGCTTCAGGCCCAGTCACTCTTTCTGTCTTTCGAAGTTCAGCACTGCCCAGACCACTGTGTTAGTGCTGAATTTTATTAGAATTGAAAGTGAGATTCTTAGAGGGTTTTTTTTTTTAAATGAAATGACCAGCATTGTAATGATCAATTTCTCCTTCCTTTTCTGGGGGAGACGAGTGACAGAAGATTGTGCTTTAATTTTCAGAGGGATGAAGCTAAATGTCCATCATTGCCAAATTCCTGCACATGTACGCAAGACAGCGTTGGACCCCCAGGACCTCCAGGACCTGCTGTAAGCAGAAATTGATATATTGTGATTATTAATCACATTAATATATTGGAAAACTAAAATGGCTGTAATTATCTAAAGCAGGAAAAGTTTAAAAAAATCCAAAACACACAGTTATCTAAGATTTTTATTAGGACTTGACAAATGTGCAAGCTTTCAGGTTCTCCAGAACTCTTCATCAGGCTACGTGGTTATATGGGATGGGGAAAGAAACAGAAGAGTTCAAACATTACACCAGATATTGTGGTCATAAGCTCTGTGTATCAGCAAGAGCCAGTGATAATTGTAGGAAAAACCGTATACTCAACTCATCAGCATTTTCTTTTTGTGAACCATGGATAGGGGGCTAGAAATGGGACTGACAGAGACCAGGATCCACTGCCACTGGTATGAACACATACAGGTTGAATCTCCCTTACCTGAAATGCTTGGGACCAGAAGATTTCTGTATTGGGGATTTTTTTCTTTGGATTTTGGAGTACCGTATTTGTATACATATATAATGAAACATCTTGGAGATGAGACCCAAGTCTAAATTTATGTTTAATATACACCTTATACATATAGTATGAAAGTATTTTTATACAAGATTCATAATAACTTTGGGCATGAAACAAAGTTTATATACACACTGAACCATCAGAAAGAAAAGGTGTCACAGTCTTAGCCGCCCATAAAGAAGGTTTTGTCTTTTGAGTATTTCAGATGCCACAGTTCCAGATAAGGGAGACTCAGCCTGTATCAGCTTTTACACATCTTGGGCTACATATAAGGACAGGACATTTCAGTAGCGCAGAAAATGGGAGTGACATTCCCCATTGCCACCACTGCTAGCATGCATTCACCCAGAGTTAATTACACCTAATTGGCACAAATTCAATGGAGATGTGAGGTGGAAAGTGGGTTGGGGCAAGGGGATTTGAAGCAGGGGGCAACATTTTTTTGCAGGGAATTTTGTTGAAGTAAATTCTCCTACCCCAATGCAGACCACTGAAATGTCTATGTTTATTTTACTCCTAAAAGGAAGTGGGGTGGAGTTGGGTGGAAGTCATGTTTCATTCAGGTTCTGGAGAAGCAGAGTAAACACTGTTCAAACAAAAGGTTTTCTTAGGAGCAAAGTAACCTAGAGTAACAATATTTGTTCATCTAAATGTAAGCCACATCTGTTTATGCACTGATTTGCCGAAGTGGGGATGATGGTTCTTCTCCTTGGTCCTCCTGTTAATTGTGGCAATGGCTAATTTTATGCATATGTGTGTGTGTGTATGTGTGTGTATGTGTAACAGTGTTATGTATATTTATTATTTACATGTTGGTGTTTCTTTGTTTTCAGGGTGGCCCAGGTACTAAAGGCCCAAGAGGTGAAAGAGGCATAAATGGACCTCCTGTGAGTATTTGCATAGAGTAGACTAAGGGGTGAAACAAATGGGCATCTAGGAGTGGCCAGAAGCCACTACCAGCCCAATCGCCCTGGGGCTGTGGCAAACACATGCCGCAGTCCCAAATGGACCATGGCAAGGAGCAGAAAGAATCCGCTCCTTTTGGGACTCGTTCTCCTATTGAAAAGTGAGCCTGGAAACCACCGCAAACAGCCAACACATTAGTTATTGCTCAGAAATCTATAGTGTGTCAATGATGATTTGAAGGTTAATCTAGGTCTGGGGAAAATAGAGGTACTCTTTCTAATCTTTGAATCCCAATTTTGGGGGAAAGCAGGGTACTACTACACTATCACTACTAATATAATTATATGTCATTAAAAAAACCCTGTAAAAATAAAAAAATGGCCAAATCTCCCCCAATGAATCTTTTTAAAAAGTCTTTTTAAAATAAATAAATAAATAAATGAGTCGACACTGGCCAGAATACTCTGGGTGCAGCCTGGAGTATACTGGCTCCCAAACTGCCTCACATTCTCTCCTGTGACACCTGTGCATTCTGAAGTGACAACAGGAGCCTGTTTACACAGCATCATGGTTGCTGTACTGGCCATCACCATTGTGAATCATTCTCTCCGAGGCCAGAAATGAGGCACTCTGTGTTGATTACATGGTTGGATCCCTCATTGTGACCTCAGCAGGTACAACCTGCACCAGTGGTAGTGGTGGCTGGAGGCACAATGGGTCACTATGTAAATAGCTGCCCAGTGCCACTCCAGAATTTTTAAAATTCTGATTTAACACAGGTTTTTAATATTCTGATTTACTGCATGGATGGCCTGGATTCACTGCAGAACTGCCCTCATGTTGTGAAGACAGTCTACAGTTCAAATGGGCCTTTGGCCTTGTAAGATGAAAACAGGATGTAAGGGCAGGAGGTTTTAATGATCCATATACACCTGCCCTAAATGTTCCTTGATATTCCCAAAGGCATAACACTTTTGTAGTCATAAAAAAGAGTGTTTAAAGATAATGGTATTACTTCTAACTTGTTATTTCTAAACTCTGATTGAAAGAATAGTTTGTGACAAGCTCAGGTATTCTGTTGCATAGTGTTTGTCAAATGTTGTGCAAGTCTGCTTTAAGGCATTACAGTAATTCAAGCAAGATGTAATTCTTTAAACTACTTAGCTCTACACGATCTGTTTATAAAGTAATACCCTCAGCAGCAAGACAGCATTTTATTTAAAATTTAAATTTATTTAATGTATTGTGTTAAAAGGGATATCACCCAGAAAGCTAGAATGCAAGGGAACACAGAGGTTCCCAAACTTTGGTCCTTCAGATATTTTGGACTTCAGTTCGCAAAATTCCTGACTGTTGGCCAAATTGTCTGGGGTTTCTGGGAGTTGAAGTCCAAAAATCCAGGAAGACTAAAGTTTGGGAATCACTGCCTAGACCAGGGGTAGGCAACCTTTCCCCTTTAAGGGCCGAGGGACTTTAGCTCCCAGAATCCCAGGAGCTATTGGCCAACCTTGGACTATTGGCCAACATGGCTGAGGCTTCTGGGAGCTGAAGTCCCTCCGCCCTTAAAAGGGGAAAGGTTGTCTACCCCTGGCCTAGACAATCATCTGATAAATGTTGTCACCATGTGATAAGACATGATTTGAAAACATAATTTGCATTTGCTCCTTGAGACACCTTTGGGAGACATTGACAGCTGACAAATTGATTTCTTTCCCTGTCTACTTTAAGGGGCCACCTGGTCCTCGTGGAGATGGGGGACCTCCAGGGCCTCAAGGCCCACCAGGACCACAGGGGCCAAATGGACTTTCCATTACAGGAGAACCAGTAAGTAAACAAGCCCTTTGCATGCCTACCTGTTTTAGCATGAAATCATACAATGTAAGTGGAGGAAGGTATCAGTCTCTCCACAGCCTTTGTTTCACCTTTTAGTGTTTCAGCATGTGATTCAATTGCAAAGGCATCACTGGATAGCTCCCAGTGAATTTTTCCTATAGTCATGCTTGTGAAAAGGGCTGTGTGTATTAAATGCTGCATTGAAGGTGCTGCTCCAGTGTAGAACTAGTAGGAAGAGGCATAGAGGTGTATATGTTGTTATTTCTGTTATAGAACAGTGGATAAGGAGAGTGTAAAGTTTAAATCCTGAATAAATTTACTGGGAATCAAGTCCCATTGATCAGTGTCTTCACTTTTAAGGATACACTTAAATGATTGTGCTGTTAGAGACTCATCCTTTCCTACATTTGTATGTCAAGGATGCACATTATTAGACTGGTTTAAATGTTGCACATACATTTATTAATTTTGATCATGGCTTTGTTTGTTCTAGGGCCGCCAGGGGCTGAAGGGTGATGCTGGAGAGCCTGGATTACCAGGTCGATCGGTAAGTTTGTTGTCATAGGCTGGCCCCATGCCACTTGCTTTCCACAGTTCCCAGAGCCATCAACATAAATGATATTCTCATTTGTAAGCTAGTATGGACAAGTTTCCATTAGGTTCACTTGTCCATCAACAAAAAGACAAAACTTTTTTTTAAGTAAAAAAAGAATAAAATAGAGCATACCAGTGAAAAATGTACAATGAATGAAACAGTACTGTGAAGTGGGGCTGTATTTTGAGAAAACAGATAAGAAATCAAAGACACACAACATCCAAAAAAAGAGGGAAATAGAATTAATTTTGTCAGATTCTCTCAGTTACGAGTAGGTTTTCTCACACATAGTTACAAGTGTTTCAAGATTAACTGTTATCTGCAAGCTCCATCTGAAAGACGATATGTTACATGGTAATAAAATGTACTGTTTTTGAAAAGAAAGTGAATACAAATAAAATAAAAAATGGAATGTTGGCAAAATGTAACTCTATGCAAGATGCTGATGTTATCAAACAAGTGGGTTTTGCTTGTTTCTTCTGCATGCTGCCAACAAACAATATGATAATAAGTCAGTAGTCTAGAGTATAGATGACTTTGCCTGGTACTAAACCTTTACTTGCATAGGTCAGTAATCTTCTGTTTTTGACTTTGCCTCTTCTCTAGGGATCCCCAGGTTTAACTGGCCCCCCAGGCCCAATGGGACCACCAGGTGACAGGGTAAGCATTTGTTTTCCATATTAGGTGAGGTGTTTTTTATAGCTGAACCCTGGTTTCACAGCAGTTGCCCATTTGGACGTATCCTTTTTTTTGTAGCCAAATGAGCTTAATTTCTCTGTGTTAAATGTGCTATATTGGGAGAACACCATTTCATTACTTGTAGAGGAAATGGTGGTTTGCTAGTGGGCCCATGCCTCATGTATTCATGACAAAATAAATAAGTGAACGAAGTTAGTGTTGCCTCTGAAAGTAGGCCAACAATACTCACATGGTCTTCACATAGAGATGGAAAGGGACTTCTGCAAGGAATGACAAAGGGTGATGGTTCTTCATCATGTAAAGCTAAATAATCACAAATGAAGGTCTGCCATTTTACCGCCTCCCATCCAGAGTAGAGGGGTAGGAGGTTGCACTTTAATTTTGTTTTTTATCACCCAAATTCATAAGAGAAGTTGTAAATTGACTTTCTGTGTCTATGTGTACAGCCAAACTATCTATAAACCACCAAAGCAAGGGCTCTGATCAAACAGAATTTACCTGGACCTATAAAGGAAGAATAAGGTTTCATAATAAGAGATGTGCTTATTAATTAACAGTCCTGTCCTATTATCTAAACAGCTTTCTTGTTTGAACTAACAAGCCAGCTATATGACAATTTCTTTTGATTAGTCAATGCAAGTGTTTTCCATTTTTGCATGACTTTGGGGGTGAGTTTTATTTTGGCAGCATCTATACCCATGTTCTCCAATGTAGAAGTCTGTATTTTCCAGCATGGCTATACTGGCTGAGGATGATGAGGGTTGTAATCCTAAAACATTTTGAGAATGACAAATTAGGGAAGGCTGATTTATACTAAGGTTGGTGCAATGATACCATGGTGATATGAAAGTCCATGAAGTATTTAATCAAAGGCATACTTCAGGGAAGATGACAGCAAGCAGAAATACATTTTAAGCCTCATGGATCTCTTTGTTCATCATCAGACAGTTGAAAGGAAGAACAAATTTGTGGATACTATTTGAAAATTTCTGCTATTTCATATCCAGCCAGAATTCTTCAGCTGAGCAGAACCATGGAATAATCAAGTGATAGGAAGTGTAACTGGCCTGCTGTAGTGGCTTGAGTGTTGGTCCATGAACACACGAATCCAGAGTTTGAATCCCTGCTCAATATGGAGACCTATTGGGTGACCTTGGACAGGCTGCATTCTCCCACCCTTACAGAAGGGAAATGACAAGCCATCTCTGATAAAATGTGGCAAGGAGATTTTATGATAGGACTGCCATAAGTCAAAGTTGATTTGAAGGCACGTGCCAAGGTAGTTGGTGTAAATATGTAATCCATCTTTACTAGAGCCAAAAACTAGCTAGCATATAAGCTTAGAATAATGTTTAGAAATTATTTAAAAATCTAGAGTGATAAGTGTTGTTGTTGCTGTGTGCCTTTGTGACCTTAAGGCAAGCCTATCACAAGATTTTCTTGGCAAAATTTGTTCAGAGGAAACTTTGTCTTCCTCTAAGTAGACTGAAGTCTACGAAAGCTCATGCTGCCAATTTCTTTCTTTCAGTTAGTCTCAAAGGTGCTACAAGATCTCTCTACATACTGATTCTACAGACTAACAAGGCTATATCTTTGAATTCCTCTGAGTCTGAGAGTGTGTTACTTGCCCAAGGCCACTTACCCAGGTGGTTTCCATGCCTGAGTGGGGATTCAAACCCCAGTGTCCAGAATTATAGTCCAACATTCAGACTGCTACACTACACTGGCTCTCTTTGATAAACCTAAAGCTAAGTTTGTGCTTTATAAACACCCCCTCAATAATCCTGTCAATGTTCATTTTTCCAATAGGGCTTCACTGGTAAAGATGGCCCAACTGGACCAAGAGGACCCCCGGGACCAATTGTAAGTGTTAGCTGCATTGCTTGAGAACACCCCCTCAGTGGGACTTCTTCATTTATTTGGGTGGGTTTTAATTTTAGTCTTATGTCAAAATGTAGATTTGGTGCTTTATGTGGGAGTTCATGATTATCTGTGTTGAGTAAATTGCATAACTTATAAAATATAGCCCTTGAGGTTTCACTCCACACATCTGATGAAATGGACTAGGTGGATTAGAGCTCATGGAGAGAGAAGTATTTTTCTCAGTCTCAAGGGTACTACATGATTCCTTTATATCATTGTTATTATAAAATATACTAACTGAACTCAGTCCTCCACAGTTGGATGGTTATAAATGAAAATGGCTCCATACATGTACAAGAAGCAGTGATTAGCAGGCTTGGAGAATCCCAAGAATTGTGAAAGTACCAAAAAGTTCTTCAGAAAAAGTCTTAAATGATGATGGTGGGAGACCAGTCTAGCAGGGACTGAGCATGGTTAGTGGGCATAAAATGCTGGCTGATTGCTGGGGCAAGAACAAAATGGAAAACCAATGGAGAGGTATGGCTGCCTGTCTGGAAACGTGAAGAGTAGCAATCCACATTGCAGCATTTTTTAACAGGTCCCATTTGTTTGATCTATTTTTGCTTATTATGTAATGCCTGGTGATCCAGTCTTGTTATACCACCTAGCAAAATGTTTAGCTTTTTAACTCTTTCCCTTGCAAAAAATACTATTTGTATACATTTTGCATTTTCAAAAGTGATGTTTTGATGACTACAGATGGTTAGGCTGAAGATTTTTTTTTTTTTTTAATTAGCTATAGGTAATGTGGTCTGCATATGTTCTTTATGCTGGAAAATGGTCAAGAGGAAATCATTCTGAGTACAGTTAAGCTTTGGAAATACTAGAAGCTTCATAATGTTTTATGGGAGGTGAAAATGTCTCTTGTGACAGTGATGGCTTTGATGCGATTAGGAAGATGCAAGTTTTAAGAAATTAAGGATTTGGCAGCTTGGGGGGAAAGAAGTTATAGGAAAATCTATTGGTATCTAGGGTAATATCTTTAAATAAACATTTGAATGAATGATTAGAATAATTTGCATTAAAATGTGATCATTTAATACCTCTATATAAACAACACATTTATTTCATCACTGTGAGAAAGAAACTTATTATCATGTTAATAGATGTATGAAGAGATTTTGTGTATTTGCTGTTCTCTTACTCAGAGTTTGCACAAAGTTTTGTTTCTCTTTCTCTCTCTCTTTCTCTCTGTCTATGTGTGTAAAAGAACCACTAAACATAAAGGACATGTGTTAGATAGATTGCTAAATGCAAGCATGATATCTTGATTTATAAGTGATAAAAAAAAAACCCTGAATGATTCATGGACTCATGTTGCAAAGCATGTGAGGTTGCAGATCTTCCAACTGACCTGATTTGGCAAGAACAGTCTCTGTTAATCCTCTGTTGTCCCACTTTTTTGGCTGCCAGAAAAATGTCCCCTCCCACTTTCTCTCTTTGCCCTCTACTGCACACTGAGTTCAAAGTGCAAAAGTAGTTTGCATTTAATTAGCAGGGGGAAGAGGAGAGGAGGGGCAAAATCTTGTTCTCCTCAATAGACTCAGGCAAAATTAAACAGCTGCAGCCCAGAGGCATTCCCACACCAGGACTTCTGGGGGGGGGGGGAACTTCCAGCACATCACTTCCAGTGTAGTTCCCAGGGGGGTGCATTGGCTGGAGCGTGCACACGCAGACTGGAGCATGCACATGCAGGCAGGATCACGCATGCACATAGGTCAGTGCAAGCCAGAGCTGCATGAGGGGGTGAGCAGCTAAGAGGCTGGTGGCTGGGAAAGCAGCCAAAGAGGCAGTCAGCAGAGTGGTGGAGAGTCAGGCAGGTGGTGAGGAGAGCAGCCAGAGAGGCAGGGCAGCATGGGGGGAGCAGCTAAAGAGCCAGGCAGCCGGGCAACTGGACAAGTAGCCAGAGAGGCAACCAGGCAAGTGACCAGAAAGGTGGAGAGGCAGTTGTGTGGAAGGTTAAGTGAGATCTAGAGAGATAGCGAGGTGGCCAGGCGAGCAGCTGGAGAGACGGAGAGTTGGGTAGGTAAAAGCGGAGAATTGGGTGGGCAGGTGAGAGCAGTACAGGGGGGAATGTGTGGAGTGACATGTGCACATGCAGTCTAGAGTGATGTGCACATGGGGGGCAGGGGGCGGCATGCATGGATGGTGCAGAGGGACTGACCGGGTGTCACCCCCCTTCTAGAATGTCACCCAGTGTGGTCCATACTCCCCACGCCCTCCAATGACACTACTGCTGCAGCCTTTCCTAGCTTGTATGTCCTTCTTCATTAATAACCTTTGCCATCCTGACTACTCTCTGATGTTGCTCAGCTACACATGTCCTGGTTTTCATCTATGAAATATTGGAAGGCATTGAAAGTGAGCAGTGTAAAAAGTTTCCATAGGAATCTCCCCTGCAATCAAAGATGGACATCTCACCTTTTGGAAGTAATGGAAGAAATCCATTAGCCCATAGCCACCCTGCAGTGCCCATGTCTCTGAGAGATGCCCTGACAGAGTGTCAGATCTCCAGAACAGATTCTGTGGGGAGTATAGGCTGGAGAATGGGAGAGGTCCATTACACAATCACAGTCTTGCACAATATTTGAATGCGGCTGGGTTTTTAGCATCCAGTTCAGATATAACCCAAACGATTACTCCATCATAGTATTCCTTCTCTATGTATCTCTTTGCAGGGTGCCCCTGGAGTGCCTGGAGTGGCTGGCCCAACTGGAAAGCCAGGGAAACCAGGAGATCGTGGGTCACCGGTAAGATAATTAGTGGTTAGCTTTTGTATGCAGTATCTGCATCCTTCGTGAAAGACAAAAAAATCTTGAAATTTCAGATCAGTAGGAGACATTTCTTAGGCTCACATCATGCAATGGCAATCACGAGAAGCAGTTAATATCTCAGAGTTTAAGACTGCAAGTCTAATTTTAAACAGTTTCACTCTTTACAGCACATCTTTCTTTTCTTTCTTTCTTTTTTGCAATTTAAGAGTTGGGCCTGGAAATTGTGGTCATGGGGTTTCAACTAAAAAAGAGGGTACAGGTTATACATGCCAAGGCTTATATTTCTACATTATGTAAACATCCCAGAGCTAAATCAGCAGAATTACTTACTGGAATGATCATTATTTTGTTAAGTATGGTCAACCTGCTATGTTGCCTAAGGTGGAATTTTTTATAGGTAGCATTCTGAGTTATTGGACTGCAAATGCTCAAATGTTAGCAATGCAGCCTAAATATTTTGTGGTGATTTCTACTTTGGGTTTTGCATCTGAAACCAGCTTAGAGAAGAGGAAGGAGCAGAAGTTTGTTCTAGCTGCAATTTCTGGAGCCTCTCTGTCTGATTTAGCCAAGACTGTTGTGGGAAATATTTGGCATTAAAGGCTGGGACTTAATAGGGTGATTCTACTGTTGGAACTGCTTCCATCAGCAGAACTGGGAAGAGGGCAATGTCCTCTTGTGCACTCTCAAAATTTGCCCTGGAATCCACCCGGATCAGGTTTTCAAGTGATATGAAGTACTGCAGTAGGAAGGGGAGGAATGCCTGGTTGAACTAGTGGCCAGATATTAGCATGATGTTGGATTTAGGCCAAAGGGTTCAACATTCACATCTACCACACCAGTCAGCATGGGAAAAGAACAAGTTTCTTCTCATATTCTTTGCTTGTATTATTATTCTTGAGGCACCACAGGGTAGCTTTGAAGGGGAGAAAGAGGAAATCTGGTACCAGCTCTGTCAGCAACATACTGTACAGCCTTGGATAAATCACTTTGGAGTTCTGAGCTGTTTTGTACAATACTGTGCAGCTGTTGGCTTTGTATACAGTGGGCCGGTATCCTCTGGGGTTCGGTTCCAGGACCCCAAGGATACCAAAATCCATGAATGTTCAAGTCCCATTATATATAATGGTGTAGTAAAATGGTACCCCTTATATAAAATGATAAAATCAAAGTTTGCTTTTGGGATTTTTGTTTTCAATTTCAAGCCGTGGATTGTTAAATCCATGGATATGAAGGGCTGACTGTTTAATATATGTGGTTATAAGATTGTTCAGTCACATCCTTGGATTAAGGTCTACACAGTTATAATACTTTGACACTAATTTAACTACAGAATTAGAGCACTTTGGTCCAAAACACATTGCAGAAATAATCCAGTTTGAGACCTCTTTAACTGCCCTGGCTCAATGCTAGGGAATTCTAGGAACTGTAGCTTTATGAAACATTTACCTTTCTCTGTTAGAGAGCTCTCTTGTGCCACAATAAACTACAATCCCTAGGATTCCCTTGTACTGGCATTTAAAGCGGTCTCAAACTGGATTATTTCTGCAGTGCATTTTGGACCTTTGATACTAATTTAAGTATCATGGCTGCCATTTATGGATTCCTAGATATTTTGATGAAGTACTAGAGCTCTCTGCAAGTGAATTCTAAAGACCCAATGAAACGAGAAACCCCAGGATTCCATTGGACGGAGCCATGGCAATTAAAGTGAATATCAAGGTGCTAAAATTGTTTAATATGAAAGAGATGTAAGAGACTAACCTGTTACATTGATTTCATGATTAAATAATTTCTGATCTTAATCATGACTAGCCTTCTAGACTTTCTAATTTTTTAGCTGTTCTAGTTAGAATTAATTATGAATGCTGCCTTGGTAAAACTAAATGGTACTGCTGACCATTACTTGATCTGTGGACTTAAGCTGGTTAATCTTTTTACACATGGAGCAGTCTTTTCTTGTATGCTAATGCCTACCTATCAAGACAGAGTAGGAAGAGTAAGTATGGTGGGCCCATGGTATCCAGTCTACTGGGGTTTGGTTCCCAGACTCCCTATGGATACCAAAATCTGTGGATGCTCAAGTCCTATTAAATACAGTGGCATAGTAAAAAGGTGTCCCTTATATAAAATGGCAAAATCAAGGTTTGCTTATTAGAATTTATATATAGTTTTTAAATAGTTTCAAGTCATGAATGGATGTATCCATGGATAAAAATCTGTGAATATGGAGGGCCAACTGTAAAAGGTAGGCAGTGCTTGCTTGGGAGCTATTTATGTAGTGACCTTTTAAGGCTTCATTTGATATTTGTTTGCTCCATTTCTAATTGGTAGATCTGTTTAATATTTTCAGTGTGTGTACTCTAATGTGCCCTACTTCTTCACCATTCTAACATTGCATGTGATGCTTCTCAAGCTATCATGACCAAATCCCAGCAGGAACTATGGCAGGAAGTCTGTGCAGATGAGGCTGAAGAGATTTCAGCACCTATACTTAGACATTCAAAAAGTGCCAAAGGAGTAACCCAAGGTCATGTGTGTAGTCAGTAGACCAATTGTAGCTTGCAGAGTTGTAAAGGTCATGTAGGCTTTTACTGTAGTTACATGGCCCAGTTTCAAAGTAGCATTTTTGTGTAGTTCGCTCTGCTGCATTAGTCATACAAGATCCAAATCATGTGGCTTAGTCCAAGGATGAAAGAGTAGTTTCAGGTTTAGTGGAACACCAATACGATATGCAATCATTTCAGCATGAAAACAGCCAAAGCCAGTAGAAGGTACTTACTTGGACTTTAACCCAGAACCTTCTAGGTAGCATGGCCTGGGGCCATGCTGGCTGGAGTATTCTAGGACTAGTAATAAAAAAGGTAATTTTCCTAGCTTTGGGCACAGCTCCCAGAATATGAGATCATCCTGGGCAATAGCACTGATAAACAGAGTCAGCTGGTCCATAACATTATAACTTAGCACATATTGGGTTTTCTCATCGCTGCTATATTTTTGATGTGCAGTTGATGCAACAATATGTTTGCTTCATAGTCTGTTTTACTGTTTTGGGGGAAATACATGTATAGTACAAAGGTATGCACCCTGTGGCCTTAAAGTCTTGTCCTGATTTCAATGTCCTCTGGATCTCAAGCAGCAGAAAACCCCTTGTCTCTAGTTGCACTCAGCCCTGTTCACTGCCAGCAGACAGCTCTGAAAGGTTTACCAGAAAATGAGCAGAAAAGGCAACCCAAGTTCCTATCAGGTCCTGTACATAGCAAAGGCCAGAAAAGATAGTGAATTTCAAATACAATATTCACATAATGAAGACAGAATTTTTTGAATTTAACTTGTTGAATAGTATTAACAATAATACATCTGAGGTGCACTGATTTTATTGCTAGTGCTTTAGTCTAAATATGGACCTTTACAGACTGCCAGAAATAATGCAGCTTGAGTCCACTTTAACTGTCCTGGCCCAGTGCTAGGGAATCATGGGAACTGTAGTTTATTGTGGCACCAGAGTCTCTGACAGAGAAGGCTCAATGTCTCTCAAAAAAAAAAAAAACACACTACAGTTCCCATGATTCCCTAGCACTGAGCCAGGACATTGATAGTGGACCCAAGCTGCATTATTTCTGGCAGTCTGTAAAGGCCCTATGCTTTTGTTGCTGTGTTTCTGATTCATTAAATATCACATACATTGATTGTTAATGATAGTTTGACAAGAAGCAAGGAAAATTAACTCCTAGTTATTTCAAGCTTTCTTCATTTCACCAGTATAATTTGGGAGGGGAGGAAAGGGTCATTTTTTAAAAAAATACTGTAGTTATAAACACAAATCCTTTCCAATCAATTGCAGATTAGCCAGAGACCCCTAGTTTAAGTGAACCAGTTGTGTGGCAGTACTGTAGAGGTGCAAGAGATGTCATGAAAATGTTTATTACAGCAGTCTTTCAAGCCAGCCCTAAAATTGTTCAGTAATTGAGGCAGTATATTCAGTGTCTTTGTGCAGATTATGTTAGCTGGTTCTAATTTTTAGATTTTGATGTATTATTATATCATTGTTTTATTTTGTTTTTGTTTTAATTTTGTACTCTGCCTTGAGAGGGTTTATCCTAAAAGTTGACCTATAAATCTATCAAAGATATTGTTTTGCATTTTGTAATCTTAAAAGAATCCTTTATTATCAAGCACTTCCACAGCAAACCCAAGTAAAGATTTTTATTTTTCCACTCAAGCTAGTATCTTCTGAGTCTAGGACGCATGTTTCATTCATCCTTACTGGACATTCATTTCATGAAAAGTGATAATAATACCCCATACTGGACAAATGAAAGAGTGGAGAGAGACAGTGTAGATCGGGGGACTAGGAGTTGCATTTTAGGGATGTGTCTCTTTCTCTTTTCTGGGACCACCAGAAAATGTCAAGATAAAATTAATTTCTCTTCTAAATGCTGTGATAAGTTTTGGACTTACCATAGTTCCTTAGAGTTGTTTGGCCATAATTTTATGAGGACATGGTGGCTCTATTTTTAAGACCTGTTGATGTTTATGTAAATAATCTAGAGAGTAACAAACAATTGGGAAAACATAGGGCAGATATGTTCCCTATGGCATATGTAAATAGCCAGACTTGCATGTTTGACTCCAGTCTGGGTCATTGTGACCCATGCTGAGTCCTTGATGTACCGTAACTGTTTCATTGTCTTATATTAAATTTGTGCACGAATATGAAGATACTACCATTCTGTTTAGTTATATCCAATTATGTTCTAGGTCTCACCAGTGAAATACTTAATTATAACACAGTACCACTGATAGAGCCAACATGGTGTCATGGTTTGAGCACTGGAATATGTGAAAATTCAGAGTCCACTGAGAAAACAGCAATATGAATTTAGAAGCAGCACATTGCTATTGTTTTCTGAGTAGACTCCAAATTTTCACATATTCCAGTGCTCACATATTCCAATGTTGGCTCTCCTTTATTAGTGATACTGGGTTATGATTTAAGTATTAGAAGCTGCTGCTATTTTAGCATCATCTTGACTTCAGTATGAACCACCAACTTTGATCATGCAACATAACAGAAATGTAGAATGTGACTGTGAGTGAAAGATGTACTAGAGCTAAAGACAGAGCATTTTGGGCTCTAGACATATTTAGAGATTCTCTCCACATGTCACAGGCTGGCAGAATTCTCTCAAATGACTAACATTTACTTAAGATTTACTTGGATGAGTTAGTGTTTTTCTGATAAACGTCTGATAGTCCAAACAGTGTTATGTCTCTTCTTTGGATGATTTGAAGCAGGGAATTCCATGTTGCTGACAGACAAAACAACACTGCCTGGTTTCAAAGGGGCAATAAATGTATCCATGTGTGATGACCTATGTTTGGTTCTGGAAAATTTGCAATATATAGTGTAAATATGCTAATTACATTTCTCAAGGAAAAATGTCAAGAGATTTCTTGGCTCTTCCATTTGCTAGCAAAGGAATGTAAACAGTAAATTCTCAAAACATTATGTGAGAATTGCACATGCAAACTTCCATTTGCAGGCTGGATTATGTGCACATAGTACCAGAACACTGTATCTGAAAGTTTCCATAGTACTAAATACATACAATTGCCCACCAGTCCCATACCCTATTATTGTCTTGATTTGGCAAGGACACTCCCAATTCATCCCACTTTTTTTCAGGCTGCTTTTAAAATATCCCAATTCTCTCCTCTCCTCCCACTTTCACCTTTATCCTTAGCTTACTTCAACTGCTCAAAAATGTACTCAATGCACTCAACTTGGAGTGGGGAGAACAGGAAGAGTCCAGAGTTTTGACTTTCCTTCCCAGGAAAAAGCAAACTGCAGCAGCCTCTCCTACGTTGTGTGTTTTTACTTGTTAGTAATTTTTGTCACCTTGACCACACTCTGATGTTGCTTGACTCCATGTCTCCCCATTTCCATCTGGGAAACGTTGGAAGGTATGCAGTCCAGCAACTCATTATCAAATTTCATTATCAAGCAGATTAACAATTGCTTCAGCATGTTAATGTTTTAGGGACGTATTAGTAGAAACAAATAGTGTCATAATGTTTGAAACATCTGCTGTTTTGAAAAAGGAAATGAAAACCAACATAATTCTGCCCTATCGAGTTTCCTCACAAAATTAGCACTGATGTTAACATCATTCCCCCCTGTCATTACTTCCTAAGGCAAATCTTAGTAAGGAACAAATAAAATACCGTATTTTTCGCCATATAAGACGCACTTTTTCTTTCCAAAACGAGGGTGGGGAAGTTGGTGTGTCTTATAAGGTTAAGGCTTATACAGGCTAAGGAACGGCCGAGGTCGCGGCTAAAAGGAGGCCTCCTTTCAGCCGCTGCCTTGGTGGCTCAATGGGCTCCTCCCATCCCAGGAAGAGCCCATTGAACCACCCAGGACAGGGGTGGAAAGAGGCCCCCTTTTCCTGGGTGGTTCAGTGGGCTCCTCCTGGGGTCGGAGGACGTCCTCCCATCCCAGGAGGAGCCCATTGAACCAGCCAGGATGCAGATGGAAAGAGGCCCCCGCGTCCTGGGTGCTTCAATGGGCTCCTCCTGGGGTCAGAGGACGTCCTCCGATCTCAGGAGGAGCCCATTGAACCACCGAGGACGCGGAGGCCTCCTTCCACCCGCGGAATGGATTAATTTCGTAAGTAGAGGTACCACTGTATTTGGTTAAGAATCTTTTTTTCCTAGATTTTCCTCCTTTAAAATTGGGTGTGTCTTATATGCCGGAGCGTCTTATATGGCAAAAAATACGGGTATTAATGTCTTTCTTCTGAGGTCATTTGCTTAGAAACCTATTACTGATGGTCCTAGACAAACCAAAGTTCACAGTCATTGAAGCCTTACTCCTGTCTTGATGATTATCTGTTCATGATAAATGAAATGGTAAGGAGTCATTCAGAGTAGATTATCATACAAAAGCTCCCCACCATCTTCCCCCCCCCAAAAAAAAATGCTGGAAAGGGCTATGTCGTTTAGATAATACAAACCTGCCTAAGACCCTGTGGAACGCAACTGCTCAGGGTAGAAAATACTGAGGTAGATGGACTAATGATCTGATCCAATATAAATCAACTTTGGATGTATCTACACTGTAGAAATAATGCAGTTTGACACAACTTTAAGTGGTGAAGCTCCATTCTATGGAATCTTTGGATTTGTAGGTTTATCAGGTCTTTAGCCTTGCTGGTGCCTCACAAAAGTACAAATCCCAGGATTCTATAGGATGAAACCATGGTAGTTCAAGTGGTGTCAAACTGCATTATTTCTACAGTGTAGATGCACCCATTATCGGTTGCTAATACAGAGCAGATGAGTTGTGCCATCCAAAACCCCACTGGGGTTTATCTATAGTTAATTGTCTGGAGTCTAACCACCACTATAAAATTATGTTGTTGCAAAATATTTAATAGTTTAAAAAAGAAAGCATAAATTAATTGAAACACATATATAAATAAGAGTTTCTAGACAAGAGTTTCTAAATTAAATGGTTATACATTTAAAAACAGTTTGAGAAAACAGTAAAACCAAAGCATTGTTGTTGCATTCTTTCAAGTAATTTCTGATTTATGGCGACCCTAAGGTGAACCTATTACAGGGTTTTCTTGGCAAGTTTCTTCAGAGGGGTTTGCCATTGCCATCCTCTGAGCCTGAGAGAGTGTGACTTGCCAAAGGTCACCCAGTGGGTTTCTATGGCTGACGCGGGATTCCAGCCCTAGTTTCCAGAGTCATGGTCCAATGCTCAAACTACTACACCGCGTTGCCTCCTAAAATACAAAAACTAAGATACAAAATAACATTCATCAGGTACAATACAGGCCAGCCAGATGATGTAATGACATGTCTATAATTGTTTTTGAAAGAAACACAGTCCTTGAGTTCTGTTGAGGTGTATGAAACTGATGACTTGGGACCCATTCACACTAAACAATTATAGCACTGTGGTTTCACTTTAAATTCCACAGCTGCATCCTATGGAGTCCTGGGATTTGTAGTTTGGCAAGAAGCCCTAGTGGAGCTCTCTGGATGTACATTCTGAATGTCTCTCCCTAAACTACAAATCCCAGGATTCTTTAGGAGGGAACCCCAGCAGTTAACGTGGAATAATTGCATAGGGTGAATGGGCCCTTGATCACTGGCTTGTAGCATAGGATGCAGGAGACAGCTATTTTGTCTGCCTGGCCAGACTAGAAGGTCAGGCTCTTTGCATTTATATTAGCCTTGGCCAGTGCAGAAGCTTCAGTGTGCCTACCAATGCAGAGCTTGCGGCGGGATATCCTTATTCTCTCCTGTACATTAAAAGGACTCTGAGATCTAATCACACAAGCTGCTACATGGGACTTAAATCTTATCTACATAGGAAATGCATTTTTTGTGTGTGTGTGGGAGAGAGAATGGAATGTACCATTTTGGGCTGTATGGGAGGAATCATATTTCCTAATGCTCTGTTGCAAATAGAAAACCACCCCAGCAGGAAAGAGATTGGCTAGAACTTCTGTTCTCCCTATATTTGTATGTTACTTCTATAGATTTTAGAAAATAGGGGACCATTCAAATATAATGCTCACATCTGAAATATGCAGGCCTGAGCCTGTTTCATGAGATTTCTGGTTCTAACCCAGGAGTTCTGACAAAGACATCTTATGGTGAATTGCATAATGGGAATATTGTGGTTATGTTTGGTCTCCCTCATCTCTTTGATTGTATTATATAATATTAGTGACACACTCTGATAGTTGAATTCGTTACAGGGTCCAGTTGGATTGAAAGGTGAAAAAGGTGACCGTGTAAGTATAGCCTTTCTGTAAATTCAGTTATATTTTCTAACACGACATATGGTTTGTTTGTTTGTGTGTTTTTTGTTGTTTTTTTTTTACAAAATGATACACTACGGTCTAATGCAGTTCTTGTTCCATTTATTAAGGGAGATATTGCTTCACAGAATATGATGAGAGCTGTTGCAAGACAAGTCTGTGAACAAATGATAAATGGTAAAACAATGCTTCAAAATCACATAACTGTGTACCATATTGTCATGCAGTTGTGGCAGTCAGATGGGTTTTGTCTGGCTGGTGGGTAATGATTTTCTGTTGATGGCAGAAATTTTGACTAAACAAAGCTAGGTTCTGCCCTTCTTTGAACTCTGTCACTTTGTGCTCCTCCTTGGTGGCAGCAATGATGGCAAATGAAGACTGTTTTTTCACTCCTCTTTCCAACACTTAACACTCTCCTATGGTAGCAGTAATGCTTTTGGGTACTTTGGCTTCTCCTCCCATTGTCCATGATAAATAGCATTCTCTGGCAGGAGCAACAGGAGCAAAAAGAAATCAAGATTAGGTTTAAAAATAGGATATTGATCTGTTCCACTCTGGGCACACTGCCACATGGATACAGTAAGACATTTTTTCCTTTCTCTTTACCGTAGCATGTGAGCATGTAGGCCAATTATTTCTCCAGATCATTTTGAATGTATCTCCTGTTTTTCCTGTCCATTTCTTCCTGCTTTCTTCAGTCCAAGAATGTAAGCTACAGACTTGATTGAATACTGGGGAAAACTGGTGTGGCATATTGGAGGTGTACACACAGGCATTCCACTCACTAGACTGCCCTAGTATGGTTTCAGCTAATAAACTGAAATTAGTCTGCTGTGGTTTGTCATGGGCTTAGGCAAGACCTTATTGATAGAATATGTGGATTGACTGGTTGGTTGGTTGATTAATTTGTGTGAGTTGTACTAGTTTCAGCTCTGGCCAAAACTTTATAATATTATGTATTATAATATTATAATACTCCTGCCAGTGTAACCTATTCATCTTAATCCATGGTTGTATACCAGATTAACTGACAACAATCTAGAAAATGTTTTCTGAAACCCAGGGAGAAGTATTTTGATTTTTTAAAAAATCAAATAAAATGGTACTGTGAATGTTTTAACATAAGATATTTTATATCCCCAAAGGCCAAATGACCCGATTTAATCAAATGCTGAATCAAATTCCAAATGATTACAATTCAAACCGCAACCAGCCTGGACCACCAGGGCCACCTGGTCCCCCAGGACCTGCTGGATCAAGAGGAGAACCTGGGACTGGAGGCAGGCCAGGATTCCCAGGATCACCTGGCATGCAGGGACCACCAGGAGAAAGAGGTGGGTTGGTTTTTTGTTTTGTTTTTAAGCACATGTATGTCATCATCATAGCACATGTATGTCAGGTGCTGTTAGGCAGAGGAATGATTGGTTAATGCAGGGGTAGGCAACCTTTCCCCTTTAAGGGCCAAGGGACTTCAGCTCCCAGAAGCCTCAGCCATGTTGGCCAATAGCTCCTGGGATTTTGGGAGCTGAAGTCCCTCGGCCCTTAAAGGGGAAAGGTTGCCTACCCCTGGGTTAATGCATCATTGCAGGGGCAGTATAAAAAATGACAAACATGAACAATTGTTTCTCTGGCAAAGCTTTATCACTTTATTGTGGGATGTAATGCCCCTCCCTTTTGTATGTATTTTAGGATTACCTGGAGAGAAAGGTGAAAGAGGAATTGGATCACAAGGACCACGAGGGTTGCCCGGGCCACCAGGTGAGTTTCCTTCATCTAAGATACAGCACATACGGGGGTAGGGTAGAAATTATGATTAATAGGCTTAAAAAATATTTTGCCACTTACAGGTTTTTGAAAATATCTATCAAATCTTTATAATTTGTGGTTGGAATCATATTGGGGATTTATGTATGCATAAGCACCACGGTTATAGGGCTAAACAGTGAACCTGGTCCTGATCCCCCCCCCCCCCCCGGGTCCTCAGTCACTGGGCAGCAGCTGCTGCAATTAATGAGAGCCTGTTTTCCTATCAGTTTGGAAACAGCTAATGGATATTCCCTCCCCTCCCTGTGAGTGATCTGTGGTGTGACAAGCAGAAACAGGGCCCTTGTTGCAATTCCCCCTTATGCTAGAGGTCACTCACATATATGTTGTGGGGCCATCATCCAGTTGTTTTCTGATCCACAGGGGAAAAGACTCTCATTGATCACAGCTGCTGCTATTTGGATAAGTGGAGTAGGTCCAATACCTGGGGATTGCAAGACTTTCACAGTCTCTAAGTATCTCCTAAATTAGGAGCTGCATAGGGATCATGAATATCAAACAACCATGAATACATAACTCTAGGACCCTTATCACATTAAAAACAAACCCAGCAGGTCAATGGAGAGAAGTGCATTTCTCTTTCTGTTTCTGCATAATATTGAAGCACTTTCGTTCTCCTCCAGTTGTAAAGGCATGGAAGAGGGTTGTAAAAGTGTCCCTTTTACCATGCTGGAAAATCCATTTGGCAAAAGGGACATTTTTACCACCCTCTCCCATGCTGTTATGACTGGATGAGAATGAAAGTGCTTCCACATCATGCAGAAAGATAAACAAGCTTCTATTTGTTTGCTTACTGGGTTTGTTTTTAATGCGATAAGGCTCTTGGTTACTCATTCATGACTGCTTAATAGGATTCCAGCTTGTATTCATCTGGAGATCTTTTATTTTCTCCATTTTGATGCAATAAAAATGTTAGGGTAACCTTTTAAAAATTATACTCAGAATTAGTCTGCAGCTATATGTTTTTCTTAAGTTATAATTTGCTCCCTAATATTCAGACCATATAGACTATAATAAGACCTTGATGATTTATTTTGCAGTTAGTTTAGTTTGATAATTTAGTGTTATCTTAGAGACTTGTTGCTTCTACCTTTAATTCACTAGTTGAAACTCTTTTTTTGCTGTTACAAAACCTGTAAGAAGCCTGCAGCAAATTTTAACTCCCATTTGGTAAAGCTCTACACTAAGTATGAGTTTCCAAAGAAAACATGATCTCATCCATTTTGAAGCTTCAGGATAGTAGAATTGAAGCAGTCCTATAGTTTAATTGAAATCTAATGTACTTGTCCAATGCAGAAATGTCTCTTGACGTCCCATTACCTTACACAGAAGGGATGTAAATAGGCTCAAATCTTGCCAAAGCAATTTTCTGTAAACAAAGAACTTAAAATTATGGAAGTAAATAATGATGAGTTACATATTGAGTTCTCTGGGGTTGTTTCATTGACACCACATGTGGGAACCAAATGGAAACATTGCTTAATCGTGTGCCTGAGTGGAGTCTATATTCCAGTTTTGTCAGCACTTTATGGACTGCCTCATTTTGAGTTATACTAGCTATACTACCTTCTTTTCTTATTCTAAAATTAGGTCCACAAGGGGAATCCAGAATGGGCTCACCAGGTGCCACAGGCTCACGGGGACCACCTGGCCCACCAGGTCGTCCTGGTAATTCAGGTATCAGAGGTCCCCCCGGGCCACCTGGATACTGTGATTCATCCCAGTGTGCTAGCATTGCTTACAATGGTCAAGGATATCCAGGTAGGTTTTTTAGTACTTAAATCTTCATTGAATACTCCATTGAAATGTGGTTCAGTTTGAATACCTTTGTGGAGAGGGATCATACAGTAGAAATAAACATGAATTAAATTAAGAATTAAAGAGCCTGGTTGCTTAATACTCTAAATATTTCTAAGGGCCTCAGCAGATAACTAATAGAGTCGTCTCCGAGCCCTAGAAGAGGAGGGGCAGCCGCACGCGCGGCGCCCCTTCCTCTTCCCGAGGTTGCCCTCGGAGCTGCCGGCCCTCCGCACGGCCGGCACTCCGGGGTCAACCTCCCGCCGCAGCGAACTGACACGCTGCGGCGGAAAAGGCAGGGAAAGTGCACCCTACGCGTTTAGGATGCACTTTCCCTGTCTTCTAAAAGGAGCGCCAATTTGAAGCTCCTTTTAGGGACGCCGCAGGAGTGTCACAGTGCGGAGGCTGCGGTCCCGCGGCGCTCCGTCCGGCGGCGTCTGGGAAGCTCTCGTGTGCTTCCCCCCTAACTGATCCAGGTCTAGAAATAACCATTCTTATTGCTACTACAAACCATTTTTATGTTATTTATTAAACTGCCCCAATTTAAAATGTGTTTTTGTTTTAGGGAAAAAGTACTGATTATCTTTTAGAATCAGTTTACATCTAATACGTATAATTCTTGGAGAATGTTAACTTTACTTTTAGGATTTGAATGACCATTTTTCCTTCTTCTTCTTCTCCTTCTCTTCTTCCTCCTCCTTCCAACTCGCACCAAACTACTTCTTCTGAACAAGGTTGACCACTCATCTAAAGTAAATAAAAAAAGGACATGGTTGTTTGCAATTTCTCTCTCTGTTCTTCTGATTAATGTTGGGATTATCTATACAAAATTAGTACCTGAAATCTCATTTTCCAAGACCAAATGTCATTTTGTGATACAGTGCAGACAATGGGGTGGGTGGGTTGGGAAGAGAGAATAACCATCCTTAATTTGTGAGCTATGATCCAAAATTCATCCAAGAACAAGCAGTTTCAGACAATGGACTGCCAAGAAACAAAAATGCTGGATAGCTATGGCCACTGAGAAACAAAACTGTAAAAATTGGGAATGAAATTCAAAAGCCATATGCAACAAACCTAGGGCACCACTCAAGAAAGGAGTTCAGACCTACAGTATTGAGAACTAGTTTGTTTGCACTGTAGCACCTTATAATCCATAAACATGATATTGCTGTTGGTTATGTTGTTTGCCACTATCATAATGTGCATGTACGTGAGAATATATATATATGTGTACACACAAATTGATAGGCATAAAGTTGATGGATAGAACAAATTTGTCATGCAGAACTTGCACAAAATCAATAATTAATCTAAATTTAAAAATAAATGGAAAATATTATTGCAACGCTACCTTTGTGAGGAGCAGCCTGGTATACATATATAGATATATACATATAATTTAACCTTTGTAGATTGATTTAGATGGATGGAAAAAATATTTTTGCACAGCTGTTCAACCTTGAAAACTAACATCATCTTTGACCTGTTTCAGGTTCCGGCTAACACATTTTCTAAGTCACCAGTGCTGCTTACAGTTTGAATACAATGAAAATCCTGTTTCTGAGATGTTTGCGCACGTGCTTATTAGGAAGTGAATCAGTATGGATATTTCACCATAGATAATGATTAAATGAGTAATGTTGGCCACATAAGATGGACAGATTATCTTTTCTATACTTACTAACAAGAATAAAGGAGAAAGATGTGTTTCATTTGTTAAAGCAAGGGAGAGAACCCCAACCTCCACTTCCCTATTCTTCTCTCCAGCTCCATAAATAAAAAGTCACGAGAAATCTCAGTGGCAATGGAGGCTTATAGAACTACTAACAAAGGGATGTAACATCAAGTTAGATTTAACCTGGTGAAAGAGAACTGACTTAATGTAAATAGTAAACTAATTGTGGCTTGTAAATGATTTGTATGGGATTGTGTCCACTAAAATGAATTAACATCATTACATTGTGCTTTTGCATTAAAGCTGCTGCTGCTGCTACTATTGCTGCCTTTTCCCCACATGCTGTCATATCCTCTTTTCTCTCTTTGCTTATTGTTTCCATTCTCATCGTCACCTTATCTGATTTAGGACTTGGGCTTTTTTGTATATGTAATCTTATTACAAATGCACACAAAAAACAATTAACTTTGCTTCTGGTTTCCCTGCAGTGTTTGGTGTTCCTCCAGCACCAGCTCAATCTGATATAAGGAACACTGCCAGAAAATAATATTTATTCAGTATTGCCACTGGTGAATACTTTGTGTAGATATCAGCCACACCTTTTGAAACTATCTTTTTTTTT
>CM034701.1:268015823-268038764 GCA_020142125.1 Phrynosoma platyrhinos | reverse complement strand
GCAATGAGCTTACAGTTGTAAACCGCTTAGACATCCCATAGCGCGATAGAAGCAGTATATAAATGAAGCTGGTTTGCTTTTGCTTTGCTTTCTTGCCCTGCTTGGGGCTGTTTAAGGCCATTGGGGCCTAGTGAGTGACCCGTGGAGGGTCTTGTCTCTGCTTGGTACCTTGTGGCTGCTTTTTTCGTCCCTGCTTGGGGCTGGGTGAGGCCATTGGGGCCTGTTTATTGTCCCTGCTTGGGACCTTAGGGGCAGTTTTCAGCCCTGCTTGGGGCTGGTTATTTTAAAAGGGCCTGTGACTTCTGGGTGGTTAGTTGTCCCTACTTGGTGCACCATAAACAGCTTTTGTCCCTGCTTGAGGCACTCTAGTTACTGGGGTTTAATTGATTTAAAAGAGGAATCTCCCTCATTGGCCTTTCACTTATGAAGGGTTCTAGCCCTTAATTGGGATGTTATAACCCAGGGGCTTGGTCATTATAGACAAGGGAACTTTTGCCATTATGCCATGGAGCAAGTCCCAGTCCAAGCAGCATGCTGCATCTGCTGGATCTAGCACCGGTCAGTCAGCGCCTAAGCATTCGACAAAGGCCCAGGGTAGGGAGGATGAGATTGACAGTTGGGACGTACAATAAATAATAATAATAATAATAATAATAATAATAATAATAATAATAATAATAATAATAATAATAATAATAATAATAATAATAATAATAATAAAATTTATTTATGCCCCGCCCCTTTGAGGTCAATCGGGGCGGCTCACAATAAAAAATACAGTGCAATAATAAAAGCAAATTACATCCCATCCACCCCTTAAAAAGTTATTAAATCTATTACAAGTTAAAAGAAAACAAATTTAAAATGCCACTCAAGATTACTTGGTTGCAGCTGGTCAAAAGGATCATGGTGGACCTACAGGAAGTGCAACAATGATTACCAGGGACTGTCATTTTATGGCCCAATCTTTTGCCATGATGAAACTGGCCTGGTGAAAGGAAAGACTCTGCTATTAATGCAGCTCATCATTGGGTGAATAGCAGTGTTTTGAGGAGGTTGGAAGATTTGGGGGCATAATGTGCAATGCATGATGGGATTAGAGTTGATTTGGGTTCATCTCTCCCCCATAGGCTGTGATGTATACCTGGATTCCATTGTCTCTCATGTTAAATGGGTCCTTCGGGGGGGGGGGGTGCCAAGCTAGGCTGGCCCCCTCCTGTGGCGGGCAGGGACACCCCCCAGGGGATAATTAGATATCTGAACTTACAATATTTGGCCAGTTCATGGTGGACCTACAGTTAAGAGGGATGAAGGCTTTACATCATCAACTTAAAATTTTATTACATCAAAAATCTTAGTGATGACATCAAAATTTGGATGGGGGGATGATTTGTTTATATGTTTAGCAACTTGTGTGGGAACCTTCTTGACATATGCTTTGTTGTTGGTGTGACTTATCCCTGATGGCTTGAATTGATTAAGATGAAGATTACATCAGGTGTTATGGCATGCGCACATACACATGTGTCAAGAAGGAAATTATAATCAAGTTAAGAATTTTTGATGTAAAATTATTGTTTTAGAAATTTAGACCCTGTACAGATGAATAAAGTTGTGGCCATATTGTTATCCATAAAACAGCATTCGGACTTTGTGGCAGTGCAAAGCCTTCGACTATAAATGAGCCATTATTAATAATGTTGGTTCATTTCTTCATTAGAGGTGATAATGAAGAATGTCCCGGGTATGCTAACTCTCTCAAAAATCCAGAGAAGCAGGCCACTGTTATCTCTGTTTCTGGAGAAGGCTGATCTTGAGAAAAAGTCACTTGTTATATCATCGCAATTGACATCACCATTTCTCCATTTCTTACTGCCTGCTGCAGCAGCTATGGCTGACTTGATATTTTCATTGCTGCTACTTCATTTCTCTTGTTTTGTGGTTCAGTTTCTGGCTGACTTGAACTCTCTTTTTGCCTTAGGGATTCTAGCCTGATGCTTCTATTGTTCATTGTTCACATCTTTCATCCATATGTGTACTTCTCCACTTTCATTTGATACTTTCTTTCCCCTTAATTTGAGACATTAAGGGCATGTCGGGTTGAAGTTTAGTCTTGACAATTCTTTTTTAAATCATAAAAGTTCAGTGGCATGGTTTTAATAAGTGGTAGAGATTCAACAGAACATGAAAACAATGCACTTAAGTCTCCCAGAAGTCTATCTAGCCAAGATGGCCATTCCATTCGGAGAGTTGTAGTTAATATGTCAAAGTAATGAGAGTTTATTGTTATACAGTATTGCTATTACATTCAAACATTTGGGGTCCAAATTGTGACAGGAGTAAGCACTTTTAAAGGCAGTTGATTTCAGTGACCAAAAGTTAACATGTCTCATGGAACATGACTGTCAAGGACTAATGTGGTTGTTGGTTCATGTTAGCGATGAAGATTCTCAATTTCCCCCTTACTCAAGCAGTGTTGGGGAAAAGGAATGGATTTTTCTTTTCATAGTGTCAAAACACTCAGGAATTTCCCCTCACAAATGATGGGAAATTATGCAACTTTCCAGGAAAACTACACTTTTTTTCCCCCCCTGCAATTAAAAAACAACCCTACTTATTTTCAACAAACTTAAGACAGCTTTGCTTAGGACTGCACAACTTTCTGAAAAACACTTCCCAGTCACAAGTCTGCCTCCAACTAAGGCTCAGTTTCTTTTTGTTCAACTTTTTGAGAAAGCAGGAAAAGACAAGCCTGGACTTGAATACATGGATTGGATAATACCAGGGATTAATAAATAAATTCATGAATTGAATTTGGAGTATGCATAGTAATTGTTCTTAATTTGCAAGAGCAACAAACACAAACAGAGGCTGGATGGCCATCTGTTGGGGATGTTTTGATTTTGAGTTCTTGCATGGCAAGGGGTTGGACTGGATGGCCCTTGTGGTCTCTTCCAACTCTATGATTCTATGAAAAGGAAAGGTCTGCAGCTCCATCGTTGGGCTTCTGGAAGCTCTTGTACTTGCAATGAAAGATCATTCTAATTTCCTGCAATCTGGCAAGTTTTTTACCTAATGGAAATGTTGTGCATCTTATCATTCCCCTATGAAATCATTCCAATGAAATTGCCATATGATGAGAATTTAAAGAAAAGTTGAAAGGGCTACAGTGAGTGAGTGATACATACCTGTACAAACGATAATGCTTCTGTAATCCTTCTCTAAACCATGGAGGTATTTGGGCCTTGGGTATTTCTCCCACAGTTGCACAGTGGTACATCAATGCAACACATTGCTCTACTGCTGTCTCACACAGACACACCACAATATGTAGGGCTGGGCCAAAAACATCACCATCAACCATCAACATCACCATCACCATCACTCCACCTTTTTTTTACCCTAGTAAAGAAACCCAAACAATGGAACCAATGGAACTCTAGAGTAAATGTGCCATGCCTTTAGGAAGGTCAAGGATGTGAAAAGGAAGGGCAATTGTTGCATCATTTAATCTAAGTTGTGCAAAATGCAGAATGCAAAGGAAACTGCATCTCTAAGACCAACTGCAACACCATTGTTTCTGTCAATGTGCTATTGGGGGGGGGGATGGAAATACTAATGTGTGATACATATAAGTCCTCTGGACCTCCAAGTCCATCACTGTGATTCAGCTGGATCCTGTCCTGTCCTATCCTTCTCCTGGGGGAATTTGCAGGGGAATCCACCTCCCTTGATTTATCAACAATTCTGTGGACTTGCCATGGGGAAGTGAAATAAGTGGCCACTGTTTGGGTCAGTTGCCCAGCCTGTGCTGTTATGGTGAGTTTTTTCCAAGAAGGCACTGCCTTTGCTTTCCACTTTACTTGATCAGCTGTGCATGGGACAAATTTCTGCCATTTCTACAATTGTAGCAGCAGCAGCAGTAGCAGTAGTAGTAGTAGTTAGCTACCATCAAATCAATTTCAAACTCATGGTGACCCTGTGGATGAGACATCTCCAAGACCATCCTCTCTGCCCAGATCTTGCAGGCCCAGACATTGGGCCTCGGCAGACAACTAATAGAGTCATCTTGGAGGCCAGGAAGAGGAGGGGCAGCCGCATGCGCGGCACCCCTTCCTCCTCCTGAGGTTGCCCTCGGAGCTGCTGGCCCTCCGCACGGCTGGCGCTTCGGGGGCAACCTCCCGCTGCAGCATCCGGACATGCTGCGGCAGATAAGTCAGGGAAAGTGCGCCCTACGTGTTTAGGGTGCACTTTCCCTGACTTATGAAAGGAGCGCTGATTTAGCGCTCCTTTCAGAGGCGCCAACGGTGCGCCTCGGTGCGGCTGCCGCGGTCCCGCGGCGCACCGTCCCAGGGTGTCTCCGACGCCCTGGTCTGCTTCCCCCCTAGATTGTCTTCCTTGATCAAGTCTACCCATCTGGCACATCATCTTCCTCTCTTTCTACTGCCTTCCACCTTTCCTAACATTTTTGTCTTTTTTTATGATTTATTTTAACTCATGATGTTGCCAAAGTATGACAGCCTCAATTTAGTCATTTTTGGTTTCCAGAGAGATCTGGCTTGATCTGTTTTAGTATCCATTTGTTTGTCTTGTCATTCTCCCCAAGGTTATTTGTACTTTGGTTTCTCTTGGCTGCCTCTCACACACCTTGTTCCCCTAAGCTCCCTCTGCCTGTCACCCAGTTTCCAGTGCATATCATTCCTGTTAATTTGCTTGCCCATCAAAACTGTTATTCTCCCAACACCCTGACACCCCCTTTTCTTGGAGGTTTTTGGACACCTTGTGCCCCCAAACTCTCTCGGTTCCACTATTGTTTCTTGGAGTTGCTTAGGGAGCAAGTGGCACAAAACCCATTGTGAAAGAGTGCAGGACAGAAGAGCACCAACTTTGGTGGACAAAGCGATTTAGCTGAGATGAGAAGGGATGTCCCTGTGATGGTCCATTCACTGGCCATCCCTGCTGTCCCTCCAAATGCATTCAATATAATCTCAGATATCATGGAAACTTGCTTCTTAAGAAGCTGGATTTCTTTTCAGCAAACATTCTTTATTCATTGCTCTAGGGGCTTGTGGTATATTGATGACCTAGATTTAATGTTCCTGTTCTGTCCTTTCTCCTCACCAGCAAGCTATGCATGCCTTGATGCAGTTATTCAAATATAATCTTGGGTGCCTGAAGCATACTTCTGCAAGGAAGTACAAATATTTATTCATGGGATTTTCTCCCTGTGATCTTCTATTTATATATTTAGGATGGTGTATTATGTTTCCTTTTCTTTTGGAGTGGGGTGGGGTGCCTCATTGATTCAGATGTAACATTTTTTAAAAAACTGAATCACATAATGACCAAGATTGGAGCAGGCAGAGTGCTTGGCACATATGGGAACATCCTGTTCTGTGTGTGTAGCAAAGGGGTGGGAGGCTGGTTGGGCAACAGACAAGCCGTGGGCTGCATCTGCCCTCTCTCATCCATTTTTGTGGCACCCAGGGCCTCCTGCCAGCACTGTTCATTGATGCTGCAGATGCCAAGTTTGCATCCTAAATACAGGGGCATGGGTGGCAAACATTGTTTTAGCTTCAGAAGTGCCATTTTTCAAGACTCTGTGTACTTCCTATTTGCAAGTAGAACTGCACCTCTGGGGTGTAAATTACTTGCAGACAATATAAAACAGCCAGTATGGTGTAGTGGCTTGAGTGTTGGATTATGACTCAGTAGACCAGGGTTTGAATCCCCGCTTGGCCATGGAAACCCACTGGGTGACCTTAGACAAGTCACATTCTCTCAACCTCAGAGGGACGCACTGAAAAAAACAAACAACCCTCTGGAGAAATCTTGCCAAGAAAACCCCATGATGGACTTGCCTTAGGGTCACCTTAAGTTGGAAATGACTTGATGGCACAGACCAATGCAACAAATATAAAATGAAGCTTTAACATTACAAGAGCTGGTTTTCTTGCTACCAGGCTATCCACTTTTGCTGGAAAATCTGGAGCAGTGCAGAGTGGCTCCTATCAGCTTGGTTTTTCCTCCAAGATCCATGGAAGTGGCCTGCACTGATATAGAAGAGCATGACATAAATGGTAACTCTCACTTGCACGCATAAAAGAAAGCAAGGAGCCCCAACAGTATATACAGACTCTGAAGGCCTTTGCAGACTGCCAGAAATAGTGCACATTAAATTGAGGCACTTCCCTGGCTCAGTGCTAGGGAATCATGGGAACTGTAATTTATTGTGGCACCAGAGCTCTCCAACAGAGAAGGCTCAATGTTTCAGAAAAAAATAAATTCCCATAATTCCCTAGCACTGAGCCAGGGCAGTGCCTCAATTTAATGTGCACTATTTCTGGCAGTCTGCAAAGGCCCAGAGTCATATCCACACCATTAAAGAAAGGCTTATCTTTAGAGAAAGCCGGAAGCCAAGAATGTGGAAAGGATGCAGAGACAACATAGTGTGGTGTGTTTCTCACTGAGTGCTTGTGGTGACTAAAGAACAGAACAGTTATTTTAGGGCAGAAGGGGACAAAGGTTTGGCCTTGACAAATGGAAAAGAACCTTTGTTACATTAAAAACCAATTAAAAGCTCTTTGGTTCCAAATGGGAATGAACAGTTTCATTAGAAGCCTGTTCTCTGGCATCTCCTGTTAAAGGCTACAGCTTGTCCAGTAGCTTATAGAAGCTGGATGACAGTTGTCCTTCAAAAATGTAACTTTTCCAAGCTTAATAATCTCTGTATTTGTGTACATGTACAAATACATGGATCTTTGATGTGGAAGAAAGGCTACCAAGGACATCTTTATTCATACAGTCATCCTTAAAAGAAAACCCAAGATATTATCAGATGTATCACATCACCACAGCTGAGCCCAGAAAGACAGGTCTCCCCCACAAATCAGTCCTCCCAGGAACATTCAAGACCATCAGAAGTCCTGTCCTCAGGAACATTCTCTGACGTCAGAAGTCCTGTGTTGCAGTGGGGTCAGAGAAGGACGGGCAACGGCTGTACTGGTCTCCAGACTTCCTGCCACACATCTGTTGCAAATCTGTACCAGACCTGAAGCAGGCATATATGAATCAGCTCCCATTGAAACCAACAGGAAGAAATTCCAAAAATATTTGTGGGTATCATAAAATATACTCATTTTAAAAAGCCAGGGAGGAAAAAAGAAGAAGGAAAAACACCACCCCTAATTCACTTTGCCTTAATGGCACAGGCCTAGCAAGACTCTGCATTTTCTGGAGCATCTGAAGTCTGCAAAGCTTGGAAATTCATTTTTCTACAGATGCCAGACTCTCCAAGCCAGTAGTGCCACTGGCTGGGGGATTCTGGGAGATGTTGTCCAAAAGGGTAACTTCTCCAGCTCCTGGGAATTGGAGCTCTCTGCCCCAAGTAGGGGTGATCTGTTGGGCTGGAATCCTGTTGCTACTTTCCTGGAGATAGAAGCCCATTGGATTCAAAGGAGAGTGGGTATTGGATCCCATGTCAGTAGGGTGATGAACCACTTAGGATTTACTCTAAAGGAGCTCTTCAAAATGCCAAATCTATTTTTGGGATTGGGGTTGGCACCTTCAATGGCACCTTCAAAACCCACAGAATATTCATTGCTCCACTGACATAGAAGTCAGCAGCTGCCACTGAGTCAATGGACTTGCTTCTGAGTAGACGTCCAAAGGACTGTGTACAATAGAGTTTTTGATGAGGAGAATGATAATCCAAAGTTAACATGCTCTGAGTCACTGAACTTTAAGGTAGTTCCTTTTGGACTTGCTTTCTTGATTAGCATCAAAGTCCTTATTTAGGCAGGAAACATATGTTTGGTCTGCCTGTTTTCTGGCTCATCTCTCTCTCTCTCTCTTTCACACACACACACACACACACACACACTTTTGTGGAGAGTGGAAATGTCAGACACAAAATTACACCCTGTACTGTAAAGGGTTGTCTTTTGACATGTGTTTGGCTCAATAGTGGGCAAATGAACCAACCAACCACATAGCCAGCTTTTAATTTTGTGGAACTCTTGGTTTGCCCTGTCTCTTTCATTCAAAGTCCCACAGCCAGCGAGACCCAAAATCCCTGACACTTTTCCATGCAATCAGTACAGTATTATTTTAACATAGACAACCATGACATATATTTTACCAGAGCTTGGAAAAGCCACCGTTTGGACTGCAGTTTTCAATGAACCAACATGGATAACCCTCAAGAACCTCCACTGCCCTTCCTATAGGAATTCTCGCTGTTTTACTCCTTGCCATATTTTTTGTTATTTTTATGATGTTTTTATTTATATGATGTTTTAATTGAATGTTTGATTTAATATCTTTTTAAGGGGGATGGGTATTGGTTGTGAATTTTATATGATGTAATTTTTTATCATCTGTAAGCCACCTCGATTGGTTTCAGAGGGATGGGGTATTAAATAAAAATTATTATTATTATTATTATTATTATTATTATTATTATTATTATTATTATGTTTGCTTAGGATTGTGGGGAGTTTTATTCCAAAAAGTAACTTTCCCAATCTCTTAACAAACCAGTGCACTGTGAGCTTGTGGGACTTGTGAACCTACATTTACTGAACTTGTTTTTTGGCTTTGGTAGAGGAGGAAAGTGGTATTCCTTGCCTAAGAAAACCATATGGAAAATTCATAGCATCACCATAAGTCAAAAGAGAACTTCACACACACAAGAATTAGAATTAAGCATTGTCATGGTGTAGTGGTATGAGTATTGGATTATGAGTCTGGAGATCCAGGGTTCAATTCTTTGCTCTACCATAAAACCCATTGGGTGACCTTGGGCAAGCCACATGCTCTCAGCTTCCTTGGAAGGCAATGGCAAACCTCCTCTGAAAAAATCTTACCAAGAAAATCCAAGATGGGCTCACCATATGTCAGAAACTATTTGAGCTGCAGGTGTTGTGTGCCTACACCTGCAGCTGTTACTGATCCACTGTATTCAGCACCTGAAACGATAGACCTTTACATTTTCCCAAATAACTTACAAAATATTTTCAAAAGATTAAATAGTTGTCTGTGCAGCTTTATGTATTACTCTTCTTCTTGCCTTATTCAGTGTTTGTGCCTTCATTGGTAAGTTTTATGCCTTGTTGACCTCTACCAGACAGAAATACAATTCAACCCATACCCAGTGCAGAAATGCAGTCTCTGCTGGGTTGTGAAACCCACGGTGAGTGAATCTTGGGCAGGACACACTCTCTCAGCCTCAGAAGATGGCAATGGCAACCCCCCTTTTTAAAACTTACCAAGAAACCCTTGTGATAGGGTCACTAGAAACAACTTAAGGCACAGAACACATGCCAAAGTGACACTCTCTCAACTTCAAAGGACAGCAATGGCAACCCCCCTCTTTAAAACTTGCCAAAAAAACAACCCATGATAAGATCTCCAGATACAACATAAGGCAACTTAAGGCACAGAATACACTCCCACATCCCAAAGTGACACTCTCTCAGCTTCAGAGGGTGGCAATGGCAAACCCCCTCTTGCCAAGAAAACCCCATGATAAGGTCGCCCGAAACAAAGGCACACAACACTCCCACACCCCTCCACCTCCTCCTCCTGCAACCCTTCTCCATTCTTCTTCTTCCTCCTCCTCCATGCCGCCCCGCCACGTGCCGGTTCCCTTTTCCTCCTCCTTCCTTCCTCTTCCCACCCTTCTCTTCCTCCTTCTCTATGTCCCCCACCACCGCCGCCACCTCTAGTTCCCTCCTCCTCCTCCTCCTTCCTTCCTCTTCCTATCTTTCTCTTTCTCCTCTTCTTCCTGCATGCCCCCCCCCCGCCACAGACCTCCTCTGAGCAAACCTTGCCAAGAAACCCTCACGATAAGTTTGCCTTAAGGTCATCATAAGCTGGAAATGACTTGAAGGCATACAGAAATAAACAACTACCCCAATCGCAAGGCACAGGACTTCTGTCTGGAAGTGGCAGGACTTCCAGCTGGAATGGTGGCGCTCCCAGCCAGCTCCTTGCAGCCCCGTTGTATCAGGGCAAACTGGGCCAAGACAAAGCGCCAGGCTGCGGGTGCACACCCGCACCCACCCTTCCACTGTTGACTGCTGTGCCCTGGCAGACTGAGCTGCATACCAGAAATGGCACTCTTGCCATGGGTTCACCAACCAGGATTTCCCTTTTGCAAAGAATTTAAAAGTAAATTCAAAATAAAATTGTTTCAGTTCTTGCTTAATTTACTATTCACTACTAGGCTTGATTAGAAAGTGAATATCATCACAGCTGGAAAGACTGTTCAGACTGAGCCACCACAAAGATACACAAAAGGGGGACATCATAGTTGAGGGGTGAATTTGCCCTCAACCATGAATAGAGCAGGTGGCAGCCCATTGGATTTAAGGAGGAAAGGAGAAGTTGTTTTCAGAATGTAAACATAGAGCTGTGTTGGTCTATAGAATTAATATGTATAGACATTTTGTAGCACTGTTGAGAAAAGAAAGAAGTTTGTAGCATGAGCTTTCATAGACTTTAGTCTACTTCTTCAGATGCTTATGGTGGAGTGGAAGCCAGGGACAGAAAGGAGGGCAGGAGTTTAACTCAAACAAACTGAAAAGGGATTTTAGCATGAGCAGAACCCATGATACTGCAAAGAGCTCCCCACAAGTAGGTCCTTAGGAATGACATCCCATTGTTTGCACTTGTTGAAAAAGAAGATATCCATCTGTATTTGGGCAAGTTCCTTGAAGAGGTTGATGGATTTTCACTTTGAGCCAAATGAAATTCTTTCTTTTCTTTTTTCATTTTTTCAGTTAGTCTCATAGTTTCAGTTACCATGCTGAAAATGGGAAGCGATAAACTCTTTCTCTCTGTGTTCATCTACACTGTATATATAATGCAACTTGACATCACTCTAAGTAGCTTCATTTTATGGAATAGTGGGATTTGTTGTTTTACAAGATCTCTAGACTTCTTTGCCAAAGAGTGCTGGTCCCTCACAAAACTACAAGTCCCAGGATTCTGTAGGATGGAGTCATGACAGTTAAAGCCATGTTAAACTGCATTTTTTCTACCTTGAAGATGGAGGCCCCCTCTCCCTTTAGATTATCTTGAAACCATATCTAATTTAGATTATAATTGGCATGATTTTTTTTTTTACAATCCACTACATCCAGCATGAGACCCTTTCTTTCTTTTTATACCAACCTACCAATAAGTGTCATTGAATGATGTGACTTCCTAAACTTCCATAACAACATGAATCCTTGCATTCTCAAAAATTAAGCTGAAAAGTCCCAGACAGTAAGAAAATCACTGGAACAAACTTGTTCAGTGATGCCTGATGTTCTTTCTTTCCTTCTTGTTTGGGAGGATGTAAGAAGAATGGTTTGTAGTTTGGTACTGCGTCTGGGCATGTAGGCAAGAATTTAATACTGTAGAAACAAATTAAGAATTTCATTCTCAATATAATTGTGGGTAAAATCAACAATCTGGATAAGGTCTATAGAGATTCAAATTAACATGAGCCTCCTAAATAACCACAAATGACACATTTGTAGATTTTTATTTCATAGCTTGTTTTCCATTGTATATCTGATAATCCCTGAGAATCAGATGAAACTAAGTACGCATGTAATGTAATGTAATTTTAAAACAAACATTACATATGTCCCATATACTATAAAGTATGTAATTTTTCTTCTATGTGTCTTCCTAACTTCTTTCTTCTATTTCTTTCATCTATCTTTTTGTCAAATTCCTTAGTTCATCACTCTGTACCAATTCTTCATCTGTTGTTCATCTCCTCTTCCTGTTATTTAGTCTTATTTTTAACTCAAATTTTTTTATATTTTCCTACATACTCTTTATAGCAAAAAAAAAAAAAAAAAACATTTCAAGTAAAATACAACATAATACCACAATCTTATTTCAAGAGCTCCTTCTTAAAACATTAATCAGTTATTATTAGAGCTTCACTTACCCCTTTATCTTTATTTGGTTGCTTTTGCTGGCTAGATATTCTAGATTGACTAGATTATCTAGTTTTCTTCTATTGTCTTTGTCACATATTTCCATTCTTTTCCCCATTTTTCCATATCTTTTTTATTTAATATCACTGTTAACCTATCCATTTTCTTCATTTTGTATATTTTATTTTTCCAATCTTCAACTTTTGGTGAGTGTTCTTTTTTTCCAATTCTTTGCAATTAAGATTCTAGCATTTGAAATTAAATATAGTATAATCCTCCAGTGTTTCCCTTCTCCCCTTTCCCCCAACACCAATGTTATAGTTAATAAATATAATTCAGGTACTAAATCTCAACATTTTAAAAATTATTTTATGTATCCTAGTCCAAAAATTCTTTATTTTCAAACAACCCCACCTCATGTGTAAAAGTGAACCTTTTTCCTTTTTGCATCTCCAACATTTGTTGTTATTTAATCTGAATTTTTTATTTAGTAAAAGGGGCATGTAGTACCATCTATTAGCTATTTTAAAATAATTCTCCTTCAGGTCCTGTGATTCTGTAAATTTGTTTTTTTTTTTCCTCCAGCTCTTTCCCATTTTTCAAGTTCACTATTGTGCCCCAGTTCTTGAGCTCATTTTATCATCTGTTTCTAAGCTTCTTTCAGTAATATTTTAAAAAAATATATTAATTTTCTTTTTCTCCAGTGCCTTTATTATTCTATTTCATTTTCTTCCTCTTCAAAACCTGTTATTTTAAGGACTTCTTTGAACTTCTCTTTTATTTGCCAATATCCCATCTAATGTAATTTCTTATCTTTGTTTTCTAGTTCTTCCCTTGTTTTAAGTTGTTTTACCCCTTTCTTCATGACTTAAGATTTCTTTATATTTTATTAATTTTTTATTCCCTCCCCCCCCATCATCCAAAGGAATCTTTTTATAAAATTTTGTTTTGGTATTAAACCAGTTTTTTTAAATAGTGCTTTCCTTAAAATAGGATTGTTAAATTCTTTGTTTATTTTATGTCTCTCATACCAAATGCATGCATGCCAACCATATCTTAAGTTGTGTTGTTCTATATTTAGTGTATTTGAGTTTTTTTTAGTTTTATCCAATTTTGGACCCAGAGTACAGTTGTTGTCATATGATATAAATATAAATCTGGCAGAGCCATCCCCCCCCCCTCTTTCTATTGCGTCTTTTAAGTTGTTCCACTGAATTCTCGCTTTCCTTTCCTTCCATTTTTTGGAATTTTTTAAAGTTATTTTTTCCATTGTACAACTTCTGTTGAAGAAAAGAAACTTTAATTTAGGGAGTATATTCATTTTAATCGCTGCAGTTGTGTCAGATAGTGACAGATTTAGCTTATTCCATTTATTAAGCTCTTTTTGAATCTCTTTCCATAAAGTAATATAGCTGATTTCAGGCTTTGGTTTCACAACAAATGCCAGTTCTCAGAATTCCATAGCATGGAGCCCTGGCAATTAAAGTGATGTCAAACTGGATTATTTCTGCAGTGCAGATGCAGCCTAGGACTTTCCTGTTTTTCAGTAAACTTTTAACTCTCACTTCTTCTTCTGTCTCTGTCAATTCAAATTGCTAAACTGTTTCACCCTCTTTTTTTCTGCTGTATTGGCTCATCTAGAAATGAGTAAACTTTTCCAAGTTGTGACTGGTATTACCTTCCAAAAACTTATCAAGGGACCATCCTCTGCCATTACTTTCTCATCAATTAAACATCAGCAATATATCATCTTGACATATTAGCAGGCAATCAGTCCAACAACAGCTTGTCTAACTGCCCTAACAATATTGTTTATTTCTTTATTCCCCATATTACTATCTCTGTGTGTCTCTTGGATTTTGCATGCTTAGAATCACCCAGCATACATTTGTTGACTCATTTACACTTTTTAATCACTCTCCAATAAGAGAAAGCAGATGGATGACTCACTTTTTCCATGGGCATCTGTGTGAATGTCTAAATGTAATCCATATTCATGAATCTTAATATAAATTCAGACATACTGGATTTAAGCTTGACTTATTTATTTTATTATAGCTTTTCTCAACAATCAGAGATGTTAAGGTGTTACAAGGATAGTGATGAGTTATGTTAAATACTGTTACAGCTAAAACTGAAAGTTTCTAGAAAATGTTGTCCTGGAGGAAAACAATGCTTTTATCTTTACTTGTGAAGTGTGTGAAATGTTCTCAGTATTGCAGTTGTTCAGGTTTAAGCATGATTTGTATGGCATAGTGGTTTGAGTATTGGACTATGACTCTGGAGACCAGGGTTCATTTCCCACCTCAGCATGAAACTCACTGGGTGACCTTGGCCAAATCACATGCGCTCAGCCTCAGAAGAAAGCAAAGGCAAACTTTCTCTAAACAAGTTTTGCCAAGATAACCCTGTGATAGTTTCACCTTAGGGTTGCGATTTATTTGCCTTAGGCACACAACAATCGGAATCACTACTACAGAAGCAATGTGGTGTAGTGGTTTGAATGTTGGATTAGGACTCTGGAAGACAAGAGTTCAAATCTCACACAGCCACAAAAACCCTTTGGATGTCCTTGGGCAAGTTACACTCTCTTAGCCTCAGATTAGGGCAATGGCAACCCCCCTCTGAACAAATCTTGCCAAGAAAACATGAAAGCATCACCATAGGTTGGAGTTGACTTGAAAGCACATCACAACAATACCGCAGAGCCATAGAATCACAAAATCTTAGGGTTGGAAGGTGCTGAAAGGGCCATCTTGTCCAACCATGTGCCATTCAGGAACACTCAACCAAAGCACTCCTGAAATATGGCTATCCAAACTCTGTTTAATGACTTTCAAAGAAGGTGGGCCCACCACCCTCTGAGGCAGTCTATTCCACTGTCAAACCTATTTTGCAGTAAATAAGTTCTTCCCAATTCTTACATGGAATCTCTTTTCTTGGAATTTGAATCCATTGGTTCATGTTCTAATTTCTGGAGCAGTAAGAAACAAGCTTGCTCCATCTTCTGCATCTCTTGAGCTATCTACACATGTCTATTGTGTCACTTCTCAGAAAGCACAGTGTCAGTGCCCTTTCACAAGACATAGAAATACATCCAGAGGCAATACCTCTATTCAATTTAAACCAATAATTTAATTATTAAAATCTTATTAAAATTATTAAGAAAAGTCTGCATGCACTGAGTGGCTGTTTTTATACAATGGTTCTGAAACAGCTGGCTCTACAAAGGGGTTCTACTCTGGAGAATGTTTGAGGCAAACCAGAGGAAAACAACAATATTGTGTGAAAATCCATGTAAATGTTTGCCAGAATGTTAGCTACTAACTCTTGCAAAGGAGGAAGTGGTTTTACTTCATAGCTCCTTGGTTCATTCCTTGTAGTTGTTTCTCTTCAGCTGACATACAGTGTGTTTATACCTCATATGTATACAAGCTTGAAACCATTTTGTCTCACGTTTTTCACAGTATCCAACAAAAACAAACAACATACTTTGGATCCTACTACACTTACAAATGTCAGCTGATTCTGCCAAAAAGGGAGAGAGAGAAAAATATAGCCATGTGTGAATTTTCCTCATGGGAATTATGTTCTGAAACAAAGTAAGGGGGGATGCAGATGGCAAAAAGTGCCATCTTCAAGCCCAGGAAGGGGAGGGGCAGTTGGATGCCAGGTGCCCCAACCCCTTCCTGAAGACGTCATTGGAGTGCCCACTGTTGTACATGGCAGGCGCTCTGATGATGGCCTTCCGGCTCAGTGTCCAGACATGCTCGGCTGGAAGGAGTGAATAAGAGGTGCCTGGCGCCTCTTCCGGCATCCCTTTTGGCTCCTCTGAAAGGAGCACTATTTTAGTGCTCCTTTTCAGAGGCACCATGAGGGTGGATCGGGGCCAAGGCATGGGGCAGCCTCGGTCCCAATCCACAGCTTCTTGGGGCAGCCCATGGCCACCTGTCTGTAGAAGCCCTGTGTCTGGGCTGCAGTAGTCCTACATGAAGCTGCCCTCTATCCAAATCACTAAAGCAAATTTTGAAGTAGTGAGTGTATGTGCATGCAGTCACACACATATGTGCTCTGATTTAAAAGAAGGGCCCTTTTTCACCACCACAGAAACTGAAGCAATGAAGGCAACAATAATGGCAGGAAGGGTTGCTTGTGCAAACATGGCTGACATGGACAGGGAACCATGGCCCTTGGGCTACATGCCACTCTTAGCTTACAGATTCAGTCGAGGACTGGGAAGACCCAGGTTCAGATCTCTACTTAGGTGAAGATAATTTGATGACTTTGAGCTAGTCACTATGACGATTATCACACTAGACTTTAAAGCTGATATTAAAGCTAGACAATAGTACCTTTGGCAATACTTACTGCATGACGTCGACTCCATCTCATCACTGTTTTGCCTTTGTGGTGTTGTTAGAGCAGAGGTAGGCAACCTTTCCCCTTTAAGGGCCGAGGGACTTCAGCTCCCAGAATCCCAGGAGCTACTGGCTAACATGGGACTATTGGCCAATATGGCTGAGGCTTCTGGGAGCTGAAGTCCCTCGGCCCTTAAAGGGGAAAGGTTGCCTACCCCTGTGTTAGAGCATCCCTTTTCATTGATGGGGAAAACCATAAATTGTGCTGCTATCCCATTAGGCCTCAGGTACAATAAGTTACTCCAGGTGTAGTTCCAATATTGGGTTTTTCACATGATGTCACCTCCTCCTTTCTCCCTCTCCATCTGCATCAGCCCTAAGTCTTCCAGGAATGTGAGACCAAGACATTTTTCTCCCTAAATCAGAGCAACAAATGGCACCACCACTAGCTCACTCAACCAAGTCAAGGTGCAGAGTATCTGAAGCCAGTCAAACCCAGCTTGTTTGGGGCAATTAGCTTACATTTGTAAACTGCTTAGAGACTGCATAGCATGGTATAAAGTAGTATATAAATGAAGCTGCACTGAAAGGGTAAGGAAGAGCTATAGCACCAGCTCTTAAGGTGGCCTTTTGCTGCCCCTAAAAGGAACGACATTTTGCCACTCTTTTCAGGGCCACAAAACAGAGGATTGGGGCTGTGGCATGGGTTGCGGTGGCCCCGATCTGCCACTTCCTGGGGCGGCTCTGTGCCACCCATCTGCAGAGGCCCTAAGTATCTATTGCTTGAAACATCTTCTAAATAAAGTTCTGTTATTGTTTTAGTAAAAGCTTGTTTATGGCTTGATTGAATATCCATGCTACTGACAGTCAAAGTATTTTACAGCATAGTTAAAGTACACCCCTGACATTTATACAAGAGTGAAGCAGTTTCACAAATAGACTGGAAGTCACAAGAAAAGTAAGAGCCTTTGCAGACTGCCAGAAATAGTGCAAATTGAGTCCACTCTAAGGGTTAGGGTTAGGGTTAGGGAATCATGGGAACTGTATTTTATTGTGGCGCCAGAGCTCTCTGACAAAGAAGGCTCAATGTCTCAGGAAAAAAAAAACAATTCCTATGACTCCCTAGCACTAACCCTAACCCTTTAGCCACCCTGGGAAGTGGAAGATTGGGGCCAAGGCTGCCCCACATCTCGGCCCCAATCCACCTTTCTGGAGCCTGGGAAAGGAACGCTAAAATAGCACTCCTTCCTCAAGCCCCAGAAAGTGCACTGGAAGAGCTGTCGTGTGGCTCTTCTACAGCAATTCCAGCTCAGCCGTGCAGAGGCTGGGCTGGGAGGATGTCATCGGAGCACTCACCATGTGTAATGGTGGGCGCTCCGATGACGTCCTCGGGAAGGGGTTGGGGCATCTGCCGTCTGGCTTCCCTTCCCTTCCCTGGCTCCAAGAGCCCGTCTTTCTCTGAAGATACTAAACTGCCTTTATCAGTCTCCTCTCAGTCTGAGTAACAGCCTCTTCTGAGTGAGGTTAACAGCCTCTTCCTACTATACCCAAACGATAACCAGTTAGGATATGATTTAGTTTGTTATATATTTATTTGTTAAAGGGCCTCTACAGACAGGTGGCCGTGGGCTACCCTGAGAAGCTGTAGATTGAGACCGAGGCTGCCCCATGCCTCAGCCCCGATCCACCCTTATGGCACCTCTGAAAAGGAGCACTAAAATAGCGCTCCTTTCAGAGGAACCAAAAGGGATTCCAGAAGAGGCGTCGGTTGCCTCTTCCACGCTCCTTCCAGCTCAGCGTGTTTGGACGCTAAGCTGGAAGGACGTAATCAGAGCGCCCGCTCTGTGCGACGGCGGGCACTCCGATGACGTCCTCAGGAAGGGGTTGAGTTGCTGGCATCTGGCAGCCCCTCCCCTTCCTGGGATTGAAGATGGAGCTTTTCACCATCTGCCTGCCTCGGCAGACAACTAAAAGAGTCGTCTTCTGGGCAGGGAAGAGGAGGGGCAGCCGCACGAGCGGCGGCCCTTCCTCCTCCTGAGGTCGCCCCTGGAAGCGCCGGCCATCCGCATGACTGGCGCTTCCGGGTTGCCCTCACGCCGCGGCAGCCGAACGCGCCGCGCCGTTTGAGCCAGGGAAAGTGCACCCGCCGCTTTTGGGGTGCACTTTCCCTTAAATCTAAAAGGAGCGCCAATTTGGTGCTCCTTTTAGATGCGCCGCAGGAGTGCCGCGGTCCGGAGGCTGAACTCCGGCGGCGTTCCGGACCAGGGCGTCTCCGATGCCCTGGTCTGCATCCCCCCTGCATCCCCCAAAGTCATTATTATTTGTTTTTTAAACTACAAACTGCATGTCTGTTGTTTTTTGGAGTAAGTCTTTATTCTTTAAGAAGGCAGAATTAGAATAAATGGTCCTCCCCACACTTTTGCTGTTTCTGCTGATGAACGCTGAACTCTAACAAGTTTAACTTTCATACTTGCATATTTTTGTTTCTCTTCTCAGGGAAACTCAAACTGCACTCCAGAAAACCATATAACATAGATAACTATATTATCACATTTGCAGAGAAATTACACACATTAAAAATGCCAAATATTTTTGAACAATATGCCTTAAAAATGAATAGAAACCAGTAATGCTAAAATCTACAGCTTATGTTTATATTGCCACTTTTTATAACTTTTTAAGCCATTCAGAATATGTAGCAGATTGCTGTTTCCACAGCAAGGATTAAACACATTGGCAAGTAATAGTATTTCCCTCAACAGTACTCAGATTGTCTAGAAACTGGTCATCTAAACATCCCAACACCAAAACTATGGAATCATATACATTAGTAAAACAGCATGTAACATCATTTTAATTCTTGAAAGACTCCTGGTGTCAGGGAGGCAATAAGCCTGAAGCCTGAGATCATCAGGAGAGACTCTTCTCTCAGTCTCACCACCATCACAAGTATGATTGGTGGGGACACAAAAGAGAATCTTTTTGGTGGCTGCCCCAGACTCTGGAACTCTCTTCTCAGGAAGATCAGAGTGGCCTCCACCCTGTCGTCCTTGTGCCAGTAGTCTTTTTATTTAGAGAGGCTTGTAAGTTTTTAAAGTTTTTAAAGAACAGAGTAGAAGGAGCTGTATTGTTTTAATTGTATAATAGGGCCTCCACATTTCCAGCTTTGACTTTTGTGGATTTGATTAATTGCAGATTTGATTAATATGTTCCCTCTAGGTCCTCCAGCACTTCTCTGCCAGAGGTTGACTATAAAGTCATGATGGAAGAACTAGATATTCCTTGAAAGAATACTTCTCTAGGCAATTGTAGGTCCTCCAGCATGATTCTATGGTCAGCTTTTGGTGGATGTTAACTATAGAGTTGCACTGGAACACCTAAAGATTCCCAGAGAGGGGTGTTCTCTCAGGTTAAAAAAAAGGGAGGGATTATTTGCAGGTTTTCCACTTTCATGGGGGGTTTGTGCCCCTAACTCTAGAGTATATTGTGGGCCCACTGTACTATTTTTAAGAGCTTTTATCTTTTAAAATTGCATTTTATTTTTAAATGTGAGATGGTTTAATATTGTAATGGTTTAATTCTATTTTAATGGTCACTTTTTGTATGTTTTCAATTATAATGTTCTTTTAAATTGTGAGCTGCTTTGAGTTCCGATTTAAGGGGAAAAGCTGGGAGAAAGAAGAAGAAGAAACAAGCAAACTGTTAGTGACATAGGGGAAATGCAGACGGGTGGCTGTGGGATGCCCTAAGAAGCGGAGGATTGGGGCCAAGGCTGCCCCATGCCTCGGCCCCAATCCACCCTTTCAGCGACTGGGAAAGGAGCGGCAAAATAGTGCTCCTTTTCCAAGCCACGGAAAGGGCTCCGCAAGAGCCGCTATGCAGCTCTTTTGCGCCTCTTTCAGTACAGCTTGTAAAAATGCTGTGCCAGGAGGATGTCATCAGAGCACTCACCATGTGCAACGTCTGCAGAGCCCCATACTCAAGCGCAAGTCTATCTTATGTCTGTGTATGTCTGTTTTGAGTCTTTGGGGGGATGCAGACGGGCGGCCCTGGGCTGCCCCGGGAAGCAGAGGATCAAGGCTGAGGCTGCCGGACACCTTGGCCCTAATCCTCCCTTTTGCCGTCTGCAAAAGGAGTGCTAAAATAGCGCTCCTTCCGCAAGCTGCAATAGGGGCACCGCAAAAGGCATGGCGTGCTTCTTTGGCATCTTTTCCGGCTCAGCGTATGTGGACGCTGAGCCGGAAAGACATCATCGGAGCACCCGTCATGTCCATGTGACCACTCTTGCTCACTAATGTCACCCAATTGTGCATGAGAGAGGGTCAGCCAAGTGGAATCTGGCTTGCAATATCAAGCTAGCCCCTGTTTAAAGTAGTTTTTAGAGAAATTAATGTTGGAAAGGTCTTGAAGAAGAGGGAACCATTGACACAATGTTGTACTTAACAGGATAACATGCAGGTCCAACTCTTTGGCTGCTTCCTAGCAGCCCTCATGCTGAGCCACATTATCACTCTTTTGTCTATTTGGTCTTGACTGTATAATTCCTTAATATGGTCTTGTTAATAGACTACTTCAGTGCAACATGGGAGTGGGAAGCTGATGGTGACAATTTGATCATCTGAAATCTGACAATATTTTTTGAATCCCAAGCATCTTAAGAAACTCAGAAATATGAGCAAAAGGAAAAGGAGAAAGTAGTGTTCATGGACGTTTCTGAGGTAATTATAGCTCTACAGGAATTCCAGCAGTGTTTTTATTAACTAATAGCTACCATCTACAATATGAGTAATAGTGTTCAAATAGAAGAACAGTTATTAGTGGTCAAAGTGAGAAGTGTGGTTGCTGCTTCCGTGATTATTACATGGGAACTAGAACTGGAAGGGTGGAAAAGAGGATTCATAGAAAGCATTTCCTTGACCAACTCCTTGTCATTATCACCTGTGGCATTTAGTTACTCCTATAATTGTAACATATGTATATGAAAGTGGGGGAGAGGACAGTGGATCCTTAGTGTCTGCTAGAGTTTGGTTCCAGAACCCTCTGTAGATACCAAAATGGACTCTCAAGTATCAGTGGCATAGTGAAATGGTGTCCCTCATATATAAAAAAGCAAAATCAAGCTTTGCTTTTTGGAATTTTTTAAAATATTTTCAAGCCATGGATGGTTGAATCCATGAATAAAGAATTTGTGGATATATAGAGCTAACTGTATTTTCTTTCTACCACTTAGAAGTCCATCTAGGTATAATTTATTATATAATTTATTATACCTAGATGGAATTATATAATTTATTATATAATTTATTTATATAATCTATTATATAATTTATTATATAATAAATTTATATTTATATTTATTATATAATAAATAAATATAAAATAAATATTTATAAATATAAATATAAAATAAATATAAAATATAAAATATAAATATAAAATAAATATAAAATATAAAATATATTTATTATATAATAAATAAATATAAAATAAATTTATATTTATATAATTTATTATATAATTTATTATACCTAGATGGACTTATTATACCTAGATGCCTATATATTGTGTAGGCATGCTGCATATACACTAAGGGCCTTCTTGATGACTTCTACCTGGCCGTGGAAATTTCTCCCACACAAAGCCAAGAAGTTCTTTGTTCTTTTTCTTCTGGCAGTGCTATAGATCTATATTTTGGGAAGGAATTACATGGCAAATGAATCCTTTCACTTATTCAGTTCACAGTAGCTTCCTGGAACTTGGTTAATATGAGCAGTCAAGTGTCGTGTTTAAGGAGAAATTTAAAAAATAAAAAAGGGAACAAGTTTAAAGAAAGATAAAAGAAACTGTTTTTGAGGGTTTAATGTATTTTGTTTTTTGGTGCTGTGACTGATTTGGTAATAGGTCTGGAAGGCAACTTTTATGATCCGATGAACACTACTTAATAAAAAAGATAAATGAGACAAAGTGGCCATTACAAAATTTGTTTCCTAAAGTAATGCTTTGGGATAACAGCCAAATGGTCTCATTGTCCCAAAATGTGGTAGTTTTCCCCAGGCATTGTGTTTTTCAGTAAAAGGATAATAATGTTGCCTTTATTGTCACTGCTTCCAGAAACTTGTTACAAGTGATGAGGGGGCTGTAGAGACTGGCACTTTAGGCTGGCCTGGGAGTGGAGTGGGGGCATGGTGACTACATGCCAGCCACCCCAACTCCACCCTGATGCCGCTGTCACACCACCCACCCAACCAGATGACGGCTGGCGAAAGGGCATATATTTGTTGCAGTGTTTAGATGCACTGCACCAAAGAAATGCTAAAAAGCCACCGCTACCATGGCAAGGGCAGCTTTTTGCCACTCTAAAAAGGAGATGCATTTTGCCAGCTCTTTTTAGAGTGGCAAAGCACCAGATTGGACCAGATTGGGGTGTGTGTGACATTATGTTTTCTTGACAATGGGTACTGTCATACTTGGTGATGGTGAAAGACATTTTCCTGATTGTGATGAAAAACAAGATGGCACCTCTTTTCAAGCCACAGGCATGATTTTTTTTATTTTTCCTTCACAGTATTTGATATTTCCTTCTTAGTACTCTTTAATAGTGAACTAATCCTTGGTTGAGAGAAACATTTAAAGATAGAGTA
>CM034701.1:268004803-268015723 GCA_020142125.1 Phrynosoma platyrhinos | reverse complement strand
CGCTGATTTAGCGCTCCTTTCAGGGGCACTGACGGTGCACCGTGGTGCAGATGCCGCGGTCCCATGGCGCACCATCCCGTGGCGTCCCAGACGCCCTCGTCTGCTTCCCCCCTAAGTGAATTGAGTCTGTTTTGGTTACTGTGATTGCTGGTTTTGATTTAATTGTTATATAACTTATCTATGTACATTGCATAAATATTGATGTATGGTACAAAAAGGATATAATTAAGACAAGATAGAAATATTTCTTTTTTTCTTACTTTTCTGAGTGTTGGGAGATAACTAGAACTGATCATAAAACTAATTGATTACTTGTATAGATTCCAATTATCTTGTTTCATGGGAATTTAAATTGACTATCTAAAAATTGTAATTATTGTAAAAGAAACAACAAATTATATTAAGAGAGAAGTAGAGCTAGCTGGGCACTCCCTCTGTATAAACAATTAGGAAGAAGTTACAGATCAAAATTAACAGGATATCTGAGTAAGGAAATTTTTTTAAAAAATAATAAATAAGTAAATAAAAAACTAAAAAGCACAGCGAGGAAAAAGAAAGCTTAATAGAGAAAGAAAAACATTGACAATTATATATATATATATATATATATATACATATATATATATATATACATAAATAATAAATTTAACAATATTGTACAATATCCTCGGAAGGGAGAGGGGACAGAGGGGAAAAAAGAAAATCAATTAGCTAAGGATAGTAAAGGAAAAAATTAAAGAAGGAAAAAGGAAAAAGGAAAGGAATTGATAACAGGGGAAATTACAAACTACTAAGAAGAAGTCAGATAAAGAAAAAGTCAGGTGAACCAGCCCTTAAAATTGGGTGGAAGAAATAATCAAAAATAAATAAGATAAACAATAATAACAATTATAAATAAATAAAGGAAAAGAGAAGTAAAGAAGAAAGGAAAAATGGTGACTTCAAAAAAGACAACACAAGTTTCTAGTCAAAGAAGAACATCAATAGAAACACCCAATGATCAAATAGGACTAATTATACAGGAAAGCAAAAAATCTTGAGAAGAAATCAACCTTTCTAGACTGGAAAAGAAACAGAAGATGAAGGAACTAAGTTTAGAAATGAAATAAGATTTAAAGACAGAAACTAACCTAATCAGACATGATCTGGACAAGATAAACAAGGATATTGAGAAAATTACAGGAAAAGTGGAAAAATTAGAATCAAGAATAAAGAAGGTAGAAAGTAAAACCAAATAAACAAGTCAAATGCAGAAAGAGGAACAGGAAACCTATTGAGAATTGAACTGAAACAAAGAGAATCTTGTTTGAAATTGAGAGGGATACCTGAACAAACAAATGAAAATCTATATGAATATTTAATCCCACTATTAGCAAAATGCATGGATGCACCTGTACACCATTTTAGTTGGGAAATCAACTGGATGTACAGGTTGAATTCAAAAATGGCAAAGATCAAAGGTTTGCCAAAGGATGTGGTAATATATTTGGTTTGAAAACAAACAAGAGATGCAATCCTACAGAAGAACTACAAACTAATTTGTCATTCAAGGGAACGAAATAAAAAATTTTAAGGACATCTCAATGAAAATACTTAGAAAAAGAAGGGATTATAAGTTTTTGATGGACCAATTGAAATCTTATCAAATTTGCTACAGCTGGGAAGATATTGAAGGAATAACTGTATCGTGGAAACAAAAGAGATACAAACTTGATTCTATTGAGAAAGTGGGGGATTTTTGGAAGAAACACAGAAAAGAGATTGAACAAAACGGAACAAGAAAAATGATAAGAATGAAGGAGAAGCACTTAAGAAGTGGAAGAACATATTACAGGAGAAAAGAATCTGAGAAGAAAAAGAAAAAATGAGTCAAAGAAAAAGAAAGCGACAAAGAGAAAGAAGAAAAGGAAGATGAAGAAGAGGTAGCAGAAGAGGAAGAAGAATCTAAGGGAGATGAATCTGAGAAGGAAGTAACAGGAGATGAAATAAACAGGAAGAAGAACTAAAAGAAACAACAGAGGATAACTACTAGGGAAAAATAGTCAAATATAGAAATACTCCCTTTTCTTGACCAAATCTATGTTAGATATTCATGAGGATATTAACATGGAACGTGAAAGGCCTAAACTCTCTGACAAAAAGGAAAAAGTTTTCCACTACTTGGGGAAGAGAAATTGTGACATAACTTGTTTACAAGAGACCCACATAAAACAAATTGAAACAAGATTCCTCAAAAACAAGAAATTGGGTAAGGAATATACTTCATCTGCCAAAGCCAGAAAGAAAGGAGTAGTAATATATGTAAAGACCCAAATAAACTCAAAGGAAATATTTACAGACAAAGAAGGCCATTATATAGGAGTAGAGATCAAATGAGAAGGAAGTAAGGTACTAATCATAGGAGTCTATTCCCCACAGGAGCACAAAAAAGAATTCTATAAAAAAAATTCATGAGAAAATAACAGGATTTGATTATGATAAAATTTTAGTAATGGGAGATTTCAATGGGGTGATTGAGCCAATCATAGATAGAAAATCACATATGAAAATAAAATAAAATCAAGGTAAATTTAGAATGACAGATGATTTGGGTTTAATGGATGGATGGAGATATCTTTACAATCAGGCTAAACAGTTTACATTCTACTCAGAAAGACATGTTTCTCTATCAAAAACATTAATAAAATATTAGAAATATAGAAACCCTCCCAAGAATTTTATCTGATCATAACCCTGCAATCATAACTATAAAACAACATAAAAAGACATTTTCTTGGAGATTAAACAAGGAATTGTTGTTGCACAAGAACATTATTATTAAAATGAAGGCAGCAATCAGAAATTATTTCAATGAAAATACAAAAGATAACACAAAAATGGCTACAATCTGGGATGCTGGGAAAGCAGTGATATGAGGTTTTCTCATTCAACAACATGTAATACTACAAAGAACAGAGAGAGAAAAATTAAATAGTCTTAATAATCTATTAGCTTAAAAAGAAAAAGAACTTGAGGGGAAAACTAATAACAAAAAGATAAAAGAGGAAATCAAAATATTACAGAAGCAAATCTCAATTGAATTATCTGGAGAAATGGAAAAGAGACTAAAAATAGCCACATAGAATAAATTCGAACATTCCAACAAACCAGGGAAATGGTTAGCCTATAAATTAAGAAAGGAAAGGGAGAAAAAAATTCATAACTAAGATAAAGGATGGAGAATTTGAATACACAGAGCATAACAAAATTAAAGAAATCTTCTATAAGTTCTACTCACATCTATACCAAGAACAAAATGTTGACAGAGAAATGTTAAAGAAATTTATTGGAGAGGGTAAACTTCAAAATATCAAAGAGGAGCACTACAAGAAACTAAGGGCCTCGGCAGACGACTAATTGGGTCGTCTTCCGGGCCCGGAAGAGGAGGGGCAGCCGCACGTTCGGCGCCCCTTCCTCTTCCTGAGGTCGCCCCGGAAGCTGCCGGCCTTCCGCATGTCTGGCGCTTCCGGGGCAACCTCCCTCCGCAGCGACCGGACGCGCTGTGGAGGATAAGACAGCGAAAGTGCGCCCGCTGCTTTTAGGGCGCACTTTCGCTGTCTTGAGGAAGGAGTGCTGATTTAGCGCTCCTTCCAGGGACGCCGCCGGTGCGCCGAGATGTGGAGGCTGCGGCCCCGCGGCGTGCCGGCGCAGGGCGTCCTGGACGCCCTCGTCTGCTTCCCCCCTTAATGACAAAATTAGCTTGGAAGAAATAAAGGAAGGGATTATTCTTTGTTAAAGAGATCACAAGTATGAGTTTTCAGGAGAGCAATGGAGGACAGGGGGTCTTGGAGATGTCTCATCAGCAGGATCACCATTGGTCAAGATCAATGCAAGGGCAGATAACAACAACAACAACAAAATAATAATAATAATAATAATATTCTGCTTTTTCTCCACACTTGGGACACAAAGTGGTTTACAAATTAAACACATACAGAAGTTGGCAATTGTAATCATGTAGAAATAAGAGATAAACATAGCAGAAATAAGAGAATCATAGAATCACAGAGGCTGAATATTGGAAGACACCACAAGGACAATCTAGTCTAACCCCCTGACATGCAAGAATACACAATCAAAGTGCCGCTGAGAGATGGCCATTCAGCCTTTGTTTAAAAATTTCCAAAAAAGGAGAAGCCCACTACAATTGATGGAACAATTTCTAGTAAAGTAGCTCTCTTAATCTAAAGGTAAAGGTATTCCCCGTTGACAAGGTTGTCAAGTCACGTTCGACCATAGGTGGCGGTGCTCACCTCCATTACTAAGCCAAAGAGCCAGTGTTGTCAGAGACTACTCTGTGATCATGTGGCCAGCATGATTGCACAGAACGCTGTTTACCTTCCCACCAAAGTGGTACCTATTTATCTACTTGTATTTCCATGCTTTTGAACTGCTAGGTTGGCAGAAGCTGGGACTAGTGACAGGAGCTGAGCCCATAATGCAACATCCTGGCCTCGAACTCCTAACCTGCTGATCTTGCAATCAACAGAGTAAGCATCTTAACTGTTTGAGCCACCTCATCCTTTTCTCTTAATCTGTTACAGAAAAAACAAGTCAGGATCTTGTGGCAAATTGAAGTCTAAGAAGTTTATTCATAGCATGAGCATTTGTTGATTTCCATGGGATTCAAACCCTGGGCTCCGGAGCCATAGTTCAACACTATATATGTGGATTCTAAACCAATGAAGACAGAGTTCAGTTGATGTTGTAATGATCCATAAATAACAGGGGAAAAATCATTCAGGAAAGGCAATCCTTTCCAAGAGTTAAGAAGAGATATTTTAGAGGGCTGAAATGGTAAATAGACAAGGGTATAACTCATGGGATCAATGTCACAGCTTTTAAAGGCATTTAAAGGGGAAGCATGGTCAGGAGGAAGTCATGCCACACTGAACAAAGCCAGTCAAGAAAAGGAAGAGGTGGAAGTTCTCTTCCTTTGAGATTTGACTTTCTAGTTTTATAAGAATTTTCTGGTTTCTTTCCCCCCAAAAGTTCCATTTCCTCTGGATGACCTATTTGTGTACTGAGCATGTCAGAAAATAAACATATTAGTATGGGTAATTTAAAAATGATTGTTCAGCCTATTGCACAAGGTTACAGAGAAATGAAAAGCAGTGATTTGAAGCAGAAGGGACTTTTACCATTGCAGGCCTGGTGGTGCAGTGGTTAAATGCCCGTACTGCAGCCACTCACTCATAGACCACAAGGTTGCGAGTTCAATACCAGCCAGGGCTGAGGCTAGACTCAGGCCTGCATCCTTCCGAGGTCGCTAAAATGAGTATCCAACTGTTGGGGGGCAATCAGCTCACAGTTGTAAGCCGCTTAGACATCCCATAGCGTGATATGAAACGGTATATAAATGAAGCTGCTTTGCATATTCACTGTAACCAAAATAGATCAAATTCAGGATTCTACAGAAAGCTGTTCTTTCTCATACAGTTGACCCAGTTTAACAAGTAACCCTTTGAGTGTTGTCATAATTATATATTTTAACAAAGACAGACACGCAATTAGTTATCAATTTACTCTGAGTTAGTCAAATTTCATGAAGCACCACAATTTTTTATAATAATAATACAATACACAAGGCGTAATTGTATTCTGTTGCCTTCCTACCAGAACTCATAAAATCTGCTGATTTATATAGTTTCCTAAAAGAGGAGGGGAAAAAAAATATTATTGTGGAAACATTAACTCAGCAAAAATGCAACATATACTTTCCATGTGCTAATGAACATTCTCTCTTTTTTTAACCAGAGTGTTTCCTCTAGAGTTTCTTTGTATTCAGCAAAAACTTGTTTACATTCATTTCCAAAGAGACATGTTGGTGTAGGAGATAAAAAAATATACTTTACAACAGTATAGCTTTGGATTTTGCACTGTAGAGTTTATTGACTTACTATGGCCTACTAGTAAATTTCTAGTCCTCCCCCCCCCCCCCCAACATATTCTCTAGTTTGGCAGGGACAGTTCCAATTAATCCTCTATTTTTCCACTTTTTCATCTGCTTTTATAGTGTCCCAGTTTCTTTCTCCTCCTCCCACTTTTCTCCTCTGTTCTCACCTTTCTTCCAAGCAATTCCCATTATGTAATCTAATTGCTGTTGGTGTTTTGCTTAGATAGATTTTAATGTCTCTGTAGAATTTTGGTTGCATTACCAAAAACAATTATAAATGAAATGTTATTAAGACAGTATTGAAAAGTTTATCTTACATTTGAAATGTATTGAATCTTCATAATGTTACTTAAATTCTTACCATCAGTTTCTAATGCATTGCGGCTGATGGATTTAATCCTGTTGGTTCGTGTCAAGCAATGTAGACCCATTTAATCGGTTGCTGAATGGTGGGTCAACATATCAGTAAATCCAATTGATTCAAAGACTGTACTCTAGTTGGCACTAGCAATAGGATTTAAACCATGGAAAGTTGAATATTATGAATTGAACACAACATTTTTTGTGGAAAGATGTCATACAAATTAAATTCCAATCTAACCTAATGAGATTATATAAACCCATGTATACACAAATTTCAATTATGTCTCCAGATGTGTGTGACTATTTTATTCTATGGAGATAAGTATGCTTGTTCACTTGAATATGGAGTTAACTTGCACTTGGTAACACAATTTAAGTGCGGTTTTAAATTAACCATCTGTTTTGTTGCAGTAGCAAAAGAACATCCTGATCCATGGAATTTAATTGCTCAAAAAATTGGATTTGTTTGGCTTCAAAAACTGCCTTCTTCAACCAAACCATGATTTCTTGTTAGCAAAGAATTGATCCCACATGTTATTATGGAAACAAGGTCCTTGTTCAAAGGCAGCATGACTGTTCCACAGAAGCATAAGAGATCACCACAGACAGGTATTACCTGCCAATATACTACCACTTTAACTGAGATCGTTTCTTTCTCTCTGTCTTCTTTGCCTTGCATTCTCCACTCCCCTGAAGTGAGGCTTTGGCCTCACATACTCATGCACTGGAGAGTATTTTGAAGAAATAAAGCAGAGAGTGTACAAATCCAGAGCAAAATGGCAAAGGTTTAGTCAAATAGTTAGTCTTTAAGAGACAGGTTGTTCTGGATTATGCACAAGAGAAATTCATCGAGAGCAGTTGGTCCTGTCAAAACACACATGGTGGTGGTGGGGAGAAATAAATGTAGACACTCCATGTAAGGGCAAGCCATAGTGGGCAAACCCCAGGAATTATCTAAGGAACAAAGGGGCCAGGGAGAAAACATAAGGCATGCACATGTATTGAGCAGGTGTAGGGCTGGGGGCAATCTGCTCTTGTGTTACAGATGGTTACAAATGAATTATGAATTCATATGAAAAATGAATTATAGGTGGGATAATGGATGCACATCTGGATGGCCAAGTGTGATATAAACACAGCAGCCTCCAATGTTTTGTTTTGATTAATGTGACCTGCTTATTTTGTCACTTTGCCTGTCAATTAGATAAGTATATTTTGTCACTCTGGGTATACAATAGATAATCATATTTTAAAGTTAAGCTCATTTTTCATCAGTGAGGTTTCAGTCCTTTGGGGCAATTTTTAGATGGAGCTTGGCTATTTGTGCTGGCAAAGTTACCTTTTTAGACCATAACTTCCAGAATCTGTCAGCCAGCATGGCTATGGCTATGCTAAGCAGGTGACATTTATTTATTTAATTTATATGCCACATTGCTCCCAGAATGGGAACCAACACAGCTTCTAAAGAGGAGGGGGGGCAGCTTTAAAAAAACAAGTAAACCCCTCCACATTATATTGTGTAAAATGATTTTAAAACCATTCAAAATTAATAAATAAAACATGTATCTCAATAAGAACCCTTCCTGCTTACCCATTAAAAGCCTACTTGAACAAAAATTTCTCTGGCTGCATCTGCGCTGCAGAATTAATGCAGTCTGACACTGCTTTAACTGCCATGGTGCAATGCTATGGAATCCTGGGATTTGTAGTTTGTTGTGGCACCTGATCTCACTGATCAAGAAGGCTAAATATCTCACCAGACTATAAATCCCAGGATTCCAGCTTAGCTTCCCACAAAAGAGAGTTCTAGAGGATGGGAGCAACCACTGAAAAGTCTCTCTCTTGCGTCATCACCAAGTGATTCTGTGATAGTGACACAAACTGAGGAATGGATATATGACTATAGCCAGGCACCCAACAATGAAGGCATCCTCAGTGTCCTCCTGGCAGTCTTTCAGAGGTTCTGGAAAATAAGCTGTTGTTGTGTATCTGGTTATATCTAGACACATTTCAGCCATTTCCTACTGTCCACAGGCCACTACATGGCCATGAATTGGAGGGCCAGCAGAGGACAAGTCTTGCAGGAAAGAAGGGGAAATGTTTCATAATTCCATCATGGCAGGACTTTGTGATACTTTTCCAATGCAGAATCTCAATTGCTGTTCTTACTGGTGACTGGTGTCCGTTGGGACTCAGGGAGCAAGGCTGATATTAGAAGAATCAAGAGGTTGAAGAGGAAGAAGCCAAGGGGTCGGTGTAGGCAGAGTCAAGACTAGAGTCAAGAGCTCACACATAGTAAAGGGGTCAGGCCAGGGTACTTGGAGCCAAGGTAGCAATCTATTCCACAGAATATAGCAATGGAGACAAATTAACAATGCAATCATGACTGCAAAGCAAAGCAGTGTGTTCTGTGTGTAATCTACACAAAAAGATACTAACAACCTGTAGCAGAAAGGGAAACTGGGGAAAGTTAACTCTGACAACATGACTACAAAGCAGAGGGTTGATGGTGGCCTTATTCTTCTTTTTGATAGGCTTGCTCTGATCTAAAATGTTTTTAAAACTGGATCTTCCACAGCATATCTAATGAGATCTTATGTAAAACTAGATCTCAGATCTGGCTTTTCAGATATAATGAGTTATGTAAAACATCATCATGAATATCTTCTAAGTCATGTCTGCCAAAGGGTAGTCATTCTCCACCACTTAAAGGGCTCTGAAGATTGTCCCAAGTGTCTAATACCGTCTCATTTCTTGAGCTTCTTCAAGAACCAAAGGAACAGACACCCCATGTTGCCAAATGTTGCACATTCTCAGAGAACAATTTTCCTGCCCTCCATAGTTGCTTCTGTGTCCAAGCAGGATAGAAACATATGCATTATCCTCCTCTCCCTGCCTCATATCCAATGCTGTGAAGGAAGCCTGTGGTTTGGGGATAAGGGGAAAAGTTTGTTTTAGACTCACATTCTGTATTTCCATGCAGAGGTAGAGTATCCCTACTGTTGGTAGAAACGCTCCTCCTGGGATTCTCGCTTAGTTTTCCACTGTGAGCATCCACATGCAAACATCTAACTTGGAAACAGATAAATTTTAATGTCTGGTAAGACCTCTGACAGTCTCCTTGGAGATTATAAAACATTTATAGGCAGCACTCACAAGGTAGAAAGACGTACAGAAAATGTTGACCCAGTAGACCAAGGCTTAATTGCTGTCAGTGAGAACTACAACCAAAGTTGCCAACACTTTTAAGTCAGTTAATTTCAAAAACTTGTTATAGCAACTTTATTAAAGGACTTGAACAAACTACAAGAAAAGCAAAGGCAGACATCTATCTAAATTGTTTAGAGAAGAATGATTAATGATTATGATGGAAACAGCACCAAGCAGGCTGTGAACACACAGATCTCTGTTCAAGTAATGTTACACGAAAAGCCAGGCCAGTTTTTTTTCACAGCTTCTTTTCATTCTGAAAATGCTTGAAACGATTCTCACTCACCAAGGACCAGCTAATCTCATAGTTGTCAGCAACTGTAAATGGATTTAAAGGTGTCTTGATTTCACAGTGTTTATTATTTTTCCGTTGCTATTTTTTTAAAAGAAAAATCCAACAACCCTCTCTCTCCTTTTCAGACCTCATGAGCTAGCATACAAATGAGATCTTAGAATAGGTTTTTGAAATTACCTTTCTGACCTCACTGTCTTGCACAATGAAAAATTAATAAAGGACTGTACAGCCTATGTCATCTACAGTGTCCTCTCTCAATGATATACAGTTGGCCCTTTATATCCACAGATTCCTTATCCACTGATTCAAGAATCCACAGTTTGAAAATATTTTTGAAAAATATAAATTCCAAAAAGCAAACCTTGATTTTACCATTTTATATGAGAGATACAACAATTTACTTGAAAAAAGAGATTGATTTCATGAGTACTGATGATTTTTTTATGATGCAGTGGAGTGGCAGTGACAGCAGCAAGGCCTCTTGGAGGACTCATCGAGGTCTTGGGGACTAAAACTCCTTCTTCCCCCCCCCCCAGACGGGCAGAAGAGGCTGCACTGGTGGCGAGGACTGAGTTATCCCAGAATTTCTACCATCTGGGTGGCGACGTTTGTACTTTCCCCTCAGTTATGCACAATGTTAATAGTGGGACAGCTGCTAAAGCTGAATGGGGGTTAAAATCTGATAGATCCTCCAAGCCTCTCTTTCCACTGTTCAATTTGACACAGCCCTATTTATCGTGGGATGGGAATCAGCTGGATTATCCACCATTGTCATCATTTAATGGAGCTGAGAGTTGTCTGGGTGTGGGAATTGAGGTTGTGTGGGGGAAGGGAAGGTATGGCGGTAACAGAGTGAAGAAATGTTACAAAAGAAGAAGGGATCGATGCCTAATATCTATCCCTTCTTCAGTTCACTTTGTTTCCCAGAATAACTTGGAGAGCGTACCGTCCATTCCACAGACCCTTACTCTGCTCCTCTGCAATGCCAGGTTGGTCAAAAATAAGTATGTTGATGACACTCAGACATATTTCTCCATGTCCAGATCATCAGCTCAGACTTCAGATGGCATCTCTCCTCTCAATCACTGTCTCAGAGCGGTAATGGATTGGATGAGGA
>CM034701.1:267991865-268004703 GCA_020142125.1 Phrynosoma platyrhinos | reverse complement strand
AGCCAGGTTAATCACTGGCACATCTAGGAGAGAGCATGTAACACTTGTGCTTAAATCCCTCCACTGGCTGCCTATTAGTTTCTGGGCACAGCACAAGGTGTTGGTTTTAACCTTTAAAGCCCTACATGGCTTGGGTCCATCTTATCTCCGGGACTGCCTCTTCCCATATGACCCCCCCCCCGTGCACTTTGGTCCTCTGGGAGAAATCTGCTGCAGCCTACGAAAACTGTGCTGTCGCAGACCTCTCCGAGGGCTTTTTCTGCTACCGCTCCCAGACTATGGAATGGCCTGCCAGATGAGATCCATCTTATCATGACTCTTGACAGCTTCAAGTGAGCGGTAAAGATGGATCTCTTCTGGAAGGCCTTCCTGGAATAACTTCCCGATCCATATGAAGTTGGATTGCTACCCGCCCCTTGCCACTAATGCCTGTTTTTGTTTAAAAATTGGTTATTTTATTGTATTTATGTTTGTCTTAATTGTTATTTTAATCTTACATCAGTTTAATTTAGTTTTAAGGGGGTGGGAGGGTTAGGGATTGGGATGAAGGATTGTTTTAACTTGTTGACTGTTTTAACTTGTTGTACGCTGCCCTGGTTGCCGAGCAGAGGGGTGGGATAAAATTATTATTATTATTATTATTATTATTATTATTATTATTATTTTATATTGTAATATATGGCCCCTATTTTAGATCAACTACTTAGTTACAAATGCATAATTAAGTAATGTTTCCTAGCTAACACACACACACACACACACGCCAAATTTACTTTTCCAGACAGTAGCTGTTGCTGCTGCTGCTGCTGCTGCTGCTGCTGCTACTACTACTACAACTATTCAAAGGCATAGCTGTGTTAGTCTGGAAAAACAGTATGCAAAAGGATCTGTAGCACCTCAGAGTCTAAATGAGGAGATTATCACATGCCTCTTTTCACCCGATCTGGGTAAGGGCTGCGCACGGGCTTAAACTGATGAAAACAGATCTTATCACATGCCTCCATGTGCAACTCGGCCATATCGCTTACCTGATCCAGTCTCCTGGTATACTTTTCAAAGAAAGGGAAAGTATCATTCTTCGAAAAGTACACCAGGAGTCTGGATCAGGTATGAAATACGGCCAAGCTGGGCATGGAGGCATGCGATAAGATCCGCTTTCACCAGTTTAAGTCTGTGTCCAGCCCATGCCCAGATTGGGTGAAAAGAGGCATGTGATCATCTCCTGAAAGAGAAAGATTGGTAGTGAGCTTTTGTAGATTTGAGCCTACTTCCTCAGATGCATGCAAAAGCTCATGCTACCAACTTTTTTCTTTCAATTAGTCTCAAAGATGCTACAGATTCCTTTACATACTACTACTATACTTATTTATATCCCCCCAAAATTGGGACTCAAAGCATCTTATAATTTAAAAAACGATACAATTAAAAACATACAAAAATGAGCATCAAAACTAAATTAAACTATTTAGTTTAATTCTACAGCAAGAGATAGAAGCTACATCAAGAGAGGGAAATCTGTTCAGCTGTCAGTCAGGGTGCAGAAGGGTGACATTTCCATCCCCCTCACACCAGTAAGCAAGGCTGAAACAAGGGTTTGCAACAAGGATTCTGCTTTTCATTGTCCATCTATCAGGAGGAGTTTTGTAATATCATCCTGCTGCACCCCAATTGCCAGCTGAACAGATTTCCATCTCTCAGTCTGTCTGCTGCCTAGTAAAGTAGGCTTAGGAGGGCAGTTACGATTGTGCCAGTAGTGCTGTGACTGTAACTATATAGTGTTAATCAATATGGATCAGTTATAGGTCTGTAACTCTAGAATATAAATCCATAGCTGCCAAACTGTTTTATTGGTTTCTTTTGATGTGTATTTTTAAAATGTTTTAATACTCAATTTTTTAATACTGTCTTAAGGGGTGGGTGGGTTTGGGGTTTCCAGGTTGTTTGTGTACCTGTACTATGTGATACAGTATTTTAATTGTAAGCCGCCCTGATTGCTTGTCAGAGGGGTGGAGTATAAATAATTTATTATTATTATTATTATTATTATTATTATTATTATTATTATTAGAGCAGTGCACTGGGTTTATTGGTTTGGGCGAAAAAACTTCCCCAGGCACTAACTCTCTGTAGGATCTTACAGGCAGAAGGTTTTAAAAATGAACAATTAACCAGAATGACCCTAAGTGAGAATGAGGTAGAAGGAAAGATATCAGGCTGAAGACAAGCTGATTTTGCAGAAAAAACAATTATTTCTTTATTGAAAAGAAAAAAAATAGCAGTGGAAACCATTTTCAATGCAAGCTATTTCTCAAAGTAAAAGAGGGGAAAACCAGCATGGGTGCTAAAATCCTACTCCTGACCAATCCAAGGGGGCTAGAGGAGTGTAGCTAAGCTTAAGGGACTACAGACTAAAACACACATGCATGGATTTTCTCACTCTCGGATGTAAAGAAGAGTCGCATCAGTCAGCAGCAGCACGATAATTAAAACTGTCATATGGAGGGTTCAAAACGAAGGAGACCCTCTGGAGATTTTGCCTTCTCCCTGTTTATGTCTCTGCATGTTTCTTTATGTCTCTCTCTCTCTCTGTGAGTGACTGAGTGAGTGAGTATGTGTCTCTGTGTGTCTCTGTATGTATCTCATATCTATCTGTGTCAGTTGCTTTGCACTTTGTCTATATTTAGCCTTTTCCTAACTTAAGGGCTGTCACTTGGAGTGAAGGAGATGCCTCTGGATGGGGCAAAACATGACCTAAAGTGAGAAGGGCAAAGCTTGTGCCTTGTGATAAGGGCAGATGTGAACATGCCTTCTGGGCTCTGGTAATGACCCTTAGATGGTCTGGAGAGTTGAGAACAATAGAGTTACATGCATGAGACAAAGCCAATGAAGTATAGACATTTTTGTTGTTGTATGCCTTCAAGTCATTTCTGACTTATGGTGACCCTAAGACAAACCTTTCACAGGGTATTCTTGGGGAGAGTTGTTCAAAGGGTTTTTTCCATTGCCATCCTCTGAGGTTGAAAGAGTGTGACTTGCCCAGGGTCACCCAGTGAGTTTCATTGCTGAGCAGGGATTCGAACCCTGTCCTCCAGAGTCATAGTCCAATGCTCACTTCACCACACTGGCTCTTACTGACATTTATCCTCTTTGCTTAACATCTCTGGAAACTGCACAATACCTTACAATGGGGTGGGGTGTACCAGTCTGAGCCAGTTTGGCAGGGTCTTCATTCAATGAAGTTAAGCATTGATTGTTGTCCTCAATACATCAATTAAACCATTTCCTTGTCATCAGGAGGGAAGGAAATTCCAGTTTGTACTTTAAAATGAGGCTTGAATTGGACAGGGATCCAGGCTTTCTTGCCCTACCTTCCAACATGCCTTCTTCCAATGCATGCAGACTCTGGCAAGAAGCAGTTTCTTTCCTTATGCATCAAAGTCTAACCATTCATATTTATTAAGCATAACTTGCAACATAACAAATAACTTGCAGCAATACAAAATGGATCCCAAAATTGCAAAATGTCTTCAGAGTAGGTAATATTGGCTACTTGTGGCAATGTTTTTACCCTTCCAAACTTGGGAGGTATGGGTACAAAAATAGGGAGTACAGCCTTTCATTGGGATTGTAATGCAACCCCTAACCCTTGGCAGATGCCCACCATGTCTTACTTCAACACTGGCAATGGGACAGTAGTCTCTTAGTGTGCATCTACCAGGTTGTGGATAACTTTAGAGCAGTGGTGATGCAACTGTAGATGACCAGGAGATTTCCTATCTCCTGGATCCACTGTAGGCCTTTCCCATGATGGGCTGAAGGGCTGAAGTGACCCTCCCTTTCTTCTAAATTCATTTTACAAAACCAAGGTGTATGGAGACCATACAACTAAACCTATACATTACAAGAGAATTCCTCCTTCCCTCCAGAAGGTGGCATTAATTATCAGCAGGTTAAAAGGGCCCCTGGGATGCAACTATGGTCCAATACACTTGGGCCAAAAGGTGTGGCTTCTGGTCTCACTGGGAGCATGGCATGCAGATGATGCATGTCCCCAGATCAGCTGGAAGCTGCTCTGCCACTGCCTAAGGTGGCTCGAAGCCAGCCAGAAAAGGAGTGGCAAAAAGCCACTCCTTGCTGGCCGCCTATTGAGGACCACGGGAGCATCTGCCCTAATGGTGCATGTGCACACTGCCATTAAAAACCATGGGACTTGAGCTCCCATGTTTTTTGGCAGCTGTGTGTGTGTGGGGTTCCACCTTTGTTTCAAGAGAGTGCAGGACTGGGACCCAAGTGAGGAGAAGGAATAATTGATGAGGAAAGGAAACCAGTAGTACCAATATATGGGAGGAAGGATATGAGAAGAGCGGGCAGCTGTCCCAGTTCACTGCCTCCTTTGAGAGGAGCTCCTAGACATCTCCTAGCTGGACCAGATTGACTAGAAGGGGCAGCCCCTGGCATGGGAGACGGGCAGCCTCTGGATGCTGGTCAAAGAATGATCTTGGATAGCTGGCTGGGGAGGGGGTTTCTTTGTGAGTGGCAGTGACTATGTGTCCTCTACACCACCACAAAGACTTGAGGAATCTTGAGGCAATGAGCAAATTTTTGGGACCTGAAGCATTTTTTCACTGAGGCCCAAGCCTATTCTCTGGGGCCCTGCCCTGAGCTGGGGCTTTATGTCCTAGCATAGCCAGTGATTGCTCACCTTCTTCCTAGTCAAATTTAGGCAATCAGGTCTTGTTAGTCTAGATGTATACAACAGTTAACTGACCTCCCTCCCCCAGGCTTCATGTAGGAGAAAATCCTTCCATAAAAGGAGCAAAGCCCCACTGCAGCAACCTCAGTCTCTTGCAATCCTTGGAAGTGCATCAAGACTTTTGATGCATTTTCCAACTCTTCATTTGAATCCTGGAGTCAAGAAAGTGTTGGATAAAGGTTGGAAGTGTGTTCAAGTTTTCTTTAACTTAATAATATCACATGGCAGTTTGAATAGAAGAAGCACAGGTTTCCTCTGGTGCCCTGGCCAACAGAGTGCAAATAGGTTTTAGTGATGTGTTTAGGGTCAAGGTCAAGGTGTGCTGCACCCTGGATAGGGATGTCCAAGTTATGAAAAATATTTGGAGAAACTTCAGAGATATTTTGAGAAATGGGGCTTGGGAGGAAAACCCTGTAAGATTTTATTGGTGAGGGGAGGGAAAGTGGCAAAACCTTAAGAGGCAGTGCTGATTCAAAAGAATGTAGAAACTTGAAAGTTGCTGATGAAGCAGAGCATCTGTGTGATCTTCCAAGTGATGAGATTTATATTGGAAACCTCAGCTATTTGCTATAATATAAAGATTGCTGGACATGTCTGCCTCTTGGTTTGGTTTGGTTAAGGATTTCCTTCCTCTGTAAGGTTTGCAGGCTTTCTCAGCTCTGTGAAGAGTGCCACCTACTGAGTCTGGGAGGAATCCTCTTCCTTTCCCTTGAAACAAGATGTGAAGGATGAAAGGAAGGACAGTTGTTGTGTGCTATTCAATACAACCATTCTTTTTCTAAAACAAAACACTTGACTCCCCTCTCTGTCTGTCTCTCAGAGAAATCCAGCCCACAGGATGTTGCAAAGGAGTTTCACAACAGCTGATTTCTCCAAATAAGGTAACAAAGAACAAAGGCATTGAAAAGCTTTCAGAAACTACCGTTAGTATAAAATTCAGAGGCTAGACTCCCAGAGCGGAAGAGTAATATATCCTTTGGAAACCACATTGTGCTAGTCATGGATTGAACTCTACTGCCTTTGAGTTGGTTTCTACGTAGAATTCAGGGTGCTGGCTTTGATCTAGAGAGAGCAAGAGAGTGTAGGGATGAGAACTGCACAGTCCATAGGACACATTAGGCCAGGGCAGGGGGAGGCAGTGCAGTTCTTAACTACCATAACTCCAAGACCTTTTGACTGAATTTCTTCAGCCCCAAAACACTCATCCTGAGTAGATTTGGCTAAAAAGTGGGAGGAGGACTAGACCTGAAACAGCAAGCCACACTAAAGCCTCCCAAAGTGGCTGGGAGTACTGCAATGTCATTTTTGCTCACCTAAAATGGCAGCCACAGCAGGAGCTCTGGGGGAGCCTGAAATGCTGTAGTGCTGCACTCCAAGCTCTAAATTAGTGGTCTCCAAACTTTTCTGGGCTATCACCCCCTTTCACCCTTTTTCACCTTTGGCAATAATCCTAGTGCCCCCCAAGGGCATATTTTTTGGTATTAGGTCTACTGTTCTACTGCAATTAAAAAAAAAATCTTGGTTGCTGCTCTCTTTGCACCCAGTCACCTTGGGAGCAGCAACCAAACAGCTGACTGAGCAGTGACCAAGAAGTTTCTTGCTTGTGCCAGTCTTGCAGTAAAGGCTGACACAGGTAAATGTCTTTTTGGTCTCTGTTTGACTGGCTGCTCAGTTGCTACTCCCTTTGTGCCTTGTCATCCTGGAAGCAGCAATTGAGCAACTAGCTGAGCAGTGGCCAAGAAGTCTCTCACCCACGCCAGCCTTGCAGCAAAGGCAAATGTGGACAAGAGGCCTCTTGGTTGCTGCTCCCGAGGTGACCAGTGCAAAGGAGAAGCTTCTTCCCAGAGCGGAGACACTCTCAATCCTTCATCAGGGCAGAGAAATGCATAGCCAGTGCAAATGTAAGGGGTTTACAGAGGCCACATGCTCTGGAATGGAGACTGGTGTGGTCTGGAAAATGGATTCTTTGGGTACTGTGTTGGAAGGAAGGGAATAACAACCTCCACACCTTGTTGGTGTTAGCTGCCTTCCATCATCTTCAACTCATGGTGAACCTGTGAATGTGACATCTCCAAGCCCCCCCCCCCCCGATCGTCTACCTTCCTGCTCAGGTCCTGCAGGCTCAGGCCCATGGTCTTCCTGATTGACCTCCCCAAAGGGTCACATGCAGACATAAGAGAAACTTACATATGTTTATACTACTAACAAGATGCAACACTATGAGTGTTAAACTGGAGCATTTCTGGTGTATAATATTTTATTTTGCTTTTTCATTTTCATTTTCATGTCGTTCTCAAATTTAATTTTATCATATGGCTTTTGTTTCTGTTCTTCTTGATTTTATGGTGTTAAATTTTAAAGATTTTTAAAAATATGCACAATGCTCCAGGAACCTGATAGGCAGAGTAAATGAGTAATAAAATAGATAAATATATGAATAAAGAAAGCTGTGTTTAGGAAGAAAAGGACAGCATTTCCATTGGAATTGCCTGATGCTGTTCAAGAGAAGAAGAAAAAAATCTCTATGAAACTTGTGACTTATCACTCCATTGCAAGTTTGAAATCAGCACATTCCTACTGCTATGTTTAATCTCCAGATTACAAAAATTGAGATTTTTGTCTGTGTTTTCCTTCAGGGACAATAAAATAAATGGAAATTAAAACAATACTTTCTCTTAATCAACCATCTTGATATATCTGAGTTGTGCATACTGTTTGTGTCACATATATCCCTGGATAACCTATGGCTTTGAATGTTCATGGAAGAAACAGGGTTTGTTTTTGTTTTTTTTAAACTCTATACTTCGTGACTATTGAAAAATTTATGAAAAAATCTAATGGCAAATTATAGTGCCTCAGACAATAAATTTTGTAACCTTTAATAAATGTTCCAACAAAACCTCAGTCAACTGTGGAGCGAATGAATATATCTAGTCCCATAGAAATTGAGAATAGCGTATTGGAAAGAATGTGCAAGAAATTGTTATAATGCCAGTCATGAGAATACAAATATGGGGTACTCTTTTTAAAATGTGCTGAATTTGAAGAATATGGCTAATCAGCTGACATCAGGGGATCAGAAATAAGGATCCTCTCAATGTCTTGCTCTTAATCTAAATTTTCAATAGGAGATTTCCTTCTCTCCCCCCAGAAAACAAAACATGATGACCAGTAAAAATGGCAATCATGGCTTCTTTAATGAATTTTAACTGGCTTCTTAAAACCTAACTAGGCACAGAATCAATACTTATTCCAGCAACAGATAGCTGACTCATTTGTTATTCATGTCTATCTATGAGTAATCTGAAAGTGTCCCCTTTTTGCTATTGTCTGATGGTTCAAGAGTTTATGAATATTCCAAGAAGGGTAGACGGAGCTGAACTGAGTTGTTTTTTCTGGGAAAAATAATCCCACCCCAAATCTTGTTGGTCTTGCATTCCACACTGCTCTCTGTTGTTGCTTATGTTGTGATACTGTTGGTTTTTAAATTTATTTTTTCATTTACTCTTGTGGGTTTTTCCCAACTATTTATTCCTTTCCACACAACTCCCCCTCCCCACCTCTTTGCTTTTGGCTTCATCTTTTTTTTCCCCTAAAGGAACACCATGTACCTACTTCACTGAATATTTTGCTTTATTTGTATGATGGATGCTGATCAGAAGGACACTCAAAACACAGATGGTTGGAATTCCTCCTTTGATGGTACCATAGAAGTGTCAGAGAACTGCCTTGAGAGTTAACAAATAATTCACACCAATAAAGCTGACAGACCTTTAGATGTGGTGCTGAATGTACAGTCTGAGGAAAATCTCAAGCCACAGGAGTAGTAATAGTGGCACCAGCCACTGTAGCAGCAGAACAAGTAGTGAAATGTTGCTTGGATTTGTCTGAACCTTTCTTTTTTACTCTCCAGCAATATAGGGAGAGGGGCTCAGTTCATTGTGTAATCTACTTTCAGTGGTTTAGGTTCAAAAATGTTTTTCCATGAACATAAGGGGCAGTTCCATATACAAAGGGAGGAGGCTCCAGGGGCAGCTGGTAGCATCTGTGTCAGCAAGGAGGGTTTGACTCTGAACTTTAAAGGCTTTGTCCAAAGTGACCAACTCTTTGTTGTTAGCTGCCTTCAAGTCAACTTTGACTTATGACAGCTCCATGAATGAGAGACTTCCAAGTCACGCTATCGTCAACAACCCTACTCAGGTCCTGCAGATTCAGGGCTCTAGTTTCCTTGACTGAGTCTATACACCTGGAATGTGGTTTTCCTCTTTTCTTACTGCCTTCTACCTTACCAAGCATTGTCTTTTCTATGGAGTCATCTCTCCTCATGATATGGCCAAAGCACAACAATCTCAGTTTTTAGTCATCTTGGCTTCCAGGGAGAGTTCAGTCTTTATCTGTCCAAGGACCCATTTATTTGTCTTTTTGGCACCCCACAGTATATCCTCAGAACTCTTTTCTTGCACCACATTTCAAATTAGTTGATTTTCTGCCTATCAGCTTTCTTCACTGTCCAGCTTTCACAGCCATACACAGAAATGGAGAATATGATGGCATTGACCATCCCAGGCAGGTTTATAGTTAAACATTAAGAAAACAAAACAAAAAACGATCACAGATGATTTACATAACTTTAAAGCACATGATGAACACATTATATAGTTCAAGATCTTCTATACCTTGAGTCTCTAATTAGTTAGAACGGAGACTGTAGTCAAAAAACCAGATGACTAGACTTGGAAGGGCAGCCATGAGGGAACTAGACAGGATCCTGAAGTGTAAAGATATATCACTGCTGAACTCTATCCTTCCCCCAAATTGATTCAGCTTTGTGGATAGCTCCCTTCAGTCTGGACTAAAAACTCTCCTGAAACCCACTGCCCTACTGACATAGGGTCCAACAGCCAACATGGAAGGCTGCTCACAAGTAGGCCAAAGAGAAATGTTTGTTCTTCCCCTTCCCTCTGCAGTCCCAAGTGCTACCTCTCAAGGTATTTCTGAATATTCACTACCCATCATGCTTCTGGCCTCCAAATGGCTATCCTTCCTGTTTTTAAAGGTATATGGAAATATGACAATATAACTGCCTACTATCAGTGCCATCTGTAGATTTAATCAGTGCAGAGCAAGTTGTGCAGTGGTGCTCTGTGTGTCAAGGATGTAGGAATCAATGACCTGGAGCCCTTTCACACTATACCACTGTAGCATTATGATTCCACTTTAACTGCCATGATTTCATCCTATGTACTCCTGGGGTTTATAGTTTAGGGAGTGCTACTTAGAATTCTTAGTCAGAGAGCTCTAGTGTTCCACTAAACTACATCACCCAGGATTTCATAAAGACGTTTACATGGCTGTCAAAGTGGAATCATAGTACTATAGTGCTGATAGTGCTAACTTACTGCGAAAGGGCCCCTGTTAATTCTCCCAGTGTAACTTCTGTTCCCATTCCAGGTGGTTCCAACTTCAACAGCCCCCTTTGTCCCATCCCACATTGATTCTACAGCAGTGTTTTGAGTGGGAGTTAAAAAAAGATAATCTACCACAAAAGAAGATATCTACCACAAGTATCAAGATATTTTAGGGTCTAAGCCATTACGTATTAAATGTACTTTAGCGAGAGAGATAGTTTAAATCGGTGTTAATTCTTACTAGTTTTAATTTATGTGCAATAGTTGCATATATCCTTTGGAAGATATAGGAAACCCTGTGAATGTACATTGTTGGCTATATTTAAAAGACAATGACCTATGCATTAGTACAAATTGTGCTTCCACTGAGTCTTAGCCTGATTTATGTAGGCACGATTTAGAACAATGGGGGTGGTCTTTTTCTTTCCAGATGGTTTGAGAAAGAATATTGCCAATCCATCAAATGCCAATTTAATGGCAACAATATATCATACAACTATACAGCAAAAACTGGACTGTGAAGAAAACTTCGATTTCCTAACTCTGTGTGCCTTCACTGTGAAATGATTTATTTCATAAGTATTGAGTAAACCTGATCTCATGTTGACTAATGTCTAGTACTCAAATATTAAAAGTATGTCACGAGAGCAGACTTGAACAGGAATCTTAACTGTTCTTCAGTGTCTTCCTTAATGTTGTTATTGTTTTCATATGTTTCTGTGTAACAGCTTAAAGGTGACTTACTACTTCTCTCCAGAGGCTGAAAGCTTCCTAGAGTTCCTGTTTAATAAAATATGGTTCTAAAAGAGATGGAAAGAACATAATGTTCTTATGAACTCCTTGCAACAGAACATATACAAGACACACATTCAATAGGATAATTAGACCACAGACCCGTTTCCCGATTCCTGTACATAAAACTCAGCAGTGTTTATTCCTGCACTTACCATACTAGTTGCCCTTTCTACTAGTGAGAGATTTGTTTTTCAGTGAATGCTCACATTCCAAGGAATATTTGTGGGGAATTGTGTTAAGGATCTGTGTAATTCCATGGATAAAGAATTTGACATAGCATGAGGGCAGCCATATTATAATTGCTTTATATTAGATTGTATATGCATGTGCACTTGCTGTGCAGCAGGCCCCCTCATAAATTGGATTATTTTTAGACCATCCCATACTGTGAAGTGGACATTTGTGGAAGTGAAGCAAAAATAACCCAACATTTAGGATGAACCACTCACCGTACCTTATTAATTTGTTGTTGCTCTTAATTGCCTTCAAGTTGGCTTTGACTTATGGCAACTGTATGAATTAGAGTGAACCAATGTGGTCTAAGGTTTAAGCATTGTACTATGACTCTGCAGAGCAGAGTTCTAATTTTGGCTCAGCCCTGTAAACCCACTGGGTGACCTTAGGCAAGTCACCCTCTCAGCCTCAGAAGATAGTAATAACAAGCCCCTTTCAAAGAAATTTGTCAAGAAAAACTCATGATAGGGTCACCATATGTTGGAAATGACTTGAAGGCACACAACAACAACAACAACAACAACAAGAATGAATGAGAGACCTCTGAGAGTCTCAGTGATCAACAGCTCTCCTCAAGTCTTGCAAATAGGGCTGTGGCTTCCTTGATGGAATCAATCCACCTGTAACACAGCATTCCTCTTTTCTTATTGCTTTCAACATTACTGAGAATTATCATCTTTTCTAATGAATCATGTTGTTTCAGGATGAGCTCAAAGGATGATAGCTTCAGTTTGGTCCTTTTGGCTTTTACTGAGGACACTACTGTGAAGAGCCTCTCCTTCACCTAACTTTTTTCCCCTCAGATGACAGCTCTATAGCTTTTACTCTCCCACCGCTGCCACCAATTTGTGATGGTGAGTCCCACTCACCCAACTATTTTACTCTTGTGGCAGCCCCATGGGTTTTAACATCCCACCACTGCCCTAATATTTGATGGACCAGACCACTTTTATTTTCATTTCTATGAGTTTACTCCCCAAACTTGGTTTCTTTATTAGTTAGTAGTGTGGATAATGATTCCATGTTCACGCAAGCTTGTAACTAAAGGTCTGAACAGACTGCCTGAAATAATCCAGTTTGAGACCACTTTAACTGCCCTGCCTCAGTGCTAGGGAATCATGGGAACTGTAGTTTATTGTGGCACCAGAGCTCTCTGACAGAGAAGGCTCAATGTCTCAGAAAAAAACCTACAATTCCCATGATTCTCTAGCATTGAGCCAGGGCAGTTAAAGTGGACTCAAGATGGATTATTTCTGGCAGTCTGTTCAGGCCCCAAATAACAATAAAACTTTATTTGGATGATGTTTAACAATGTTTCATTTGTTATGAAATTGCATTCACTTGTTCTTGTTATACTTTGTTTCACACTCTTTAACTCTAGAAGACACCAGATATTCTCTTTTAGGACCCTCACACTGTCCTTATTTACTGTGGTCTTTCCAAACTTATTTCTATACTAGCCCTCAGGCTATCTATCCCTGAAACTCCCTCACTTGGAGTTCTGTATTCAAACTAAGTCCCTCACTACTGGACTCTTACACAACCAGACCCAGACTGAGTCCAACTGTCAGTAACGGAATTCTTTATCACCAACAGCCTAAAATTCTATTGGCTGTCACCAGCTTACTCCTGATTGGCTGTTGCTAGC
>CM034701.1:267942375-267973385 GCA_020142125.1 Phrynosoma platyrhinos | reverse complement strand
TCATTTAGTCTCAGAGGTGCTATAAGATCTCTCTATGTTCTGATTCTACAGACTAACATGGCTATATCTTTGATTTCCATCTCAAGTTAGCTTTGATTCCTGCAAATTTCCCATGTTCTCCTCCAGTGCCTGAGATGGAGATCTTTCCCAGCCCTCCCAGCTGAAATCCTTGTATCCATGGTCTTCCAGATGTGATTGACCTACAATTCCCATTATCCTTGCCTATTAGCCATAGTGGTTGGGAACGACAGGTATTAAGAACCATGGGTTTCGCAGTCCTTCCTTAAATCAAGCTCCCATCTTTCAACTGATTTTTTTTTCCATACAGGACTTTCTACATACAAAACCCATTTGCCACAGAGTCATGTCCTCTCCCTTCTGTCATATTATTCTGAAGCTTTCCCTTCAACTATTCCTATATAACACTACACTAGATGCTTTCCTATATGTTGGAGACTATAAAAATGGCACCCACATATGTTCATTTGATATTGTCTCATGTTTCTCTTTATACTGTTTCCATTTTAACAAATCTGCACCCAAGCAACAATAAGAGAAGCAGGGCTAGATGACTGTTTTGGTTAAAGCATCAAAATACTGATTTTGGAGAGCAAGGAATCAGAGCATAAATATGGGTAGAATGAGCAGCGAGTATGAACAGTGTGGATACAATATAGCTTGAAATCCTAATGTTGTGTGCATTGGTCAGGCCATCTTACTGAGGGAAGCTTGTAGGTATTTCATGTGAAGTATGGAATATAGGACCTACCATCCCCAGAGTTTTGTTTCATTAAGTATACAAAATACTTGAAGCTGTGAAGATGCTAAAGCAATAGCCTTGTGTGTGGCTTGGAAATTTAAATAAGCCAGGCAAAAGTTTGTAGCAAGGTTTCCCTCAAACAGCATTACAGAACTACTAGAGGGTGAATATGTTTCCTAAGTTATATTTTCCATGTGCTTTTTCCTCCTAGCCATCTTCGTATTAAGATTTGGTCAAAATGGTTATGTGAACCCCTAGTAAAACATAATGGGATAACCATATTTAGAGGAACTTATTGACAAAGCTGGCAACATCAAAGAAAGCAGCTTATTAAAATCGTTGCACTGGCATAGAGCCACACAACCCATGCTCCTTGTGAAGTTCATGGGGGTTTCCTTCCTTTCTAAAGCATATTATTGAAAAATATTTTGGCTGAGTTAAATCCTGCAGAATATAGACCACTGAAGCAATAGCATTCACTTTGTATATACACTGTAAGACAATGCCTTCTCACCATCCAGCAATGCAAAAGAAAAAAAAGTGTTGCATGGAAAAAGGCTTGTGGTTGTTTTCAGTTCTTCATTGATCAGAAATATATGAAACACTCAGGTGTAGCCATAGAGGAATGTCCTCTGTTTATAATGATATCCTATTCTGGTTTTTATGTCCGTTGTGTTTTCTGTCTGCTATTCCAATGTTAGAAGAGTGGTAGTACCATAAATGAGGCCAGTCGCCAGCATACTATATTTGGCATATGAGAGGAATGTAATAAAAATTAAGTATGCAGTACCATAATGGCATGATTTAAAAGTAAGCAGAACTAAACTGGAGAGCTATTGCTACAGGAAGTAAAGAGCTTATGTCCAGATTGATTAAGGGAATTATACTCTAAATCAGTGTCCCAAATGGAGAACTTTATTGTGCTGACTAAATCATACTAACATCAATTTAAGTCTTCCACAGGGCTGGAGCCAAAAACCACACCACCCACGCAAAAGAAAGGGATCAGCAGATTTGGGGCAGCCCACAGGTTTGCAGATAAATAAAAATATGTAGGGAAAACCCCAAGGGCAGAAGGGGAAAAAAAATCCCAGAATAGCTCAGAGGCAGGGAACGTTGGCAGACTGAAATGGGCAGAAAAACAAACCACCAGGGAATATGATTGGGCAGCTAAATAAGGAAGGGACACACACAATAGAAAGATGTATCTCACGTGTCTGGGTTACTTCCTGGTACAGAGTGAGAAAGTAGAGAATCCCATGTAACTTGGGTTGGGTCTAAATTTTGCCAGCAAACACAGTTGTAAAACTTCCAACTGTTCCAGTTTGGCGTGGACAGTCCCGATTAATGCTCTGTCATCCCACATTTTTGCTAAAATGTCCCAGTTTCTTTCTTCTCCTCCCACTTTCCTCCTTTGTCCTCAGCTTCCTTCCATTGCTGCAAACAGAGTTCAAAGTGAAAAAGTAGTTTGCCCTCAATTAAATGAGCAGGAATGGGAGGAGAAGAGGGGAAAGAATCTTGTCCTTCCCAGTAGGCTCAGGGAAAAGCAAACTGCTGCATTCTTTATTAGAATGTGTGCTCTTCTACATTAATCACTGTGTTTGGCCACCCATGATCCAGTTTTCATCTTGGAAGGTATACAACTAAGTAACATTTTTTAAAAAAAATGGTTCTTAACCTTAATTAAAGGAAGGGAAGCAGGATGGTAGCTCTTCCCATGTGATAGATAAGTGGCGTAGGTGAGGAGAGGGGAAAAGAAGGAAAAATGAGAGGAGGAAGGAAGGGGTGGAAGAAAATGAGAAAGAAAAGAGAAAGGAGCAAAAAAGTGGAGAAGAGAAAATGAGGGGGAAGCTGATAAGGAAAGATCCCATTGAAAAAGAGAAAAGAGCAACAGGAAAGCAAAGCATCCAAAATAAAGGCTCTCAGATTACCACCTGCTGTTGCTTCCCTCATATCACCTTGAACACACCCCATCTTTTCTCATTTTGGAAACTAAGCAAGATGTGATCGAGTTAGTACTTGGTGGGAGAACATCAAAAAAAATTGGGGATAGGGCTAAGAAAAATTTCTTACTGAAATCATGGAAAGCCAGTATTGGCACTCATAACAAAACTAAGCAACATGGACCAAGGCTGAGTTCTTTTCCTGACAGCATTGCAATGTGTGTGTATCGACATTCATGCACATGCATGTGTGCATGTGGGAATTATGGCTGCTCCAGTCCAGCAGTGTGCCACCTGAGCAAATTACTTAACTTTTTGCAAGGGAATGGTGGTGAATGGCAATCCACAAGGGGATCAGTGTAGTTTTTGCTTGACTGATTTTTTAAAAAATGTACACATGTTAAGCTCAGACTGAAATCTTGGAGAAATTAACCTAGGAGCAATTTTCACTGAGCAAAATGAGACTTACTTCTGAGTAAACATTACAAGAGTACTGTGTTAAATATAACAAAACCCACCCACTTGGCAGGTCTACTGGGATTTAATAGCCTGCTAACATAGGACCATCCTTTCAGGTAGCCTGGTGATGAATGCCCTAGCCTGTATCATAATAAGAAGCACATAGAAGTAGGCCAAGGGAAGGTTGATAGTACTGAACTAGGGATACAGAACCTGTGGCCCTCTGAAAATGCTTTGAGTCCCAGACAGCAAGACCAGTGAGCAGAGATTATGGGAACTGTAGTCTAAGAACAGCCAGAGGGCACAGGTTCCCTAACTCTGATTTTAGCAATTTGACATGTTCATTTCACTGGACTATAAATAAGAATATAGATCCAATGGAATTTTAAAATATATGTATATGGACATTTCTTTCAAGATTTATTTTAGCTTCCTTCATATTGGCTTGCTACAAAGGGATTTTTAAATAATGCTTCAACGATTTGGCAAATGTGCAGTCTCTGATCAGGAGAAAAGCAGAGGCCAGCCTATTCAAATCTCAGAATATTTCTCTCCAGCTACACGAAAATCTAATTTGAATGCATTGTGATGTGATTATGTGCCAGGTTTTCAGCCAGTATTTAGATTTGCCTTAATATTTTCCTCCTGACTTTCAAAACGTTGATGTGAAGGTCTAAACTGAACAGAAGGAAAGAAACTGAAAACCTTTCATATTTCCACTATTTTCTCTTCTGTTTCAAGTTAGTGAAATGATGAAATAGTCATGAACTTTGACTTCATGTTGTTATTTCTACTTTTTGTTAGTTGCCTTTGCTTTATTGCACAACTTGACCACTTCAAGAGCCAATAGAAAATTTGAGAAGGAGACTGGTGTCTTGTCTGCATGGGCCAAAAGGCCCATTCTCCTCCCCGATTCTGACATAGTCCTGCTTGGACAATACACGTCCCAAATCCTGACTCTGGTGCAGGCAGTCCAGATGATGTCTGGCATGTTCTGCACAAGAATGGTGGTATAACTACGCTAAAACCATTTTTTCAAGTTATTTGTTGCTCTGGTGGCTTCTTGCATGAGTGTTGCACCAAGCCCCAGGTGTGTCTACCATGGGTCTCTCACTTTTGAGGTCCAAATGAGGCACTGTGTGGTGGTCACATGCTGGTCACCTCATTTTGACCTCAGAAGCAAGTGGCTCATGCTGGCAGACACACCAGGAGGGCCAGCTGGATGCCTGTGCAGACACTGGCACTGAAGTGGACCTGAGGTAACTGGAGCAGGCTAGGGCAGCTGCAGGACCAGGATACTGTGGACTGCTCCTGGAGTATCCTGGCCAGTTCAGACAAGGCCTGGGATTAATTAGAGATCAACAGTAGTATCCTATGTATGCCTATTCACAAATGCATTCAACTGTGGAGATTATCACATGGAGAAAAAGTCCCGATTAGATTCAGGATTGAAAACCCCAAACCGGATGTTATTGCATGTACAAGGTGAATACAATCCGGGAGCAACCTAGACACCAGCCTCACTTACACAGCGGCTTTTCAAAAACCGGAGCTTGGGTTTTCAATCTCGAATCTATATCGGGACTTTTTCTCCATGCAATAATCTCCAAAGTCTGTGGGATTTATTTCCATGCAAGTATGCATAGGATTGTTTCTGAACAATGCAATGCTGTACTTATTGCTTGGATGTTTACTCAGCAATAACTATCAGTTTGTTCAGCGGGGCTTACTTTCAGGCAAGAATGTAGTCCTTCCCATTTATCTGCAATTAAACCCACTGAAAAAGGTGGGACCTCCTTCTAAGAATGCATAGTATTGCATTGTAACTCTTCTCATAGATCAGGGCTAGGCAACCTTTCCCCTTTAAGGGCCAAAGGACTTCAGCTCCCAGAATCCCAGGAGCTATTGGCCAACATGGGACTATTGGCCAACATGGCTGAGGCTTCTGGGAGCTGAAGTCCCTCGGCCCTTAAAGGGGAAAGGTTGCCTACCCCTGTCATAGATGATAAATTATTTCTGTTTGTTAGTTTGTTTAAAAATCAGTACTTACATGCTTTATTTATGGTCCATCTTTCACTGTAAAATGGAGCAAAGGGAAGTTCAGTCTTTGGCAGACAGTGAACAAGGCTGAGGACTTGTTTAGGCTGAGGTATGAGTTCAAAGGATGCTTTCATTTGACCCTGAAAACAACCCAAATACATATTTTCCATCTCAGAAATCCCATCTACGAAATGACTAGCTGAGTAGGTTCAATATAGCCTTTTTTTCCCCCCATCTCATTTTTATTTTATTTTCAATCTTACATCTTATACACAATATAGCCTTTTTGAGGGGAGAAATGCCTCAGAAGGAAACAAACATCAGTTGCTAGTTGCTCTGCTATATCTTTAATAATAATAATAATAATAATTTTTATTTATATTTCCCACCTCTCCCTGCGGATCGAGATGGGATTACATCAGTAAAAAGTAACAGCAATATACAAAATACAGGAATAAAAAATATATATAATACCAACAATAAAATATCAACATGATAAAAATTCTAATAAAAATAACCCAATTGTTGTCCACACTCAAAAGCCAAGTAATCAATCAAGATAAATTAAGGGAATCATTGACAGATTTGAATCCATAACCTCAGCTGTACAAGTTAAGAACTGTTTGGATGCACTGGAACAAAGTCAGAGAGAACAGTAAGCAAAGCAGCTTCATTTATATACCGCTTCATATCGCGCTATGGGATGTCTAAGCGGTTTACAACTGTGAGCTGATTGCCCCCCAACAATCTGGGTACTCATTTTAGCGACCTTGGAAGGATGCAGGCCTGAGTCGAACCTCAGCCCTGGCTGGTATTGAACTCGCAACCTTGTGGTCTATGAGTGAGTGGCTGCAGTACAGGCATTTAACCTGTGAAAAATTTAAGCTGCTCCACCAGAAATGTCCTGGTTTTTTCACACAGAAGGACCCTGGGCCTTTCCTGTATGTAGTGCTGTTTGTAAGCCATGAAAAATCTAGGCCTAAATCCTATTGTTACTTCTAATTAGAGTAGATCCATTGAATCAGTTGGATTTTACTTATGTGTTAACTCATCCTTCAGCAACTGATTCAGTAGCTCTGCTCAATCTGGGACTAGTGAACAGGATTTCTACCCTAACCTATACCAAGGAACTGTTGATCCATTAAAATAATCAATGTGTTTGTGGGTGTTTTTTACAGTAGTAAATGAAGAAAATTTGCATTTATTTGGCATAATTTATTCTGCTTTCATTGTATAATTTTCAAACCATATAACTGGTGACAGCTAGTGTGACAGATGATGAGTGTACCAGGCCACTCTCTGCCTTATGAGTACTCACATCACCTATATCTCTTAAGCACTCCATTGAGTTTTTGAACAATGCCTTTAATTAAGAGAAGGAATCTGTGATTACACTAGCTGTCACTGTCTTTTATGGTGAGTCTATTGTTCTGTAGAAAGGAAGTCCATTTACAAGAGTATAGGGAAATACTTGTCTAGTTTATGTTGAATTATTCTAACATTCTGGAAATCCTATCTAGTAAAGACAGGGTGGCACAGTGGTTTGAGTGTTGGACTATGATTCTGGAGACCAGGGTTCAATTCTCAGCTTGGCCATGAAACTCACTGGGTGACCTTGGGCAAGTCAGTCTCTCTCAGCCTCAGGGGAAGGCAATGACAAAACTCTGCTGAACAAATCTTGCCCAGAAAACACCATGCTAGGTTTGCCTTAGGGTCACCATAAGTTGGAAAAGACTTAAAGGCACACAACAGCAACTCCTGTCAATGAGTCTGACTTATATGGGACAGTGCAGCTGAGAGCAGAAGGCAAGTTTTGCACATGCTGGATAGGTTATATGGCTGCACACTCTTCCTTGCTGCTGTCTCTCAATGCCTGCTGCCTGAGGTGGCTTCCTTATTCTGCCTAGTGGTAGGGCCAGCCCTGCTCACATGGCTCCACTTTGATTGCTGACAGCTGAAGGGAAAATACATCGTACAAGTCCAGATATCCTATCTTCATTACTATTGCTTCACATGTCTGGTTCACGGTCTGGAATCTGATACTGAAAATTGTTTCCAGTCCTGAGCCAGTTCCATAGCTCAAAATTCGCCCAGTGAACAACTCCTGCCTTTCCACCGTTTCACTGAAATTAGGGTATGAAAGGAATAAATGAAAACAGATGAGAACAAAAGTTGAGAGTAAAGGCTGCAGTATTACAGGAATTTGTATTGAGCAAGATTCATGTTGCTTCATAACTGGCAGGAATAGTGTGGAATGGTGGCAGGTTTCTTTCCTACATGAAAAACATATGTACCTCCTGGATGGAGCACAGGGAGATAACATACACTTTAATTTCTGTCTAGGAAAGCATTTGGGCCATCAATAGTTACTCTCTTTCGGAAGTGGTTTTAATTGCTATAAAAGTGAATTGTAATGAGTCAGAGCTACCATTGCCATACTATCCCATTTATCCAATGGGCACAAACAGGGTACTGATCCCTGGCACACTGGAGAAGAAATTGTATTCCCCTACATAAGATAGCTTGAGTTAAACAAATATGCAATGAGGAAAATAGTTGCCAAATCTTTTCAGCCTAGTGGACATCCCAGGGGTGCTGTTTAAGGTCAAAAACCTCAACTGCAAAGTGCACATGAACTGATCTCTGCTCTATTGCATCTTATCTCAGTCATGTTCCAAACATATACACAAGTATGTGTGTGTGTGTGTGTGTGTGTGTGAGTATCAAGTGAACCACAGAAGAATTGCTTAGGCCTCGGTGTGGTATGTTTTCAAATTGCATGAATATGTCTCCTCCTTCTTGAAAGACGGCTGTATAGAGAGTCCCAAGTGATCAAATGCTTCATGAATGATGATGCCTCAAAGATGTTTAATAAAGCTAGTTTGGATGTCATGCTAGGAGAAAGTAGGGTTGAAATTAAGTATTTAAATGCATAAATAACAGTTCTTCTTTGTAAATCTCTCCCTGGATTGCACTGGTAAAATCTGACTGATGTAGGAATGTAGTCTTTTAATGGATGTTAACGTTTTTAAATTTATAAACTGTTGTAATTGTTTTTAAATAACTTTTATATTTATATTTTCATTGATGTTTTTGTAAAATTGTATTGTTTTAAGTCTTGAATGGTTATTGGGAGAAAGGTGGGATATAGATGATGATGATGATGATGATGATGATGATAATTCCATCCATATACTCAAAGGAGTAAACCAGACAAAGAGACCACCCATCTCAAGGCATGACATGAGGTAAGAAAAAATGGAAGCTCCATTTGGCCCATTATGACAACCGCCTACTAGCCCCAATCATGGCAACTGGCTAGACCTGTAGTTCCCAAACTTTGGTCCTTCAGGTGTTTTGAACTTCAATTCCCAGAAGCCTCTGCCAGCTTGGTCAACATTCTAGAATTCTGTGAATTGAAATCCAAAGCATCTGGAGGACCAAAATTTGGGAACCACTGGACTAGACCAATGCTACAAGCTAAAACATGGTGGGAGGGGGGTGTATTCAGAAGCATTAGGAAGAAAGGGACTGCTCGGAAGTATTGGTCTCCCTACATGTGGCAGTCCCCTACTGGCTCACCTTTCCCAAAATCAGAAAAGCCAATTACTGTCACCTCTCTATTCTCGTGGACTTGAAGTCCGTGGTTTTGCATATTCACGGAGGGCTGACCTCTGTTAAAATCAGTGGGGCTTGAATGTTGGCAAATCTCTATTTTCATGGGGTGTCCAGAATGGATCCCCTGTGACCATGGAGGGCCAACTGTACCTTCATTCTCCACTACTAAAAGGAGTCTGGTGGCACCAAAGACACTTGCCTGGCTATACATAGGAGGAAGAATAGCATAGTTGGAGGATGGGAGTCTTGCCATCTGCAATATGTTGATTCCCTTGTGAAAATAACATTTAGACTTGTTTAAAATAAATATCTCTGCCTAGAAAAATTGTTTTATTTAACTTAGTATTTTGAATCAAATTTCTAATAATATTAGAACATCTAATAATGTTCTAGAGGAAGCACTATCCCTAATTGTAACTGATAACATCATCTGGGTTATGAATAACACTGGAGGGGAAATGAGTAACAGATTGTTGAGTGTGTCCTCCAACAATTTATTAAGACTCAATATCCTGACTCAGTTGACTGATTGATTGATTGATTTTATTTAATTGTTTCCAACTTTCCAGGAATCAAAATTGCGTGGGTGGCTCATTTAAAAATTGTGAGAGATATAGTCATAATTAAATGGTACAGTTTGTTGATGTCAATGGATTGTACTCATTTAACCTTGCACTCATTCCTCCTCCATCTCATAAACAAATCATAATGGGAGTTTATTTCTCCATCTCTTTCTCCATTTCACACACATAGACACATGCACACACTATCAAATGTACTGACAAATATTACTAAGATGAGTTTGCATTTGCTGTCTGTGCCAACATCTATCTATCTATCTTTCTTTCTTTCTTTCTTTCTTTCTTTCTTTCTTTCTTTCTTTCTTTCTTTCTTTCTTTCTTTCTTTTTTCTTCAGGCAATTTCTGGATTTCAAAATCTAAAATATGTTTGTGTGGATTTTTATTTTTAATTTCAAATTTCACTCTGGGTCACTGACTTCAATATGAAGAAACCAGCCAAGTGTGTTTGAAGTTAATAGCAGTAACTAAACTTGAAAGGAATGAGTTCAAGTATTTCATCTTCTATGAGCTGAAACATGTTTGTTGAAATTGGCCAGCTTTTGGAGAAAAGTTGGAGTGATACCCAAAATAAAGAAAGTAAGTAAATTACACTGAAACATTGTGTTTAGGATAACACTCAATAGACAGCTTTATTAAAAACTGGGCAGAACTATTTCATTTTGTGTTCTATACCTTGCAGCAAAGAATATTTTTGTATTTGTGAAATTATCTCTAAAATGATTGACTGGATTTTCAGCTTGCTTTTCTTTAAAGGAGTGCCTTCCATATGGAGCATAGAACTGGAAATGTTCATTTCCCTATCTTACTTCACATGGAAAATGGATTACCATTGCATCCATACCATTGTTTCCATACAGGCAAGAAGTGGATCAGCAAGTAGAGTGTAATGTTAATCTGAAAGGAAATTCACTATCAATCACATTTCTATTCCATGTGTATTTCCAAGAAAAAAAGCAGACTAAATTAAAAGCTACAATGAGTCCTGCAAACTAAGGATAGGATAAAGATGAATCCAGAATATTTTGAAACAGGCATCAGTAAAAAAAAGCTTGATTTGAAGTGTGTCACCAAAAACCTGTAAGTCTCCTTCAGGTATCACTTCACTTTAGGTTTACATAGAGCTTGCTGTCTGCTATTTCAAGATTATTATTTTTTCATCACACCATCACACCATCTGCTTAATTTCAAATGTTTCTGATCCAGAATCTACCATCTCCATAAACTGTCATTCAGGTCATCTTCATTTGAAAGGGAAATGAATATCTGGATCACTTTAACACACTTGACATGGGACCATCTTTTAAAAGTGTTTGGAAATTTCAACATGTCCAAATTGTTCCAGCCAAACTGTTAACTTGAACCAGTTATAGACAGCACCCAATTTCCTTGTGACAACTTCACTGGCTACTAAAGTGTTGGCTGTGATCTTTAAAAAGGTGTGAACTAAAAAGGTTATTGAAGGGTCTTATTTTCCTATATCAGCTTGCCCAGGTTTTAAGATCTTCATAGGAAGCCCTTCTGTCAGGTCTACCATCTTCACAGGAAAATTTATGTTGTGAAGTCACAAGAGGAGGCCTTCTTGATGTCTGCTCCAAGTATGTGGAATTCCCTTCCAAGATAAGGTAGAATGGTCACTTCCTATTGTCCTTCTGCCAAGAATGTAAGAACTTTATGATTAAGATGGTTTTTGGCAACTATTTGACTTCTGAGGCTTTCAATAGTGTATTAAAAATATTTTAATTCAGATGTTCTGAAAGGATCTATTTAATATATTTTAATATTATATCATAATTTAGAGGCAGGGTTGGGCAGTGGTTTGAGCATTGGACTATGAATCTGGAGATTCAGGTTCTATTTACCACTTGACCATAAAACCTCACCAGTTAACTTGGGCAAGCCACACTCTCTCAGCCTCAGAGGATGGCAAAGGCAAACCCCTGCTAAAGAAAATTGCCAAGAAAACCCTATTATAGATTGTTCTTAGGGTCTCCATAACTCAAAAATGACTCGGAGGCATACAATATCAATTATAACTTATTGACTAGAATCCTATTGGCCTTCCTCATAGAAGCAGTTGGATATTTTTGTCCAGTGTAGAATATCCACATTCATTTCAAGGCAGCAGAAGTGGAGTTGTGCATGCAGTGTCCTTGTGTATAGATGGACATTATCATTGAGTGTGCAATTTATTGAGACTTGAAATCCTGGCTCAGTTGATTTCACATGCACGTTTGCACATTTGATTGCACATTTGGTACCTTGGTTCAGTGGTGCAACATTGCCATTCAACACAAGAGTTTCATCTCTCAATTAACATATAATTCTGTCTATGGTGATCTACACTACACAACCCCAATGTGGTATTGTGGTCATTATGTTTTTACTTGTACATATTTTTAAAATCTTATTGTCAGTCTACTTTTGTTCCAGTTCAGGAACAAAGGGAAGTTGTGAAATAAATGAATAAAAACCACTCACTCTGTCACTCACTCAATCAGTAAAATAACTAGCTTTTGGACGAAGCAAGCACTTTTTTTATGTTTCTAGCATTGTCTATACATGGCCAAGCCGTCACTTTTTGAGAATGGAAGGTTTTGATTTTCTTTGCATTTTCCATGGGAAATGTAGTATCATAGAGTTGGAAAAGACCCCAAGGGCTATCCAGTCCAACCCCCTGCCATGCAGGAAGACACAACCAATGCACTCCCAACAGATGGCCATCCAGGCTCTGTTTAAATGCCTCCAAAGAAAGAGACTCGACCACTCTCCAAGGCAGCGCATTCTACTGTTAAACAGCTCTTACCATCAGGAAGTTCTTCCCAAAGTTTAGGTGAAATCTCTTTTCCTGTAGCTTGCAGCCTTTGTTTTGGGTCCTGTTCTCTGAAGCAGCAGAAAATAAGCTTGTTCCATCCTCAATATGACATCCTTTCAAATATTTAAACAGGGCTATCATGACACCTCTTCACTTTCTCTTCCCCAGGCTAAACATACCTAGCTCCCTAAGATAGGGCATGTTTTCCAGAGCTTTCACCATTCTGATCACCCTCCTCTGGACACGTTCCAGCTTCTCAACATCCTTTTAAAATTGTGGTGACCAGAACTGGATACAATATTCCAGGTGAAGTTTGAACAAAGAAGAATAAATTGACATTCATTCTTTCCTCAATTTAGACACTATATTCCTATTGATGCACCTAGAATTGCATTGGCTTTTTTAGCTGCCTCATCACACTGTTGACTCATGTTCAGCTTGTGGTTGGTCCTTTACAACTCCTATGTGTGGTTATAGAGTTAAAACTCACTGAGTTTTCCTGTTGTCAGGTCTTAGAGTTGGAATTGTGATGGTGTGTGGATGGAAGTAAACTTTCTGTAGCAAAAATTATGCTTTGTATAATATTAATGTCAATGTTGACATGAGTCAGTTGCTTGTCAAGATAAGAATAATTCTGGTAATCTTCTGAAACTATCTTAGAAACGTTGTAAATTGTTTATACAATATTCAGTGCAATGACCAATATGTCAGAAAAATGGCAAAAGTGATTCAGCACTATGAAATTCATAGCCTCATAATTCTGCTGCACATATAAAAGTCTACTTGGGTTATACTGTGAAAAAAAAAAAGATTTATTAAGCATGTTTTAGTGCTGTACTGTTTTTAATCTATGATTTTAAATTAATGTTTCAAATGGTTTTAATTCTATAGGCAGTTTAGTGTTAGGTTTTTGTATGTTTTCAGCTAAATGTGCTTCTGCTTATACTTCTTTTTTATTTTGTAAACCACAAGTCCCATTCTTGGGGGAAAATGTGGAATATAAATAAAGTGATAGATAGATTGATTTATCTATATGTGACAATTGTGAGGCTTGTGACTAAAGAGACTGCTAAATGCCAGTGAGCATCTTGCAGTACATAGAACAAGAGTCAGCATCTGTCAAAAGCAAAGAGCAAAGAGCAAAAGTCAAATTGCATTCTGTGCAGTGACGGGAAAGCCCGTCCAGAACTTGGAAAGTTACTTTAAAAAAGCAATTAAGATTATAGTACTATGCTTTCCAAAAATTAGTGTCATAGTTAAAAATTAAAAGCAAAATTAAAAGCAACTTTATTGTGCTTTAGATTAATTTTGTGGTTAATTTTAGTTAATTAAAAATTTGAATACTGCAAGCCACTGCCTTGTGGCAAACGTACACTCTCCTTCTATCTTCCTTCTCATTGCTTCCATACCCACAGTAAAGCAAAAGGCAATATCAGGCCCAGCACAGATGAGTGTTTGATCCATGTGATATCCCTCCTTTACCATTTGGTCAAACCACACATTCAAAATGATGGTTGGAATTATGTATCAGTGAATTAGTTAAGTAATGTCTCCTTATCCAACCCTCCCCCTACATTTCTACTTTATGTAAACTTAACTAAGTAGCTGATATAGAATTATGGTCTATAAAAGTAAAGGAAAAGTTAGTTATACCACAAAAGGAATGACATTATCTTCCATTATAGTTATATCTTCATTATTATAAAAGGGAATTAATCTATAAGTAATCTGCTATTTCTAACCACCGTATATGCTTGACTAATTCAACTTCATGTATAAGTCAAGGACAGGTTTGGGGGCAAAAATTATGGTTTTTGATATGATCTGTGGATAAGTTGAGGGTAAAACTGTTAAGGGCATGTAACAAAGGTTCCAAAGGATGTAACAAAGGAAAATAATACCAAGGAACTTTAAAAATTCCAGCAGGCATAACTGTGCTCACACTAAAGGCTGGATGATTGTGAGAGTAGAGGGGGGTTAGTGCTTCCAAGACAGATTACACTTTTGGTTTTCACCAGGGGGTGGTTCACTATTTATGAATTAAAGTACAGTACTTACATTGACTCTTGGATAAGTTGACTCAGGTTTTGGGGGTCAGTTTTTTGACTAAAATTTGAGTGGGCCCAATTCACTAGCCCAGTAAGATTATCCAGTTTGGAAAATCATTATGGTCCACTGACTCCTAATGCATCTGAATATTTATTTGCTTGAGACACACACCCCATGCTACAAATGATGCATCCTTCGAAATTAATCCAAATCTTCTTGAGTCTTCCCATGTATTTGGACTATGAAATGCATTTCATCTGACACCTGAAATGAAATTAGAGGACTGATATTAGAACAGCTACTAATCCTACTCCAAAGGTTTAAATAAGTATGACCATATATCTTTCAGATAAGATGTCTCTCCAAACCATTCTAACTCCCAGAGAGTTTCTGTTTCCCACTTTGGTTGATAACTCTCTCTCTCACACACACACCACCCTTAATGTTTCACACCTGTGTCCTTGTTCCTCCCAAATCTTCTCCTTTCCACTTAACCCTGAGCAGGTCATGTCACATGCTTCTGTCACTGTAGGCACTTGGCTATCCATCCACAAGGCTTGATCCAAATTGCAACCACATGCTGCAGAGATAATCACTGAAGGGAATTGCAACTGCATCAGAAACAGGCTAACTCTTCACCTCATAGCATCAACTGACACTACCCTGGCCTTTTCTGGGACAACATTAGTAAATTGACCCTTATCAGTCATTTTAGAGGACTGATTCTCTCTCAATCCTATCTAAATCTCCCCTCCCCCAACATGCCCCTAAGAAAAAGGACCTATTATTAGTAGGTAAGGGAGAGTGGATGGAATCTGATTGGTGAAATACTCAGGCATAAGTTGCACTATGCAGGCAGAATAACTTTTCATTTGAATAATATCAAATGGATATATCCAGCTGGTGATGGAGGGAGCAGAGTTCTGCATGTGGAGCTATTGGAGATGAGCAGTAATGCACCTAAATTAGTGTAGAATGCACAATGTGCTTTGTGTATTGTGCAACATTTAGCACATTCATCATTTCTCATACATTGCACTATGGTGGTATTTAGAAAAAGTGACTCAGCACTATGAAATTCATAGTCTCATAATTCTGCTGCACACATAAAAGTCTACTTGGGTTGTGCTGTGAAAAAAAAAATAAGATTAAGCATGTTTTAGTGCTGTACTGTTTTTAATCTATGATTTTAAATTAATGTTTCAAATGGTTTTAATTCTATAGGCAGTTTAGTGTTAGGTTTTTGTATGTTTTCAGCTAAATGTGCTTCTGCTTATACTTCTTTTTTATTTTGTAAACCACAAGTCCCATTCTTGGGGGGAAATGTGCTAACCTAGTGTAATTCATCCACTGGATATTGATACTATGCTGAGACAATGTAGAATCTCAGCCAATGTGATATAAATATGGATTGGGAATTAATACATCATGTTCTATATTCACAACCTCCATAATATCCACTACATAATATTCACACCCTCTTTTGTCAATAAACCCCTATGGAATTTCTTTCTCTGGCCCCCACCCTAAACAGAGACAAAGGAGATGATTTAACTGGGTAGGATGCCACCATGTACTTGAACACTCTTTACCCAGGAGAATGGGGGCAAGTCTTCCTCTCCCTGTTCTAAGGGCTTCCCTTCACTTTCCAGACATGAGATCTAAAGGTGTGCAGATTGGGCAAAAGCAATTAGGTGGGCCTCATGGATAAGAAGTTGAACTGTATTATGTTTCAGAAAACTACATTAACTGCTAGGGATCATGTTGTGGGAAAATGTAAACTCAGGGCTCCCTCCCTTGGGCAAACCTCTTAAGAGCTGCTAGCTAAGCTTTAGAAAATAAATAAAAACCTTGAAATGGCTATCTGAAACTGATCCCTAGATTACTCGCTAACATGGTTACATGTCTGCCATTATGGCTTGAAAGGGATACAGGAGTCCACTATGCATGCCTCTCAAAAGCCCACAGAATCAGAAGCCAATTGTGTGCTGTTAGCATAAAGACCCCTAAACAAGTCTGATAGATAATCTACTTTGATTTTATTGTCGTCCCTGACTAGCTATGGAGTTGCATCACACAAATCTTTAATGCAGACAAACTTGAAAGGTTGTTGCTCAGTATAATCCTAGTCCATCAATTTAGTCCAAGGGTGACATCTTGAACCACCAAGACTAGCTGCCATAGTTGATAGATGGTGTAGGTTGTGGCCCAATTACTAGAGAGGCACACATTGTCCACCCCTGACTTAGGGGGGATGCAGATGGGTGGCCCTGGCCTCCCCGGGAAATGGAGGATCAGGGCAGAGGCTGCTGGGCACATTGGCCCCAATCCTCCCTTTTGTCGGCCCAGAAAAGAGAGGCAAAATGCTGCTCCTTTCAGAGCTGGCAAAAGGGTGCCCTAAGAGTCCCTGCATAGCTCTTTGGCACCCCTTCCGGTGCAGCACATCAAAAGGCTGGACCAGAAGGATGTCCTGACGCTGCACGCCATGCATAACAGCACCTGCTGCCAGGACATCTTTGGGGAGGGGTTGAGGCGGCCGGCGTGCAGCTGCCCCTCCCCATCCCTGCCTCCAGGATGGCCCAAAGGGCCCATCTGTACAGGCCCTTAGTCTGTCCTGTGTTACTGGGGTTTCCTGTAGAAGCTCTCATCCAAACTCTTTCCTATCTGTTTAAACAGCCACAGCAGCACTGTGAGTTGATAATGAGGACAAGTAAAATTTGTGTGACATCTCTCTTCAGGGTATTGATAACACCTGATGCCAAATCCCTGATCAACCACCATGCTATTTTGGTTAGAAGATAAATATCACAAACGCTGTCTTGGAGCCAGGGAAGGGGAGGGGCAGCCATACGCCGGGCACCCCAACCCCTTCCCAAGGACTATTTTGGCGCTCCTTTCCCAGGTGCCAAAAGGGAGGATTGGGGCCAAGGCATGGGGCAGCCTCGGCCTCAATCCTCTACTTCCCAGGGCAGCCCATGGCCACCCACCTGCATCCCCCACAGTCAGCCTTCCATATCCATGCATTCTGCACCCACAGATTCAACCATCCTCCACTTGAATTTTACAAAATAATCCAAAAGATCTAAACCTTGATTTTGCAATGTCATATAAAAGACACTGTTTCATTATGCCATGGATTTTGCTATCCAAGGGAGTCCTGGAACAAAACTCCAGCAGGTACAAAAGTCCCACTTCACAGATTTTTTTTGGGGGGGGGCTTTTAGAACAAGCTGTCTCCTGGGATCAGCTTCTGAAGCTGCCATAAGAGATGGTACCCTTAGTTCTCTTTTCCAAAAAGTCAACTCTTTGGAGTTCAAAGGAGACATCTATTTAGTCATAGCCATGATATAATCACTATAAAAATGATAGCTGACTTCTGTGACAAGTCCAGGAGGATTAACAGTGTTGCTATTTTCCCACAAAGGGCAACTAAAGTAGTTTCAGTCCCAAAGCAAAGTCAAACTATGGACGTTTTCACACGGGGCAAAAAAGGGAGTCATTCCTACCTCCATCCGGCCCCACTCCGGCTCTGTGCAGGAAAAGTTCACACGACGTCGCAGCAAGCCCCTCCTCATCCTTCGCCATCCCTGCGCCATCCCTGCCTCACTCCGGGGTCTTGCTGCGCATGTTCATACGACGTCACAGCAAGCCCCGCCCCATCTTGCGCAATCCCTGCGCCATCCCTGCCGCTAGCCGGCTTTAGCCCCATCTTTTTAATTCCTTTTTTACAAAGGAATTACAGGCGCTTCTGCCGGAGGCAATCAGGAGTCATTCCGGCGGCTGCTGTTTTCGCCGCCGGAATGACTCCTGATGGCTTCCAGGGGGCTTCCAGGCGGCTTTAGAGCCGCCTGTGTGAAAACGTCCATTGGCTCACCATTGATCTGGATAACTGTTTTCCTCCAGGAATGCCTGAGACTGAGCCATCACCAATTAGCTGAACATACACCCTTCTCTTATTATACTTGCATGCCATTAAAACACTTACACACTTAGGCAAGCCAGATGGTTAACCTGATAGGGATAAACATATAGCTGGCAGCCTGCTTATGGTACTTAAGGTAGTTTGACAATGATGGTTAACTTAGGAGGATTGCCTGCTAACCAAACTTCAAAAGATCCCCAAACCTTAGTATATGAAAATGCTTTTGTCTCAAGCATGACATACTCTGCTATGAGAACAGCAGGATGCATACTGCTGATACATTCCTGCAACTTGGCTAGGAAATAGTTATAGTACAAAAAATTATGTTAGAACATCCTGGAAGGACACAAGGCTAGACTCTTATAATTGGAGTAGTTAGTACAGCAACAGCAACTATGTCTGGATTCTGGAAAGAGATTGTTTGATGGCAGTTATATCTTTATGAATGATGAAAAACCTTAGTGTCTGTGTGGTCAGGAGGAAGCCAGCTTACACCTCTCAGTTGCATGTATAGGCCTGCTTTAAATGTACTGCCAAATGGCCTAAGTGTTTTGCTTGTACAGTGTTCCACATGGCCAGCTTCAAGTTTAAATAATGGCATAACTCTGCAACCAAAGTCGACATGTATAAATCTACCATGAAAAAGAGTGTCTAGTTATTTATTCCACTTATATCGCCTTCCCTCAACTTTTCCCAAAGTTGTGCAAGCCAATCATAACAATCCTATGAAGCAGGTTAAGGTGAGAGACAATGGACTCTTTCACACTACAGAGTTATAGAATTTGTTTCCACTTTAAATGTCATGGCTTCAATTTTTGGAACCCTGGGTTTTGTAGTCTTGGGAGGTGTTTAGAATGCTTTGCTAGAAAGCTACTCTTGTACCACACCAAACTACAAAACCCAGGATTCCATAGGAGGCAGCTATGACACTTAAAATGAAATGATAGTGCTATAATTGTGAGGCGTCAAAGAAGCCAGTGACAGGATTGATGTGACCTTCATGATTGAATGGAGATTTAAACATGGATCTCTTTACCCTGACCCCTTAACCATGATACTGCAGAGGCTCATAGTCAGTGTGCCTTACTGCATGCTGATGCTGCTTTCATTGAATTATAGAACATATGACATGATAAAAGATCATCCTGTCATTATGGACCTGTGACATTTAGACTTGAGCTGCTACAAAACCATTATTGTCTGCTTCTGGATATCAGTCTGTTAAAGCTGTACCACACAAAAATCCCCCATCCATAGACAGCATAGAAAATTGACAAGAGAAGCCAGTAGATGATATCTCTAGGTGTGTGAGAACAGGCATTCTACCTTAAGGAACCCTGGGAGCTATCAATTTTGTTGGTCTCACTGAGGAGTAGGAAGAAGCAGCACCAATCAATGTCATTTTTAAAACCCCTTTAACCCTATAGTGGGCTGTATTGCATCATTTTGGGACAAAAATCAAAACCACTTCCAGTTTTGATTAGTTTCGAAACTATGAAGTTTGGGGAGCTTTTTTGCTTGGAACAAGAGGTTCTTAGGATAGAAGGGCAAAGGCAACATCAATGAAGAAGGGTTTAAGTATTATTATTATTATTATTATTATTTTATTTCTAACGTGCTGTCAATGTACACAGTGCTGTACAAGAGATAATCAAAGCATTAAAATAAATGAAAACCTGCCAAAGGCGTACAATCTAAAAATACAAAAACAGTAAGTAAAATAAAAACTAATTAAAAACAAGTTTTTTTATTATATAGGAAGCAAGCAAAAAAGATACAAGAAGCTTACTGTGCCATGATTATTTTATTTTCTTCTTTTTGTTGTCAGGAGCTCCATGTCAGTGACTGTCCTATGCCTAGGGACAGCAAGGCAGGCTATAGTGGGAAGAAGCAGTTACAGGTGAATCAGGCTAGACCAGAGATAAAAGAAGGCATATGAACAACTGCAGAAATAATCCAATTTGACACTAGCTCAATGATAGGAAATTCTGGGAACTGTCATTTTATGAAACATTTAGCCTTCTCTATCAGAAAGCTATGGTACCTCCACAAACTACAATTTCCAGGATTCCCTAGCATGGAGTCAAAGCAGTTAAAGTGGTCTCAAAGTGGATTATTTCTGCAGTGTGGTTTAGCCAAAGGTTTCAGCCATTCCAGAATCATGTATGAGAAACCAAGGCCTTAAACAGAAGGGGCAAAAGGAATGGCGAGGCTGTGGGACCGTAGCAACTGCACACGCCAGACCATAGTTCAGAGCCAGCTGCTGAAAATGAGTGGTTTTGGTCTAGTTCTTTTTGGCCTGGTTTTTCCAGGTTGCTGCAGGCTCAGTGTGCCTTCCATCTGTGTTCAGAGTGTGTGTTGTATAAACGCCTGATGGCAGACCTTTTGGCCCATCTGTTTTTTGGGCCCAAGTGTCATGATAACCAAAGCCAAAAGGGAAAGCTAATGGGAGGTACCACTTAAGCCAGTCCAGGGATCAAGAATTCAAATAAATCTAAGAGCACTGAAAGACAGGTAGCATGAACTGTTGCATATAAAAAGAACTCCCAGAAGCTTATAGGAGATTTATAGACACTTCACCTTGAGACTCCAGATGGTTAATTGATCAGCATTTTTCATTTAAGCTTCTGTGAGAGGTGTTTTTTGTTTTATTTTTGGTTTTTTTTTTTTGACACTGCTACTTTTCTGACAATCCACTGCAAATGATGATGATGTCTTTTGCTTTGCATCAATTCCAGCTGAGGTGAGGGCCCATCTTGCTGAATGTCCACATCAGCCGTATCTGCCACTAGCTGCCCTGATTGTGGGAGGGAAAAGTCATCTGGAGTCGGAGGCCTTTCTAGGTCTGACTCTTTTGCATTGGATGCCTCAGGGGGGTTGCAGACTGCCAGAAATAGTGCAAATTGAGTCCACTTTTAGGGTTAGGGTTAGTGCTAGGGAATCATAGGACTTGTTTTTTTTCCTGAGACATTGAGCCTTCTCTGTCAGAGAGCTCTGGTGCCACAATAAAATACAGTTCCCATGATTCCATAATCATAACCATAACCCTAAAAGTGGACTCAATTTGCACTATTTCTGGCAGTCTGCAGCCCCCCACAGATTCCGGAGGGTGAGTTCTGACATCAACCATGGAGAAATCTCTGCTGGCCAACAGATACTTATCACCACCATACTGAAGCCCACAAGACAGACTCCAGAGGACCATGTTTATATAAAATGCCCCCTTGACCTATATATGTATTTGCACAAACATCTTAATTGTATCTAATTCAATTCAGACTCTCACCAATGTTTATGAAAAGCGCCCAGCAGCAGCTTACTAGAGGCTACTTTCTCATCTAGCCAACTACTCCGAAGTTTCAGGGCCATATCATTCAACTTAGTATAAACAGAAGAGGAAAACAAGCTCAAAGACCCATCTGGCCAAAGATATAGAGGTCTGACCATGGAGGAGAACTGAACATGTCAATCTGTCGTCTCATAATGATAGCTTCCAGCCATTTCTCATAAACTAAGTAGAATCAGGTAGCCTCCAGATTGGTGCAGATTACTTTCAGAATCTGTTATATGGGCTTTGAACTAGATCTTGTGGTCTATGTGCATCCCTAATAACAATACCACATTCCACAAAGAAAATGAGGGATATTTACAACAGGTAAAATATTTGTTGGTTTGTTTATTTATATTTTATTTATATCACACCTTTCCTTTTGGACCCAAAGTGGTTTACAACAAGGCTAAAACTAGATAAAGCAAAAAAATCCCTCAAAAACCCCTGATAATAATAAATGTAAACCACAATTAAACAAATTTTTGCATTAAAACACTGTTAAATTGTTAAACATATAGTGTCATTTAAGAACATAGCAACAAAGGTAAAAATAGGACACAGTTCTCATTTAAAAAGTCTCTCTACATCCAACTAATCATTAAATGCCTGTTTGAATGAAAAAGTCTTTGTCTGTATCTGATGAATAGTTATTCTGCAGCAGAATCAAAAAAGTAGTTCTCAGAAAGAGCCAGAGAGTGATCCTAGAAGGTAATTGTTGTTTCTGTTTTTGTTCATTGTTCTACAGATTTTATGTGTTTTATTGTAAAAACTCTATACAAATTTAATTAGAAAAAGCCTTTGTCTGTAGGTGAAAGGAAAAAAGAGAGGGGACTAGCCTAGCTTCCCATGGAAAGGAAATCCGCAGCCTGGAAGCAGCCATTGAGAAGGCTTTAGTGATATATTCTATCCCACTCCCGTGACTCTATAAATATACTTTATACCTGAGGCCTTAATACTGCTTGGTACTGCATCCAAAGAAATAAGTTTATATCCTCAAAAGGTCATGCTAAAATAAAATAAAAAAAAACAATTAGTCTTAAAGGTGCTGCCACATTTCCTTTTTTTTCTTCTTCTCTCCCTCCATTCCTCCTTTTATGCTGCAAGAGACTTCTTTGAAAGCTTCAAAGGGTTATAATTAGAAGTAATCATTTGTAACATGATGTTAATAAAGGGAGAACAAGTCTAAGCCCTAATAAAGTAGTGTTAATAAAAGAGACTGGCAAAAAGCTAATTAGATGCAGTGATTACTTTGGATTAAAAAAGGAACTACTTTTCCAAGAGGTTGCCATTTGTAGGGATAGGTATTGCTTTGAGTGAAGTGGGATATGACATTTAGTATGGACGCACTATTAAGGAGCGCATATGAACAAGCACATTTGTGGCCTCAGAGTTGAGCTGAATGAAGTGACCCATACCACACATAACAGAAATAAATTAATTTGGAGCAGCGCTAACATGTCTTTTGTAATCCGTACAGTTGGGGTTTGAGATAATTTACTAGTATACTATGGAGCATAGATGCCATTTGTCAAGAATTTGAGATATCAAAATCTCAAAATGCCTGAATCTCAGAATCAGAGATCTCAAAATGTTGCACCTCTTTAATGTCAAGAAAAATAAACAAGTGCAGGGGAATGTCCTTCTCATGAGAGTAGTGGAATGAAGCTCTTCTTTTAAATGCAGGGATGTTTTAAGAAAGTGACCAAATGAACATACAAGAATTTGGGGTTAGTTTATTTGGGGCTTTTTTTAAACAAAGACTTATGATGAAGTTGTCGCATCTCAGATCATCAGAATCTTAAAAAAAAACTTTCCTAGGTTGCTTCTCATAGCACTTCACAGTTACGTTTCTTAGCAAATTCTGCCTCTGCATGATTTCTTTTATGAAGCTAATGCCATGTGGAATATGAATGACTCATCTACATTGGAATGAGGAAAAAGCAAATTATGAGAACATATAAAACTACAACTGACACCAAACATTTTTACAGCATTCCTAGTCCTGATGCCTGAAATGCGTCTCACCTAGTTTACCATGACCAATATTTCTCTTTTATGAAAACAAGACCTACCTGCAAATATGAAGCATCTCCAGTTTTCAGGGATAAAGCACATTGGAGGGTATTAAAAAGTCACAAAATGCAACTCCCAAAAAAGTGAAAACAGTTCTGCCAGTAGCTGCAACAGTTATTTTCAAAACAACTAAAAATTGTAGAAGAATTTTTAATTGTTCATTGTGTTTTACCAGCCAGTGTACTTATTGTGTATGTATGTATGTGTGTGTGTATTTGTGTAATCTTTTTTCTAGCCTGCTCATGGAAGGAATGGATAGGAACATCCCATTACAGCACCCAGGTTAGACTAAAAAATAATTCAGGTTAGTCAGAGAATTGAATTGAATTATCACTGTAACACATTGGCTTTCCATTTACACTAGCATTTCTTTGGCTGGTAATTAGTAATCAGCAGGTAATTAGTTAGTAATTTTGTATTTATCTTTTGTTTACATGACCTCCAAATAAGGCCAGTGAAGGAGAGGTGTGCCAGCAATAAAATTAAAAAAGGGCAGATGGACGTCCAAGACTATAACCAACAAATGAAACATGATGGTGAAGGCTTCTGAATCTTCAGCAATGTCTCTGTTAATCTAAGCCAAACCCAGCTTCAAAGCTCAGCCTCATTCCAGAAGGACACAGAAGTATAAAGAATAATGAAGCTATCGTGGGTATGAAGGCTTTAATGTAGATTCTACATGTAGATTCTACCCATTGGGATGGAGGGCCTAGACACACAATTAGTTGCATGACTTGGAGTAAAACTGCTTAAAATCAAAGGTTGAATTTTAGTTTGGTGCTCTTCAGGTAAAACATGAAACAAAATGTTATAGTGTGGATTGTTCCTGTTCCTGATTGCAACCAACAACTATTTTTCAGAAAATAACATTCAGTTCCCCATCCTCTTCTGATTCTCTACTGCCAATGTGGCATAGTTGTTTGAGTGATGGTCTGCAACTGTGGAGACCAGGTTTTGATTCCTGTTCAGTACTGGGTGACTTGGGCAAGTCACATGCTCTCAGCCTCAGGAGAAGGCAATGACAAACCTCCTGTGAACAAATCTTGCCAAGAAAACCCCATGATAGATTTACTTTAGGGTCTCCATAAGTCAGAAACAACTTGAAGGCACACAGCACATACACACATTGCCTGTGCACACAACAGTCACTAAGCATTCTGTGTAAGCTGAGCATGTTCAATGGTTCAATGATGTTTTCCCCCAGCATAAATAAACCTATTTTTAATTCCTTGATGCCTATGCAAGGAGATGGCCAATTGGTATTTTCCAGCATGACTGGAAGAGTTGTCGGAAATGGTAGTGACTGTGGGAGCAAATAGTGGCAGACACTTCTGGCCTCCTACTGCACTCACACTATAACTTGAGGAAGGCACATGCCTTGCAACACATGCTAGTTGTAGCTAGGACTGTTTCTTTCCTCAGAGCCCAGCTCTTTGGGATTTCTGGAGCCAAGACAATGCTCAAGGAGTGTCTTGGGAAATGACCTATCAAAAAGGCAGCCTGTGTTAAAAGGCATGCAGGGTGTCTCATCCAATCATGCACCCTCTCCCACCATGCATTTTTCATGGACTGCAAATCAGCCATGATACACTTGTATGCTTGCACTTATTAATCCATATGCCTTGTATTTGGTATTACAGGGAAGTGGCCTGACTAAACGGTAGCAATGCCACATGATTCAAGGTCTGGTTCATGTTGGACCTTGTACTGTTGCCTATAATGCTATTGTGGTGAGGAGGAGGAAGAGGATGTATTTTGCACCAGAGGCTAGAAATGTTTATAGCATCCTAATTTTTTGAAAGTAGTCAGGGGGAGGCAATGGCAAATCAACCCTTAAAAAATCTTGCCCAGAAAACCCCATAGGTTTGCCTTAGGGTCGCCATAAATTGGAAATAACTTGAAGGGACACAACAACAACAACAACAACAACAACAACAACAACAACAACATTAAACAAAACTATTTATTCACTGTTAAGAAATGGGGAACTAAAGCATTTTTAATGCAAATAAAATGGAACTAACAACTTTTGGGAACGTTGGAACTATAACTGTAACTCATTATTTGGCAAGAGTAACTTCAAAAGCTCTTCTCTCCCATGCACCAGCTGCACTGTTTTTGTGGCTGGATTACTTACAGCCTGATAACATAGAAATATTATGAACTAAAGGGGCTTAATTTTTGCTTTATGTTTGCCAGAGTGATTATAGACTCCTTTTGAGATTCCGCCATTAAAATGGTCATTAAAGAACTTAATGGTCAATAACATACTTGTGTGGTGAGATCAAAACTCCAGCACTCCATTCATAGGTTTCAGATGCTTCTTATCTTGGGGCTGTTGATGAAATTTAAATGGCCTCATTTAATCTGCACAGTACATGAAATTTCACTCCATTGCTCCTTGCTTTTGGAATGAGACAGTGGCTGGCATTTGCTGCTCTAGAATGTTTGTCAGAAAGGTTTTTGTGGGTTTTTCCTTTTCAAGCCAGGAAAGGACAGAAGAAGAGTTGGCTTGCTTCATGCTGTATCATTTGCGACTTGTTTGGCTGTGAGGGCACAAGTGCTTAGTTTGGCAAACATGATGGCTAGAACTGGCTTTAAAGAACAGGCCTGGGAGAAATATGATCCTGAAAAAAGTTTCTTGAAATGAAGGAGGTATTCTGAGTGTCTTCAGGATATGACATGGAAATTTTGCATGAATAGGTTGTCTTTAACCTGATTTACTTAAAATCCAATTTTTGCTTGGTTGATTTGATTTTCCTGTGACAACGCCTCCATTTTTACCACCTTACTCATAGATGTTGAAATGCCTTAATCACAGAAAGAATAATATTGTATGGGAACAATTTAGTGTCTGTTTAGGAACATGTTGGGGATCACTGGGCATTACAAATTCAAAAACTTTCCCTTGCCCTGACTTCAAGCCATTCCCTGAGGTGTTATCATGCTTGATATGAGGACATTGTGGTCCTAGTATGAAGGTGGCATGAAATTGAAAGTGTTTGGCCATGTCTTCAGTATACACTGAAGTCATAAGAGCTGAAGAATAGAAATAATTTCAAGGAGCCTTTTAACTAGGCCATGAAATGAAAGAGGCAGAGGACACAATCCAGAGAAACTCAGAAATTCTGCATCTCCTAAGGAGAAGGGACAGCTGGTGGCTTCCATGTCAGTGGGGCAGTGAATAACTCATTTAAAGTTCAGACTGTAACCCAGAGCAAATACACTGTCCCTTCATGTAGAAACCATCAACTACCACTGCTAAGGAGGTTTTGGACGTATACTATTTGAGCAGCATCAGCAACCCTTTCCACAATGAAAACTGCTTTTGGAACATAGGAGACTTTCAAAAGCAATTTGAGAGGCATTATGAAGGCTGACCCAGAATTTAGAAAAGGGAATTTTTGGTCTTCCAGAATCCCCCAGACAGTTTGGTCAGTGCTCTGGCATGTAAATGCCTAAATCCCATTGTTAGTCCCAATTAGAACAGAGTCATCTGCTTGATTTATCTATGTGTTGACTCACTGTTCAACAGTTGATTTCATGGATCTATTTTACTTGAGACTAATCAACAGAATTCCAGACAATGTTGAAAAGGCTAACCTTTCCATTCTCTGATTTGAAGCAGACACAACACAGGACGAATGAATGAATCAGTTTATTTCGGTCACAGACCAGAACAAACAGAGCATGCACCAAAACACCAAAATTAACATCATATTTATAATAGTCCCACATTGTGTCTAAAATTTGGAAATTACTTGGTAGATAAAAATTAAAAAGTAATTAAAATATATATGCGAAAGTATTATTCATTAAGGTCGTCCACCAGTTGTCTCATTAGTTTATAGCAGCAGCACAAAACTTAGCCACTTTTAAAGTGAGCTATATGAATCCCTATCCTCTGCCACATATTTTAAAAAGTGATATTCAAATCTATCTGGAATTCACTGCACAATAGTAGCATAAGTATAAAATCAATATCCTTGTTGAAATGGCAGTATAGTAGGATGTGACTACCAGTTTCCACCTCATTGAGACCACATGAACATACTTGCTCTAAGTAAGATTATATCACATTCATTTTAAAACCAGCTTACCTGATCTGAATTAAATTTTAAATCAGGTAGCATACTGATATTATCAGAAGGATTTAGCCACCAAAATTGCCACCCAGGTCCATCCCTGCTCCCAGGGGCACTCAATGTGCCTCTTTTCAAAGCTGGGAGTTTTCTGGCTTAAGAAATGGCTGCTGGAGCGGCCCTGGGAGTGGGGATGGACCCAGGCAGCAATTTCAGCAGCTAAATCCTTCTGATAAAATCAGGATGCCACCTCCTTTAAAATTTAATCTGGATCAGGTAAGCCGATTTTAAAATGAATGCAATAACCTCCAAGGCATGCTACCAAATCTACCCTGCAGTGATGTTGATGGCAGAACATCAAATGTGGCTAAAGTGAAGGATCCTAAATTTAGAAATATCCAGCTTGGATAGGTAACTGGTTGATACAAACAACCTCCCATTAATGTTAATTTTGGGGGACCTGGCCATTTCAATCAGATGACATTGCAACACTACATCCTAGATATGTTGCTTAATTGTGGATTTAGCTTTTTCATACCCAAGGATTATTAAAGCCTGAAATGTGAAACTCAAGCTTCTCAGCTTCTCTTGCAGCATAGACTTTCATTTTGTTTGACATGTGGTCTATTAATTTTAGCAGAGCCAGACACACTGGAATTAAAATCAGTTTTAACCAGCAATGGATCTTAATGATCCAGGCCTGGTTCTCTATCATCATTTGTCCTACCTTCAGGTAGAATGCTGAATTAGGTACACAGGAAGAGGTCACTTTCAATGTGTGGAAAAAAGTTGGTTTGCTAAATTTTAAAAGAAGTTACACGTGGATGCCATTTGGTGTGGAATGGACTATAACAAATACAGATGTCATTTCATCTAATACTGCTTTGTCTGAACTCTGTAGCCATTTTGAGATGAGGACCACACCTGTAAAAGGAAGGAGGCATGAATGCATCTTCATGAGTCATTCACATCATTAAGCAATACCCTCTAACATAAAGAATCACTTTTCCTAACATATCACAGGGCATGAAGAGATGCTCTTAATGAAGCAAAAGTTGTGCATCATACTATATTTTCATTTATCTAACATCATGAATCTAATATTTCTTAAGTTTAATTTTGCATACAAATATTGAGACAAATTCATATCTAGCAGGTGCTTGCATTAGCATTTGGACTTGAACAGTGCAGAAGCAGATGTGTTTTTTGGCTCTGTATTATCGAAATTATAAATGGATAAGCTTTGTATATTTGTTTTTAGCCTTTGGCTTCCAACATTCTGCATCCCTGTGGTAGAGCTTGATTATGTTCCACAATTGAGATCATCATCAGCATTTACTCTTCTGTATGAAGCAAACTCTATCCTAATGGAACAGTTTTGATCAGTAATTTTGTTTTATTTTGGAGATTTGTTTTGTTTTGTTTTTTTGTTTTTTGCTTGGAAGCAGCAAATATGTACAATAATACTGATAATAAAAATGTTGGCCAGAATCTTATATGGGAGATACAGATATCATAGACTGCTAAAAAGACAAATAAATGATCCTAGAGCAAATGAAGCCTGCTCTCTCCCTAGAAGCCAACATGACTAAACTGAGATGGTTGAATTTTGGACATATCATGAGAAGACATGACTTATTAGAAAAGAGAATAATGCCTGGTATGATAGAAGGCAGTATTAAAAGAGGAAGACCACATTACAGGTGGATAGATTCAATCCAAGAAGCCACAGCCCTGAGTCTGTAAGACCTGAGCAGGATTGTTGATGACAGAGTGACTTGGTGGTGTCTCATTCATAGGGCTGCCATAAGAAGCAAGGGGGAAGGACTGAAACAAATCCTGAACATTATTTTCCATACTCATCATAGGTAGCTTGACATAACAGCCATGGTAGAAGAAATCACCTTTGATACAATGAACCTTGAGCAATGATGTTCAAAGAGCAATACTGTCTCTGAAGTGACTATCTTTACACCATTGCAAAAGAGTTTTAGAACACAATCATGAATTGTGGATGCTGCTAAGGATGATCCTTACCCTCATTGCAGGCCATCATTATAACACCAGTGGCTGTGGGGATAGGTATTGATGATATATAGGTACTAGCATTTCTACAACCAGCTGTTTGCTATTCTTGTATAGGCTGGGAAGATGCCCAGAAACTATAATTATAGAACTATGAAGCCTCCCCATGGAATTAACATCTACTAGGAGTGCCATAGCTTATAATGGAGCTGGGAGACTTGTTGGCACCATATAACCTGCTCTGAAGCCAAGCCTTTATAGCGAAATGATTGAGATTTAAAGATACACCAGGGATTGTGGGATCAGAGGTTTTTAGTGTTATTTCTTTGCTTTGACTTTGCACTGTTTTATTTTGAGGGCTAAATTCACTTTGCTGAATCAATGTGATCATTTGCTGAATTAAATATTTTCTTCTTGATCCTTATAGGCCTACCTCAGAGGCTGCCCTGAATGAAGATCTGAGAGAATCATGTTTTTTAGTGATGTATTTGGGTATAAAACTGTAATTACAAAGTGGAGAGATATTTTTCATCCTTGCTTGTGCAAACACCTGAATAACCCCTATATCTTGTTGGAACATTGGAGGAGCAGATTTGTGTATTTGTGTATAAATCCATTCAGCAGAGTTTAATTTGCAGCAGAGAAGACATCACCACCACGCAGAGCAAACTCCAAGCTTCTAGCAGAAGGCTTTATTATAGAAAAACATATGCAGAGTAAAAACTATAAAGTCCAATAAAACATCACATCAGCCAGATGTGGCTAACAGGAACAAAACTACAAATCCTTAATGCTACATTGTGAAAAAGTTAGTCATGCTATAGCTTCAGCAAAAATAAAGAAACTTAATCCATACTAAAGAAAGTTCAAGAACAGACTGACTTCTATGGGCCTCGGCAGATGGCTAATTGAGCCATCTAGGAGGCCCGGAAGAGGAGAGGCAGCCGCACGAGCGGCACCCCTTCCTCTCCCTGAGGTCGCCCTCGGAGTTGCCGGCCCTCCGCATGGCCGGCGTTCCAGGGATGACCTCACGCCGCGGCGACCGGCCTTTCCCTGACATCTAAAAGGAGCGCCAATTTGGTGCTCCTTTTAGAGTCGCCGAAGGTGTGCCGCGGTGCGGAGGCTGAGCTCCACCGGCACTTCGACCCGTGGCAACCCGGAAGCAGTCGTCTGCTTCCCCCCTATGCCTGATACACAATTTCTCAGCCCAACCTTTCTCCACCTCTTGGGTGTTAACCTCAGGTTAATTGGCTGATGTGTACATGATGTATGCTAACCCAACCTCTTGTTGTTCATCCTTTACCATGTGATCTAC
>CM034701.1:267891457-267915616 GCA_020142125.1 Phrynosoma platyrhinos | reverse complement strand
ACATCTCAAATGCATTGATTTTCTTCCTATCTTCTTTCTTGATTGTCCCGCTCTCACTTCCATACATGGTAACAGGGAATACAATGGCTTGTATGATTCTAACTTTTCTGCTGAACTCAGAATGTTTTTGCATTTTAGAATCTTTTCTAATTCTTTCATAGCTGTCCTTTCCATTCTTAATCTTCTCCTGATTTCCTGGCTGCAGTCCCCATTCTGATCAATGTTTGATCCCAGATATAAGAACACTTCTACTATTTCTATTTCCTCATTGTCTAGTTTGAATGTTTGCAAGTTCTCTGTGGTCATTATTTTTGTTTTCTTTATGTTCAATAGTAAGCCTGCCTTTGCACTTTCTTCTTTGATCTGGCATTCTCAAAGCCTACAAAAGAAAGAGATTCTTCATTCATGATTCAGTGTGTGTGGAACATGTTGCCCTCTAGATTGAGTACTGCAATTGCCATTCCTGCTATCTAGCATAGCCAGTGGTAAGGATGGATGGGAGTTGCAGTCCAATATTATTTGGACTTGGGTGGGTTCCCTAGATCCTGGGACCCTGACTACAGAGGTAACAAATAACTTGTGTCCACAAAGTGAGGAGGACTCACACAACTGAATGCTCATAAAGGAGGCAGAATCTAGAAATCTAGTAAACCTGAAAAACTATGGGGCTCTGCAGATGGCGCAAAGTGCTGTCTGCAGAGCCAGGGAAGGGGAGGAGCAGCTGGCCACCCCAACCCCTTCCCTAGGACGTCATCAGAGCACATGCCGTTGCTGAAAGGGTGTATTGGGGCCGAGGCATGGGGCAGCCTTGGCCCCAATCCTCCACTTCTCAGGGTGGCCCATGGCCGCCCATCTGCATTCCCCCTATGTTTTGGTGGGAAAATGGTAACTTAGCCCTTCCTATAATATGTCAGTTTTTTGTTTGTAGGAATTATTATTTTTGAAGTAAGCATTCTTTCACATAAGTCTCCAGCTGATGTCCACAGTAGCACTGTCCATAAGATTTCTACCTGAGTCATAATCAGATTTACACACCTGACAGTCTCATCTCAATAGCTTTCTGTATGTTCCTTCAATAAACTTAAGGTTTTTAAGGTCAGGTCTTACTCTATAGAGATAGGAGATAGCAGTTGTTTGGCAGGTAACTCTAGGTCCACTCTCCTTAATATAATCATGCCTTCACTTTGCGATTGCTTCACATGCAGTGCAATCCTAAAGCTGTCTGCTACAGTGTAAGCCTCACTGAGTCCAGTGGAACCTATTTGCAAGTAAGTGAGTAAAGTGAGTATAGGAGTGCAGCCTAAGAAAGACTTTTAGGTCAGCACATGATAATATCTAGAGCACAGTTATGCAACAGCTAAGGTGTTGTTGGATCTTAAGCATTACAATTGGTGTCACCTGGTGAGATAATTTTATCAGGGGTCAACAGCAGCAGTGATCTACCCCATGAAATGCCTTCTGAAGCCAGGGTGCTGCTTCCCAAGAATGGGGAGCCCAGGCAGGGCTTGTCTGGGAGAGCCCTTGGGAGGGAGGTCTATGGGGGTATGGCTGGGGAGACTATCAGACCTCCATCACTGGGAAAAGGAACATTAGTTCTTACCTGTGAGATGTTTCTTTTCAGTAATGGACGCAGAAATATCCTCCCCACCGATAATGATGATGATGATGATGATCAGTGTTTATTTATATAGCAGTGTAAATTTTGCATAGCACTTTACAGAATCAAAACAACACCTCGACTCTGCAACAGTGGCAGTAAATTAATTACTTTTTAGTTTGATTTTATGGTAGTTTCTATCTATATACTTATATTTTGCATTGAATGCTTTCTGAGTTTGTTTTGTATCCACGGCTGTAATATGGGCACAGGAGACTATGGTGCTCAGTCCTCCCACCATGCTGCTGCTGCCACAGAGCCTGATGGCTAGGCTGGGCAGTGCAGAGGCAAGCAGGCAGGGAGAGTCTTTTCCCTACACACTTCCTTCTATGCTGCCCAACCCAGTCGCTGCCAATATGCCACTGCAAAATAGCCTGACAGGTAAACCAGGCATTACAGAGACAAACGTGCCAGGAAACTCATCTGCCTGTGAGCCTGCTTTTGCTCTGCCCAGCCCAGCTGCCACGTTGCTGCTACTGAAGAGCCCAGTTGCTACCCCTATGAAGGAAAGCTACCTTCAGGGGGACTTCCTTCTCCTCCTTCAGCTCTTTGGCGGCAGCAGCACCAAGCAGGGAGACTCCTCTCCCTGTGTGCCTGCCTCTGCACTGCTTGGCCCAGCCGCTATGCCACCAATGCCAAAAAGCTTGATGGCTAGGCCAGAAAGCACAGAGGTAAGTGGGCAGGGAATTCTTCTCCCTTCATACCTCCATCCACACTGTCCAGCCCAGCCCGGCCACCATTCCACTGCAGAGCCTGATGGCTAAGTTAGGCCGCATAGAGGCAAGCAGGCAGGGAGAAGTGTCTCCTCACATGCTTGCCTCAGCACTTGTCGGCCCAATCCCTGAAGAGCCTGCTGGCTAGGCTGAGCAGCACAAAGCAAAGAAGAGGTGTCACCAGGAGGGTGCGGGAGGTGCTACACACACTGGGTGACAACTCAAAAGGGGATGTCACCCACTGCACTGTTGGGAAGGGGTGAGGAAGTTCCTGGTCTGGTAGGGTAGGAAAGGGACTCTCAACCTTCTCCAGACCAACCAGCAGCTCCTTCAGACCCTCTTCCAGCTGAAGACAAAGGGGGAAAGGGGGAGGAAAGGGGGAGGAGGAGAGAGGAAATGAGACATTTAAAAATCAAATGTAAAAGTGGAATGACAGCTGATTAATTACTACTGTCCGTAGCAAAGGAGGAGGGTATGTCACACCACTGATTGGTAAATCTCTGCTCCCTGCCACAAAAAAAGTACCAATTAACAATAGCAATCTATTCCTGCATCCAGGCCACCCAAAACATTGTAATAAAAGACTGAAAAGAAATTGGAGTCAAAGTATCAAAACTGTGTGCTTCAGTGCAATATTTAAATAAATACATAGGGAGCTATGTAATGCAATAAAAACCATCAAACTAGGGGTGGGGGAAAGATTGTACCACTTCTGGGAACGCAAGCTTTGCAAGAAGATTTTTTTTTTTTAAAAAAAAATCACCATTAAGCATTAGGTCATTTCAAAAGAGCAAAATGCAAAGGCATTAAATGTTTCCTTCCCAGTGTATGAACTATTTGAAGCTCCCCACCATAGGTAATACTCACTTTAGGAATATCAGTGCTGAATGTGGGGAAATGGCGCATTTAGAGGTTTGGGAAATGGAAAGAAAAACAAATTAAGGAATAGAAGCACAACTAACTCCTGGAGTGCAGTCTGTTGGAAAATTTCAGCAGAAGTTTTGCTGGCTAAACTGCAATACATTTAGGACTGAATCCAGTAAGTTTTAGCCACAACTGGGACAGACTTACTGACTTGATGGCAGAAATAAATAATTGGCCAAATGGATTCAATGAATCTACACTAGTGGGTGAGGCACTAGCAATTGAATTTAGGCCTAAGTGTTGTATGCTGCTGCTGTTGTTGTTGTTATGTCATTTTAACTACCATGACAACATCCTATGGAATCCTGGGATTTACAGTTTAGGGTGGGGTATTTTATGATTCTCAGCCAGACTGCTCATTTTAGTGACTCTGAGCAAACTACAAACTCCAGGATTCCATAGGATGGTGCAGCCATGTCAATTAAAGTGGAAGCATAGTTTAGTGTGAAAGGGCTCAATTGTTTCTGTACATATAGGTATATGGTTTTGTTATATAGAACATTAGTTTGGTATTATTTTTGCTATGGATGCCTTTGAGATTTCTTTGGTAATGGGAAGTGATACATGAATTGAATAAATAAGCCAGTTTATTCATTAAACAAAATAGGACAAGAGATCCATTTAAATCAATCAAATCATTCTATTCTGTAATGAAGACGCTCACTGTTGCCCACCAGTCCTGAACTGTGTGGGCACTTACATATGCCCCATTATTTCCTGGTAGGGCTTTAGTTTTTAACATCTTGCAAACCCATCTCAATTTTCTTTGAGCTTTCCTGGTAGACTGGATCAGAGCTTTCCTGGTAGACTGGATCAAGATGGAAGAGTAAAAGCATAACCTAGTGGGGAATTTTTTTGATTCTCAGCCAGACTGAGACAGATGTGGGAAATGCAAGTGATTACTTCCATGCAGATCAGTGGAGCTCTCATTAAATGGCCTAGTTATGCACCCAATCCCACTTTTTGGCAACTGTAGAATGCAGTGATGACTTTCTTATGTGAATGACCCAACACAGACTTCATACGTTCTCTAGAAGTTTCATATTAGCTCACACACATTTTCAGAGGAATGGACTCACAACATTGGCTGAAAGATTAAGTGTACAATCCAAAACAGCAAACTCCTTTTGACTCACTTTGGAATTTATGAACTCTATGGGTGAACATGTGGCTTGTTTTGTAACAGCTTTATATTCTGACTCATAATGCCAGACAGGAACATTGATCGCACATGAGCATGGTACCCTGGGAACTGGAATTCCCATTCTTAGCTGTGATGTATAGCCACTTTGAAATGAGCTAGCACATCCTCCCCAGCAAAATTTTGTGGAAGCAAAACAGATCCAAATTGGGTATAGCTATCACATTTAAAAAGTTTTGCAGAAACAACTGAGAGAATTGACTATAGTCATCAAAGGATATTTTGGTCATGCGGTCAGCTCAAGCATTCAGAATGAGGTTGCTAAAGAATAAGGATTTAATATTAAAGAAATTTGGCCATATACTCATAAAGGAAAACAATAAAGACTCTTGTGACACTTTAATGTTTAACAAATTTTATTGGGAATAAGTTATATGGACTTCAGTCCCCTTCAGATTCATGAGGTATTGCCTCTGTATGCTTGAGGATTGGAGAAGTTGAGGTACAGAAATATGAAAGATAGAGGCATGATTTTCTGGTTGTTAAGTGGTCTTTCTGGGGGTGATGACATCCTAGCATAGATAAGCAGATTAACATTTCTGCAGTGATGAAGTGTCATTCTTCTGTTTCAACTACTAGATGAACTCTAGTGGGAGGGGGACTGAAATTAGAAGCATCTAAGAAAATAGAAATTAGAGGTCTTCCTTGGTTGCTACACTGATGTAACTATGTTGATTTAATTATGGAGGGGAAGGTGGTGGCAAAAAGAAAAAGAGCACTAATACAAAAATGGTAAGGAAGGAAGTCCCTGGCAATGAGAGTAGAGAGGACAACTGCTAGCTGTGAGCAGCTTATTTTTCTAGTGTCTGATTTCCTGCATGAAATGTGACGGTTCTTCAGGGCAAAGGAACTTTGGGAGAGATAGCTTGATAAGCACATATCATGTGGCACAGGTGAATGCCCAAACTGCCTCTTCCAGAATGCCTCAGTTCTAGGGAATCTCCTTCCCAGAAGCCAGACTTTGAAGAAAGGATACTCAGAGCTGACAGTTTTTCTCTTGTCCTTCTCCCTGCATGACACTGAAGATAAAGTGTAACAATTCACATAATGGTGCACCAAACAGTTTTGGTTTCTGTAACTTTTAAGCAATTTTGGTTTTGGAAAGCAAAAGTGAAGTGTAAATGAGAAAGAACAAAACAAATAAATGCAATGTTTGTTTGTTCCAAATGAAGAAATGTTGCAAAATAAATTAAAACATGAAAAATAGTGAAAGAGCTGAACAACAACAAAGATGCTGATGAGAACCAAACCTTATTATTCTGAAGTATAAATTAAAAGATCCTGTCCAAAAACAGAACATTGGTAAGACACAGAAAAAAATATTCCATAATAAATATTACAGAAGCTAAGTTTGTCTCAGTGGAAGAACTGAGTTATTATATTATCTTAAACTGTAAATATGACCGAAAGAAAAATAATAGAATAGAAATCTGTATCTTTAAAGAAAAAAAATATCATATTTTTATTGCAAAAGATAGTAGAAATCATACTGGGGGCTTGTGACTCTCTTTAGTCTGAAAAACCAGAGCTGGTAAAATTACATTGGTTGTTACAAAGCTCAAAAATTAATTTGTTACCATAAATATAGCCCACAGCAAATATTAGTAGTTCAATACATTACTCATTACATTTTCATGAATAATAAGAGTATGACGTAAAGTTAAAAATCACTTTAAAATTAGCACACACACAAAAAAGATGTGAAATAGTACACAAACATATAACATTGTTTCCACTCATGACATTGCCTTTAAAATGTAACAACATTATTGTTGGAAATTGATGTTGATGAAGTGTTGTAAACAGTCCTTTTAAAACCAAACCCCAAAACCTGGAACTTCCAGTAAGCTTCTTTTATTAAAAAAACCAGCAAAAGCAAAAACAAATAATAATAATAGCATCTTCACTTTAGCCAAAATGGCTAAGCTGGAATAAAACCTATGTGCTACATGATTCAAAACTGGTTAGTAGTGTCAGGAGAATATTTTAATTAGTTCATTACAGCTCAAAGGTTAAAAAGCAAGTGAGTGACTTTCTGATTCATAAGACTCAGCCCTCCAATTCTCCACCCTTTTGGGTGTAGCCTTTACAGACTGATTGGTTAATGATACATGACGTGCTTTAGCCCAACCTTTAATTACCATAATAAATCATGTGACTACAATTCCCATAACAATTTTCATGTTGACAAAATCCTCAATGTAAACAAATCTCTTTCTCATAGAACTGAAGCTTGTTAGCTGCTTGTTTGGGCTAAGAACACACCTGGGCTGATAACTGTGAATCTGGCCTCAGAAAAACAACTTTTCACAGCAAGGAAAAATACAGACACACATCTTTTACATTTCAACATTTTAACATTGACTCTATATCCCATTTAAACCTAACAATTATGCCTTTGGTGCAGAAAAAAGTGATGAGTAATAACATTGGCTGGTATTCCATATTATAATTATGGATTCATAACCTAGAGTTAACAGATCCGTAACTGATTTGTATTCATTAAGACTACATAGGAGTGAAACAGATGGGTCAAATAAAGTGGTTTCAAATGGCTTTGAAGGCAGCATGTTTATACGACACACACCTCCGAAACAGGAAAAAGCTGGATTGAAGCTGCACCCTGGAGTTAAAAAACAGAGCAAAAAGAACCCGAGATATTCCAACTTAGCCTGGAAAATGCACACCTTTGAACATGCATATAAATGCCTTGATGCCAGAGAAGTTTTGAAGGAGCAACCCATCCTAACCCTAACCCTAAAGTTGCATATAAAACGTACTAGTGCAGGTGCGCATTTGAAAAGCATGGAGCTGGGTGGCAATGCAAAGAAGTGAAAGTGTGACACCTCCAATGGCTATAATTGCAACATATGAATACCAGACAGTCCAGGAGGGGGCATGAGGTGAAGGGGGGTGGAGGGGCATGTGGAGGGGCATGATTGTGCTTTGCCAATGTTTTACTGGGCACACCGATGGTCCGATGCCCTTCCCCAGTGGGAGTTTGCAGGTGTGACTGTATGGCCAATCAAAGGGACGGCATCCAAAGGGATGGCATCCAGGCAGGAGGCAGTCACTGACACTGTGTTTGTGTGACAGTGCACATGTATGGTGGGAAGGCAACAAAAAAAATTACCCATTGGCATGGCTTGACACTGCACTGTGCAGTTGGGCCATGCACATTTGGGCCACTTCAGGACAGACCGATGGAGACACTGGGGTTTTGATCTGCTTTCGGAAAATGCAGGTTTAAGCCACTTTTTCCTGCCCATTTGTTCCACCTCATAGTCTTACTGTTAACCTATGTAAATGCCACTCAACCAATGTTAAGGGCCAGCTGCTGGATCAGGTGAAAGTGGTCCAATCAGCTTCAAACTGGGGCACAAAGGGGATGATATTTCTGCCCCACTACTTCTAGCGAGTGAAGCTGTGACAATTCCTTGTCATAGCTCCACTCACCAGTAGGAGAGTGGAAACATCCTCCTCCTTGTGCCACAATCAGAACTTGAATAAACTTCCTTCATCCTCTCCAGTGGCTGGCTTTTAAGAGGGAGGGGGAGAGGTGTTACACAGATATAACTAAGTAGGCAATCTAGGATACTGGCAACTATTTCCAGTCAGCACTCCATATCCATGAATTCTGAATCCATAGATTCAAGCATCCACAGTGTGAAAATACAATGGACCCTTGGTATCCAGTGGAGTTTGGTTCCAGGACTCCCTGTGGTTACCAAAACCCATGGATGCTCAAGTCCCATTAGATACAATGGCATAGTAAAATTGTGTTTCTTATTTATATGGCAAAATCAAGGTTTGCCTTTTGGAATATGTGTGTGTGTGTAATATTTCCAAGCCATGGATGATCGAATCTGTGGATGCAGACAGACAACTGTATTAAAAGAAATATCCCAACCTTGCCATTTTATATAAGGGACACTACTGTGCCATTTTACATTGTGTATAATGGGACTTGAGCATCCATGGATCATGGTATCCATGGGAAGTCCTGGAAACAAACTGCAGCAGATACCAAGGGCCCACTGTATACCACATTACTTTTGAGGTTGAGAAAAAAGCTTTGCTTGGAGAAAGGACTTGATGAACAGATGCAGCTCATATGAGATACATTGCTCCCTGCTGTGTGATAAGAACTTTCTAAAACACATAAGCCTACAGAAGCTCTCTGAAATTGCTAAAGTAAATGTTATATAGTGCATATAGTATGTAACTACATAGATCCTGATAGTAATAATTGTTTAGACATAAAGTAGGGGTGCTTGCAATGTGCTTTAAGTCAAGTTGGAAGAATGAGATGATGCCATTCTACTGTATTTTCCAGAATATAACTTTCAATATAGTCTGTTGAGTAGGGAAAGGCAGTAATGTAGCCCAGAGTAGGTCAGTAGAAGTATAGGCCTGAATTGTCTTCCTCTTCCTCTCCTTCTTCATCTTTTGGCAGGATGAGTCACCCTGCCATGCAATGATGATGGTAGAGGCTGCTTTAAGACGCCCCATGTTGGAACATCTCTGTTGCCTGGCTGTGCATTGAATCACAGCTTCATAATGCAATGGGGTATTTGAACTCTTAAACTGAAATCTTTCCCTGTAGATGTCTGAGTCCTATTCTTGCTCAACTCTTTGACTTATACATGGATAAAATATTTTCCACATGGTAATAATAATCCCATGAAGAGGAGTTTAATGGGATTTTATTTAAAGCTACATGCGCACAGCATGTCTATCAACATGCCTAGCCAAGTATGCTGGAAAATATCTGATGAAATGTTAGAATAATAACCTTATTAAAAAGAGATAAGCAAACCATTCAAGACATCATACTAGTTCTTCAGTTGGAATAGGGCTTTTCTTTTTCCTCTGAAAAGTTGCATTTTACAAGCTGGTAAATGGAAGTATTTTGGAAGTAAATATGTGTTGAAAGTTCTTTATGACTGAAAAAATTTCACCTGCTTCCTACTCCTGCTGTACATATTCAAAGGACTTTGTCGCTTGAACCAAATTACCAGTACTTACCATTCTAAAAAGGGAGCACAAGTCTCTATTATACACATTAGGTGAATGTATGGTTATCTCAGTAAGAAAGAAGGGAATTTTCCATTTGGAAGCTGAGTTTCTTTCATTAGATTGCAAAAAGAGTCAATTTGTAAACCTAAAATGAGAAATTCATAAGTAATCATCCACCACTTTGTTTAACCAATTTGTGAGGGCTAAATAAAGAGTATGAAGTATTATCTGGAATTGTACTCCAAAGTGGCTTTCAACACAATCAGCGTTTGAAAAAAAATGCTTTTGTCTCTTTGTTCATTTCCTGATGAATTTCCTGATGAATTTCACATAAGTATGCAGCACATAAATCACTTTTCTTGGAAGCCATTTACAATCATATGGTTTTGTCATTCTCGATTGCTGATCCCAGCAAAAATCAGCACATTGCTATATTTCAGTTTAAGGGATTTCCAGATAAAGAGTGCTTATCAGTAACCATAAAAAGGCACTCTGTAAGTATTCTGTCCCTTTATTTTCTGGAGCAAAACGATGGAGAAAACAGTGGTAAAATACTAGAGGCTTGTATATGTGCCTTCAAGTTGGCTGTCAACTCATGGTGACCTCATAAATATAATAGGAGTTTCTTAGGCAAGGAATACTCAGAGGTCAGATTGCCAGTTCCTTCTTCTGAAATATGGCCACAGCACCTAAATACCCTGGACCTCCCAACCACCACACACAATAAAATTCCATGAGTGAGACATTGTGGTTGTATAACAAAAGTGTCTTCTGAAAGCATCAACATATTTCTTTACTATTTGCACTAAATAGACATGAGAATGATGGTCATTGATTTTCTTTTATTATTGGCATCCTGCTAAGGTAAGCGTAGGCTACTTTGTGCTCTCCAGATGTTTTGGACCATAATCCTTGGAGTCTTATAGGCTGAGGCTGATGGGAGCTGTAGCCCAAAACATCTAGAAAGCACCAGGAACAAAACTCAGCAGGAAATATCCATTGATGGAAACTGCTTGTCAGTAGAACTGGAAATGGCAATCTCCTCTTCACAGTAAAGTCCCTTCTATGCCATTCAAAACCTCTGAAGACAGATTTCAAGTGGGCCTGAGGGTTGTAGGGAAAAGGGAGAGGGAAGAAAGTTGTATTGTGATGATACAATGGCACTCACAAGACTGGATTTAGGCCGAATATGCTTGTCTATGCCCAAAGGATTTCAGAAGGGATTACTTGGTGCTCCACTATAAAGTTCTTGAAGAATATTATGAATATTAATCACTAGTGGATACTGACATCATGTCTCTTCTTGCATCGCATGGTATATGTCACTTTAAACCCTGGTAATTTACAGTGTAGTCAAACACATGACTATTCAGAAGTACAAAATTGCAGCCTAAAATATGTAAAGTACAGATTTCCTTATACCAAAGAAAAAACTGGGAAAATAATAAAAAAGGTTCTATAATGTTCCAATAAGATTTTATTTAAACACCATCTTCTGTCTGCCTTTATACAATGCAAATGATATAGTGGGGAAATCTATGAGATTTGTGATAACTTAATAGCTTGAAGTTAAAACAATTTAATAAATATTGGCTGGCATTTTAAGTTAGGTACTTTGGGGCTATGCAGGCGGGTGGCTCTGGGCCTCCCCTGCCAGCCACGGATTGGGGCCATGGCAACCACGTGCCATGGCCCCGATCCTCCCTTTTGCCACCCCTGAAAGACCAGCAAAATGACGCTTCTTTCAGGGGCGGCAAAAGGCCACCCTAAGAGCTGGTGTGTGGCTCTTTAGCGCCCCTTCTGGTGCAGTGCATAAAAACGCTGTGGCATCTGGACATCATCAGGCTGGGGTTGGGGCATCCAACGTGTGGCTGCCCCTCCCCATCTTTGCCTTCAGGCCGGTCCTTTGGGCTGGTCTGCAGAGGCCCATTGCCTCCCTTTGGGCCGGTCTACAGAGGCCCATTGCCTCCAAGACGGTGCAAAGCCATTATGGAGGCAAGAAAAGGAGGGCAGCCTCACACCAGGTGCCCCAATCCCTTCCCGAGGACGTCATTGGAGCGCCCGCCATTCTACACAGGAGGTGCTCTAATGATGTCCTTCCGACTCAGCGTCCAAACATGCTGAGCCATAAGAGATGCTGAAGAGGTGCATGCCACCTCTTCCGGCGCCCTTTCCGCACCTTGTGGAAGGAGCGCTATTTTAGCACTCCATCCAGGGCCGGAAAAGGAGTGGATTGGGGCCAAGGTGTGGGGCAGCCTTGGTCCCAATCCACTGTTTCTTGGGGTGGCCCATGGCCGCCCATCTGCAGAGGCCCTTAGTTAACTAAATAACCACTTCTGGCCTGATCCTCCCCTTGTCTGATAGAAACATCATTCATTCTTTTTGCTGAAAGAATGGATCTCCTTCTCCCCATGCAGCTGATGTCTGGGAAAGTAGCTTGTGGGAGGGACTTACAATTGTGACACAGGTTTCACAATTGTGACTAAGGGCCAAAATAGATTGCCTGGATTGGGGACATGGCAGCCCCACACTGTGGCCCCAATCCACTGTGGCATCGGCCAAAAAAGGAGCAGTTTTCAACTGCTCCTTTTTCAGCTGTGGAAAAGCCACCTCTAGCTGCTCTGCAGCAGCTTCACAGCATGTTGGGGGCTTGTGGCATGTGGCTGCCATGGCCCCAAAACCAGGGAGCTTGCCAACGTGTGGCCACTCTGGGCATCTGTACATCATGGGGGAGTGCAGCATGTTCACATCACACTCCCAATCCACTTGCAGCTGCCCCAAAGATGGCGTTTAGAGCCAGTCTGTACTGGCACGAAGGCACTGTAATGGATACAGAACAGGATGCGGTGGTTAAGATGCCAGTTCTGATGATCAGATCAGATGGTTGGCAGTTTGAGACCTGAGTGTTGCATGATGGGGTGAGCTCCTGTTATCAAGTCCAGCTTCTGCCAACCTAGCATTTCAAAGTATACAAATGCAAGTAGATAAATAGGTACCACTTCAGTGGGAAGGTAACAGCATTTGGTGCAGTCATGCTGGCCACATGACCACCAGAGCAGTCCTCGGACAATGTTGGCTCTTCAGCTTTGTAATGGAGATGAGCACCACCCTCTACAGTCAGTTACGACTAGACGTTCATGTCAAGGGACTGCCTTCAACTTTTTACAAATGAGTAAATCTAGGTAACTGTTCCATATTCACAGTTGTACTTGGTCACAATTGCCACAATCATAACCCCCCCTACAAAATTCATTTCTTTACTATATGCAACAACAGATCGTTGCAAAAGCTTTCTCCCTGCTGAGGGAAGTTACAATAGTTTTGAGACCTTTATTGATGATTTTTCAGACTTTAAAAAAAAAGTCTCCTAAAAACTTGTGTGTGTCTCCCCCCCCCCCCACACGCACACAAAGCCTAGGTTTTTAAATCATTTTTGCACTGATTGCAAGATGCAAAATGCTGGAATCCTGTAAGGAAGTTACATCTTCATAAGTGGACTTATGTATGTGGGACATAGAATTGGGCAGTTTTGTAATGTCCGTATCCAGTAGAAGGCTGCTGTCATAGAATCATAGAATCATAGAATCATAGAGTTGGAAGAGACCACAAGGGCCATCCAGTCCAACCCCCTGCCATGCAGGAACTCCCAATCAAAGCATCCCCGACAGATGGCCATCCAGCCGCTGCTTAAAGACCTCCAAGGAAGAAGACTCCACTACTCTCTGAGGGAGCGTGTTCCACTGTCGAACAGCCCTCACTGTCAGGAAGTTCCTCCTAATGTTGAGGTGGAATCTCTTTTCTTGCAGCTTGCATCCATTGTTTCTGGTCCTAGTTTCTGGCGCAGCAGAAAACAAGCTAGCACCCTCCTCAATATGACATCCCTTCAAATATTTAAACACAGCTATCATATCACCTCTCAGTCTTCTCTTCTCCAGGCTAAACATCCCCAGCTCCCTAAGTCGTTCCTCGTAGGGCTTGCAAAGTGATCATTGTGCAGTGGGACTGATCCACAACAGGACTGATGCATATTGAACACCAATGTGCATTGGGCACTTTTGCCATTGCCTGATACACATCTTTACAATTCACTTACACAGTTTCATAGGAGATTATCACACTACATTCTTAAAGCATTGCTATTCCACTTTAACTGATATGTCTGCCTTCTGTTGCATTCTGAGATTTGTAGTTTAGGGAGTTTAGGGAGAGCCATTTAGAATATTCAGCCAAAGAGGTCTTAGGCCTTACTGAACTACAAACTAAGAATGCAACAGGAGGCTACCAGAGCAGTAAAATATGCCTCTGCTACTAAGCTAAGAATATGTAAATTTATGTGAAATAAAAGTGATAAATGATTTTGGTGACTGTTTTCTGTGCAACATGTTGGGAGGAAGCCAGGGTTAATGTTAGCATTAGTACACGGCAGAAAAATCTTTTGACAGTGTCATTGTGCATCAAACCATCAAGAAAAAGAATATTTTCAAGTACTGTATTCTTTATAGAAGGGCAATCAGATAGCCTCAGGGTTATGGTGAGAACTAGAATCAGGGTTGGAGTATTAGTCTAAATCTGGAGTGGCTCTGGGACCCCTTAGTGTGGCTTATGAGACCACCAGGAGCCCCTCAAAGCCCCTTAATCTCTCTCTTAAAAAAACCAGGATGATTTGGGGGTAATTTTTTGCCTCCAAACTACCACAAATATGCCCAAATCACATAAAAAGTCAACAATCTGCCCCCACAGCCCACAGCTCCCCCAAACCTTCCTGAAATAGACAAAAAAGAGAAAGGAAATCAGCCAAAAACCAGCAAAAATGGCAGCCAGAAATAACTTCGGGCATGCTGATGCAGCCTGCCAGATGAGCATAGGAAGGAAAAACGGCCCTTGCTATGGACGTTATCACACGTGGCCCAGAAACTGAAAATAAAGTGGAAATGAGGCATCCCGAAAATGAACGGGAAATAAACCTTGTTTCCACAAACGTCATTACCTTCATTGCACATTTACAGTAACTGCATTGAATGTCCACACACAAGAGAAAAAAACCGTAAATGTAGCAGAAATGAGCCTCCTGCACATGTGCAGATAGAGTAATGCTCGCGGGAACCATGGGTAATGACGGGGAAATGCTCCCCAATACGTATTTGGTTATCATACTTATGGTAAATGCGAAATGATCCTCATTGCGTAATTGCAATTCCTCAAGAAACCGAATTTCAAAAGATCTCAGTTCTTTCCACTTTCTGTCCACTTTCTGTCAGGGTTCTGTGTGACGTTGTGTGAAAACACGGGCAAATAATCTGGTTTCGGTCGGGATTTCATTTGGATTTTGTTTGGATTGGGCCCTGTTTGCAGTTGCACAGCCCTGGTCTAGATCTTGGAACATAGAAAAGGATCTTTGGAAGAATCATAACATAAAATTCAACACTGTTCAAATTAGCAAGGCCCACCTTGTCCCATCTCTGCACATCTCCAATAGGCAGAAAAACAGTGAAGTTGTATACATGTTTACAGTAAAGTTGTTCTGATTTAAATTGTTTATTAAAACTGTTTTTTTTAATATTCTGTATTCTAAACTATCTTTGTGGCTTTAATTTATATTATAATTGAATTGATTGATTTGGATTATCAATCTGACTTATGCTGGAAGCATTGTCCTCACATACATTTAACGTTCTGATGTCACCATATTGCAAAACCTGGTTAATTGACTAGCAATATATCATCATATTCACTACAAGATACTCCAGTGTCTTGAATCAATCACTTATAAAAGAAGTACAGTCGTCCCTCAGTATCCACAGACTTGCCATTCGTGATTTTGATGATTCGTGAATGGCAAAGCTGTAGCTTCCTTCCTTCCCTCCCTCCCTTCCTCACTCCCTCTGGCCAGGAGGGGGCCTTCCTTAAGTCTTGGGGTGGGGGTAGTCCAGGCCTGCCATTTTTGGGGTGAGCCAGGCAGCAAGGCCCTACCAACTTCCCTTGCCCTCCAGGGTCCAGTGGCACCAGGGTCTGGAATCTGGTGCACCAAGCAAAAGTGAAGCAGGGCACAGGGGCCGCTGGGGCCTGTAATTTCTGCTGCCTGCCCATCATTGGGACTCTCTCTCCCAGCAGTGCACAGAGCCCTGTGTCATGACCCTTCTCCCTGTGCTGCAGCCAATAGACATATCATGTACCCATTGGCTGCGGTGGAGATGGACAGGGCATGCACATGCTGGGCTCTAAGTGCTGCTGAGAAGGAGAGTGCCAATGGCAGCTGGCCAGTATGTGTTTCAGGCCCCGGTGGCCCTCATGTCCTCCTTCACTCCCACCTGGTGCACTGGACTCTGGACCTTGGTGCCACCAGACCCTGGAGGGCCAAGGGGCCTTGGTGCCTAGCTGACCCTAAAACAGTGAGCCCTGACTGTCCCCAGGAGTTAAGGAAGGCCCAGTGGAACTTGACTATTCATGAATTTTGGTATCTGCAGGAGGGTCTGGAATGGATCCCCCACAAATACTGAGGGGTGACTGTAGTGCTGAAGCAAAAGCAGCTGAAGAGGAATGATATCTGATTATTATTATTTTTTTTTTTAAAAAGAACAAACACAATGCTAAAAGAGGTGAACATTCTGAAATTATTTTGGATTATTTTGAATGTATAAACCTTATTTTTGTCCCAAAGCTTATTTCTGAATATACATGTTTAAATAGGAATAACTTTAAGAATTCTCTGACTAAAGTAGATGTATTGAATCAATGGGATCTACTTACATGTGGACCCACCATTCAACAATTGATTCAATAGCTCTACTCAAGATGTGCCTAGCTAATAGAACTGAGGCCTATGATAGATACAATAGCTGAAAATTAGCCTTAAAATATATATTAAAGAATGTAAATGACTTTTGCGCCGCCAAATATTTCAGTCAAAGTATTAAAACAGATTCCCCCTCCCTGTGCACGGTTACTGCCCATCATATCTTTGCTGCAGCAATAGCTTCAACATTCATGTGTATTTTTAGAGTTCAGAATATACACTGACATGCTTATTTGAAGAGGTTCAAATCTGTCATGCACCAATTGTGAACCATGTTGATATTTTCTTAGCTGGCAGCTCTGAATTTCTGGTTAACAAGTTTTCCTTTCATAGAGGAAAAGAAATTTTGGCACAAGGATATTACCTGAAAGCCAAAATATACCATTCTTTGCAATTATATTCAAAGCCACATTTTTCAGAATATTGATACATGCTCAATATTCCTGTTCATTTTCAGTTATACCTAGAGCAGCCTGCAAAAAGTCATTAATTAGGTTTTGGCTTCTGTTTTGAGGTTCAATTATTTCTCCCCCCATTTCTCCCTCCATGTTCTACAACCCCTTTTTGGTGGTAGTAGATGTCAGATGTCAGGATTTTCCCTTCTCTTTGGGTTTTCCTTTAGGTGTTATTGGTCTTCAGCTCCTAGCAGCCAATACCTAAATGCCAATTATCAGGCATTTTGGGAGTTGGAGTCCAGCAACATCTGGAGAATTATGTCTACTCCATCCTTGCTCTAAATGGCAAATGTATACACTCTTCTAATATGGATGTAATTTTAAATTTATAATTACATAATGTCCCTCTACCTCCTGTCAAGTATCTCAAATTCATATATTATTATTCTTAATCTTATTATAAAGCTCATTGTGTGCAGCTTTTATTTGAAACACTTGTTTGTTTTGTCTTGTGACTAAATAATCCACAGACCGCATTAAGCTCGTCTGATTTTCAGCCTCCTTCCATTATGTCTAAAATTATCTATGCAGATTTCCTATTCTTAAAAAAAGAAGAAACTTTAGGTTTACCCTGAAGCAAGAACTATAATCTAATAGCATCTGTTTAGCATATGAATACTCCTCACACAGATGTATATGTATCATGTAGCTACATATACATAGCTGTAATTCCCAAATACATTTTTGCTCACTTTTACACCATGACAACTCATTTTTATGGACATTGAAAAAGTGGCAATTCATCTTTGACTATTTCAATTTCCTCATTGTCTAATTTGAGTTTATGTAGGTCCTCTGTGGTCATTATTTTTGTTTTCTTTATGTTCAGAAGCATGCCTGCCTTTGCACTTTCTTCCTTGACCTTCCTTAGTAATCATTCCAAGAAACCAATGTTTTCCGCTATTAATATTGTTTTCACTCCTCCTTCTAGCCCTGTTAGTTGTATGATATTTTCTGTGTACAAGCTGAACAAGTATGGTGATAATATGCAGCCTTGCCTGACTCCTTTGCCTATTGGGAATCATCCTCCATATACACCTGTACATTTGGGGTTTTGTGGCCCAGATTTAGAATTTTGCATTTTTCTTTGTTGAATTCCATTCTATTAGTTTCAGCCCTGTTTTCTAGTTTATCAAAGTCCTTTCAAATACTATTTCTGTCTTCCAGCTAACCCTCCTAGTTTTATGTCATCACAACCTTTATAAGGATTCCCTTTAACCCATCATCTAGGTAATTAATAAAAATGTTGAAGAGTGGTTTCTTCTCTTCCTCATAGAGAAGGTTAGGACACTGAGGCATAAAGAAGGTTAGGACCCTGAATCAACCTCTGCTCCATTGGCCAGAACTTAGGTGGTTGATTTCTTTTTCTCAGAGGAGTCCACTAATTAATAATAACAATAATAATAATAATAAAATTTATTTTTATACCGCCCATTGGTAATCCAATCAGGGCGGTTAACAACATTAAAAATAATACAAAGACAATATACTCCCCCCCTTAAAAAGCCATTAAATCAATTACAGATTAAAATTACAACAATTAAAATACAGTGACAATGTCACAACATCAGTTAGAGACTCCAGCAACAATTCAAGGGGGAACTGGAGGCCTTTAAAGAAGGGGGTTTCCTGAGGCCGGATTTTTCTATTCCAGAAAGGCCTGCTGGAAGAGATCTGTCTTGACAGCCTTTTTAAAGCTGTCTAGAGATGTCAATTGACGGATCTCATCCGGCAGGCTGTTCCACAGTCTAGAATGATGGAATGCTGCAAGCTTCAGGGATCTACAGAGTCCAGAGATGTATGGAGCTGATGAATGGCAGTCCTGCACACACTCTGCACACTTTAACTACTTAATGAATGACATGTGAGAAGAGCTCTCTCTCCATGCGATGATCCAACTTTCCTGATCCTTGTTTTGTCTTGTGACTAAATAATCCACAGACCGCATTAAGCTTGTTTTGTTTTCACTTTTTCTTCATGATTATATTAGAGCCAGCTGGGACCATAGCTCAGTGATCTCCACCACACATACACTGTATGCAGAACATCCCAGGAGCCCTGGTGGTGCAGTGGTTAAATGTCTGTACTGAAGCCGCTCACTTACTAACCACAAGGTTATGAGTTCAATACCAGCCAGGGGCTCCAGGTCAACTCAGGCTTGCATCTTTTCAAGGTCGCTAAAATGAGTACCCCAAATGAGCTTGTTGGGGGCAATTAGGTGACACATTGTAAACTGCTTAAGGAGTGCTTAAGTGCACTGATAAGTGGTATTAATGTACTTGCTATTGCTATCCCAGGTTCAGATTCTTCTGATAAAAAGAACATGTAGCAGGTGATGTAGGCCAAATGCTACAACTACAACACTGCATGGACAGTGCTAGAATCAGATGCACAAATTGCCTGTTGTAACATAGCTTCCTGTGATACTTCAGTGCCTTCTTATATTTCACTGTCATTTGACAAGAAGGTATCTTAGGAGGTGTAGTTGCTTTCTTCCCAGAATACTTCCCTGGGTATAATTTTAGGAAAGGTTCAGAGTGAGCCTCCTTTGTTCCATGTCTTAACCTTAGATGTTAGATGAGTGTCCATTTGTTAAAGGCCAGTGTTAGATAAGTGCCCCTTTCCTCATTTGCTCCCATGCACCAAATAAAATAGCAATGGTGGTGGTGGTGGGGAAGTTTCAACTGGATTCAACATAAACCTATACAACTGGAGAACCAAAGTCTTGATGTAATACCTCTCCCATCATGAACCTGCCTGTACCCTAAGATCAACATCTCAGGCTTTCCTCCAAAGCAGGCTTATAGGATGGTAACAAAGGACGGGGGCTTTTTGCTGATGCCAACTGCCCCCTGGTGAATGTTCTCTCCTACAAAGTTCTGGCATTGTCCCCTTTCCAGTACAAGGCTACTGGAGATGGTGAGATGGTACTTGGCAATTTTTAAAGTGTTGGAAGTATGCCAGTTCATTTTTCCTGATTAGTTATTCTCATGTGGACATGTATTTTTATTTATGTTACTTATTGTTGGCATCATTTTTTGTTTTTTAAACTGTGTGTGTGTATGTGTGTACATATAATTGCTTTAATTATTTCCAGAAGAAAAGTATTTAAGAAGTTTAATAAACCCTGAAAATAAACTATGATATAGAAACATTTACCTGTAGCTAATCCCACTGATGGGATGTGGAGCGGGGAGAGCAACTAAAATACTTCTGAGAACAAACCCATTTCCTTTTGCTTGGAATTTAATGTGAGAGTTGTGGAGGATGCTTTCTTCCTAATTTTCCCTATACACATCAGCAATTCATGATTTCTGTTTTACAGGGTAGGGAGTGAGGAGGAGGCCTTGTCCTACCACCCAGACATTCTGGGAAGATGTCCAGGATTGCTAGAAAGTTCAAGAACAGCTCCAACTTAAAAAGTGATTGGTCACTTCGTACTCCTCTCTCTCTCTGTGTTGTAAACAATGGCCTGTATGCTCTAAAACTGAAGTCTACTTGTTAAGTATATTGAGGGGCAGATGGTCAAAATAAGCAGTTTTCCAGCTGGCTTCAAAGTAGGGCATTTAGATGATGCATACCTTGAAGCCAGCTAGAAACTGCTCTCAAGCCGCCCTATGGGAAGAGAAACCAGACTAAAAAGGAGCTGGATTTTTCCACTTCTCCCAGAAAGTGTGCACCTTTGCTTGTACATCTAAATGCTGCAATGCAAGGGCAGCTCTAAATGGGCAATCTAGCCAAACCCTAACCCTAATTGTGTATATAAATGCCCTGTCACAGGAGCGTGTTAAGAAAGGATGGAGCTGCCATACCCAAGCGGTGGAGGTGACAATGCCCAAAAGAGAAACCGTGACACTGTCATGGAGATAAGTAAAACATGCACAAACCAGACAGTCAAAGAGCATGGGGTGAAGGGGGGTTAAGTGGGGGGCATGATTGTACCTTGCCGGCATCTACATGGGCACACCTTTGCTCCTATGTCCTATCCTAGATGAAGCGCTGCACATGTGACTGTGTGCAGATTCATAGGGATGGTCATCCAATGGAATGGCAATTGCCAGAGGTTTGCTCCTGCGACAGTGCACAGGGATGGTGGGAGGAACAGTAAAAAAAAAAAAAAAAAGTAGCCAGCAGCGCATCTTGAAGCTGTGCTGTGCAGTCATGACATGCACATTCCAGCCACCTTGGGAGCCAGTGGTGTGGTTGGTGGGGACTTGGATCGATTTTCCTGTCTGTTTCGCTCCTTAGTTAAGTGTACTTAAATATTACTCCAAACTTGTTGGAAATGTCATTCATTCATCCATGCTCCAATTGCTAGCAGAATGGACTTCCTTCTTGCCATGCAGCTGATGCCCAGTAAAGTAGGTTGGGGTGGGGATGGAGACTTACAATTGTGGCAATAGTGTCAAAATTGTATAATTATTGTGAATATGAAACAGTTACGGGTGGATAAATTTACATAACTGTTTTGTATTTATGCTTGCTTCTTAGAGGATTATTGCCTGCAGCTTTTAAAGCACAATTAAAATTGGAAAATAGAGCCTTTAGTGATACTTTCCTCACAACTTCAACCCTGACCCATTGCTGCTGTGCCTCTGAAGCACTGTTAGAACACATCTTTTCATTGAAGGGAACACTAGTCAATATGCAGCCCTTCATACTGTTACCCCATTATAGCACAGGTGTTATAAGTTTCTCTTGTGACAATTCTGACATTGGGCAGTCATGTGATGTCACTCTCCTCCTCCCACCCCCTTCCCCTCACTATTTACAAAGAAGCTTGTTTTCTTTTTTCTCAGTTTGTTCATTGCTTTTCTCTTTGTTTCACTAAATCACAGTGACATAATTACTAAATTGCATTACAAATAAATAACCAGACAAAGAAACAAGAGGCATGTGGGTAGGACAGAGGGCATGAAGACAGGGTTAAGGAGGCATATTGAAGAGAATGTGAGGGACTGTCAATGGCAGAAACAGCACCAGTCACACTATTGATGGGACGTGTGATAAGGAAAGCTCCCAAACTCGTATGTATCCATTTCTTTTTACTAACATAATTATGGTGAGGCTCATCCTTAGTCATAATTTTGGCACTTATCATAATCTTCCCCAATTACTTTACAAGGCATCAGCTGTATGGGAAGAATGAAGTCCATTCTGCCAACAATGGAGCATGGGTAAAGTATGACGTGCTTGACAGGTTTAGTGGGGTCTGGCATGAGAACACGAGTCATTATTCATGAAATTATAAACTTTATTCATAATTTACTTGTACAGTACCCTTTTGCTTTCTAGAAATCTGCATTAAAAATACAAAAGTGGTCAAAAATCACCCCAAACCACCTCCAAGCAACATTTTAGGCCTCATGAAATTATTATTCTTTACACTAAGAAGAACAGCATGAATAGTCACAATTACTGTGTCTTTATGCCCTTTCTATCCCACAAGTCATGTGTTAACAGGTAGTCTCATTGTTTATTACTTTGAAACTCTGGAGAAAACTCCATGATATTTATATCAGTGAGAAGAAACATTAGAGGAGATATACTCCCACAACTGCCAAGGGGGAAGTGGTGGGACTAAAACATGTTATGCGTTTATATTTTCCTAGTATTTCCCTGCAATCAGTGTAAAATGCTGGTGCAAGTGTCTGCAGCTGCTTTAAGCCTACAATTTTAATTAATTTTGTTTTTTAAAAATGGAGACCTTTTGACAAGTAGTGCCAACATTCTTGAGAAAAACTTGCTGAATTTCTTGCATTCTCTCAGCCATTGTTAGTTCAGGAAATTCCACATCATTAAGGCAAGATCTCCAACATGAAGATCGCTTTTGGCTTACATTCTCTCCTATATTCATTTATCTCATTCAGCAATAGGTCTACATGCCAAGAGAAAGGGCTAAGTTATGCTGAGTTTTAAAAGAACATCTCTTGGAAGACAGCCGAGGTGAAATGATGTCACAACCTCCAGTATCCTGGCTCCCCATCTGGCAGAAGTGTTGGGTATGGTGCTGCAAAAATGATCTGGTTTACATCTATGTGGCATTTAGAATTGTTCCCAGTGATCTTCAATGGATTTGCTAGAAAACAAACAGTATTCTAACTTGCATTACAATCAGAGATGTCACTTTTGTATGTTTAAACATACACTTCCCAGGAGGCTTTTTTCCCTCAGTGAATAATGGTTCTTCACAATTTTAATGAAGACCACACATGGAAATTGAAACGTTTCTTAGATGTCATTGTGCCGATCAGTGGATAAGCTTTTCTTCCCCATGTATAACTGCAACATAACTATTGATTATGTGCCTCTTAATTATTTTACCTTTTTCTTATTTTTTTGACTGTTACAGTATATACTTGACTATGGACGTTATCACACGGGGTCTAAAGCAGCCCCATCCCTGCACCATCGCTGCATCATTCCGGATCCTTTGCCAAAGTTATCAGACGATGTCGCAGCAAACCCCGCCCATCCCTGCACCATCGCTGCATCATTCTGGATCCTTTGCCAAAGTTATCAGACAACGTCGCAGCAAACCCCGCCCATCCCTGCATCATCCCCGGCGCATTGCTGCATCATCCCAGCTCTTTGTAATTCCTCTTTCAAAAAGGAATTACAGCTGCCGCAACCAGAATCAATCCAGAACCATACCGGAATGGAACATATCATCAGACAAGAAAGCAGCATCATTCCAGTATGGTTCTGGATTGATTCCATGCTGCTTTTCTTGCCGCTTTGAGACCCCTGGTGTGATAACGTCCTATAAGTCAACCTCATGGGTTATATAAAAATCCATAATTTTGATCCCCAAACCTGCCCTCAACTTTATACCAAGCGACACAGTCTGCTGTACAATGCGAGGGTGAAGCACAAAATCAGGCCAGGGAAAAGGTAATTCCTACTACCCCTAGACTGGAAAGAGTTTGGATTAAGCACAACTATCGCTGGCCTAGTGTCAACCCAGAGGGCCTAGCAGGAAAGCATTTGCAAGGGCTTGTGAGAATATCTGATAGACCAAAGAAATTAAACAAAGAATCAGAAAATTTTGTCAATGAAAATTTTTAATTTGAATATTTAAAATATACTATGGAAAGCCACTGTGAAGTGTGGGGGTAGTCCAATGTCTTTATTGGTAATCTTTATTGGTACTTTTATGTAGATAGCAAATATAGTGTTGTCTAGACAAGAAATTTCTACTGCCAAATAGTGTGGTGTAGTGGTTTGAGCATTGGACTATGACTCAGGGTTCAAATCCCTGCTCAGCTGTGAAAACCCACTGGGTGACCTTGTGCAAAGTCACACTCTCTCAGCCTCAGAGGAAGGCAAAGGAAACCCCCATCTGAACAAATCTTGTCAAGAAAACTGGCTTAATAATAATAATAATAATAATAATA
>CM034701.1:267870465-267890025 GCA_020142125.1 Phrynosoma platyrhinos | reverse complement strand
TAAGGTCACCATAAGTCATAAATGACTTGAAGGCACACAACAAGACCCTTGGTGGCACAGTGGTTAAATGTCAGTACTGCAGCCACTCACTCACAAACCATATGGTTGTGAGTTCAATACCAGCCAGGGGCTCAGGCTTGAGTCAGGCTTGCATCCTTCCGAGGTCACTAAAATGAGTACCCAGATTGTTGGGGGCAATTAGCTTACACATTGTAAACTGCTTAGAGAGTACTTAAGTGCACTGATAAGTGGTATAGAAATGTACTTCCTATTGCTATTGCTAACAACATTGGTTGAATACACTATTGTTTAGATGAGGAATTCCTATTCAAAAATAGAAGTGCTCCCAGTCTATACAAGCTGTGGAAGACCAAAATATACCTTTAAATGTTTTTCCATCTAGGCTGCAACATTTTTATAGAGTATTAATGTACAGGTGCTCCAAAGTGGAAGATTTGTGCAACAGAAGTAGAGATCCTACAGTTATACTGTGCATACTTTTAAAATATCAGAATAATGTGGCAAGAGAACAGCAGTGGCAGCAGATAACTTTCCATAAAGGGTGACATGGAGGTTAAATAAGGTATATTTATAGTTTTATTTGCTCGTGTAACTTCAAATGTGTAGCAGAAGGGAAAGATTCATCTGTGTTTATTTCTCTAAAAATTACAGAACCAGACATAGAGTCACGCTTGAACTTTAGAATTCGTGTTTCCTCTCTATTTTTAGACCCATTTGGGAGTTAGAAAATATTCTGGAAAGCTAAAAAGTGTTGTTTTTTGTTTTGTTTTTTAAATTCCAGTGTATGGGTAAAGGCATTGGACCATATTGCAACTCCACTAAAATGATTGAAGCTCCTTGAAAGCTATTTTGGAAAGTGATATATAATAAGACATGTAGATTTTACTTGTTGGACAGGATTTAAAGTGCACTAAATGTTTCACATAAGCATTCAAATATTTCCATGTCTTCTTCTAGTGGTAATAGAGGTAGGTAAGTATTTCATTCATTTAGATTTTGGCCAGAATTGATCAAAATTCACAAATTTCTTCATATTCAAGACCGAAAGAACTTTATTATTTTAAAAAATAAAAAATTGGGAGAAATTAACGTGATAAATCCATCCATTAGTCCCAGTGCTTGAAGTCTTTAAGTCTTTTAAAAAATCTGGATTTGAATCCCTTGTATTCTGACATGTTCTTTTTAAAGGATTCATCCTCTTTAACATTCTATGAGTTGTTTGACAGTGGAACACGCTACCTCGGAGAGTGGTGGTTTCCTTCTTTGGAGGTTTTTAAACAGAGTCTAGATGATCATCTGTTGCGAGTGGTTAGATTGTATCTTCTTGCATGGCAGGGGGTTGGACTGGATGGCCCTTGTGGTTTCTACCAACTCTATGATTCTAAGTAAAGGTAACTTCTAATTGTCATGATAGTCACTGAATGGAAACTCTAAGAATGATTGATACATTTAATTTCAACACTGGCTTTAAAAATTCTCTATGTACTATGATTATTCTGACAATCAGGAAAGAACAGTTCCCACTCTGGAGAATATATTGCTCACATCTCATAAAAACTTTCAAATAAGCAAGCAGAGCACATCATTAACTAAAGGTTTAAATGCAAAACAGCCCAGAAATGTTTCTAAAAAGTGCAATTTGTTCAAACTTCACAACCTCTCTTTCTGTTTCTTCCCATAAATTTAGCTGTTCATCCATTAAAGCAAAGTTTCTCATTGCTTCCATCAAGACCAGATCTATAACAGCTACAGATGCATTAAACATGAAGAGTGAGTTGGCAAAATTTTAAAGAAACATACTGTCACTTTTTTAGTAAGTAGCTTTTCCTGCCACTTCACACAATAACTTACGTGACTCTTTGATTCTTTACCAAGAGTGCATGATGTTGCCTAATCAGAAGACTTTCTTCTCTAGAGGACTGCATTCTCTTGTTCCATTTAAGAGGTGTCTTGCATATGCAGCAGTTCTGTTACACACATGGATCTCCTTTTAAAATGTTGTACATGTGAAATACTATGCAGTATATGCCAAGAATATGTTTATGTATATATTTTCATTCTGTGCTTGTTGTTAACTGTCCTCGAATTGACCTCAACTCATAGCAACTCTGTGGATAAGACATCTCCAAGACCTCGATATCGTCCACTGTTTTCCTTAACTCCTGTAGATTCAGGCCTGTGACCTCCCTTATTGAATGTATCCATCTGGAGTGCAGTCTGCCTTTCTTTCTATGGCCTTCTACTTTTTCTAGCATTATTTTCTTCTCTATTGAATTGTACCTTCTCATGATGTGGTCAAAGTACAACAGCCTCAGTTTTATCATCTTAGCTTCTAGCGAGAATTCAGCCTTGATAGTTCTAGGAGCTCTTTGTTTTTCTTTTTGGTCATCAATGGTATCTTCAGTACTCTTCTCCAGCACCACATCTCAAATGCACAGATTTTCCTCCTATCCACTTACAGATCTATTTTCTAAGTTTTATTGAAGCTGAATGCCTTGGTGAGTTTAGAGCTGCATGTGTACAACAAAGCACCTTTGTACACCTGGTCTGAGTGGTGCAAACAGAGAAGCCCTTCAGTGTCAACAGATTTGTTCAGATCATCTCCTATTTTAGCTTTTTTCTTCATTCTGTATGAATAGGGCTGCTGACTGTCACTACTGCTTAATATACTCCATGAAAAAGGACCTGATTGCCTCATTAATACTGTGAGAATATTATGAAATAGAAAATTAAATTAATAGAAAAAAGCCTATCCCACTTCATTTCAACAGCTCTGGAACTCCCATATTGGCCTGATTTAAAACAAATTGATTACACTGCCTTTGTTCTTTGCAGCATCTGGGTTACACACTAAAGCCCAAGACAACAACTTCACAAGAGATTAAAGGAAAAGCAATATAGGGCAATATAGGGCAATATAGGGCCTTTACAGACTGCCAAAAATAATGCAGCTTGAGGCCACTTTAACTGTCCTGGCTTAGTGCTAGGGAAACATGGGAATTGCATTTTTTTTCTGGGACATTGAGCCTTCTCTGTCAGAGAGCTCTGGTACCACAATAAACTACAGTTCCCATGATTCCTTAGCACTGAGCCAAGATAGTTAAAGTGGCCTCAAGCTGCATTATTTCTGGCAGTCTGTAAAGGCACATAGTCTTTTCTTTTGTCTCCTTCCTATATTTAGGGCTGAGCCTTCTATTACTGCTATTAAAGTTGGGCAGTTGCCTCAGGGAGAAAATATTAGGTACTGCCATTAAAAGGTAACAAATTGTTACTTATTAATGTGTGGTGTGGTGATTTGAGATTATCACATTACTAATAAACCCGATTTACCTCTTCTGAATTAACTTCAAATTCAGGATTTAGCCAAGTATTACTGCATGGATTTTGCTGCCATTACCCACTCAACTGCATCCCTGCAAAAATCCTGCTAAAATTTGCAAAGTCAAGAGCTTCCTGGCTTTACAAATCTGCCAGCTGAGGGTGGATTTTAGCTGGATTTTTGCAGGGATGCAGTTGGAAGGTGGCAACGGTGGCAAAATCCATGCAGTAATAGCTGGCTGCATGTTGAATTTGAATTTAACTTTGAAGAGATAAATCAGGGTTATCAGTAATGCAATAATCTCTGAGTGTTGGACTACAACTCTGGAGATCAGGGTTCAATTTCCCACTCAACCTTACAAACCCAGTGGGAGACCTTGGGTGAGCCACATACTCTCAGCCCCAGAAAACCCATGATAGGTTCACCTTAGGGTTACTATAAGTGAGAAATGACTTGAAGGTACATAACAACAACAACAATAACAACTTGGTGCCAGGGATGTGGCAAAGTTGCTTGTGAGATTTCCTGCCTTGGGTGCAAAAATAATTTGTTTAGACTTGGTAACTATGATTTTGAAGAAAGGGTCTCCCACTATAGTACTGTAACTCTGGAAATCTTTAAAAGAAAGGAGGATAAGAGAAGGGACCATATTGTCCTGTTATATTTCATACTTAAAAAGAAGTCCACTCACTGGTGAGAATAAAATGTTGCAGCTCATGTGGGAAATTTCCAGAAAAGAGACAACAGAAATATTGTTTGGATGATTTCTTAAAATCCTGACAACTACAGCAACAAATAATGTGCATTTGCCCCATCTGGAGCAGCCCTCAACCAACAAACCATTTTACTAATTGTTTAGGTGGGATGGACCATGTACAATGCCCAGATTTTCAATCTGTTATTTCTGTTGTGCTGTTGTGCTTTTGATAGCTTATGTTTTTAACTAGTTTTAATTTTTTGATAGTTCAATCACTTTTTACCTTCTGTATTTTGTGAATTACAAATTTGTTATTTTTATCATGTTGGAAACAGCCTTGAGTCCAAAACTAGGGAAAAGGGGATGATGGTGGTGGTAATAATGTGTATACACACACACACACTTTTCACTTCTCTGCATCCACATGTTTTGCTCCACATAGGAGAATTCCCCATATTGTCAGTAGTGGAACTGTATTCACAGGACAGTTGTAAATGTCCATCTGCAACATCCCTACCTCTTCAATTGACAAAGAGAATAAAGAGAAGAACAGCATTCTCTCTCTTTGTGCAGTGTTGACAGCATAGAAATAGAGTACTATATAAGGCTATGAAGGACTACTAGCAATCATGGCTATATAGTATATCCAGTATCAGAGGCAGTATACTTTGTAATTCTCAGTGCTGGGAAATACAGACAGAAGCTATGGTACTCATGTTCTGCCTGTGACCTTTCTGTTGTGCATTTCATTGATCAGTCAGGGAGAAGAAAACTGAACTAGAGAGGCCTTTGGTGTAATCCAGAAAGGTTCTTTTTATATTCTTAAAAGAGATTTTTTTAAAAAAAACCTTACATATCAGTGTTTAATATGCAACAGAAGGAAAAATAGAGATGTTTACACTGAAGCAGACTTGCCATTTTAAAACAATAAAGGCCAGACATCTCTCTGAGTGTTGTTTTTTTTTAAAAACAGTCCCCTTCTTTAAAGGCAGCTACTTCTCTTGGCCCACAAAATTTCCATCTGAAACCAAATAGCAAAGAGAAATGTGCTGATGCTCTGTCCCAAAGTCATGTACATTTGCAACACAACACCCACCCTTTGATGAGGTATGCCACATTTTTGGCCAAATTCATTTGTGGTTTTAGTGAGTGTTGCAAGAACCCAGTCTGAAAAGAGAGAAAAAAGATATGTAACATATAGGTTCTTGATCCTAGGACTGAACCAGGGATTAGCCATTTAATATATGGATTCCATTTGGTGTCAAGCATCATGATGCTCCTGTCTAAAATAATCAACAGAATAAGAAAATACTCCCCCACCCCCCCAGCCAGATAATATTGCAAACACATTCCTGGGTTCCATGAACCACATCAACTGAATTCATGGCATATCTGTTAAGAATTATATTCACACTATAAAATGGGGTGGGGAAGTACGCCATTAACTTCATTTGCTCTCTAAGGACAGATTGTACTCAGCCTTGCCCAGGTTTTATAGTAGAACTGGTCTGACACGTAGACGTGCCAAGTCCAGACAGTTAGTGTGCATACAGAAGCAATCTAAAAGCTAGTTCATACAGTCCAATGCCTAACATCAGTGGTCGTCTCCAAACTAATGGCTACATGGATAAACACTGAAATCCCATGACAAGATAGCTATGGATATAGCTGGGCATTACACCAGTATAAGTTGCCAAGAGGGTTTTGGCCTGAGTGCATATAGGTATCTGTCCTTCCACACTTGATTTCCTCCCTCTCTCTTTCTCTCTCTTTTCCTGTGTGGGAATTTCTCATTTCAAACAAGGCACTAGCTGTACCAAATCTAACCAGGTAGCTGGGATATGGTCACCAAATGATTTAGCTTGACAACATTTTTGCTTATCATAGCGAGAAATGTTTCCTCAAATGTAAATATATCATTTCATATTAATGTTCTTAGCTGTCTACAGCAATTTCACTCATGCCACTATTTTGGGCTTTTTAAAATACTCTTATTTTTGAAATTCAAAGACATAGTCATGTTAGTCTGGAAAATCAGTATGCAAAGGGATCTTGTAGCACCTCAGAAGTATACTACCAGCTTCTTTCTTTCTTTCTTTCTTTCTTTCTTTCTTTCTTTCTTTCTTTCTTTCTTTCTTTCTTTCTTTCTTTCTTTCAGATTCCTTTGCAATCTTATTTGTAAAGCTAATTTCTCCTTGCTGGAACTTTCCCAACCAGCCAGGGATCACACCATGACTCTCATTACATCGCAATGTAATTTGCCCAACCAAATTCAGCTATAGCTAATTACCTATATTTAATGGGATAGCAAGAATATATTTCACATTCCCTGAGGTGCATCCATTTGTATATTTGTAGAGGGTCACAATATATGCATCACACCAGAAACCCAGATAAATCCCTCTGCAAGTATGGCTTTGGACTATCTAACCCTTCTTTTGTATTCAGTGGACTGGAATGTCTGTTGTCTTTCTACTTACGAAGAACAGGATTTATTACTCCCAGGAACTGAAGTGATTCAGAGGATGGAGAAATGTCAGGGTAAGCACCTTTGGACAAAAGAATTAGAAGCAACACTTGATTAATTTCATATTGTATTCCTGTTAATATTTGCAGCTGTTCTTCATCAGATGTTTTCCCAGGAGCTGGAAAGCTCTTTCTTTCCACATTGCTCTTCTATGGGATCTATGAATCCACAGGAGGCTTTTCCAAGAGAGCATATAAATAAACAACGAAACCTTACACATCTGAGACAGAAATTAAGCACTAAAATCACAATGAATTCTCTATGTTGAGTTGCCCCTAATGTGACCCATTTGAACTTTTAATTATTGTTATGTCTGAAGTAGATTTGCATGGGAAGTCTTTACCCACTAACTAAAATGACAGAGGCACTATCTTGTTTCTCAATAAAGGTCCAGATGGAAATATGGAATGCCAAACATAATTGTCTCATGTAGTGTGAGGGGAAAGATATACAGGAAATTGCCCTAAACAAAGATATTATCACTAGGATATTAGTTAAGTAGTGTCAAAAGTGATAATGAATACACATTGATCTGTTTCCTTGCCTGATATTGTTCTGGAAAGGCTAAGCCAAATTCTTGGCATGGAGTTACAGGGAACAAGACTATCCTAATCAGCAATCTCATAGTCAGTCTTGGATCTAAAACTTCAGTTTCATCTAACCATGCCATATGGTAAACCACTTTGACAGATTTATCCACAACCACACAAAGGAAGGAAGGAAGGAAGGAAGGAAGGAAGGAAGGAAGGAAGGTAAAAACAGACTGTTGGTATGTTCTTTGGAAAGCCAGTCACCACTGGACCACCTATTTGAGGTCTTTTATGCCTTCTCAAATTGTGATGCTTTGTAATGCAACTTCCATTAACCATAAAACTCTGATGCTCCTCATTATGGCATTTTTTTACTGTAAGTTTTACACACTGACCTGTTGTTTTAGTTAATAAAAATAATTAAAATTAAAATAATATTAATTTAATTGCATTTAACATTACATTTTAACAATAACTTTGTTTATTTTCCATGCAATATGTATTTTATCTGTATTTTTAAAAAAGAAGTTGTAAATTGCCTGGTGTCCCAGTTTAGGTGAAAAGGTGAAACATAACTAACTAAAATATTAATATCCACAATGAGTCACAGTGCTTCTCCTATTTTTGCACCATGCTCATCAGAGTTGCAACTCTTATTTGAAATATATATTGTAAGTCTTTTATTTGCATCCAGTAGTCATTTCTGGGGACAGCAAAAATGCCAATTCATGCCAGTCTTCCTGGCCCCAGGCAGATAACATACCTGAGGTAACTCTGAATCCAGAGGGATGATGGATATGGTTCAGTAAATACCCTAAAGGCATCAGATCTTGATACTCCTGATTCAGTAAATACCATAAAAGCATCACATCATGGACTCTAAGCAGGGTCAGCTCTGGTTAGTACTTGGATGGAAGATTGCCAAGCAATAGCAGGTACTGTAGCATATATTTCAGAGGCAGGAACTGGCAAAACCACCTCTGAATATTCCTTGCCTTAAAAAAACCCTTGAAGTTCATGGGATTCCCATAAGTTGACAGCCAGCTTGAAGGCACATACACATCTTATGATAGCTGTGATATCCAGGTCCCACAAGATTCTTGTGCATCAGGCCTCATCATGAACCAAGTTCCACTGAATCCATTGCTGGATGGTAATTCAAGTTTTACATAAACCCCTTTGATTCAATGGATCTACTTTAGTTGGGACTACTTATTGTATCTAGGCTTTTTTCTAACCATAGAAAAATAAACCATGAGTTCCTTGTATCAATTATTTCATTTATTTCATTTTCCTATACAAAAACAGTGGAGTTATAATTATTCATTTAATACACAATGAACCAAGTTCTTTTTTCTGAGGGTTCAAACAAAGATAGCGAATGTTTAATGTCTATGGTTTTATTTAAAGCAGTTGAATGGAATAAACAGCTCTCCAAACTCAAATTACATGCAATAAAACAAACTCTCAATTTTAATATAAATTGTCTCTACATTGTAATTATGTATGTATCCATCAAGGGGGGTGGTGGTAGGAAGTATTATACTGTTTCCTTATCTTTCATAGCAAAATGAAGCATTGGGTGCTTGCTGAAAATATTAGGCTAAGGATACACTCCTAAACATATTTACACTGGAGGGAGGGTTACTTCTGAGCAAACATATTTGGAATTGCACAGTAAATGGGTCAGTACTAAGTGAATAGGCAAAATAGCATTCAATGGTGAGTAGGAAGTTTCTAATTACATTCCAGGCATATGTTGCTCATAGTTCAGGGCAATTCTTGCATTTCCACCAGCTGCTTGGTTACATGCCCAGATCTGATAGAGTACCAGAGTGCGTCCATTACAAAAATAATTAATAATAATAATAATAATAATAATAATAATCTTGGTTATTTGATAATATATAATAAAATAGAATGTAACAGGAAAGTGTTTGGTGTAAGTGATGAAAATAGACCTTGCAACATCTTTTTGTTTTCACACTTTTAAAAAGTACAAAGACACAGAATTTCCATTTGAAATTCATCCACTTAGTGGATGAGTAAAAGTCTGCAAATGCTACAATCATTTCATGGTGACTTTAGCAAAAGGATCATTTGCCAAAGGGTCAATTAGGACCACATGGATGGGGAGGAATTAAAAAGGAAACCTATATGTGCAAGGTTGGCAGTCTCTTTAACAAGCTGTGGTTGGCTTTCCAGGCTGTTTTGCAGGTTTTTTTTTAAGTCACTATCTTTTCAAAAAAGTGTCTTAATTTAGACATCTGAAGCAACTTTTCTCTCTTCCTCTGAACCCTATAGGGTTTTGTTTTGTTTTTACAAAGGCAGGATTTCTGTTCCCCAAGCCAATAGAAAAAAAAATAACAATATATTTTCTGATAATTCTAGGATCCAAGTTTAGTGTAGTCATTAGGATATTATGGAACTTGAATGTTTACAGGCAGTATAATGGATGCTGAAAACAACAAATCCATATTAATCAGCTCTTCCACACTACAAAAATAAAGCAGTTTGATGCCATTTTAACTGTCATGCTTCCATCCTGTAAAATACTGGTATTTATAGATTTAGTATTTAGTTTTATGCAACAGGGGCAGTTCACAACAGGATACTATACTATCATCATCCTAATTCTCATCATCACTGGCTTATTTGAATGCCACTTTTCCACAGCCAATAATTCCCAAAGTGGCCAACAACATCAGAAAGGTTTAACATCATCTTAAGGTAGCTTACTAACAATTAGAAGGCATATAAACATTTAAATAGTCATATAAATATTAATAAGCTAATCCAAACATACATACACAGTCAAGGCAAATGACCCACTCGTAATTCATACTATATCCAACAACAGAAATACTTATAACCCCAATTTCTGACATTGGTGATAACCAAGACTGCAGTCCTCTACACCAAAAACAGGGAATATTTAACCCACTGGATTGTTTGAACTTTAACTCCCAGAAACCTCAGCTAGGATGTCCAATAATAAAAGATTCTGGGAATTGCTACTCAGCTCTTGGAGGCTCCAAGACTCTCAACCCTTGAAAACAGTCCAATTGAAATCAATGGGATTTATTCAGTTGATGCATATGCTTATGAACCATTGCAGAAGTAACCTAGCCCACAAATTCATTGTAAATTATAATTTGTGCTATTGAACTTCAACAAACATTGGAGAAACTGTAAGAGTTAGCAACCATTGTATTTCTAATGGTCTGTTAATTGTAATAAAGTAAGGTATGTATGCCTATACTCATTGGTAGTTAGATGCATACCACTCTCTAGGAGTTTAGGCACAGCATTTTAATGCTAACTTTCTGTTTGTGTGTGTGTGTTTTCACACCCACTCTTCCCCTACATCACGCAGCCTTCCTCTGGTCTCTGGGGGGGGGGTCTCATCTGCTCTCACAACTCTCTCTTTCCTTGCCTGTCCTCCATGAAGTATGTGTGATAAGAGCCTCTCTGGGTGAGATGCTCCAACTCTCCTCATACCATGTAGTACTTTTCTTTTCTTACCTTTCTTCAAGAAGATGGATCTGTGTTGATTATGCACAAGTGCTCATGAGTAAAACTACTTTTATATATCTTACAAAGAAGACTAAATTTGCTAGGTTTTGTGTGCGTGGCAGATTGGGCTGATGAATGCTTCAACCTCTCTACAACATCAATTGCTCTGCTTGAGAAATCCATTACAATCTCTAACATTTCCCAATAATAATATCTCCAAGGATCTGCAAAATTAATATGTAAGGCACAAACCAGCCCAGTTGAAATTCATTGGAAGAAATGTGAGTACATGTTAAATCTCTCCCCAACATAACTAGGATTTAAAAGTGCTTAAATTGTAGTGACATTTGCACTGCACTCTCTCTGGAAGGACAAGTGGACCTAGTGGCCAACTATATCAGAAACCATTTATTCTGAAGAACAGAAATAAGAAAGCTTCCCCCCCACCTTACAGAACTATGTGAGTATCTTCAAGATGAAGACTAGGGCTAACCTGAAATAGAAATGTGATTTCAGAGCTTTCATTCATATCAAAATTGGTTGTTTCATTTTGTTAATTACTTCAAGATATGGTGGCATAAATAAGAGTGCTGTGCAAATCAACAGTTTATAAAAACAAATTGTATTTTTAGGGAGGGGAAGAGATAATAAGAAAGTAACAGTGCAATCCTATTCATGTCTAATTGGAGATAATCCCCATTAAATTCAGTGGGTTACTCACAAGTAAACATGCTGCAGAATCAAAAAAGTGATTTCTCTTCAAATTACTGGGACAAATTTTAGATACTTGGTCATATCATTGTTTATTTACAGCTCAAAAGTATTGAATTGAAAGGATTTGGGTAGAGTTTAGAATTTTATTAAAATAGAGCCCTGGTTAACCAGTTGTTTGCATTCACACACAGTAAATAAAATTCCTTTAACCACCTGCTTAATGTAGACATCAGACTGATGAAGTAAAGAGAATAGTTGGCACTCTTGTCAGTCTTTAGACCTGACCAAGTTTAGAAGATACAGCTAGGCAAGGAAATTACATTAATCCTTGAGGGAAGCAGAGTATGTCAAGCAAACAATGAAATGTAAATACAGTAGCAGAGATCCTGCATAGGAGATGTAGCTACAGTGGCATAGCTACAATCCATCTCCTGCTCCAACTCCATAAAACCCACCTTAAAAGCCATGCACCCACAACAACCAAAAGAGTTCTGTAATGTTGATAAATAAGGTATTCAAGGATGATGGATCTAGCCCTCTCCAGCCAGTGTACAATAATCAGTGGAAGGGACTCCTGCAGGGGCTGGTTGCATCATCCTTCAGTTTCCTGCCTGCCAGTACCTCAAACCCCCCTTGGCGGGAGAGTGCAGCCATTATTTTCAATGGGGCTTAAGCATACACATTTACCCCTTACATGGGGGGGGGGGGCTGGAAGGGATGGGAAGGGCCCACTGTATTATAATGAAATAACTTTTTCATAGAGCATTTCCCACCCTTTGAATCAGTGGGGTTTCCAAAAGTTTTGATTTACCATTTAGTAATTGCTAGCATGGTGTTGTAGTGGTCTGAGTGTTGAACTAATGACTCTGGAGAACAAGGTTCAACTCCCTGTTCAGCCATAGAAATCCACTAGGTGACCTTGGGTGAGTCACACTCAGCTTCAGAAAACCCCATGATAGGTTCACTTTAGGGTTGCCACAAGTTCAAAATGACTTGAAGGTACACAGTAACCAATTCCCTCATTGGATCTGCACTAGTGATTGGATTCAGGCCTTTTTATACTAGTGATTTGATTTAGTGATTGGATTTAGGACTTTGCTAGTGATTGGATTTAGGCCTTTGAGGCAGTTAAGATGCTGACTATGATTGCAAGACTGGCAAATTGGCAGTTCAAGATTCACATGCCATGTGATGGGGTGAGTTCCTATCACTAGTCCCAGCTTCTGCCAACCTAGCAGTTCAAAAGTGCAAGTAGATAAATAGGTTCCACTTCAATAGGAAGGTAACAGCATCCTGTGCAGTCATGCTGGCCACATGATTACAGAGTTATCTTTGACAACGGCTCTTTGGCTTAGTAGTGGAGATGAGCACTGTCCCCTACAGTCAGAAATGACTTGACAACCTTGTCAAAGGGGAATACCTTTACCTTTACCTTATACACCTCAAGCTAGTAAATCAAAGGAAATCTGTGATTTGTACAGATCTGTTGCTGTGTTGGCATTTGCCTTTTCAAAAAGAGTACCATTGGGAATTCCAAACAGCAAATCCACCTCAGAAGATAAATGTAGAAGCCAGGTCTGTCAGTTGTGATGCAAGTGGAATTCTTAAGTATTTCAATGATTTTGTGGTTGTCTGGATTCTTGTGGATAGGAGACAGGGAACAGGCTCTTGGCTATATGTACACAACTACTGTATGTTGTGGTCTGAGAATGATGGCCAGTAATTTATAATGGTCTGGAAACTACCTTACCAAGATGCTTTCTTAAACACCTCCGACCCCTATGAAATATATATTTGTGTTCTTTTGGTACATTGCCCCTACTGAGCTAGCAGCAACAGTTGTGTCACTTTTAGTTCAGCTTTCTAAATGTTTTTTCTTTTCTTTTTTTTTTTTTTTTGGTTAAAAGCCTCCACCACAGGATGGGCTGACATTTTGAAAAGCAGCAACCCTTCTGGTAAATTGCAGCCAACACTAATGACACATCACTAACTGGCAAAGGTGTGAAGGAACTTCAATGACGCATTACTTGTAAAGGCACAGAACTGTAGCATATTGAACATTGATTCAAGACAGCTGCAGCAATTGCCTGTCATGATAGATTCCAGGCTAGAATATTGCTGCCTTTGAAAAGGTTCATAGGTTCAGTACCTAATCAATAGCATCTTTTCCTCCTTGCAAAGTCAGGTGGGAAGAGTTCTGCTTCCTTGTAGAAGAAGAAAAAATTGCCAGCAAAAGAAAGCTACAAAAATTGCAGAAACAAGAAAACTATAGGAACTAATCCCATGTTTCAAATAACTTCCAGGAGGCAATTGTCTGTGCTTTTGCTTTTCAACAGCAAAGTGGGATATAAATCAAACAAATAAGTAAACATGTATGAGCAATGGTCATATCTTAGCAAATACACCAGAGGAAAGTAAATATATTGCAAACTGAATATAAAATATAAGAATATAAATCGAATATAAAATGAAATGTAACAACAGTCAGAAACATTCTGAACTACTCCTGGGACACTTACATTTCCACCCCATTTTTTTGAATAATAATAATAATAATAATAATAATAATAATAATAATAATTTATTTATACCCCACCCCTCTGAGCACAATCGGGGCAGCTAACAACAGTTAAAAATACCCCCCCCCTTTAAGAAAGTATTGAACTAACACTAATTAAAACATATTAGATAAAAACATGAAATTAAATAAAACCAAATTACCCTACAAAGAATGGCAACAGCAGAGATCACAAAAACAAAATCAGCAGAGCAGCGAAGATGGCAGCAGCGACAAATTTAAAGAGGGCAGAATAAAGCAAAATAAGGGGGTTCCAGATGCCGGGAAGTCTATTCTGGAAAGGCCTGCCAGAAGAGATCCATCTTAACAGCCTTTTTAAAGCTGTTTAGTGTTGTAATCTAACAGATCTCATCCGGCAGGCCGTTCCATAATCTGGAGGCGACTACCAAAAATGCCCTCTGGGAGGCTGCAGACAGCCTAGATTTTAAAGGCTGTAGCAAATTCCTCCCAGAGGACCAGAGTGTGCGGGGAGGATTGTATGGGAGGAGGCGGTTCCAAAGATAGGTTGGACCCAAGCCATTTAGGGCTTTAAAGGTAATAGTCAACACCTTATACTAGGCCCAAAAACTAATAGGCAGCCAGTGGAGGGACTTTAACACTGGAGTTATGTGGTCCCTCCTAGATGTTCCAGAAACCACTCTGGCTGCCATGTTGTGTACTAACTGAAGTTTCTGGACCAAGCACAAGGGTAGCCCCATGTAGAGAGCATTACAGAAATCCAGACGTGAGGTTACCAGCACTGCACAACAGTCTCAAGGTCCCTTACTTCCAGAAAAGGGCACAGCTGGCATATCACCCGAAGCTGATAACAGGTACTCCTGACCATCGCATTTACCTGATTTGTCATCAAGAGCGATGAATCAAGGAGCACCCCCAGACTGCGAACTCAGTCCTTTACGGAGAGTGTGACCCTGTCCAGGACCGGAGGTTGCAGCCTAATTTCTGGTTTCAGAGCAGCTACTGTTAGCACCTCCATTTTGTCTGGATTCAGTCTCAATCTGTTTTTCTTCATCCAGCCCATTACCGCCCGAAGACATTCATTGAGAGAAGAGACGCCATCGGAATTCGAGGCCAACAATCGAGACATGGAGAAATAGATCTGGGTGTCATCAGCATACTGATAAAACCCAGCTCCATAACTCTGAATGATCTCACCCAGCGGCTTCATATAGATGTTACACAACATAGGGGACAGAATAGCATCTTGAGGAACACTACAAGTAAGCTCCTTTTTACTGGAGTGACTGTCCCCAAGCAGCACCCTTTGGGATCTGCCCGAGAGGATTTTTTGAACACATGGTACAAAATGAATGGGGAAGGACAAAGAAAATGCCTGGGAATTTCCCCCCTCCCCCCCTGAATGGCATGGAAAATGCCAAATGGTTCTTTGTTGTTTTGCTGCAACAGACTGCAAACTAACATGGTGCTCTTAGTCTGTATGTACCGTTAAGTCAACTCCAACTTATGGCAACCCTATCTAAAAGTTTTCTTGGCAACTTTTATTCAGAGTCAGTTTGCCATTGCGTTCCTCTAAGACTGAGCTAGTATGACTTCCTCAAGGTCACATAGTGGGTTTCTATGGTTCAGTGTGAATTTGAACCCTGCTCTTCCAGAGTTCAAGTCCAATTCACTATACCATACTGGTTCACACATGGCTGTCCCTTTTAAAAGGACACTAGCAGCATGGATATTGCCATGCAAATGTAATCTGAATCCAATGCTCAAATTTCTAAGAAAGATGTAAAGGACAAGTTCCCCAAAGTTCTATTTGAAATAAGGTCCCACTGTGCATGCACTCACAAGAGAAGAGAAAGGCAGACAGAGCCAAGTCCTCCTGACTGAGCCAGATATCTGGAGTGGCACATTTCCAGGCAATGTTCCATTGGCACTTTACCCCCCATCCCTGCCATGGCAGGTGAAGCTGGTCTTTGGTTGAGTCAGTTGCTAAAGAAGTTCCTGCCAGCACTGAGATCCTGGTGGTATGAAGATGTGTGGCCCCACCTTTGAACCTATCCAGTCTGAATGAGGCTTCCTTGAAGATTCCTTGGCTCTGATCTGGAGCAAGCCAAGTGCTGCTAACCTATTCTTTCAAGCAAAGGTGTGCAACATGTCAGCTTCCAAAAGTTATTGGGCTCTACTTCCCAGCATTCCATTGACTATGCTGACTAAAGCTGCTTGTGAAGACACACCCAACTAAAGGTGGTGGCAAATATGGGTGTGCAATGCCAGTACCCTGGTGAGATCAATCTCTAACCCAAAAAGGCTCCAAAGTTGAGTGTAAAGTCCAAAAGAAGGAAATTTATTTTGAAAAACAAAAGAAAAAGGGTTTCTTCTTCCCAGCTCTAATAGGTTTAAAATAAAAGGTACTTTACAGTTCAGGTTTTAATGATCTTCAGTGTTGTCATCTCTTTGGGTTAGTTCCTGGATTGATCTCCTTCTCAATGAAGCTGGTGCAGGGTCTTTCAGCTTCTGGTGCTATTGTCTTCTTTGATGTTGATGTTGATGTTTATTGGAATTAATTGTTATAGGCAACTAAATTGGCTAATGTGGTAAATAAGTTGGCTATATGGTAAATAATTTGGCTGCAGGTGTAAGAAATGCCCTTTCCCTCTGCCTGAGCCTGTTGCCACCAAACAAATCAAGCCAAGCCTGCCTAAGAAAAACTAAAAAATCCCAAGCTAAAGCAGAGCTTGCTGGGAAGGGGCAAACCAAAACTAGAAAAATGCAGGGGATTCCTACAGCTCCTCCCACAAACTAATACAGTGGAACATTCCTATGCTCAAACTAAACTGAAAATGAAGGAAAATGCAGGGGAGAATTTGAACAGTCCAGGCTGGACATCACACTGCTGCTAGTTGAAGCCCAGCAGCATTCTGGAGGGCCACACAACTCCCAGCCTATATTTAGAGAGATGGCAGGAAGAGTAATTTTTGAAAGTTGCACTGTGGCCACTTATATCCCTGTTCTTTTGGTATGGCGCACAGGAAGTTATGTTTATTTTTGCTCTTATTATGGTAGAGAAATAAATTTTGAAAGGGAAGCATTGGCAAGGTCACACCAGAGCAAAAATATTTGAGAAAAGCAGCATTTTATATTAACTGAGAGAGGCATGAAATGTGCATTACAGCATCAAAGAAGTCAATGTGAAAATACCAATACCTCAGTAAAAACCAAAATTACACAGTTCAAATTCCTGTAAAAAGTTGTATTTTTCCCCCATATTCCCGTGATTAATGCCTGCAGCAACAGTGCCGTCTAGAGAGCAGCTTTGTAAAGATCAAGGAGTGTTAGAAGAGAGAATTTGTCAAGTAGCAAACAATAACAATAATCTTGATAGTATTTACAGAGCATCCTTCTTCTTACCATGTACTTTCTCTGTCACAGTTTATGTGCCTCACCTCAGAGAGCTATTCTGTATCATTATTGTGTTGTTGTTACCTTAAGGTTATACACAAAACACAGGCAGGCCTCTCATAGCCTTTGAGTTATCCAGAGCTTGAAAAGGTTACTTTTTGAACTACATCTTTCAATGTCATGATGACTAGGAGAACTGTGGTGTTGAACTAGAACCATAGAATCATAGAGATGGAATTGACTGAAAGAGCCATTAAATCCAACCTCTTGCTGTGCAGGAATACACAGCTAAAGCATGCCAGAGAAATGGCCATTCACCCTCTGTTTAAAGATGTGCAAAGAAAGAGAGTCCACCACCCTACAAAGCAGTCTGTACTTAGAGTGTACTCTTCCCAGTGTTTAGGTAGATGTAATTAGGTGGTTAAGTGCTTCATAATGTTTATTGTACACTGTTTTCTTTTTTAAAAAGGTATTTTTCAAGCTCTGGTGATATCATGCTTTGTAACACATACAGAAACCAAGGACATCTTTATTACTTTACAGTTTCCCCAAAAGATACATCCAAACATACATTTCTCTGAAGATGCCAGCCACAGATGCTGGCGAAACGTCAGAAAGAAACTCTTCTAGAAAATGGCCACACAGCCCGAAAAACCCACAAAAAACCATACATCCAAGTGTTGTGGATAAAGCCAGTCAATTGATGAAGTCTGGACTAGGGGAGGGAATTGTATAGCTTAAAAATCACATACAGCTTTTCAGAGGCCCTGAATGGAAAAGCCCCCAATCCTACAGAATCCCCCAAATACTTAAAAAAAAATGATTTTCAGCCCAAAGAGCATATTTTTGACCCAAAGTAGTCTCTAGCAGATGTGGGTTTGCCTCTAAGCACTCTTCCAACATACTGAACAGGTTTGACCCCCCCCCCTCATACACACACCAGGGTTTTGTTTTGTTTTTAAATTGAGGGATTGAATGTCCATTGCCCTTTATCAATTAGCTCATATCTAGCTGGATTTCCTTCTTGTTTACTACTTTGGTCAACTGAGATTCCTAAACTTGTAAACAGTAATACTGTCTAGTAGGCAGGTTAACATCTACACTCCCTTTAATTTGTTGTTGTTAACCACTTTCAAGTTGATCTTGACTCATGGCAACCCTGTGGATGAGACATCTCCAAGACTTCCTATTCTCCACTATTCTTCTAAGTTCTTGCAGATTCATACCCATGACCTCCTTAATTAAGCCCAGCCATGTAGCATGTGGTCTTCCTCTCTTTCTACTTCCCTCCACCTTTCCTAACATTATTGTCCTTTCTAATGAATCATGCCTTCCCATGATGTGTGCAAAGTATGACAGCCTCAGTTTAGTCATCTTTGCCTCCAGGGAAATTTCAGGCTTGATCTGTTCTAGGACCCATTTATTTGTTTTTTTGCTGTCCACAATATTCTCAGCACTCTTCTCCAGTACCACATCTCAAATTAATTTTTTCTCTTTTTGTCCATTTTCATAATAGTCCAGCTCTTGTATCCATACATGGTAATGGGGAATACAATTGCTTGTATGATTCTAACGTTCATGCTTAGTTGTACATCTTTGTTCTTTAGGAGATTTTCTAATTCTTTTATAGCTGCCCTCCCCATTCTTAGTCTTCTTCTGATTTCTTCAGTCCCTGTTCTGATAAGTGTTTGATCCAAGTTTTAGGAACTCTTTTACTATTTCTGTATCCTCATTGTTTAGGGTGAACTTGTGGAGATCCTCCATGGTCATTATTTTTGTCTTCTTTAGGTTCAACTGTAAACCTGACTTTCCACTTTCTTCTTTGATTTTCCTCAGTAGTTGCTCTTGGTCTTCTATGTTTACTGCTAACAGTATAGAATTGTCTGCATATCTTATATTGTTGATGTTCCTTCCTCCTATTTTCACTCCTCCTCGTGGGCCAGTTTTGTTGTTAAAGAGATAATAAAGTGGAAATGAAGCATCCCAAAAAGAAAGCAAAAAAAAAAAAGAGCTTAATTACACAAAAGCTTTTCACACGTAATTACAGTAATAACGGAATTAAGTTAAAAGCAAAAAGAAAAGACATTTTTAATTTTCATACACAAGTGAAAAGAACCCATACATGTACTAGAAATGGGTGTGTTTTGTGACAAGACTCCTCCTTTTCCAGGGAGAGTCCTGCATTTCCCAGAAGGAAATGTCAGACTGTCCTACATTTGGGGTTATTTCCTCCTGCACAGGTCCTAACCCCCTTCTGTTGGGGTTAGGACTTCCCAAGAGAGCAGAGGAGGAGGAGGAGGAGGA
>CM034701.1:267838704-267860807 GCA_020142125.1 Phrynosoma platyrhinos | reverse complement strand
TTTGCCCCCGTGTGATAACGTCCCCAGTTTGGTAAAGACAGTCTCTGTTAAACCTCTGTCATTCCACATTTTCAGCTGCTTTTAAAATGTCCAAGTTTCTCTTTCCTTCTTCCACTTTCTCCCTGTGTTCTCAGCTTACTTCAGTTGGGGCAAATTGCATTCAAAGCACAAAAGTAGCTCACATTCAGTTAGCTCAGCAGAAGGGAAAGGAAGAGGCAGAATCTCCTCCTTTCCTCTAGGCTTCGGCAAAAGCCAGCTGTTGACGCCACATATAGCTCACTGATACCTTTTGACATTTTGATGACATTCTGTGGTTGCTTGCCCACATGTTTCATGGTTTTAAACTGTGAAGTATTGATGGGTATGCAATGATGCAGATGTGGTGTAGTGGTTTCAGTGTTGGACTATAACTCTAGAGACAAGGGTTCGAATCCCAGCTCGACCATGGAAACCTACTGGGTGACCTTAGGCAAGTCACACTCTCTCAGACTCAGAGGATGGCAATGGTAAACCCCCTTTGAAGAAACTTGCCAAGAAAACCCCATGAAAGGGTTGCCTTAGGTAGGGTCTCCAGAAGTCAATAACAACTTGAAGGCATACAATGACAACAATGCAATGATGCAATGGTAAATCATGAAATGCAAACCTCATCATCACAGTCACCTTAACCACTGTTTCCAAGCAGTGTCCAAACTTGTGGGCAGCCATGTGACCCACATCAACAGACCCAATCTACCAGTTTTCATCTCCACTAGGTCTTTTGAAAACCAAGTGGGTCCTAAATGCCCGTTCAAGATCAAGTAGCCTCAAAACGCTTTGCATAACAATAAGAATAGGTCACACAGCAATATATTGTGCTGGGAGGGGGGGGATCCATTTACTCCTCCCTTACTGTGAATATTGCAGCTAAGGTAAGTTGGAACAAGAATGCTTGTAAGGGGTGGTAGATGATATCATTATCCCTGCTAGTCAAAAAGTCCTAGAGATCTGACTCCACTATAACACAGAAGGCAACTGAAGCTTTTACCCTTGGCATGAAGATAAAACATTTCACCTTCTTAATTTTTTGCATGTCCGCCTTGGCTTAAAAATACTGGAGTAGAGCCAGTAGCAAAGCTGGTAACTCTAGAAGCAAAGAGAGGGATCATTATCTTTCATCCTCAATACTCACTCTTTGGGGGAAAGAAAACAGAATTACTTAGCAAACCTCTGGTCCTGTTACACCCCCCACCCCAACCAAGAGTTCAGATAAATGGGACAAGAAAAAGAAATTAGTGGGTTTCCAGGAACACATATTGCAGGGTCAGCCAGCCAACATTTTAGTTTTCTAAGATCTTTCCTAACAATCCACAGACAGGTAATCAGAAACTCAGAAAATGATGCATTTTTCAAATGTTGCATCCCCTTTCAGGGGGGAAGATAGGGGAGGGAATAAGACCAATTGAAAAATTCTGCTTTTCACTTATCTGTGTAAAGTGTGAATATGGCAGGTCTGGGATACAAATTTTCCCAGCTTTCAATACTCAGTCATATTACATAAAATGTTTATTGAAATTCACTTATACAAAAAATAATAATAAGCATGAAACAATAACATAACATAGCATAACAATAGCATAACATAAAGAAACACAACCAAAACAGTTTCCACAATGACCAAAAAATATAATGAAGACTAACAGAGTTTCCTCCTTCCCTATCCCCGCACTCCATACATTATAATATTATACAGGCAGCCCTCTGTGTTCAGTTCTGGATTCCCCCACCACAGATACCCCAAAAACTGGACCTCAAGTCCCATAACCATCAATGGACACTGACATACATGTGGCCACATTAACATGGCTGTGTGCATGCTCTACCATTAATGATAATGATAATGGGGCAGGGCCATCTGTGGATGCTCCAATCTGTGCATGACTAGCCTGCGCATATGGAGGGCCAACTGTATTATATAAGTCAAAGTCTCTTCTCTGAGAGTCACATTCGACTTGTGATTTTAAATTCAAGCCATATCACAAATATGTGTTATGTGATTTTTCCTCACACAATCTCAAGCTATTAGTACTCATAGTACATGCACAGAGATCTTCAACTTTCACCCTTGAGTTAAATTATCCTTAATTGCTGAAGATGTACTTGAAATTTTAAAAACTGGGTTTTTTATTTATTTACAGAACAATCCCTCAATTTCTGAGTAATTATTGCCTTAGCCCCTGGGTAATTAACTGGCTGTACAGATCGGTTGAAAGAGACAGCGTTGGGGTAGAGTGGGGTCTGGCAGCTGCATGCCACATGCCCCAACTCCACCCCTAAGCTGCTGTCATGCCACCCGCCCGACCAGATGGCGGGCTGAAGGGGAATACTCCTGGGACGCAGCATTTATACATGCTGCACTGAAGAAATTGAGAAAAAAATGCCAGCATGGTGGCAAAGCCGGCTTTTGCCGGCTCAAAAAGGAGTGGCATTTTGTTGCTTCTTTTTGAGCTGACAAGGGGCTGCAGGGTGCGGTTGCCACAGTCCCAATCCAGCAAGCAATGAGGTGGTGTTAACCCACCCCTTACCCACCATCTGTTTCACCCCTGAGTGAATTAGGAATTTGGGCAAGACAGCATGATATTAGATAAAGCCATGCTCAAGTCTGGTGCTTTGGCTTCCTCAGAAGTTATCTGGAATATATACATGTACTTCATGGCCAGAATCATGTTGGAATACTATGCTAGCAGCTGTATTTTCCCAGAATTAGTCAGCTGTGGTGCAGAAAGGAATCTTACTTGCTTGCCTTACTTGCTTCACAAGCCCACTTCACAAAGACATTGGACAAACTACTTGGCTGTGGGATTCCCTTCCATGGAAGGCTTGGCTGGCCCCCTCTCTGCTCTCTTTTCACCAGCAGGCAAATGCCTTTTTTATTTAAATAGACCTTTCAACTTTAATTGGTGGTGGGACAGGGATCTTGCAGTGGTGTGTGCAGTATCTTCATCGCTTGTTGTGTGCCTTCAAGACATTTCTGACTTATGGTGACCCTAAGGCAAACCTATTGTGGGGTTTTCTTGGCACGTTTCTACAGAGTGGGGTTGCCATTGACTTGCCTAAAGTAACCCAGTGGGTTTATATGGCTAAGCCAGGATTTGAACCCTGGTCTCTGGTGTCATAGTCCAATGGTCAAGCTACTATGCCACAGTGGCTCACTTTGGTAGGCTTTAATTATGTTACTAACTGCTTTACTAAGTGTTTTACTTAGATTGCCTGTTTAATTTTTTATACTTTGCATTAGACCCTGTTTAGCTAAATTTTGTTTTAATTTATATGGTAAGCTGCCTTGGGTCCCATAATGGGAGAACAGTGGGATATTGATTAATTGAATATTCATTAATAAATTCACAGCACAGAGCCTTTTTCCTCTTATCACCACCACTTATACTACCATAATAATTTGAAGGCACACAATAATAACAAGACAATAAAAAGGGGAACTTTCTAAACTACTCAACTTTTGAGAATGGTCTAGCAAATTATGGTCTCTTTTCCTTATCCCTGTCCTCAAGTGTACAAGAGAAATATAGTGAAGTGATTTATAACTCTCAAAAAGACAAGAAGCTTTGTGCCGAACCTTTACTAATGTTGCTCTCAGTTTGTATCCCAACTAATCATTCTACAAAGATTAAAAAGGATTGACATGTTTTATGTGGGATCAGAAAACTTCCCATTGCTTTTCTTTCTGTCTTCATAGGCATCAAAACCCATGTACAGAACAGAGCTTTTTTTTTAAAAAAGTTACTTTTTGGGGCTACAGCTATTTTAATCATGCTGGCTGGGGAGTTGTAAGAGCTTTCCCCTACATATACAAATTCATAGAACCTGCCCAAGTTTTTCTAAAATATGTTTTTAAAACAGCTATTGACTATTTTCTTTTTCAACTGAGTTTAGAGTTAATAACACCTTTGGTATCTCTGTGCCCAACACAAGTTGAACTGGCCCAGTTTGCTGAACTGACCAAGGATGTTGTTTAATGGAGCCCGCTGAAGTCAAATGGAGGATTTCCATTTACCTCAGTGGGCCTTGGAGTGTCTCCCATGTTCTCTGATGTGTCAGAATGACAGGGATTTACACAAACTGAATAAATGAGTCAGTCTTAATCCAGGTTTTTTTACAAGTTTGGAATAAGAAAGAAAGTTTGTTTGACACTGCCTAGAGGGGAGATACATAACTCCATAGAACTATACTGTTATTGGGCTTCTTTTTAAATTAATAGTCTTGGGTGGTGTTTCCCAAACCCTTGGTATTTGGATCATAGTTGTTTTCTAGACTTCTCTCTGTTCTCAGAAATATTGTACAATGCTATCTATTCTGCTATCCTTACTCTTTTTGAGTAGGAGAGCTTTCCAAGACTGGAAAATTACAGTCTGGGCAATAGAAATACTTTTAGAATCATTCACCCCACATACACATATAAACACAGCAATTATTTGTAGTACAAGCATTGCCAAAGAACATTGACACCATATTGTTTTGGCTTCCCCCGAGGGGGATGTGTTGGCAGAAAGAGGGATTCAGTGCTACACAAAAAATCCCTGCTCTAAGAAAAAGAGGGCCTGGTTCAGATGTAAATTAGAATTTAGTCTCCCTCTTTTCCTCTGACATGTGGCCTGAAGTTAGTTTTAACTAAAATAAAATCCATTCTGATAGTTTGATTGTGCTTGTTGCAATAGACCAACTAAACTAAGGGGGGAAGCAGATGGTGCTTTGTGCTGTCTTGGAGGCAAGGAAGGGGAGGGGCAGCCTCACACTGGTCACCCCAACCCCTTCCCGAACACGTCATAGGAGCGCCCGTCACTCCACACGATGGGCACTCCAATGACGTACTTCCACCGCAGCATCCACACACGCTGCAGCGGAAGAGACGCCGAAGGTGCACCCAACCAACGCCTCTTGTGGTGCACCTTCGGCGCTTTGTGGAAGGAGTGCTATTTTAGCACTCCTTCCAGGGCCCAAAAAGAAGTGGATCGGGGCCGAGAAGTGTGAATACCTTGGCCCCAATCCACAGCTTCTCAGGGCGGCCCATGGCCACCTGTCTGCTTAGGACCTAACTGCATCATTTGGGGGCATAACAATAGACTGATGTTATTTTAAACCTAGATTCAAAACATACTGCAGAAATAATACAGTTTGACATGACTTTAACTGTCAGGGCTTAACACAAGGGAATTCTAGGAAGTGTAGTTTTGTATGACATTTAGCCTTTTCTGTCAGAGAGCTCTGGTGCCACAATAAACTACAATTCCCAGGATTCCCAGAGCCAGGGCAATTAAAGCAGTCTCAGACTGGATTATTTCTGTAGTGTGCTTCTAGCACATGGTTTTGATTGCCTTCTCTCACCCATGCCAGAAGACTAAAAGGGCAAACTGAATATGTGAGGTCAAGGGTAATAGATTCATTCATACCATGTTAAACCATATATAATGTCAAGTAGCATAGAGTAATGAACCTATCCAGATAGTTTATTTTAAGGGACACTTTAGCTCCTACATCATATTAGCATGTCCTGGCATACAGCTGAGGAACTTCTAACCAAGGCCTTAGGTCTTACATTGTTAATTGTCATGGGCAGTGATTCCCAAACTTTGTTCTTCCAGGTGTTTTGGACTTCAGCTCCAGGAGCTCTAGATAGCTTGGTCAGCAATCAGGTAATCTGGAAGCTGAAGTCCAAAACATCTGGAGGACCAAAGTTTGGGAAACACTGGCCTAGGGCAAATTGCTCCCTCAGGGTGTTTTTGCAGTCCTTGAGGACTTCCATCCCCTTGACATTGGGCAAAAATCACTCTCAAATTCATAAATTATCACTGCAGTGATAGATGGTCCAAAACAAGCCAATTCCTATCTCCTCTTGAAAGAATATACCCAAAATATATCTGATTACTTATAAATTCATTTTGGTGTACAGGAAAAAAAAGTTTCTCACATCCTTTACAGTTGCCTATCCCTCCTCTAAGAATTTGGGGGTCAGACAGCTACTATATTTAACAATTATTCCTAACCTTATTCTTGAGCAGAGAAATGTTGAAGTAAAAAAAATGAAAAAAAATATGGTTTTCCTGAAGGGGAAGGGTATTTTCCAATTTAGCTCAAGCCAATGAAACATATATTTCAACGGAATATTAAATCCATGTATGAAGTCCATTTGCTGACCAATCTTAAGTCTTTGTGGGAAACCTCCCAAATCAAGGAAGAAATTATATTCTATGAAAGAGTTACTGCTGTCCACTTCTTTAGCTATTATCAATGCAGGCCAATATGAAGCTTGAAATAAGAGCCAGTTGGCTCAAAGTCATGGAGTCAACATATCTTGGCAAAACTACCAATATCTTTGAATGTGTATTTAACCTTCCAATACAGGTTTTGACATCAAATTGCTATTCTTAGCCCTGAAATGCTAACCAGGAGCCATTGTATGTGTTGTTGTTTTTTAATTAGCTGGATTTATTCTTCAGCAACTTTTTGTGACTTTGATCCATGTGAATTCCTGAGGTAAAATACATGTTCTCCATCACTGAGCCTTTATAAAAGATCACTTTGATTCTATTTCTGTTTAAAGTAGTATTTGAAAGATTGCCTCATATCATTTTAACTGACTATTTACTTCTTCTTTTTTTCACTTTTTTTCTCTAAAAGGTCCCCTGATTTACTGGGGAATAAGGAACCTCATTGCTATTCTGAATACAGAAGCTCAGATAGCCTCTGCCACTGAATCAGCTAATCCAAAATTACAACCAGATGGTAATTACAAGGAATAGAGATGAGGTTTCAAAGGCAACAGATTCAGTACATTCCACAGTTCATGATGCATTTTTCCACAAAGATTAATGGTTATTTTAAAGCCATTGTATTTGGTGAACTTACATAACACTGACTTACCTAGTGAGTGAAGCAATCCATTCTTTCAAGATGACATCATATAAGATTTCAATAAGGATCAACTTTTGACTGTCTGGGATTTTCACGTTTTAAAATAATGAACAGATGCTAAGCACATATCATTCTGGTGTTTTATTGATGGCTGGGTTTATTTAATTACTTTCTTTTCCTACCTTGTTATGAATTCACCAACCCAGCCAAACAGTCTTTAAACCTCCTATCAACATTGCTGGGTTTTGTCAGTTTTGTCATTTGGAGGTAAGGAGCCAGTAAAATGTTTGCCATTCATCTGAGATGTATTATAAATAATCAGTGTTACATTGTCAGGTCATTGGTAATTATCTTATCTGGCCCAGGACTTATTTAGGTGATCAGCTTGGGATTCATCTTTTTGCTTGATCAGCTCCTTAGAATAGGATCCAACATTTTTATAATGGGAAAAAGGTGTTTCTTTCTATGTCCCAGAGCTCAGTGAAATTTAGATACCCTTTTGTTAATGTGCTTATTAAAGGGACTCTGGTTGGGTGTTTTTTTCTGTTAAAGCTGGCTCTGAGACTTGAGACTCAACTTGAGATTTGACTTGAAAGTACCTTGCAAGGACCTGAGACTTGACTTAAGACTTGAAGGCACAGACTTGAGACTTGGAGTAAAAGACTTGAATATGTCACTGGTGGACTTTAGTCAACAGGAGTCTCTTGAAAGTGCACTCACATTGTCTTTCCTGGTGCACTCATCCATGCACTTTTCTTCATGGTCAAACGTATTAGGTCAATAGCAGAAGGAAAAGATTGCTCTATTAACAGTGATCTCAGTCAAAATGACCACAGAAGATGTTTCTTTGGGCCCCTTTCCCAGCAATCCCAATCCCATCCTGAGTCTGCTTTCTTCTTCTTGTCACAGCAGAAACACAACACTTAGTGGAAATTGCTTGGGGTGTGTGCATATGTAAATATTTCCACCTCTAACCTACCCCTCCCTATGATCCTTAGATCTCCATGGGGCATGGAGTGACAGTTTCATGCTGAAATGTGCAGAAGGGAAATGTAGTTTGGGATGTGTGTGTGTACGTGTGTGTGTTGTGTATATGCCTGCAGATGTGGAAAATTATAGTATGATATGAATTTTGCATGGCAAATCATAATATTTGTAAAAAAAAAATGCATCCCCCCCCCAGTGTCATTGATCTTCAGTAATAAAAATTAGGCAAGTGCTTTAAATATTGTCTCCCATTTAAAAAAGAATTTAATCTTAGCTGATATTTTGCCACAGTAGTCCTATTTTATAGATGGCAATATTTACCCAACCTCTCAGGAAAGGTTATGAATCTAGATGAACAAATAAATGATTAGGCATTACATATTAAAAATTCCTTATTCTCTGTTATGAAAAATCTAGCTTTCATTGACACAGGATCTTCCTGGATATAGTCTCCCATCACATTTCAAAACCAATGTTCTCTGTGAATTTGATTCAGATATTTGACACAGCTTTGTTTTTTTACAGTGATTCAGAATTCTAAGGCTGTAGTAAAAATTGTATAAAGTACACTTGGTTCCATCTACATATTTGACATTTACAAACCTGCAAAACTATAATTGCAGAAAAGATTTTTGTATCCAAGTTTATATAAACTGTACACATATATATGTTTAGTTACATGGCTATCTCTCACATAGAGGCATTGTTTCTAAGAACTGGCATTTCCACATGATTCAGACTAGTCCAGGAGCCCTTTGATAGCTCTGCATGGTGATAATTAAGTCTTCTGAACATGGCTTTTGTCGCCAACTTCATTTTGGAGTGCCCACTGTGTGCCCCCTTCCAGTGCTTGCCTGGCCCCCAAGACCCATTCACCTACTGGAGAACAAAGCTTAGAGAGTTGTTTTCATAAATTAAGTAGTTATTGCCAGAATCCTATATGATCTGTAGTGTTATGTAACTATGTAACTAATTATGTAGTAGAGGCTCTAAGAAACATCTTAACTGAATGGTGAAGATGCATAACAGGACACTAGCAAGACTATCTGATATGTATTGGTATTCAGGGTGCAACAGGACTGTGATGTGCATCTGGACTGATGTGATGCACATAGGAACAAATGCACATTGGTCCCATTGTGCATTGGGCACTTTGCTGGCTGTGCTGCATAGTAATGTTACAGCAGCCCTTTGATGGATGAGAATGTTACACAACTGTGCAATTCTGAAAACCACTTACGAAGACATAAGCTCTTAACAGGATTCCAGCCTATATTTATGATTCCAGGGCTACAAAAATAGTGAGTTATTATTCCATAACTCTGTACTCTCCTGTCTTTCTAAAGAATTAAACAGTTGATTTTGTTTACTTAAAAATGAATGCACCAATGTGAGGCAACAACATGGCCAAATGCTTTAATCATGTGAAATTCTCACTCGGTCTTTTAGTAGGGCTCCCATAACTTTAGTAGTCAATAAGCAGGTAATGGTATATTGCAAAGAGCTGAAATCATCCCTACTAAGTGACAGTTGTAATGTAACTTATCTTTATCTTTATCACTGAAGACAATGAACTATTTACAAATGACTGCTTATTCTTTTGCTATTGTGATATATTACAGACTGATATAAATCAGATGTTTTTTTGTGGGTTTTTTTTCGGGCTGTGTGGCCATGTTCTGAAAGAGTTTCTTTCTGACGTTTCGCCAGCATCTGTGGCTAGCATCTGATGCTAGCCACAGATGCTGGCGAAACGTCAGAAAGAAACTCTTTCAGAACATGGCCACACAGCCCGAAAAAAAACCCACAAAAAAACTATGGATGCCGGCCATGAAAGCCTACGACTTGACATAAATCAGATGCTTTGGATATTCAGATTGAATCTCATGTAGCTAGTCTTATTTTTTAAAAACCTTTAAAACACTTAATAAACCATCAGAATTGCAAACCACACTGTCATGTTGTTTATGAAATGTTTAAGGGCCCGTTGCCTTAAAACTCACTAGAAATGCAAAAATACTTGAAGCCTTTCTTGAAAGTCAGTGATTTGGATGACATGAAGCCATAGTCATTACTAAGCCACAATTGACACTGAGGGGAATTCTCTGTGAGGTCCAGAATCTCATAACTGAGGAGACCCTCACAGCTTCAGAGTAGTTACAGTTTCAAATTCCAATAAAAATATTAATGGTGTAAGATAAGGACAGGGAGCATAATTCTCTGTGGTAATTGAAAACATGCTCCCATTTCCATATGCACACAATATTGGCTTGCTTTGACTTTACTACTTGTTTCAACAATTAAGGAATCTTTCCTTTATGAGCATAGATGTTTGAATTTCATCACCTGGAACCTGTTATTATTTGGTTGTAAAGTGTTCTCTTGTTAAAGTGGTTTACTTATCCTAAATGCATCTTGCTTATTGAAAAACAGTGAATGATTGGGACTTTGCCCTTGAGTTCATGTGTGTCAGTGAGCAAATCCCACATATATATATTTGGTGTAGCTATATTTAAAACTGTACTGTGTTAAACCAATGTAGCTCTTCACCTCACTTTGGAAAAGTTTCATTTGTTCTTGTGATGTGGAGCCTTTAATCTTTCCATGCTCTTTCATTTGCTTTGGTTCTCTCAGAGTGGAGATAGGAGAGTGAATAATCCTGTGTGATGACCCTGTGAGTGTGCCACTAGCAACATTGCCTGCCCCTTCCTCCCTCAAATCATCATAACAATGTATAGCTAATGACACTTTGACATGTAGAAAAATCCAAGCTGTATGATACTTGACTAACTTGATGCCATCTTTCTTATTTAGAATATAGACTTTCTTTGCTCACTTCTCTGTTACACTTTGCTGGAGTGTTGACTACTTGATCTTTTCCTCACACATTCCGGTCTTCTCCTCTCTCCAGCAAAGCAAGAGGCAAAACAGGCAAACTTCAGTGGCAGTGAGATATGTTACTCTATAAAGCTGTGCTTTTGAGCTAGCCCCATTCAAAGCTATTGGATTGTCTCTGTGTGTGTGTGTAACTGTAGTAAGTAATTCTGCACAATTTACTATTAAATATTCTAGGAAAGCAGAGGAAATTTTCCCAATCACTGTCTCCTCCTTGGGCCTCACAGATACACCACTGCACTCTTCTTGACATTGCTTTTTCCATTTCCAAACCATACATGTCCAACTGAAGAGGAGGTGAGATCCAAGACATTGATGGCCAAGACAAAGAATGAGCTCTAACAATGTGAATAATGGGTATTTATTGACTCAGTGGCAATATCATCACAGTCATCTGAAAAAAAAATGATAAATAACTTTAGCAGATGTGTTGGGGTGTTTGGACAGAAAGGAGTGGTGAGAGGCTTTGAAAGACTGTGTGGTGAAGAGCAGAACAACTTAGCAAAATATGGAGAGAACTGAAGCAGATCTCTGAAGTTTGTTGACTGCAGGAGGTGGGAGGACATAGGTAATGGCCACAGTGGAGAAAAATAAGATGTTGGCTAAGATTTGGAAACATAGGAACACAGAGCTTCTGTTGCCTGGGTACAGGCAGGGAGCCATACCTGAAACAAAATTATGTTGGACTGGCTCAAGTATAGCAAGACATCAAACTACATGGCTGTATTTATGGAATGGCTTCAGTGCTGTAGGGTTGCATAAGAGAACGATTCAGAACCTTCCCTTGAAGTCTCTAATTTAATTGAGAGAACTTTCTATGTGCAAACTGAAATATATTCTTCAGATTACTTAAAATATTACCTCTGGAAAACTATCCCTCTCCTCTGTTTTAATCTCTAAATTTAAGGGCTGTGATAGTTAAAGATTTCATCCCTTATATATATTTTTTACCTTTACTTTACCTTTACTATTAATTAAAAGTGACACATGAGCTCCTCCTGGTTCCATGCCTTGTTCTTTTTTAAAAAAACAAAAAATCTTGGGAAAGGCTTCATGAGAAGAATTCTCTCCAGATTTTTAAATGTTATTGCATCTTCTCTAATGGTCTCTGAGAAAGATATAAGCTTGCACTGCCCCCAGGGAATTTAGGGGGGTTGCAGACTGCCAGAAATAGTGCAAATTGAGTCCACTTTTAGGGTTAGGGTTAGTGCTAGGGAATCATGGGAACTGTATTTTATTGTGGCACCAGAGCTCTCTGACAAAGAAGGCTCAATGTGTCAGAAAAAAAACAATTCCCATGATTCCCTAGCACTAACCCTAACCCTAAAAGTGGACTCAATTTGCACTATTTCTGGCAGTCTGCAACCCCCCTAAGAGTCCAAATCAGGGGTAGGCAACCTTTTTGAGCCAGGGGCTGGGTTGCTCTCCCTCAGACAATTGGGGGGCTGAAGTACCAAAAATAAATAAATTAAATAAATTAAAAATAAAAAAATAAAAAATATGCATGCACACTCCCTCAGCCCCAGAAAAGCCATGGCAAAACCCCTGTGGAGATTTTGCCAAGAAAACCCCAAGAACAAGTAATAACAATAATCAATATCATTATGGCAGGCGGTGGCGGCGGCGGCGGCAGGACCAGCCTGGGGCCAGTCCAAAGGCCTCAGCTGCATCCAGCCCCCGGGCCTTAGGTTGCCTACCCCTGGTCCAAATACTCTACTGGCACAATGTTAAACAAGTAGGACAAATTGTAATTGTTGTCTGTCATGAATACTCTCAGCTGCCACTATTTTATGAGAAATATAAAGACCCATGCACATTATTACATTATCCTTGTGATGAAGCACAAGGTATGGTCAGCAAGAGAGTATTTTGAAAGACTGAAATGTCTTTCTCTGTTTGCTTTTTAAATTGTTCTCATTTCTGTTGCCAGATTGTGTCCATTTATTGTTTGGTATAGAGACTGTCCTATTTATCCGAATGCAATACAGAAGGGAATTGTTGGCAGATTATGGCACACATGACTTTGGAAGATGATCAAATGAGTGAATTGATGGTGTTCTGAGTGATTTTATTAGGTCTGCTTATCTTTAAGATGTGGACATCTTTAGCATATCATAATGACCTCATAAACATTTTACAAGTCTAGTTTCCTTTAGTTATTCTTGAAAGATGACCTACAAATAATCTCCATACTTATTCATTATCTATCAAAAGCCTGTGATTTTCAGGCACTTCCAGATGGAGTCTTTTGTGTGTGACAGCAGAATTACAGCAGAACCCTTGATGTTCACAATCTATGCCCTCACTACATCTATCTCTGTACTGATCATTGCTAGTCAAAATGCATTTGTTGGCCTTTCTACAAAAAGGTACATTTTCCCCCATGCCAACCCCTGGCTTCCTGTTTAACAGAGGGCAAGCAGCTATCCACTGGCAACTTCGTAAACTAAAACAAATTGTTGCTGTTATAGCCATTATTGCATTAAATTGTAAATAGGGGCTGGGTTGAGTTCTGTCAAAAGGAAAATCTTGACTGATCTCTTGTGTCTTGATTGGGACAGAAGTATTTCCAGAACATCCACAAGCTGTGCTAGGGCTACCTCCTATGCTCCAGGGTCTCTGGCACGGTGAGGGACCAGGGCTGATATAATGCAAGCCAGGATAATGCCTCTTTGTGCATGCCTGGAATGTATCCTGGAATCCATTCCTGGTTCCACCATACATTTCACAGTTCAAAGGGAATGGAACATTCCACACTTTTCCTGTATTGTAAAGCACACTAATCACTTTTTCATTAACAAATGCCAACAGAGTTTTTCAGAAGCCAAAACATCTGCTTCAGACTCTTTGAACCTTAGGAACAGTAGTCTTCAACTTTTGCTACTCAGCAGCAGCCATTTTTAACCCAAACTGCATATATAGGAAGATATTGTCCAAATCCATAGGGGCTCAGTCTAAGCATTGTAGACTTTAAATTTATTTATTTATTTATTTATTTATTTATTTGTTTTCTATGTCATCTTTCTCCCAGAAAGGGACCCAAAGTGAGTCACAAGATAATAAATTTTGTAGTGTACATGCTCTTCATTACCTGAGCTTTGAAGAATTATATTTTGAACTCTTAAGTCATTATCACACAAGGCTTCTACTGCAGGACTAGAACAAGATAATAGTGTTACTGGGAAGTACTTATTGCATGATATTCTCTTTCAGCTTGTTACTGGTGTGCACTTCAGTCATTTTTGAAGCACACTTTGCCATTGACAGGGAAACCAATCAATGACTCTCAACAGAGGTGCTATCCGGGTAGTCTCCCTCATTGATAATCTTTTCTGTTTCTGAAACGGAAGAGACAGCAGTCATGTGGCTTGAAGGTATGGGATTCTCCTTCTCTCCTCCACTCTCCTCCCTCCTCCTCACTATCCCCAAATAGGCCAGGGCATGCCTTTGGAAGGGTGGGAGGATGTCGTCTATTAGACCAATCTTTCTTTCCCACTCCCCTGCCTGATATCTCTCTTCCCTTTTCACACCATCACAGCATTTATACCTGAGTGGCATTAACTTTCATGAGTGGCATTAGCTTTCTCACACTTGAAATATGGCAATACTGTTTATACACACACACACCATTTGTGATGCCTCTTGGTCCATGACTGGTGTTTTTGTCTTCCCCCCTCAAAAAAAAAAATCAAGAAGATGTAATTGCACAACTATAGAAGCATTTTTAATGTTTTTTCCCCCTATGAACCAAACCTTGCCCAGTTCTGCTTTTGTATAGCAATCTTTCAAGTTTCAAGAGTACAACTGCATGTACTCTTTAAACTTTTTTTGAACCCTGTGGTTTCTCTGGCTGTTAATCCTTAATAAGATTATATTGGAATTATGCTTTTGTGCCATTATCCTTTAAAAGTTTTTTTTTTAAAAAAAAAAAAGCATGCCAATGAAGGGAGAATGAACATATAACTGTTCTTCTTGGGGACTCTTGGAAATTCCAGTGTCCTCCCAGCCCAGTCATCATAAGTATCATGCCTGGGCCCCAGCAACTAAGGAAAGGCTCTCCTTCCATCCCAACTCCCACTGCTGTGACCTCTGAGGGAGAGAAGAGCAGTTGGCCTAAGGGGCGGCTCTGTGTCGGCCCTGGGAGTGCCGGATCAGGGCCGTGGCAACCACATGCCACTGCCCCAATCCGGCTTTTTGCCACTCCAAAAAGATCTGGCAAATGCCACTCCTTTTTGGGGTGCCAAAAGCCACCCTTAGCACCACCACCGCTTTTTTGCACCCCTTTGGTGCAGCGTGTCTACATACTGTGCCAATGGGGCGCCCTGGCACTGCTGTCAGGTGCGCGGTATGACTGCAGCATCAGGGCGGAATCAGGGTGGCCAGTGTGCAGTCACCCCACCCCAACTCCACCCCCAGGCCAGGCCTTTTGACTGGTCTACATAGGCTGTTAATTTCCTCTTCCACTGACATCTCCTTTTCCTTGTGTGTCATGTCCTCTTAAGATTGTAAGCCTGAGGACAGGGGATTGTCAAATTAACAATTGTAAACCACTCATGTAAAGCACCACATACACTGACAGTGCTATATAAATAAATGGCAATACTACTACTGCTGCTAATGAGTAGTAGTCTAAGATTTTTCTTCTGGAGATCTCCAAGGACCACTAAGGGAAGAGCAATGAAACCACATCCACTATGCTCCCAATGTCATAACAGAGAGACACTGACACGCAAAGTGATTACTAAACTATAACAGGCTACAGAGGTCACTTATAGTTTATTTTAACTGTGAAAAGAATCCTCACAACAATGGTACAGCATGGTACAGCAGTGGAAGAGTCACAATGTCATGCAACAAGCTCAAGACACCATAGGGTACACCCATAGGAAGCAGCCCCTTAGGTTACTTTCCTCTATCTGACGAAGTGAGTTTTATTGTTGTGGCTGACATCTTCTTATCCAATTGTCAGCCAAAAAGGAGACAAGCTTCACTGAGTCCAGAAGTGCTTGGAATTAAATGCCACTATTACTTGAATTGGCCATGTGCCATTAAGAGGTGTGATGCATCTGGATGGGTTCTTACTTTATTTTCCAAGACTGGGGCTGCTTCTGCATTGAAGAAATAATCCAGTTTGACACTGCTTTAACTGCCAAGGCTCAATGCTCTGGGATTTGTAGTTTTGTGCAACATTTAGCCTGTGTCACAAGCTCTGATACAGAAGGCTAAAGACAGCCACAATAAACTACAATTCCCATGATTCCATAGCACTGAGCCATGGCAGTTAAAGTGATGTCAAACTGGATTATTTCTGCAGTACAGATGCAGCCTGAGATTCTTCTAGTTGTACCAATGGTATCTCTCTTGATGGTAAGCAGAATTTAAGTCCAGTCTGTTGTATATAGTTTCTCAAAAATGAAATAACATTTTTAGTTCTGTAAGTTCACAAAGCGCACAACTACTTTTAACTTCAATTTGGCAATTTTTTCATTATTATACCTAATACGCAGTGCCTAAAACTGGCAATATATAACAGATAAACTAGAACACAACGTACTTCACTCCCTGCTACTTATGATGGTGAGGGTTGTTGGGTTTTTTAAAAAATGTCTTAAAGAGGAAAAGTCAGCATGATATTCTAAATGCCAAAGTGAGAAATTTGGACTGCATTGTGGATTTTGCCTGATCTAGAATATGTAGTTTTCTGCTTTAGAATATTTGAAATGGAGAGGCAGAAACAGTCATCTGGTCAAGATCTCTGACAGTTTCTTTGAGGCAAATCTGTTTTTTCTCATTAAAAAGGTAAAAATCCCTTCTGTTTTCTTTTCCCCTCTAACACTACATTTTCCTAGTTCAAAATACTTCAGTGTTCTGGAACTTTGTGTCTGTTAATTCTATTTCTTTCTTTTTAATCCCACTTTGAGGGATTTTTACATGGTTTTTATGAGCCTGAGGCCACTGTCAGGTATCGATCAGTGAAATATATAAAGAAAAATATGCTGGCCACCTAGGCAGTTTTGAGCAAAAAGGAAATATGATTATATTCTTCAGCTGTCAGCAGTTTCCAGCTAAAGTTCACACTATCCATAACCCATAAAATCATTTTGGATATTTTAGTGAAAGTTCTTGATTATGCCATTCTGGGTTATTTTATGGGAGTAAAGTTTTTGTATATGCTGCCAAGATGTGAAATCGTATAAAACAGATAACCTGCAGAGATGGTTGATAAAATAGAAATGGGGGTGGGGGGGAGAAGAACCCAACTTACAGGAATTTGTAAAGGATGTGTTGTTTTTTCAAACAGCAGTCATCCACAAACAGTTTAGGATTTATTAACAAGCTACAACATAGTTTCATTATAATATCAGCTAAACTGTTTTCTTTGATGGTCAAGAGAATGTGTGTGTGTGCATATACAATGGGCCCTCCACATTCTCTGGGGGTAGGGCACAGGACTCCCATGAAAGCGGAAAATCCACAAATAAAAAACCCAACACTTTTTTAACCTAAGAGAACACCTCTCTAGGAATCTTTAGGTCCTCCAACAGAATTTGTCCATAGAATTATGCTGGAGGGCCTACAAATCCCTAGAGCAGTGTTTTCTCTAATAATTTCTAGGTCCTCCAGTGCAACTCTGTGGTCAGCTTCCAGCAGAATTTCTCTGGAGAACCTAGCAATTCTTAGAGGGAACATATTAATCAAGTCTGCAAATAATCAAATCCACAAAAGTCAAAGCTGAAAATGTGGAGGGCTACCTGTAGTCTAACACATGTGCAGTAGTACTCCTTGGTGAGTGCCAGCATAGTGTAATGGTTTGAACACTGGACTACAGCCCTGGATAGCAGGGTTCGATACCCTGCTCAGACATGGAAACCCACTCAATGACGTTGGGTGAGTCACACACTTTTAGCCTCAGAACATTCCATGATAGGTTCACTTTAGGGTTGCCATAAGTCAGAAATTACTTGAAGGCACACAATAACAACTCCTGTGGTTGTTTATTTGGTTGCTCATTGCAATGTGCTTTCAGTTGTGCATTCCATTCTATGGTCCTTTGTGCATTGTTCCCATTCAACACAACGGGTACCTATCAGAGTCAATGTTTAAGTTCACATGCAAGGATTTACACTATGCATCTCCAATGTATGAGCTCAGCCAGATCCCCTACTGTCACTTCTGAACTTTGCCCACTTCTAATGAAATCCAATCTTATTGACTGCACTTTGCAGTGGCCATTGATTCTATCTAGAGAAGAGGCATGATTTGGGTTTCCCTCAACTTGATGCCCTACAACTCACATCACCTACAGCCAGGACTCTCAGTGGCCTTCAAGTTAGCCAAAACAGAATGCCCAGGATGTGTTGTATTATCTGTGCCATTCACTCACAAACTACAAAGTTGTGAGTTCAATATCAGGGCTCAGGCTCGACCCAGGCTTGCATCCTTCCAAGGTCACTAAAATGAGTACCCAGCTTGTTGGAGGTAATTAGCTTACAGTTGTAGCTCATTTGGCAATGATGCTGGCCTCATTTCAGTGCCAAGTTAATGTTCAGCTTTTCATCAAAAGTTCTAGGCTTTAGGCACTGCCTGACAAGATTATAATGCCTGGATATAGTGTATGCTATGTAGACAGCTTCAAAAGTTTGAAATCATGTTGGGCTGGTTTAAATTCTTTCAGATTGTTTTGAATTGCTGTTTTACTGTCTTTAGATCACCCAGAGATCTTCTCATATAAGCCAAAATAAAAATATTTTAGTAAATAAGCTACACTATTTTTAGTATTTCTTTAAAAAAAACATTGTTGTAAATTAAGAAAATACAGCATGGTGTAGTGGTTTGAGTGTTGGACTAGGAGACTAGAGGACCAGAGTTTGAATCCACAGTCAACTGTGGACACCCACTGCATGACCCTGGGCAAGTTATACTCTTCCAACCTCAAAGGAAGGCCATAGATAGCCCCCTCTGAACAATCTTGCCAAGAAAACCTACTGGTATGTTAGCCTTAATAAGGTTGCAATAATTTATAAATGACTTGAAAGTATACACCAACAAATAAACAAATTCATCCCCCATAATCCCAAGTGGTAATGCTGGCTGGACATAATGGGTTGTAGTCCAACACAACCCAAGAGCACCAGGTTGGAAAGTGCTGTTCTTGTCACTATATGGTATTGCTCAGGTTACATGTAGCACTAAAAACATGTTGAGTGTGCAGAGTGACAAATCCCTTTGCCTTGCAGAAGTTTTCCTGAGAAACCATTACAGTACTCTAAAGGAGAAAATGCAAAGGAAACTCTAGACATGATAGACTTCAATACCTTAAATGGGAAATGTTTCATTTTATTTATACTCAACCTTCTGCTAAATTTCATCTTGAGGCAAAAAAGTTAATATATGTTGAATGATGCTTTATATCTCTTCATTTCCAAAGATTTACAAAGCACCAGGGATAGGAGCATCATTAACCATAAGAGCAATGGCATAATTTTAATTTCAGTTTCAAATTAAGTAAGAATCTCCAGCCTGAGGGAATGAAGAGACATTGCTAATCATTGCAGGAGGGATGGTGGAAGATGATGGGAAATATGCCTAGACAATGAAAAGTTTCACTGGGAAACAATGGGGATAAAATCCTGGCAAATTTTCAAGTGATCCATTGTAGTTCCACTAATTTTGTGCCAAAAAGGATTTGTCTAATCAAAAGCAGTATTTCCACCTTTGGGAAAATGTGTTTTTGATTAATAAACATTTTCTCATTCAGTATTTTCATCCAAATTATATTATGTTCTGCTTTTGCCCCCCAAACTTCCCAACTAATCATTCTCTTCAGTCTCCTTCTGACAGCTGATATTCATTATATGTAGGATAATAATTAAAGAAAAGGCAAGTTGATCATTGGTTAAAATGCAAAAGGAGAACTGCTGCAGAAAGAAACAAGATTTTTGAAAAATATGCTACAATTCCACAGAAACATATAAACATATAGGACATGGGAACTGGTCAAGATTTCAGTTGGTGACAGCAGCATGGATAACTTACACCAGAAAATGGAAAGAACAGAAGATCCCAACCACTGAAGAATGGATTATAAAATTGATGGAATGGACAAAATCACGAATCAGTTAAACAATAATTTCATGCATGAATACAAGGAAAGAAGCAGCCAAATTCTGGGAAATGAAATAATTCAATTCCCATATCAAACAATGAGATACTTTATAAGACATGATACTATCAGGAAGTGGACACCAAATCTAACACAACATATAAGATAAGCTGGTATTGATATGAATAGTAGAAACTATCAGATCCTTAGTTATTAAATGTATGAAAGATGGGTACATAACCCTAAAATAGTAAAATTACTATAAACAGAAAACACAAGACAGAACAAATTTACAATGAGAAAATCTACTTACAGTGATTGTGGTCAGGAAGTCTAGAATGAAAGGAGTATGAATGATATCAAGAATGTAGCAAGTATGAATGATAGAATGAAAGGAAGTGAGAGGGGAAGAAAAAAGAAACTTATCTAAAAGAGTGGAGAAAGAGAAGAGAAGAAATTTTTAAAAGTGTAACGAGATCGACTCTTTCAAAATCTATACTATGTAAAATTATATTGCATTAATGTTAAGTGTGTGACATTTTAAAATTAAAAAAAATTGATTTAAAAAAAGGTTTCAGTTGCCTGAAATGCTCAACCTTCATTTTGGAGAAAAACAAATTTCTATACTTAATGAGTAAAAAGATATACCTGAGAGAATCTGGGCAAGGCATGCTAAAATTTCAAAAAGTGAGACACAGGTATCTTTGCATGTGTGAGCCAGAGTAGTATAGTAGTTTGAATATTGGGTTGTGACCTTGGAGACCAGGGTTCAAATCCCCATTCCACCATGGAAGCCCACCGGGTGACCTCGGACAATTTACACTCTTTCAGCCCCTCAGAAAGGCAAAGACAAACCCTCTCAAAACAAATGTCATGAAAACCTCAAGATAGGGTTGCCTTAAGTCAGAAACAACTTGAAGGCACTCAACCACAATCTTTGCATGTATAACCAATTAATCAGAGGAAAACTATTTCATGTTGTTGGATGAAATCAACAATATTCATTGAAGAATGCAAAATATATCCCGCTAGAAGAGGCTTGTTGACTTAGGGCATTACAGAACAACTAGGGAACTCACCCAATCCAAGCACTGCCTATCAACCATGAATGTTGGACTATCAAAGCCACCATAAACCACTGGGTTTTCCTCTGTCCTCTCATAAGACAATGCTTTCCTGGTATATATCTAATATGTAGATATGATGTTTGTAGTTCAATATGTGAAGGAGGAATGATCTATTTGATAATACAAAATGATTAAAAGTAAAGCAAAAAAAGCCAAACATGGAAGTTATCAAATCAGGCTTTGATTTTGTACTCAGTTTCATTACTTCAGTTGCATAATCAGCCCCCTGCTTCAGTGTTTTTTGAAACAATTTGAATGTGCACACACATAATGCAAAGCATTATATTTTTATGCTGTGGTGGTACACATGGATTTTGATCAGGCAATACTTTTCTAAGCTATTTCTAAAAGACACAGAAATAAACACACACATAAACAGTATACAATCACCATCTCTCTCTCTCTCTTTCTCTCTTCCTCCCTCCTTCACTTCCCCCCTCTCTTTCTGTGTTGTTTGACATCCAGTAAAATTGCCATAAAAAGACCTAATAAGCTACAGATTTTCAAAGATTTATATATTTGGCACCTCTTTATTAAAGAACAGTCACGCAAATCTATATTAAAAAAAAAAACCTCAGTGCATTTATGGAAGCAATGTATACAAAGCAGGAAAACAGCTTGCCAATTGTAAATCATTTTATTACCTTAAATTTCCTCTTAGAGTATGTAGGACAAATCAAAGAAGAAGAAAACAGTGGATACAGCTGGCACAGTGCAAGGTATTTCAGGCTTCAAAGAACAAGATGTTCTTATTTAGCAAGGAAAGCCCTATAAAAAAAATCAAAAGACATTGTGACTCCTGGTATCTTCAAATGTCCATACCAAACACATATAATAAAAAGAGTACTAGCAGTTCTGTGTATCAGTGAAGCAGATTAGATACATTCCCATTCAGTTTAAAGACTTGAGCAAGGAACTCAATAATGACAAATAAAAATCAATTGTATCAGACTAGACCAGACCTTCTTAGGTGGTGTTTAAGGCAAGGGATTTCTGGAATTGAGGTTTTGACACTAAAAGGGAGCTAGGTATCATCTATTGACTCAGGGCCTAAGCAGACTGCCAGAAATAGTGCACATTAAATT
>CM034701.1:267806185-267834130 GCA_020142125.1 Phrynosoma platyrhinos | reverse complement strand
AGCATCATTTGCCTTGTTCCCTCTATAACACTTTGACTATTATCTCCATGCCATGATGTACTCCTGCTTTCCAAGATACCGTCCCCCACATGACTCAGTTAAAAAGAATTCTTTCTGTAAAAAAATTTTTTTTAATTGGCCATGTCTCTCAAACCTCATTGTATCCTGATTTTAATAAAACATACAAGGCTTATGCAACCCAGTTCAATCTGATTGTTAGTCTCAACTAGTGTATACCCATTGAATCAATCAGACTTGCAGAAATGTTAATGTCCCATTCATTCAGTTGGTCTCCTCTAGTTGTAACTCACATCTGGATCTATCCCAGAATACTTGGAGTCAAACAACTGTATTCTTTACATGATGAGCCACAGATCCAGATAATTTAGAACCCCAATTCTTCAAGTTCAGTTAAGAAAAGATGCCAAAAGAAACTAAAGGTTAACACAAGTGAAGAAAAGGACTCTAGCTTAAAAGCTGTTGATTTGTATCGTGTAGAAAAATGGATGAGCTGAAATAATTATCCATAGATCTGCAACAAAGACTTCAGAGGAAAATATTCCAAACATATTTCCAAAGTTCCTATGTTTAGACTACATGAACTCATCTTGAACCTTTTGGGGATTCAAGATGTTACTGTTACTGTTTAGAGAAAGCCCAAAACACAAATGAGAACAGCATTCATCATCGCTCTTATCATTAAATCTACATTGATAGAAGATTTTAAAAAAACTCACTGATGTCACATATGGAAGCAACCGATATTGCTTGTGTTTAAATCAAAACAATCTTTTTAGCTAGTATGGCCATGAAAAGTAAAATAATGGATAAGGATGAATTTAAATGTTTATAAATAATAGGACTAGTACCCTTCAATATTTTTGCTTCCCCCCTTCTTTTACACAAGTTTGAACATGAAAGACTTTGATGTCTGTACAAGTACATGACGTAAGTACTGCAGTCCTCTAAGGCATATTCAACTGTGTGTTCTAACTAAAATTAATCAACTAATCCATTTCCTTTTTTTAAAAAAAAAAAGAACTGGGGGATGTTAAATGTCATATTTGCACATAGAGGTCATTATGACTTAAAAGACTTTAACTAATAAAAGTCATGACTCCAAATCAGAATGCTTAGCTAGCCACATGGAGGAGAACAGAGCAAAGTCTCTCCTGCTGTTCCTGCTCCCACCATTCACACATCCACCTGATTCTTTGAACAGACATGGACATCTTCATATGACTAATATAGGTATGCATGATTGGGTACAAACATCACTGTAGGCATGCATTCAGCTTTCATTTATAGAAGTCAGGAATGCTAACCATGAGTATGATCCTGCTTCCCACTCCCTTTTGTTTACAGAATGTGTGAAAGGGCAATATAATTTTTATACTTTGTTTATACATTTACCCCTCTGGCAAAATGTGGGGGAGGGCATCATGCATACAGACATGCCCATAATTCACTCAATATTTGCAACCCATCCTCTTTCCAAAAGAGGGGGGGGGGAGAGATTAAGCATATAAGAAGAGCCAGAGCAGATCAGACCAGATACCAACTTTCTGTTCACACAGCAGCCAACCAGATGACTACAGGAATCCCACCAGCAGAATGCAACTGCACCCTCTATCTCATATTCTCTGGCAACTGTTATATAGAAGCATACTGTCTCTGATACTCAAGTTATTGGTGTGAAGAACCTAAGCTCCATCAATTTCTCCTATCCACTTTCAAAGGTGTCCAAGTTATAGAATCATAGAATCATAGAGTTGGAAGAGACCACAAGGGCCATCCAGTCTAACCGCCTGCCATGCAGGAACTCAAAATCAAAGCATCCCCGACAGGTGGCCATCCAGCCTCTGTTTAAAGACCTCCAAAGAAGGAGACTCCACTACTTTCTGAGGGAGTGTGTTCGACTGTCAAACAGCTCTCACTGTCAAGAAGTTCCTCCTAATGTTGAGATGGAATCTTTTTTCCTGTAGTTTGCATCCATTGTTCCGAGTCCTATTTCTCTGGAGCAGCAGAAAACCAACTAGCGCCCTCCTCAATATGACATCCCTTCAAATATTTAAACAGGGCTATCATATCCCCTCTTAGCCGTCTCTTCTCCAGGCTAAACATACCCAGTTCCCTAAGTCATTCCTTGTAGGGCATGGTTTCCAGACCCTTCACCATTTTAGTCGCCCTCCTCTGGACACACTCCAGTTTTTCAACATCCTTGGCAGCCATCTTGTGATAGTCAATCCCACGGTTTAATAATTTGCCTGTCCTGAATCTCTCACAATTAAACTTAAGGTTCTAATATTCTGAGATAATTTTACAGTGTTTACACGAATAATCATAAGCTTCATAAGTGACAGTACAGAGGTGCAAGAATCCTTGAATTCCTAAGGCTGAGGAATGCTTCCCAATACACAGATGGCAGCCTAAATCTGGTTGTGTCATGAATATCATTATTGCAATCTTTATGGTCTAAGTCAACCAGACCTTCTTGTGCAAAGATGAAGTAGCTGAGGATTTACATCCCTAAGTCATAGTAAGCACATATATTTATTTGCAGTCACGGATTTCATTTCCTGTCCAAGTGACTTGCAACATATTCAGTTTGGCTGCCTTTTTCAAGCCAGAATTTTATTTATGTTTTTATAGAATCTGACTAGATAGATTGATAGATTAGATAGATAGAAACTCGTTTTGTACAACTGGAAAAACAGCACATGCTGCAGGATTCCTTGAATAGCATACATAGCAGGAATAGCAGAAACTATCCCAGAAATTGCATGTCCAGCAATTCCTAGCTTTTTTCTGTGTCTTGAAAAATGTTCACACAATGCTCTTGGGTGCCCACGCATATCCAGTTCTATACAAGTCCTCTTTCAGAAGAGTGCTTTAGTAACATTGCTTGTTCTTCTGCACAGTGGGATCGTTCAGCATATGCCTCAGTTGTTCTATATGAAAAGCTTGGGTTTTTCATTTCATGATGATGATGATGATGATGATGATGATGATGATTAGAGAACATGAGACTAAAATTCTCAGTGCCTGTAACTGTGTAAGCAAATCCTTAATAGTAATCAAACTTGTGTGCAGTTTGTAACCATGATTTGCTTATCCAAACATATATATTTTTAATTTAAACATTTGAAAATGTATCATTTTATGATATGGCGATGACACTCCCCTTCAAACATTACCTGATCAATGGGACTCCATGGGCAGCAGTAACACTGGGGGTATTCTACTGCCTCCCTCTATGTGCACATGGATCTGATAAGGGGAAGCTAAGGCATGTAGATTTCCATGCAATCCAAAGGCTGTGCACTGAGAGTTTCAGAAACATCGGTGTGTATGCACTTACACCTTGTGCACTTTAGGCTTTAGGGGCATTCATATGGTTCCATACAAAGCATGGATGATTGCAGGCAGCAGCAATGACTCAGTGTACCTCCTGATGTTCTGACCTACAAGTCCTATCAACCTCCACCATCCTAGCTATTGGTAAAGGTTTATGGAAGTGGCATCCAAAACATCTAAAGGTGCAAAGGTTCCCCATCCTGGTGTGTTGTATGTATGAAGACTCCATCCAATGAGAGGGTAAGACAAATTAATGTAGTTTATAGATATCCATGGCTTGCCCAGATGGTTGTATATACCCCCAGGGCCAAAGGCAGCATGTCTCAGCATAATATGTTCTCATGTCCTGCTTGTAGGCTTCCCATAGGCATTGGATTGACTACAGTGGGAACAGAGTTCTAGACTATCATGACTTTTTTAATTATTATGTGCTTACACTTTTTCTTTACTTTCATTTTGCTAAGATAGTTTTTAGCAGTGCCCATGGCTCATCCTACCATTAGGCAAAATGAGGCAGTCATCTCAGGTGGCAGATGCTGGATGCTGGCAGCAAGGTGTTGGAGGGAGGGAGAGACCTGTGTACTAGGTGGTCCAGCCTATATTTCCCCAAGCTATCCTGGTGCCTTTAGATATAGTGGCAATCCATCCCTAGTGTTGGGGAAAGATTCAGTTTGCTTTTGTATGTGGTACCTTCTTGATTTGCATTTCAAGCAGCAGGATCTTGGGCTTTCTTCATACTAAATTAGCAGTCAGGTATGCCTTGGATCATCAGTGCCTGAGACAAAAAGGAAAGATTAATAAGAAAACTACACCTCTTCCCTCTTCTTCCTTGCTTCCTCTTCCTTCTATGTTTCTCCCCCTTTCTGGGGGTTCTGAGCCAACACATTAAGACTCTGAAATGAGGATTCCAAATCTGACATGACAATCTATTAACACAGGTTATCACCACTTCAGATGTTAGTGTAACCTAGTACCATACAGTTTGGGTGCAGCTCTACTATAGAAATAATGCAGTTTGACATCACTGTACTGCCATGGCTCCATCCTACAGAATCCTGGGATTTACAGTTTTGTGAGGCACCAGCACAATTTGGTAGTGACGGCTAAAGACCTTATAAAACTACAGTTCCCAGTACTCCATAGGATGGCACTTCAGCACTTATATTAATGTAGTGTTAAACTGCATTATTTCTACAATGTAGATGCATCCTTTGTCATTGAAAAAAGAGAATAATAATGATATTCTTCACAGATTTTGCCCGAATTAAGACCTGGGAATTAATAACATTTATTTATATCACCCTCTCCACTAAAGGGCAGAGCATCAAACATATATAATCAAAAACAGATAGTAAAACAGACAATAAAAATGCTAAATACTAAAATGTTAAGATGTTAAAACAGGTAGGCAGCCTAAGGCCCAGGGGCCAGATGCCAGTCCTGCCGCCGCCGCCGCCACCGCCGCCCACCATGATGATATTGATTATTGTTGTTATTACTTGTTCTTGGGGTTTTCTTGGCAAAATCTCCACAGGGGTTTTGCCATGGCTTTTCTGGGGCTGAGAGAGTGTGCATGCATATTTTTTAAATTTTTAATTTTAAAAAATATATATATTTATTTTTAGTTAGTGTTAGTTAGTTAGTTAGTTATTTTTGGTGCTTTGGCCCCCCAATTGTCTGAGGGACAGCAACCCGGCCCCAGGCTCAAAAAGGTTGCCTACCCCTGTGTTAAAATATTCAGCTCAGGATTGTTTTTAAGATGTGAAGAGAGACCTGGGAATTCCACTCAGGATTATTTTAGTGTGGGGGGAGCAGGATTAAGACTGGCCATGTCACCTCTCAGTTGTGACATGGTTCCATATTTAATGTTAGGAAACTTACCGTAAATCCATGTCCCTGTCATGCACATGAGGAAATTAGCTCAGCTCTTGGCATGGCACAAAATCTTACTGATCCTCAATTATCACTTCACTTAACTACTACTCTTTCTCCTGCAATTAGGTCAGAAGCTACAGATGGACTATTCTAATGATGTCATTCTCTAAAGCTCTTGGGAACCAACTTATCATGCTGAGTATGGTACAAGAGGCCAAGTAATGTGACAGCAAACACTCAGGTGGTAAATCCTTCAACAGGCATTTTTCCATCCCATGGCTTTAAATAAGGTTCCATTTAGATGACACATCCAAAGAAAATCTACCATGCTGGCAGAGCCAAAAATGACATTGCTACTTGATGTATTTTTGAACTAGACAAGAACATAGGCACACTCACATGCGGGAAACTTTTGGGTTCTAGATTTTTTGCTCTCCAGTTCTCTGCTAGGGTCAAAGATAACATCTCTGCTTCAAAACAAAGCTTCGGTCTGTATACATTTCCTTCTTGCAAGGGGCTTTATGAAGTTTAGAAGACTTCAAATGGATTCACTTATGTCCCACCCTGCTTTCTAAACATTATTAAACATCATGCTGTAATTTACCCTCCAAACCATCTCCTGATAGGGCCTACTCATTGGAAACCATTGGCAAGTGTAGGAAAAAGATAGCACACAACCATTTTTATTTGAATTCTTGTCCAATTAGCAAACTGTTTATAGCTCGTGTATAAGTTTGTTGTTTTCATTCTCTGGTGATTTTGCTGCCTTTCTGCCTTTGATTATCTCACTGTATGAACTAACTGCTTTGTCTTTTCTCAGAAGAAAAAAAAATGCAGTTCTCCTCTCCCCCTGTTTATAATGTCATGCTCCTACCATAATTGTTGTTTGACCTTATCTGCTTTCTTCTGACTCAGATTCTAGGGAAACCCTGAATCATTTTTTTCTGTAATGAAGAGGCTGTTTGGACTGAGGCTTCTGAATGATGTAGTGCAAAAAGGGGGGAAAGCCCTGCTTTTTCTTCTGTTCTGCCTCCTACACAAGGAATCCCAACAGAGCCTGAATTCTTACATGCAGTACAAATAGGCATCTCAGAGGAGTGCTTTCTTCCCCACACTGTTACACAAATTCCCATGAACACTAAATCTGCACAAGCCGTGGGGGGAGCTTTTGCTTTTCGGAGATTTGGACTGCAACTTCTATAGTTTCCTACCATGGCTATGCTATGTGGAGCTGGTGAGAGTTTTATACCAAACTATTTGGTGACCTAACATTACCCCACCCCTACCATACATACACATTTACCTAAGAGTAGAGCTTGGAAAGGTTACAGCTCCCAGAATCGGTCTTGGAGAAATCCACAGTGAAGCTTTGATCATCTGAGTACACACACAAAGTCCTGCATAGCATAAGAAGCTTACAATATGGTTGTCGTCGGTACCTTCTTTAATGCATACCAGTTCACAAATATTATAGCCAATATTGAGAAGAGGCCACACCATTTACCCCTCACCAACAAGACTCCACTCTTTTCAGCTCATGTGGAGACTAGGGCAGTCACAGTGAAAACCAAAGAAGTATTCTTAATGGTTATGTAGAAGAGAGAATTTCAGAAGGTATTGCTGGTTTTCTGGGTAAGTGACAAAGCTGAAATTTCATCTTCTGCAAAACCATTGAAGGTAGGGAGCCTTCTCTAATTTTCAGTCTGGCAACCCTGGTGGAGATACAACTGAAGCAGGGGGATGTTGATTTTTTTTTAATACCTTGTACATTTTTGCATCCAGCCAATATATAACTGCTTCCCTGGAATCATATTCCTATTTGCCATGGGGTGGGGGGGGGGGAGGAATAGGATATATGGGACATATGCTTAAGGCAAGAAGTAACTTTCTGCAAATACAACAGACAACATATAGAGTTAGAAAGAGTGACCGGGAGCAGAGAACTGGTAGACACAGACTGGATGCTAATTCTTTTTTCCACCTTTCAAATTGTCCACCAACTGCTCCCCATACGGTTTCCAGTATGAGTTTCACCCTGAGAAAGAAGTGAGATAAGTATGTATAATGTGGTTGTTAACTCACTAATATGTAGCACAAGGCTGAGAATCATGCAGCCCTCCAAATATCTCTGGGCTGCTATTAGAGCAGACTTCATTGTTGGCTATGCTGTCTGGGACTGCTGGTACATGCAGTCCCCCAACATCTCAAGGGCTACACCATTCCCAGCCCTGAATTAGAATATCAGCAATATCTACCCATGTTATAACTCTATTGTATAGTTTTATATTTGAATTACTCTGTCCTTCTCCTATGTGTGCACATGTGTATATTTCAGATGATATACCTATGGCAGGCCTGGCAGAATGATGATGTTGTTTTTCTTGTAAAAACACTGTGTAAAAGTGATGTGATGATTATTCAACATGGTTTGGTAAAGACATGAACTGGTGATTTCTCGGCCCCTTTGATTGTTTTATGTACGAGCTGAGAAATCTCATAGGTGTGAGAATTTTCACATGGTTCAATTGCAAATGAAGTAAAGGGAGGTTCCTTTTGAAGTTCATTGTTCTAAACTGTTTTATTGTTTTATGGCATCATTGCAATAAAACTTCAGGAGTGCAGGAGTGTGTTAATTTTCACACTTGTCACATACAAAACTGTCTTGTCAATGAGGTGTTGAAGTCACATACAAAGTTGTCTTGCCAATGAACTTGTGTGTTGCTGTTGTTTTTTTCCATGACTGGATTCCCATTTGCTCAAAGAGAAAATGTCACACAAATAGTTAGTAGCTTGGTCTAGTTTCTGAAAGAGACAGAATAAAGAAAACAAACTGGGATCAGTTTTGACAACAAGTCCTGTAAGTGGAAGGGGGATTATGGGAGCTGTAGTCCAAAACTTTTCCAAGCTCTAATTCTCTTTCTTTGTCTACTTTGCTTTATCCAGCACTTACTATAATGCACTGAACTCAAGAGAGTTATGGAGTCCAGCTATTGTTGGATTGCAAGTTCTAGCAGCCTCTAGTTGGGGAGTAGCCAATGCTGAGGAATGCTGAGAGCTGCAGTCCAACAACATCTGGATCTTGGAAACTATGCAGAGTCAGTCAGCCCTGGTTAGTACTTGGATGGGATACTTCCAGGGAATAATACTAGGTAATGTAGGTTAGCTTTCAGAGGAAGCAAAATCTCCATTGAGGATACCTCACCTAAGAAAACCCCAGGAAATTCATAGCCCTCCCATAAGTTGATGGGCTTGTTGGAGGCACATGTATGTGCACACACACACACACTTTGTTATCTCTGCAGGGAATCTAGTCATTGCAAAAACAACAGCAGCACACAAGTTCATTGGCAAGACAGCTTTGTATGTGACTTGAGTGTGAAAATTAACACACTTCTGTACTCCTGAAGTTTTATTCCAATGATGTTGTAAAACAATAAAACAGTTTGGAACAATGAACTTCAAAAGAAATTTCCCACCCTTATTGGAATGGGTGATGGCTGCCCTTTGTGAGGGATGAGACACTGTAATTATCTCACACTTCTCATGTGGGGAGAACAGTAATTTTATTGCCCACCATTCATCAGGCATGAGAAGAATTATTCTGTCATTTCACAATACTACTGTGTACACTGATGGCACTATATAAACTGGAGACCTACCATGGAATAATGAGACCAGACACAAGGAGTTGGGTTAACAAAGCCACTTTATTGTCCTAATTAACAACATTTACAATCCTGGAAGACCACAAGAGTGGAGCAACCTGATACAGGCTCCTCTGAGGCCAGGTGTCATCTCTTGACTACCTCCCCACCCTTTCCTTGGGCAAAACACCTAACCCTGGGGGCAGCTGCTGGAAGGTAAATCCAAATGCTTCCACCCAGGAAGTATAAATTTACAAGTGGGAGCAAAACACCAGATCCATCTCAAGGGCAGAGTCCCTCTCCACCCTGGGCTATAAATCCATTTGAGTTCCAATAATTGTAATTGTTTTATGTTTTTAGTATTAGATATTCCATCTATGCACCAGAATTTGAATGAATCATAAGCATGTTTCTTAAGAAAATGTTTAACAATGGAGCTTCTATTTATGGTTTTTGATACAACTTCTGTGTTCAATGATTCGAGTTCTTATCCCTCTGCTGGTCATCCACACATAAATTAGTTTGTAAGGGCATTCAATTATGTATATGACATTTTTACTAGCACATATAAAAAGTTTGTATATTTCATGACTTCTACCATCAGCAGTATTCACAAAACATTTCAAATTGCTGCTGTGTCTGCATACTGAACAATGTCCACAGATGTAATGTGCCTTGACAATCAAACTATTTTGTATAACTGGAAAACCAAAGTTGAATGAATGGATTCATCATTTGAAATCTGAATCCCCGGTGGGCTTAAATGAAAATGTGAATTGGCTAGTTTGAGTTTTTTATTGTCCTTCCACACCCTAAGTTTTCCCTAAGTTCTTTTCTTGAGTCTTGGCAGGATGGTTGCCACTACCAGTTCTACTGGTTACATAAAAGATTCTGTGAACAGGAGAGGAACTTCATTTAAATTCTGATGCATTGATGAGATATCTAATACTAAGTACATAAAACAACTACAAATATTGGAACTCAAATGGATACATAGTTGGTAAATCTGAATCCCTGGTGGGTAAAGATGGGGGTGTAAATTGGTTGGTTTGAGTTTTTCATTATCCTTCCACACCCTAAGTTTTCCCTAGGTTCTTTTCTTGAGTCTTGGCAGGATCGTTCCCATTACCAGTTCAGCTGGTTATATAAGAGACTCTGTGAGTAGGAGAGGAACATTATTGCTTTTGAATTGAGCAGAGTCACATAGTGTGAGCTGAGGAGTTGTTATAGTATGTGTATATATATATATATATATATATATATATATATATATATATATATATATATAATTATTGCAGGCCACTGAGAAAGACTGTAGTCGAAATGCGTCTGGCCTTGAGGTTTTATTACTACTTTTATATTGTTATTTTATTTTGTGCATTTGCACACTTTTCAGTGGGGTATTGTTACCCTTTTAGAAATTTTACTGGCTTATCTACTTCAGGGTTTGGGAGTTTTTTGGCCTTGAGTTTTGAAATTTTTATTATCATTATATATATATATATATATATTGCATTTGCATTTGCATACTTTTCAGTGGGGTATTTTTACCCTTTCAGAAATTTTATTAGCTTTTCTGCTCTAGGGTTTAGTTATTCTTTATTTCTTCATATTATTGCTTTTTTGTAATTGGAAGTGGGATTATTTTATCCTTGGTTATATTTTGGCAGAACCCTTCAGTTTGATTTTTTGATCATAAATCTTGGGTTTTCTGGCTTTAGGGACTTTTGTTGGTTTGTTTTATGTTGTGACACATAATGTAGCTTTAATCATGTAAACTGTTGGAAATATGAACACTGCCAGAAGAAACATGGTTTTCTTGATGTGCAAAATCTTGCTTTTATGTTTGTTTTCTTCATCACTTATTTTCAAAGAATTCATGGAATTACTTCTTGTTAAGAAGAAAAGCACGGAAAAGACAAGGAAATCCTGATCACTTTCTGGGCTATTTGAAACCTTTTCCATGAGCTCCATGGTTTCCCAGAAAAAGTTTATCATTTCAAGAGTGTAGCTATCATCTTTCAACCAGATGTCTAAACTTTGAGCTCAGTTGTGGATTGATTACATTTCGCCTGTGCAGACCAGCCTAAAAGGCTGGCCTGGGGGTGGAGGTGGGGCGGGGGAACAGCACACCAGCTGCTTCGACTCTGCCCTGATATTGCTGTCACACCACGCACCCCACCACATGGTGCACGGAATCAGGGCATCCCACTGGCACAGCATGTGTTTGTTACGGCCCCAATCCAGTACTCCCAGGGGTGGCAGAGAGCCATCCCTTAGGGGCCATCTGTACAGCCCCATTGTTCTTTAGTGCTTGGAGTCAAGGAGATATGCACCTTCATTCCTCCCTCCCTCTTTGATCTAGGACAGGGATAGGCAACCTTTTTGAGCTGGGGGCCGGGTTGCTGTCCCTCAGACAATTGGGGGGGGCAAAGCACCAAAAAATAAATAAATAAATAAATAAATAAATAAATACATTAAAAAATTTTTAAAAATATGCATGCACACTCTCTCAGACCCAGAAAAGCCATGGCAACCCCCCTGTGGAGATTTTGCCAAGAAACCCCAAGAACAAGTAGTAACAACAATAATCAATATCATCATGGTGGGGGGGGCGGCAGCTGCGGCGGCAGGACCGGTCTGGGGCTGGTCCAAAAGTCTCAGAGGGCCGCATCTGGCCCCCGGGCCTTAGGTTGCCTACCCCGATCTAGGATGTTATTTTTCATTTAATTTTATTCTCAAAGGAAGCAATGAGTAATTTTAGCAATTTTCTTTCCGCTGCAGAAAGTCTTTGAAAATTGCACTATTTTCATAGACTATTTGCATTTTGGGACTTATTCTACTCAAAACTTGCATGCACAGGAAACAGCATTTTCTATTCAGAAAATAATAAATGGTATGGCCAAAAAGATGAACAAATGGGTCCTTACTCAGATCAAGTCTGAAATCCCTGGAAGCCAAGATGTGGCAGTCATACTTTGGCCACATCATGAGAAGGCATGATTCATTTGAAAAAAACAATAATGCTAGGAAAGGTAGAAGGCAGTAGAAAACGAGGAAGACCAGACACTAGATGGACAGACTCTATTAAAGAGGTCATGGGTATGAATTTACAGGAACTAAGCAGAGCATTGAAAAATAAGGAGTCTTGGAGATCTCTCATCCACAAGGTGTCCATGAGATCAGGTCAACTTGAAGGCAGTTAACAGCAACAACAACAACAGAACCCTGGTGTACATTGGAAACTTATCATGGTTTTTTGGATGAGATTTAATGGATAGGGATGTATATGCCACAAGGATGATCCTGTACTCCCAATCTAGCTCCCTTCAGATATAAGATGGTGTCCTATCACCACTGTTTTAGGAAGAGTCGGCTGACAGTCTGGGTGACTTGTATGCAAAGGAGAATGCAATTTTCTTGTTTGCCTGAAGCAACAAACTCTCTAGGATCATTAGAAGCTGATGATTGCAAGACATTGAGCACTATGCTCACCTCTCTCATCAATGAGAATTGAGCACAGAAAGGATCACACCACTGTGTGAGGGAGGGAGCTTGTATATGAACCAAGAGCCTAAGATCCAAAGTGGTTATTATGCTTTAGATAAATTTGCCAGGTTCGTGAACTGTGTCTATAGGTTTTGGTAGCAAAAATTACAGTATAGATAGGATTTCAGGTTATGTCCTCTTCATGACTGTTTCTTTTCAAAGCAGCTTTCTTGGGGAAAAAAAATATGATTTAGTATTTTAAGAAAATACAGTGTAACAAATGAGTGCATTCCCTAGACATAGACCACACACATGGTTTTAGAAAGGGCAATATTATTAGGCTTATATAATAAAAAACATATGAAAAAATGCTTCACTTTGGGATAGCTACTGAACTGTGACATTGACACCATTTTTAGGGGGTTGCAACGTGTTAAAGAGATGGAAGAGGAGGAAATTTTCTAGGAATCCAGAAATATTTTCCACCATGAAAGCCATGAAGATGTATTGGAATGGCTTTTGAAAAAGAAAAGGCATGCTTCCAAAGACATTAATACTGTATGCAGAATTTAAAATGATCTCCTCATATATTTAGCAGAGAAATGTCATCTTACATTACCATTTGAAGGTGAATTTCAGTGACTTTCAGAGAGAAAGGGAAACATTTACATTCGCCCCTCAAGGTTCCTCCATCACTCAGCCTTTTCCCAAGGAGGAGTTTAGACTATTTTAATTCTGGTCCCTACTAGTTTCTTCCCAATTGACTTTTTACATAAAAAAATTCACGTTCTTTCTGTTCCAGAATTTGTAAAGTTACTTCTTAGAACAATAAATAGAAAAACACATTGAAGATATCCATGATTGAGCAGGGCTAGGCCAAATGATTCTTTGTTCCCTAGTAAGAAGAATTTTCAAATTCTGATATATTCTTATCAAATATGAACTAAAATGGAATTCATTACCATATTTCAGACACTATGATAGATCTGCTGAATATTGTTGGTTTTTTACAATTCATAATAAATTGTGGAATCATTATGCTTTTCTAGGATATCTTTTGTACCCAGAATTATTGCTCTCTTGGCTTTTATAGCAATGGAGAATTGGTTACCACCGTGAAACAGATACAGAAGGTAAAACAGAACTCTCCCCCACCCGACCCCTTGCACCAGTATGTAATGTGAGAGGCAGCTCTAATATTAATCCTTTGCAAGATGATAATGTATGTAGAATTACACACATTGGCCCATTTCCATCTGTGAAATGTCAGAGAGAGTCTGAATCTGACACTGAAAAGCCAAATGTTCTTTGACAGTTATGGAAATAAAATAGCCTGACTCTGCTACAATCTGATATGAATATTGTTGAGCAGGTATAAATCAATTGGGAATGAATAGTTTTGTCATAGGAAATATTCCATAATTTAGTCATTCTGTGTCTCAACTGCTCAATTATATGGCTTTCATCTTTGCTTTGCTAAAGGAGAGTTGTAACCAAAAGTCTGCATATGAATTACAGTGCTTTGTATCATGTCTCTGAGACAAAACAAATATACACACTCAATGCATGAATTTCACAAAAGCCAAGAAACAGATTATTCTGTTATTGCTTTCCCCAAGCTGCTTTCTTTACAGTATAGTGGGCCTTTGGTATCCACTGGGCTTTGGTTCCAGGAGCCCCCATGGATACCAAAATCCATGGATGTTCAATTAAATACAATGACATAATAAAAAGATGCCCCTTATATAAAATGGCAAAATCAAGATCTGCTTTTTGGAATTTATATATTTTTAAATATTTTCATATCTTGAATGCTTGAATCCATGGATAAAAAAATCCATGGATTTGGAGGGCCAACAAGGGGTCACTAACTCCCTTCACTCAGACATTTGGAAATTCCAGGGCTGATGGGAGTTGGAGTTCAAAGCATCCAAAAGGGATTAGTTAGAAAATGCTGCCCTAGACCAGGAAGAACCAAAAGTTAGATATCCACATGTTTGGGTTTCAATTCCTATAAGTCTCAGCCAGTAAGACCAATGGCCAGAATCCTATTGTTATTACTGAACAGAGTAAATCCACTGAATCAATGGAATTTACCTTTGTTTTTGTTCATCATTCAGCACGATTCAGGCCTTGATCTGCTTGTACTATATGTCATGGAAGGTCAGTGATTTAATTTTTGTAATTTTGTTTTTTTATTGCTAGGGAGAGGAGGCTGTAAATGTGGGAATTATTGCCTAGGGGTCAAAATAATTTGACCAGCACTGGATACTTAGGGAAAGGGGGACGGGAGGGGGGACTTTGCATTCTTGCTTTAGGCATCAACCTATCTTTCATCAGACCTTTCACAAGGGTATTAATTCATAGCACCCTTAGGGACAAAGCTATGTGAACAAACACAGCCACTACACCCTGTCATAAATTTAGCCAGGCATTTTGATCACCTTCTGAACAGATAAAAAGAAACATCAATTTAATCACTGCAGCTGATGGTTGTCTCTACAACTGTGGCTTTGTGGAAGCCTGGCAGACTCTTGACAATCACAAAGATAAAGAGTCTTTTAAAGTGACATGATATTATCCTTCAGAGTAACGAGAACATCCCTGTGTTTCTTCCTGGTTCAGCAACATATTATTGATTTATTTGAGGCTGAGGATGTGGTTAATGTGAAGTGCTTAACAAAATAATCTTTACAGAATATCATTTTTGGATTCAGTAAAATTTGCCTGCTGTTTGACATTTGACATCTGGAGGGCTGTCAACAAACCCCACTCCAGCAATCCCTGTGAGCTTAGGTCCTCACATGCTTGTGGAAATTCCAAAATATAACAAAATTAGCTTTTTGCAGCCAATATGATTTAAATATTTCTAAAATTGAAATTACAATACTTATGGAAAAACTCAGGGAAGAAAAGAGGTGTGTTGCAATGGGGGGAAAAACCCTAGGAAAAAAGTGTGTTAGATGACTGAATGCCTTCCTTATCAGAAGATGAGGCAGTGTATACCATGCAATTACACCAAGAGCAAGTTTTGCCTTATAGACAAAGAATGTTACCTGCTATAATAGAAATCCTCACTAGGCTGGACACAAAGTTCAAACTCTTGGGCTCCCATCATTGACTCACTTTGTCCCTTTACCCTCACAATGTCTCACAGAGTCTGGCACTTGAGCCTCATGATAATCCCTGTTATGGACAAGTGGCTGTGTTGATCAGTGTTTTTAATGTGGTGAGTGTAACCAGTGTCCTTATCAGTTCTTAAATGGAACAGTCACACTCAACGGTGGAAAATAAAGAAGTAAATATTTACTATGGATCACTCTTAAAGAAATGAGTGTGCCACAACATTTGTCAAGCTTAACTCAAAACCATATTTTCCACATGCAAAACATCAAATGGTTTCCTTCATCTCATTTTGCTATGATGTGGCAAAAGACTGTGGTTTGTTTTAGAGTTTAAGACTAAATACACAGAAATAGTGTCAAAACCCTGAATATACCTGTTCATTGACTTGTTCACAGGGGACAAGGAGAACTATTATTATAAACTATTATAATAATCAAAGCACAGAAATAAATTGCAGCAAAAAGAAAGAAAGAACAGGAGACGTCTTCCTGAAGATCCAAGAAATCAAAGGGAAATTCAGTCAAGAGTGGGGATGATAAAAAAACAATAAAAAATCAATAAGAGAAAACATTACACAGCCATGTAGAAATAAAAAGATGATGGAAACAATGCACTGAAGAATCATATAAAGGAGATGAATGGATGATAGACTCATTCAAGGAAGAACCATTTGAAGATGAACCTACAATTTTAGAAAATTTAGTACAAGCTGCATTCAGACCACTTGAGAGAAATAATCAAGAACAGATAAATTATTATTATATTTTTTTCTTGTTATATTTGTTTGTATCCTGCTCTTTCCCCAGAACCAGAGGGACTCACAATATTAAAGGAACAGTACAATTAAAAACAGAAAAAATTAAAATAGTATTAAATTATTATATTAAAATAGATTGCTTGTTAAAAAAATTAATACAGTTAAGAAAAGATAAAACTGTTTCAAACACTTTAAAGATTTCATACCAATAAAGCTACTTTCATCTTCAGAGACAGATTCTACTCTAACTATATCTAAAATCTGTCAACTAATATTAAAAAGAAAAGAATGGCTACAGATTGGAAACATTCAATATATATTTCAGTCCCCAATGTTTGTTTTTGCATACAAGAACAAAATATTAAGTCTTCTCTTGGTTAGACAAGATTATACTAGGGAAGGGGGTCATATTTTCATATAGTGGTATATATATAATTATTTTTCCTTTCAGGACTTCTTTGTAAAAACAATTACAAAAATGTATTTTGTGCAAAACACACATTTTTTTCTGTAAAAATTACATTTTTGTTGCTGGTGATGAAAAAAGGCAGTTTCACTTGCTTGTGAAAAATCTCTTTTCAATGGAATATCTTGGTGTGTCAAGACACCCTTTCCCATCGAGAACAAGTATGGTTACAAATATTCTTTACGTTCTCTGCATTCTACCTAATAGTAGGACTGGTCCTATCCCTGAACTGGATATAAGAATCTAATGATTTGTTAGTGGTCTTTTTATTAGTGGATTTAGTTAGTAGAGAGATTGTACATCTGTTACATTCTTCCCCATAACTTAAATTACGTATCATAAAATACTTTGCATTGACTGTTAAAATTTCTTGTTGCTTACTCTGGGCTTTGGGATGGTTTGGTTTTAAGTGCCAGTGTGATTGAACTAAGTGTACAGAGACCAGAGTTCATATCCCTGCTCAGCCTCTGGACATCATAGCCTTAGAGGAAAGCAATAGTAAACATCTTCTGAGTAAGGGCCTCGGCAGACGACTAAAAGGGTCGTCTCCGAGCCCAGGAAGAGGAGGAGCAGCTGCACGCGCGGCGCTCCTTCCTCTTCCTGAGGTCACCCTGGAAGCTGCTGGCCCTCCGCATGGCCGGCACTTCCAGGGCAACCTCCCGCCGCAGCGATCGCATGCGCTGCGGTGGGAAAGACAGCGAAAGTGCGCCCTATGCGTTTAGGGCGCACTTTCGCTGTCTTGAGGAAGGAGCGCTGATTTAGCGCTCCTTCCAGGGACACCGCAGGAGTGCTGTGGTGCAGCTGCCATGGCCCCGCGGCGCTCCGGACCAGGGCGTCCTGGACGCCCTGGTCTACATCCCCCCCAAGTCTTGCCAAGAAAACCCTAGGATAGGGTCACTATAGGTCAGAGTTGACTTGAAGATACATAAGAGCAAGGTTTTAAAACTCAAAAACTTAAGATAAAGAAGAGGAAAATGTGAGAAACAGATTTCTTATCATTGGCTACAAAAATTTTCTTGGCTGAAAAAGTGCACCATAAAATTGCAGTGGATTTTAACTAAAATGTATTACCATGTAATGATGACTGAAAGGATGGCTGCATCATAGGCAGAGTGAGGTGACAGATGCTTGGTTGGAGGAGAAACTTCTGCATCTACTGCTTCCTTCAGATGATGTGGACAATGCTGTCCTATCATCAATGTTGAATATAGATTCAGCAGCCAGTCTTGTTGATTTTGATACACGGAATAGGAAAAATGAGACAGCCCTGTTGCCATTGTACCTTAAGTGCCACCAACCTGATTTGGAAACAAACACTGACATTTCTAAATGACTACTGACCTTTCTAAGGAATCATCCAAATATGGCACAGAATTAAACATACAGGTATTCAAGTGCTCAAACAAAATACTGTGAAACTTCTGCCTGTTCACAATAACACACTTATTTCAAAATATTCTGATCAATCTGAAATTAATTCAGAACAAGTAAGTTGTGAAGATGGCAGCTATTATTACCTGTTTTCATTCTTTCTTGAGAATTATAGCCAGCATTGCACAATGAAGTCAAAAGGTAGTGTGGTGTTTTTTTCCTGTTCCAGGGGCTCCATGTTCACATTTCCAAACTGTATTTCTCATGAGTTTCAGATGTTAAAAGAGTGTCAATGAAGAATATGTTACCCAGGTGCTCAGCTCTTTCCATTCAGCAGTAAAACAAATGAAACAGAAATTGTTTGCAGTGAGCTATACCAGCCAAGCAGACCACATGTGAGAAACTGAAACTGTTGATCTGTTCTTTTTATAGGGTATCTGTTTTTAGCAATGTGCCTCCACTGTTAGATATTTGTATTTAGAAGATGCATTCTTAGAGAATTCTTCATTTCTTTCTCACAGAAGCAAAGATTTGAAAAACCAATTGTTTGTTTGAATTGTATGACTGAGGCTGTAATACTTTACATCAGGGGTGGAAAACATGTGGCCATCCAAGTGTAGATGGACTCCAAAGCCTGTCACCCCCGCCAATGGCTATAATGGTGAAACCATCCAGAAATTATCATCCAACAACAACCTGGGCTGCATCTGCACTGCAGAAATAATCCAGTTTCGCCCCACTTTAACTGTCATGGCTCAGAGCTGTGGAATTCTGGGAACTGATCTTTTGTAAGACATTTAACTTTCTCTGTTAGAGAGCTCTGGTGCCACAACAAACTACAATTCCTAGAATTCCATAGCATTCAACCATGGCAATTAATCCCTGGTGTGAAACTGGATTATTTCTGCAGTGCAGATGCTGGCTAAGAGATACAGTTCCCACCCTTTCTTTGCACAGTCACTTGAGGGAAAGTCTCATTGAATTCAGCACAATTTAACCTCTGGCCTTCAGTAAATAGATTGGACTACAAGCTCTGGCCAAAGTGGTCAGGGAATAATTCTAATTTTTAGAAAATGTAGATGAAACACAAGAGCCAGTGTGGCACAGTGGTTTGAGTGTTGAACTGCAACTCTGGAGATCAGGATTTGATTCCCAGCACAGCCATGAAACCTACTGGGTGACCTTGGGCAAGTCACATGCTCTCAGCCTCAGAGGAAGGCAATGGCAAACCTCTTCTGAACATATCTTGCCAAGATAAACCCATGACAGTTTCACCTTAGGGTTGCCATAAGACAAAGCCAACATGAAGGCACACAGCAACAAAGATGAACCGCACCAGTGTTTTAACACTGGACTGTAATGTGAAACATAGGAATCTCCCTTGTACTGAGTTACCTCACTGGTCCATTTATCTCATTAGTGACTGTCTGGACTCTCAGGCTGGGTTTCTTCACAATATCTGCCACATGATCTTTTTAACTAAATTTCAATCTCCAACTATGATAGGGATCAAACTGTGGCATTTCTCAGCAAAGAGCATATAGGCATTGGTGAGAATTTTGATTTAGTTCTTTGAACAGGCCAAAATTTAATCACAAATTCCCCCATAAGCAGATTCATACTGAGAAGTTAGTGAAACTCAATGATTCGTGTGTTTTTGCCCAAATCCATGAGTGCTTAATTCTTAAAATTTCAATTGAATCTCTATGTATGAAGTTATGTCTATGGTGCTGAATTGAGGTTGCTACCTTGCATTTCTGAGAAATTCTTCCTCTTTAACACCTGTATAGTAAGCAGGTACAACATGGTTGTCTCTAAACTGGGATTAGCCATTAAATTGGAACACAACTGAAGAGAATTTAATTCCAGTTCATTTTTCAAGGATTTACAAAAAAAAAAAAAAATCATATGTTTTGGCAGAAAGAATTTGGGATTTTTCTTTTAAAAGAAAAAGTCAAATGTCAAGAAAGTGAAAAAAATAGAAACATTTTCCTGTTCTTAATGTTCTCCACCTGTAAGCAATAGGTCTCCTTCAGGACAACAACTGACTGTTTCTAAGAAGAAAACATGGTTGTAGATAAGATTTTTGCTGGATGTCCAAAAATAGTTTGATAAATCCAGATAATTTCCATACTACAATGTCTTTGCTAGACCAGGCAAGAGAAGCTTTCTTAGCACCTCTGTTCCATCACAAGATAAAGTTACCACTTTGGAAGCCATCCTGAACATTGCACATTTTCTCTCCAAACAGATGGCGCTTCCCTTGTTATATTTGGTTATTTAAGACTACACTTTCTACAGAACAATCAGTCCAACCATTGGCTTTATAAAGCTGCTGACACAGCCACAATGGTATTACCAGCCCTAGTCCTGCTAAAGGGTACATATGTAACACAGTAGAGAGTCCCTGGAAACAGACCTCAATGTTGAGTTAGACTAGCCAATGTACTTAAACAAGCTCTTTCTGCCTTGCGTTTCCTCTGCTAACACTCAGAACTTTATTTTTATTTTGGTTTTAGTTAGATTTTCAGCCCATCCCACTCTGCCAGAACAAGTCTTAACATTAAAACTGAATGAATTCCATAATTATGAGACACACAGATCTAAAAAATTGAAACACTTCATAGCTAGTTAACTCCATCTGTAAAAGGCAAGGCCGTTAAAAAAAAAAATCAAATTCAGTGTAGCATAGTGGTTTGAGTTTTGGACTGTGAATCTGGAGACCAGGGTTCAATTAGCAGCTCAGCCATGAAACCCACTGGGTGACCTTGGGCAAGTCACATGCTCTCAGCCTCAGGGGAAGGCAATGGCAAACCTCCTCTGAATAAATCGTGCCAACAAAATCCCGTAATAGGGTTACCAATAATTCAGAAATGACTTGAAGGCACACAACAACAACAACAAACTTCCAGAATATATCCATGAAAATGTATATTAAAATATATACCTTATTATTTGTATGTTACATTTATTGTATTCTATCTACAAATCACTCAAGACAGCATGTGTCTTCACACACACTTGAGGCGGTTTAGGCTGAGAGACAGTATCTGGGTCAGGCTTATACAGTGTCTGGTTTTTGTTTCCTTTTGTTTTAAAATTTTTGAAGTGGGGGATTTGAAGACCTATCTGATCTAAGACTGGTCCTTCACCACACAATGCTGAGACTCCAACATGGAGGCTCACATCCAGCATATGCTCTCTTATAGGGAGATGTTATCTGTCACCCTATTAGTGAATTATGATGTCTGAAGTTAAACCCAGGACATTGTTAACTGCTTTGTATCTTCATTTGTGATTGTGGCATTATGTTCATGAACACAAATGACCTTGAAACCCAGTCACCATCCTGAGCCATGACATCTGTGTGGATGTGGTCAGCCCCATGCTGCCAGCAAGTGATGTTCCAGTGAGCAAAAGCAGAGTCTTTTGCAGGGACTTCTCATAACTATTTATCACAGTCTCACTCAATGGAAGAAGGTGGCTGGCTATGTGATCCTGCAGCACCCTCCTTGCCAACAGCATCAACCTCTATTACTCAGGAAGGCTGACTTTTGGCTCAGCTGGATTTTAAGGTGGGCTTCAGGTTTCGGGTGAGGAGTTACAATGGAGCTACAGTATTTGGGCTATATGTCTGATGCAAAATCTTAGCCATGAGTTCTACATTTATTATTATGTGAAGGGTGTGAGTTGTCCTTTGGCCAACATTTATCTGCTTTTCCATTCAGATCTTGCCTTTAGTTCTCCTTAGCTTAAAGAAGAGCAACCAATTAATATTTTCACATGTTTGTAGGTTTTCCACACCCTACCTTTAAGTATGCTATTTTGCATACCACAGCATCTTTTTATTTCTCTTATTTGATAACAAGTCATTTCAAAATCTATGGATCCCACCACTGCAAATACTTTCTGAGATTAATTCACCTCCAGGGCTAATCCTCATTTGCTGCTACTTGGCATAAGTATAAAATACTAAAAACCTTTGAAGTATGGCCTAAGATAATTAAGTTTGAGCTGGAGTGAGTGCATGTGTAGGCAGGGGAGTGCTTTTGCTCAGGTTTTCATACATTTCAAAAAGCGATCCCTCTGGCATTTTATTTTACCTGGGAAAAGCTTCGAACAGTAGCAAAAGTTTTCATCAATTCTGAGAGAAAGTAGGAATGGTTCTGGCAGTAGTAGGTTCTTCCAACAGTAATCTGACATACTCAGAAAAATAGCAACATCTAGGGTGCATCTGCACTGTAGAAATAATGCAGTTTGATGCTACTTTAAGTGATGTAGCTCCATCCTGGGATCTGTAGTCTTACAAGTTCTTTAGCCTTCTCCGTGAAAGAGTTCTGGTGCCTCACATAGCTGAAAACCTGTATGGTTCAGCCATTGCAGTTAAAGAAGTGTCAAACTGCATTATTTTTACAGTGGAGATGCACCCCTAGATTGGATAATACTATACTGTTGCATGCTCCCTATAGAAGTCTTTCCTACAGGCACCTCCCTTCCTGGTTTGGGGAAAGACCAACTGGTAGTGGAGAATGCTGGCACCATGGCAGCCAGCAGGGACAAGCCAAGCCTGAGATTCAAGGGTCTTTGATTATAGTGATGCCAAGGAAATTTTCTGCCATGAGGCTCAGAAGACAGAATGTAAATGTTATGGGAATTTATGGCTGTTATTTTCAGTGGAACTCTTTTCTGCAATGAGCTATCAGGTGGGGTCAAGAGGCTAAATACAACATAAGGACTGCAACAGAATAAACACACTGAAAACATTGGGAGCTAAGTCAGTTCTGATTAACAAAAGAATATTAATTTCCGTGTGTCACCTTTGGATAGGACTAACATTGGATTTAGCCCAGAAGTGTGAATTACAGAGCCCTCCAGATGCTGTTGAAATGTAATTTCCAGCATTCCCCACCTGGTTAAGCCTGCTAGATACGTCTGATGGGACTTGCAGTACAAGACCATCTGGAAGGCTCTATAATTCCCAGCCCAAATTAGCCCTATGGTTACTGCTCGGGAGATCAAATGGTTGTGGTGTGTATGGAAAGGATCTATATATTGTGGTAGAACTAGACCTGAAATCCTACAGCACTTTTTGTAGAAATTCAGCAGTTAAATGGGTTTCACTAACACTCTTCTAAGGGTGGCAGACAAGTCTCCTTCTTGCATTCTGTCTCAAAATACACTTCTTTTTTGCACTTGCTGACTATTGCACACATGTATCCTGATACAACAGAAATTAATGGCTGGCTCTCACGGTCATCTGTGTTCCAAAAAAATTTCTGCTATAATAGTTTCCTATACATTATACTAACCAGACTATATTTTTGAAGTGCACAGTGTATTTTATAGACATGCCAACAACCCTTCTTCACCACTATCCCACTACTGGGCTTCTGTTTAAAATTGGTTTTCAGAAATATTCCAAAAACTGCATCATGAGGGTTTAAGAAAAAAAGAACGATAAACATCTCATGTGAACCAAAATGAGATCACTAAAGCCACTTCACCTTGACATGAGCAGAAAAACATGCAATCTTTATAACCACAAGAGAAACCCAGTTTTAACATCCTAAGTGCAGTATTTATATGGTCCCCTCATGCAGTTCAGATCATATAACCACTATAAACAAGCCCATCTAATTGATTTTCCAGTCTCTCCTCAAGAACTGACAGACCTTCCACCGATAGCACAAGACAACATTTTACATAAATGATTGCACAATATGTCCCTCATTACCTCCTTTTTTATTTCTGGCTTTCAAAAAGCAGTGAAAACATCTTGAGGCTGTTCTAGACATGCCATTGGCTCTGCTCAAATTTCATTTCCATACTACATTGCAATTATCTTGGAGCTTCCTGCTCTTTTATGGCATACGAGAGTTGGAGCAAGTCTGCACAGGAGCATCCCACACAACAATTTCAGCTGAAGGTTTCCTCAGAACCCTGAGGAGGAAAGCATTTATGTTTCACTCTAATCTGTATAACATTTTCCTATGGCACCCCCACAGATCATGATGTTCTCTTGTTCTGTCAACAAGGTAGGCTAGCAATGCTCAGCACAGGACTATGACTTGCAAGAACTGAAATCAGTGAATTGGCCTCACGTCCCTCTAACTGATTTTTGGCTGGCAGTTTATATGCCTTTTATATTGAGGGTTTTTTCCTTTTCTGTGATCCTTCTTGACAGATAATGGGACAAATAATGGGAGCGTGAAAGCCAACCTATCTGCTGAAATAACTATTTGTCTGGCAATTGAGACTTAAAAGAGCAGCATTTCTTAAGTTCCCTTGTAGAAAATAACAGAATTGTGCATGGCAATTGAACTGACATTCCTCCATCTGACTATTCACAAAGCTATAAGGTAGTATTTTAAAAGTAGGTACAAAGTTCAAAGCTTTTAGTATTTGGGCCACCAAAATGAAAAGTGCAAAGGAACTGCAATGGTTGAGAAGCACTCAGTCCTTTTTTTGTTTGTCATTGTGTGCTTTCATGTACTTTCTAACTTATGGTGACCCTAAGATGAACCTATCATAGGGTTTTCTTGGCAAGATTTGTTCAGAAGGGGTTTCCTTTGCCATCCTCTGAGGCTGAGAGAGTGTGAATTGCCTAAGACAGGGGTAGGCAACCTTTCCCCTTTAAGGGCCGAGGGACTTCGGCTCTCAGAATCCCAGGAACTATTGGCTAACATGGGGCTATTGGCCAACATGGCTGAGGCTTCTGGGAGCTGAAGTCCCTCGGCCCTTAAAGGGGACAGGTTGCCTACCCCTGGCCTAAGGTCACCTGGTGGGTTTCCATGGCCGAATTGGGATTTTAACCCTTGTCTCCAGACTCCTAGTCCAAATTTTATTTAAATGTTTATAAATTGTTTTAAATGCATTTACTGATCTCCTCCCCCCACACACAAACACAAACACACACAAAACCTTGTTACTGATAGCCTTTGATATATAGATAGATAAAAAGGAGGCAGATGCACTATAGAAATACAAACGTCTTTTTTAAAAGCAATATGAAAATTTCATTTGCATGGCAAACAAGACACATAAAAAATGAAAAAGAGCACTGGTCATTTTACTATTTATTTGGAGTGAAAAATCCTGTGTCAACTGACTGTTTTTTGATGGGCTGTCTCAGTATGTGGAGATGTCCTTTGTCAGAGTGCACAGGAAAATGCACATATATTCTTCATGTGCCTACATTTGGCTACAGTGTCTATGACAAATAAGCCATATTACTTGGGTCCAGACTATCCCAGCATGGAACTGTTCATGTTCTGACATCCCTTGGGAAGGTTTTTTCTTGTGACCACTACTACCATCACACACATCACAAGTGAAAGGGCCTCGAACTCCTGCCTATTCCCAGTCTGTGGTCAGGCTAGGCTGACCCCCCTCTGTTCTTTCCTTTCAACTGCAGGCAAATATCAGTTTATTTAGACAAGCTTTTGGACAGCAGCTGGGGTCTTCTGATGGGGCAAAATTAAATACCTTATTTTCCTGCGTATAAGACTACTTTTTAACCTGAAAAATCTGTGGTTAAAGTGGGGGGGGGTCGTCTTATACGGCGGGAATAAGGATAAGGAGGATATGGGGTGCTAAAACTCTATATTTTGACTGGAAAAATGGGAGGTCGTCTTATACACCGGGTCGTCTTATACGCCGGAAAATACAGTACTTCAGCTGAGAGTGTACAGTGGACTCTTGGTATCCATCTGCTGGGTTTGGTTCCAGGACACCCCATGAATTCCAAAATTTGTGGATGCTCAAGTCCCATTAAATACAAAGGCATAGTAAAATGTCATCCCTTATATAAATAGCAAAATCAAGGTTTGCTTTTCAAAATGTATCCATTTTTAAAATATTTTCAAGCTGTGTATGGTTGAATCTGTGGATAAGGAATCTGTGGATATGGAGGGCCCACTATAAACCCAAACCTCATGGAGGTTGCTGCTTCCTGTTCCTACTCACTCTGTTCTACTTGTATGCACACAAAAGGCAAGTGAAAAGATGAACCATATGCTCTGACAGTTCAGATTTGTCAGGAACAGTCCTGATTAATCCACTGTCATCCCATTTTTTCAGCAGCTTTTAAAATGTCCCAGTTTTGCTCTCCTTCTCCCACTTCCCCTCTTTGTCCCTCGCTCATTTCAATTGCTGCAAACTGAATTCAAGGTTGGCAAGTACTTTATACTTAATGAACTTAGTGGTGGGAAGAGGAGAGGAAGGGTGAAATCTGCCTTTCCTATAAGCTCAGACAAAAGCAAACTGTTGCAGCCTCTCTCCTCATTAGTAACTTCTGATATTAGTTCTTCTAAAAGTCCACTTTCAAAGCTGCGGAAAGTTCAAAGAAACAGTGTGGAGGGGGAGAAAATCCCATTGTCTACAATTATGGCTCCATCTGCACTGCAGAAATAATGCAGTTTGACACTGCTTTAACTGCCTTGGCTCAATGCTATGGAGTACTGGGATTTGTAGTTTGCTGTGGTACCAGAGGTTTCTGGCAGAGAAGGCTAAAGATCTCACAAAACTACAAATCCAAGAATTCCATAGCATTGAGCCATGGCCGTTAAAGTGGTGTCAAACTGCACTAATTCTGCTGTGCAGATGTAGCCTATATGTTTTGATTCAAAAGAAAAATGGAACAGGAAATCTATCTCATTCTGTGTAACCTGAAGGAGCTCTCAAGAAATAAGAATCCCTACTCATTGACAGTAAAGCTTTAGTGCTTTCAGAAGAAGGTTTGCATTAATGCAGATGCATGAACAAAAACAGCAGTGTCTTGCAAGGCATAGAGGAGCAAGCAGCTTTTGACAGCAATTGAAATCTTTGATGATTTCATTTTTGTAGGCAACAATTAACAATTTAACCAATTTACTCCTTGCTGCAGGAAATAAATGGCAGTTTGGGACTATTTGCAGTTCAGCACTTTTTCTGGACAAAAAATACATGTAGTATTTTTATAGAGACAAAAGGTTCAGAAAATGTTTTGAACTACAAAGATTCTTATCATGGAGGATTCTTCTGGTCAGAGCTTCCTGACTCTTGGGAAACCCCCTTTTTTATGCCTGCTTTAAATATTTGAGAATATTCTTTCCCTTCTTTCCTGTGTCAAAAAGCTAAACCCCTAAACCTTATCCCAAGGTAAATCCTTAAATTTCTATGTTGATTCAAATGGAGATATAAGGATAGGGATTTTATTGCATCCATGAAGTCAAGCTGATCTAATTTAAATTTTTGTTCATATTTATTCACATAATGCTTTTTCTAGCCATCTTTTTAGACTAGAACAGTGATGGCGAAGTGTTTAGGAGCCGAGTGCCCAAACTAAAAGGCCTTCTGACACCAGGTGTTACCCAGTGCCAGGGATGGGACTTCCTGGGTGTGACTTCCCCCCCCCCCCGGTGTTCAGCTGCCTCTCTAGAGAAAGCTGAAGGCCCGGGGGCAAGGGGAGAAGAAGAGGAACAGGTGTGCTCCTTTTCCTCCTCCTCCCCCTGTACCATCCCTGTGAAGACCATGTGGCACCCTGGTCTGGAAAATGATATGGATGTGGCCACTGAAAGGAACTGGAGCAATGGTAACAGGGTTACTACAGTTCAAGTGGCAGATGAATGAGTCAGCATTTGGAAAGCTGTGCATCATGGGAGACCTGATGCAACATGCACAGTGGATGAGACTAGCCAGGTATGCATCATGGGAGGTCTGATGCAACCAGCAAGGTTTCATTAGTGCATGGCTGTCTCATGTTCCCAAGAAGACCATGGGAGAGAGTCAGAATCTCTGTTGTCGGTTAGTTGTGGTTGGTGATTGGTGAAGCACTTTGTTGTCTGTATAGCTGTGAGTATTCAAGACAGATGTCTGATACT
>CM034701.1:267737902-267765213 GCA_020142125.1 Phrynosoma platyrhinos | reverse complement strand
TTCTGTTTTTGGCTTAAAACAAGATTAGATATATTATAATTTTGGAGACTATAGGCCTAAGCAGATTGCCAGAAATCGTGCACATTAAATTGAGGCACTGCCCTGGCTCAGTGCTAGGGAGTCATGGGAATTGTATTTTTTTTTCTGAGACATTGAGCCTTCTCTGTCAGAGAGCTCTGGTGCCACAATAAATTACATGTCCCATGATTCCCTAGCACTGAGCCAGGGCAGTGCCTCAATTTAATGTGCACTATTTCTGGCAGTCTGCTTAGGCCCTATATTGAGTTTACATAATCTGGAAGAAAGGTTGTTTCAAGAATTACTGAATTATTATTATTATTATTATTATTATTATTATTATTATTATTATTATTTTATGTTTAGACAAGTGAGAGATTATGTATGTTTTGTTAGCAAGAAGCAAAAAGAAGACAAAGAAGTAATGTAAATAAGAATATTCTATATTAAGACAGGAAGTGAATATTGTAGAATAATGAATATTATGTTGGATATGTCTATATAATGGATTTGATGGAGTTATGTCATAAAATCATTAATGATTATAAAAAAAAGCCTTGGAACAAATTAAATTTAAGTTCCATTTCAATGCAAAAATGGTTAATGCATCCCATCAGGTTAATGCATCCTATTTACTGAAAGAATAAAAAGTACATTTTTCCATTTTGTTTTTGTAGCAGTGATATAATTCAAACATGTCACTGAAGTCTCAACATAATGGAGCATCCCCTCTCCCCCTTCCTACTTAGACCTTGGTGGGAAATTTGGGAGATAGTAATGAATCTCTCAAGTAGAGTAATCAATTGTCAAGGCAGAAGCTGAACAATTACCAGTCATGCACCTACATGTACAGGGAATAGCGGGGGGGGGGGGGGGGGGGGGGGGGGGGGGGGGAACAAGGTTTATCCTCTTTGTAAAACTTATTAATGTATCTTTGCTTACCAAAAAAGACCCTTGTGCATAATCAAATAAGTGATCCATTTGAAGTGACAAAAAGAAAATTGCTACAGTTAAGATTGATGAAGGAAAAGAGGGGGTGTGGTAAAATAAATAAACAGGGAGACACCATTAATAGATGATGTGCCTAAACTCTTATAAAGTAACATACAAACTGGTAACTAGTGAATAAAGTCACACAAAGATTACTAACTCTAACAGACACTGTCCCTAAACTGATTTTTGGGAGTTAAAGCTGGATTTTAGAACCCATGGAAGACTGCACTGGGAATGGAAGATTGCACCCTCCTAATTATGCTGTTGGAAGTGGTTGAGTTGATCTGGGCCATAATGAACTGCAGCAAAAGTATACATGGCATCAATATGGGACTGTCTCCAAAATTACAGCCTTATTCTAAGCTGTCTGTGCACATGAGCTGCTCATGTTATGCACTTCTGCATCACTGACCTGCATCAGTAGTATTGTTGGCAGAAGCAGAGAAGTGCTAGTGGTACACAAGGCTAAATATTGATGTGACAAAGGAAATATCAGAATTCTGTTTATACTGGTAATCTTATGTCCTATCTAATTAGTCCCACCCTTTAAGTTAGTGCATTTGGGCAGGGAATACTGTGGCTGTTACTCACAGGGAGGCAATAATCATACATTTTCTCAATCTTTATAGCCTTAGTTAGAGAGGAGTGGTCTTCCAGGAATTCATATGGAGACGAATTGGTTGAGGTTATATCCAGTTGAGTAAAGAGAAAGCAAAAGAACTTGAGAAAGCAAAAGAAGAAGGCTGTAGTGTTTTTAGTGTTCATCTCTGGGGACCAGGGTTTGAATCCCTGCTCAGCCATGGAAACTCAATGGGGGGCTATGCAGTTAGAGCTGTCCCATGACTATACTTCCTCCTCAGAACAGAGGTGTGGATGACTTATATGGCACTAATTCTACCCCCTTTCTCTCTCTCTTTCTCTCTACAAATCTAGAATAAAGGTTTAATGCTAGGTTTTTTGCTGAAGTTATTTTTTAGAGTGCAGAAGACATGTAGTATGCACTTCTTCAGAATGTGTAGGCTTCAAGAACACATGTAGGATGAACATGAAAAGGACAAGCTGTTCTTTTACCAAGGAAGTGTGTGAGTTCCAGCCAATAATTATATTCTGATCAAACAAAAGCATTCTAATGGTGTTTGTGTTTAAAGATTTGAAGGATGTGAGGGAACTGCTTTAATAAAGCCATCTCAGATATTTATGCATACAAATGAAAGCATGAAAAAATGGGAAATATTACATCAGAACTAGTGTTATGTTTCAGTAATGAAAATTCTGCAATGCATCCATATGTTTCTGTCATACTGAAAGGCAGCCAGGAAAAAGGAAGGTGGAAATATTTAACTCAATGTATCACTCTATGAACTTCTCCATTCTTACACAAGAAAGTCATCCCTCCCTTTGATAAGTTCCACACAGATCACAGTGGTCTATTAAAGGGCCCATAAATGGAAACTTAATATAGGCAAGGACAGAGGTGCCCCTGGTCAGGGGAGAAATCAACTCTGCTTATTGTGCATAGAGCAACAAATTCTGAGAACATCCCCCCAAAAAAACCCTTTGGATATAATAGCAACAAAGTTGTTGTTGCTTCTGCTGCCAATGATGATGATGATAACAATGATAGTGATCCATTCAGCAATACAAAACACTTCTTTAGGGGCATATTTTCCTGTTCCAGCACCACATTTGCATGAAGAAAATGAATCAAATGGCTGAGATCAAGACTGCAAAACTGGGATGGGAAGGAGCGGCACAAAAATACTTTCTTAGAAATGAATTTCCTTGTTTTAGCAACAATTAAAATTGCCCACAGCAGGAAAGAAAATTAAAAGACTAATAATAAAATAATAAAAACAAAAGATAATAATAAAAGGAACTTTTAAAAGGTTAGCTACATCTCAAATGGAATGAAGTCATCTATCATTGGTTTACTAACATATAACCTGTTTTTTTGTTGTTTATATTTTAGCTGTTGATAAGAGTTATTAATTACAAATAACTAGTAATTTGTGACTAGTTACTTCAGACAGAAGTCTGGATATCTAATCAGTAAAGCAATTTAATCTGCATCAGTTGCCAATTTGTGTCTGGGCATTTTTGTGCTCCCAGCACCTTAAGATCTATCACAAAGTCTCTGTTTTGTCCCCCATCAGTGGCTGGTAAACTACTGCTCAGAATGAGGGCCTTTTGTATGGCTGCATCAACATTTGACTATATATTAGTCCCTGTTTATAGGATGTTTTCATCTGCCAAGCCAATTCCAAGTACTTTGCTCTTTTAACATTTATTTCATGAAATTATTTTGGGGTTCTTTTTTATGTTATTACCTGCTCTGACTAACATTAATGTTATGGAAGGATGGGGTATATAGTTTCTAGTAAAATAAGTGAATAGATATATGAATACATAGTGCTAATTTCTAGATTGGTTTTACAGAACTGACAGCAACTTTTCTTCTGACAGAATAGTGGAAGGGCTGCAGAGAGCAGAGATTATCCCTCAGCATTAGGAGGAAAAAAATCCTGAGTCCATGTTCTTTGTTGTCATTGTCTGCCTTTAAGTTAACTCCATTCCTATCCTAGAGTTATCTTGACATGATTTATTCAGCAGAGGTTTGATGTTGTGTTCTTCTTAGCAGAGAGAGTGTGACTTCCCCAAGGCTACCCACTGGATCTGTGTCAGTGGGGTTTCAGACCCTTGTCTTTCAAACTCCTAACCATCACTCAAACCAGTGAACTACACTGGCCATTGTTTGTGTTGGAAGAATTATGCATTACATTCTCCTGTTCCTCATTATATAGATAGATCTCCCTCACTCACTCTCATTCTATCATGTGACTTTGGTCAGTGAATCTTGGAGGCAGTTTAACAGCTCTCTCTGAAGATTCTAAACTGTTTCAAGCAGTCAGTTATATTTTCTTCCTGCTATCTAAAGATGGTGAGATTTATTTCTCTTCACTCAAACCATCTCAAGTTAGATTAGGTTTTAGTTAATTTTATGTAAATATTTATTAAAGCCATTATTGTTTATTTTTAAACCACAATCTACATGTTTATAATTTTTTGAGTTAGTCTTTATTCTTTAGGAAAGCATATTCAGAATAAAATAGATGGACTAACAATTCTGTTATTCTGCTAATGAAGTCTGGACTCTAACAAGTTTAACTTTCATGCTTGCATATTTTTTGTTTCCATTAAAACAGTTAACACCCTGGAAAACTAAAATTGCACCCACAGTTTGTCCCTTGAATACAAAAAACGTAGGCTTCTGATGCTTATAGTGCTAAGTTTCCTGAGTGTTGGAATAGTTAGAATGTGAAGATTTAAACAATGCCAAACATGAAGAGATAGCATCTAAATAAAATTTAGAGAAGAGTATCCAAACAAAATCATAAAGTAGAATTTATTATAATAAAGTAGGATTGTGAATCAAGGACAGACATATTTGGAAAGATTAGCATGAAGCCTTTTTTTTTAGCACTTAATGCCATTCTTGATTTGTTCCAATAAAGCACTTTGTGCTCTTTCAAGATCATTAAACTGCTACACAATCAGGAGTCATAAATTAGTCTTCCCAGCCATTCTGATTAACCATGACAACTTTCAAGGACCTGGAAGTCGTGTTTGGTAGGGAGTAGGCCAAATAATTTTTTTTTTTGTCATACTGTTTATCTTACCACATACTCAGTCGGTATCATCACTTCCAGAATCTGAATAAAAACAGCTTCTTGACAAAAATTACTCAGAACCTAGCAATCTAATTAATGCTGCAATCTGATGTATAAGAACTATTAAAATCAGAGTAGTAAACTCACATAGAGCTGGGCTGTAACATGCTCTTGATCCAGAAAAGCTGTGAGTAACAAACTCTGAACCAGAATCAAGATTGTGTGTGTGTGTTTCTTTTCTCCAAAACAGGCTTGTACAACTGATGAGCCATTAAGTTGAATTTAATGCACCTCACAGTTCACCATGCCATGACACTTTTAACTTTAACTTTTATGTGGTTTGTTACCAAGTGAAGGTAACTGGTAAATGTCATTTCAGAAGCACTACTCTTTTTGTGTGTAATAATTTCAGTAGCTGAACCCAACAGCAAACAGAACAGCTTTTGAATTGATAATGCACACCCATAACTTTTTCATAGCAGCTTTTTCATTGTGATGGGTAGTGGCTTTGATCTGAGTAGGGCAGAGAACTCATGCTGGGTTTTAATTTGAACTTTAAAGGAACTATCAAAAGCACTGAACTATATCCTCAAGATATGGTCAGCATCTTGAAGATTTTCTTTAAAGTTCAAACTATAACCTGGAGTGGGTTTGCTGCCTCACTGATATTACACTGCTCCACTGTTTCTTCATAAGCTAACACAAGGGGGGAGGGGAAGGTCTACATTTGTCCTATCTAATTCAAAGCGATCCTTTAGTGCTTCTGCCTTTCTAATTAGAACCTATTACATAATGCATACAAGCTAAATATATAATAAAATTATCTTAGTTTGTCTACTTTACAGAATACACTGAGGAACCATCAGTAGCATGAGCTGCTGTTTGTGTGTAAGTGCCTTAAAGTTGCCTATTGACTTAGGGTGATTCCATAAATTTCAAAAGGGGTTTTAGGCAGGGAATACTCAGAGGGGGGAAGCAGACAACTGCTTCCCAGTCGCCGCGGGTCAGAGCGCCGGTGGAGCTCAGCCTCTGCACCGCTGCGCTCCTCCGGCGACTCTAAAAGGAGCTCCAAATTGGCGCTCCTTTTAGATGTCAGGGAAAGTGCACCCTAAAAGCAGCGGGCTCACTTTCCCTGACTCAAACGCCGCGGCGCGTCCGGTCACCGTGGCGTGAGGTCATTCCCAGAGCGCCGGCCATGCAAATGGCCGGCAACTCCGAGGGCGACCTCAGGAAGAGGAAGGGGCGCCGCTCGTGTGGCTGCCCCTCCTCTTCCAGGCCTGGAAGATGGCTCAATTAGCCATCTGCCGAGGCCCAGAATTATATTTGCCAGTTCCTTCCTCTTACAACCTATAGCACCTGGTATTTGCTGGTGATTTCCCCTCCAAGTACTAACCAAGGCTCACCTTGCTTAGCTTCCAAGGTCAGATTGGATCTTGTGGCTTTTACAGCAGCTGAAATCTAGTTTTAACAATACTCATGTCTTTGGATAAAAATGTAAATGAAAGCCAAAAAAGATTAAATATATTTTCCACAATAGTCGGAATGATATTAACAGCAGCACTGCTGCAGAGCTTTTTTTTTTTTTTTTTCAATCAGAAGGCTGCAAAATGTAGTTGCAGAAGAGCTACGGAACCAATTTTGTGCATTCACAATTTAGTGGACTCATAAATGTGCATTAAGGGCAATGGAAAGACAGACTGGAAAAATCCTTTCCTTTCTCTCTTGCTTTACATTACAATTCTTAGTAGCATCTCAAGGTCCCAGATCAAAGTCCAAAGACTTGTCATGTACTTTTGAGTCATGCACCATATGCACCAAGTGACTGGCTTCTCCTACTAGTACCTCTTCTGTTCCCAGAATCTATCCATCTTCTATCCACTCTTCCAAGAATGAGGATTTTAGGCATGTTGCACAGCAGGCAACAGAAGGGGCTGGTGACAGATAGAAAGAGCAGATCGCAGAAGTTGCTTTATCTCCTGATCCAGGTTAAAATATCTCATTGGCAAGAAGGGAGAAGCATCTTTAGTCTGCCATACCAGACACATTTGCCAGAAAGTAAGCTCTTACTGAATTCTATGAGAGTTGCTTCTGAGTAAACATGGATACAATTACTTTGTTAGTGACACAGCTGCAGTTTACTGACCCTTGTCAGTCCCCCAGGAGAAAACCAAGAGATTGCTTGTTTTCTCTGCCTGTCACAGAGATACTTTTTATTGTTGTCACTGCGTGCCTTCAAGTTGTTTTTTACTTATGGCAATCCCAAGGCAAACCTATCATGGGTATTGGGGGGGCGGGTAGTTGGTGTTGTTTTTTGTTTTTTGCAAGATTTGTTAAGAGGGTAGTTTGCCTTTGACTCTCTCTGATGCTGTTGCTGCGACTTGCCTAAGGGTTTCCATGGCAAAGCAAGGATTCAAACCCTAGTATCTAGAGTCATATTTCAATGCTCAAACCACTACACCACACTGGCATTTTATAGGGGCAGTTTAATGACACTGGTGGTTGCATGTCTTCAGAAACAGAGGTTCCTATTCAGTGCCATGTAAGGCCTTCACCTGGAAAATGGCACACACATGATTGAGAAAGGGAGAAAGAGAATCATAATGCAAATTTTCTGCAATTAAATGTTATGTGTTGGAAATAATAATATTTTTAAAAAAACAAAACACAAAGTAGTGAAAGGCACAGAAGTGCTCCTTTGGGGATCCAGCACCAGTGCATCACCAAGCCCAAGATATGCTTGACTATTCCAGGACTTGGCAAAATGATATTGGAAAGACGTGGAAGGAGAGAAGGAAGGATTGGGAGTACCTACAATGTAGAACAAGAAGAGTGAGGGAAAGGTGGAAATCTTCTGAACAAGATCTGCTGCTAAGGCTGACTTGAACTAGAACTGAATTTGGGGATGAGGTTGGAGTTGAGAATTTTCAGCCAGGGCATTTCAAAATCTTAGGTTTTAGCTTGGCCTTTCTATGACCCTACCAGTAGTAATAAGCAGGGAGGCAAATACTCTATATGGTATCTTCCAGGCAGAGACAATTCACATACTGACAAAACAGAGGGGACAGGGCTTGGGAAAGTTACTTTTTCAGGCTGGAATCTTATTTGAGACAGGCAAAGTGTAAAGTTCTGAGAACAAAGTTACATAGAGGTCCAAGACAGCAAGGGCTGCCAAACTTGTGTCTGAATAATAGGAGCTTACAAACCAGTAGCCATTTGGATCAGAGGCAGAGTTGCACCCTGCTGCTATCCATCTGCTGTTGCAAAGGCTTTGAAAAACTGTTGTATAAATTTGGATGGTTGAAATTGGAAGTATACCTCCTTATGCAATGTGGCATTTTTTCCACTGTTACATAAAAAGTTTTCTAGTCACCAAGAAGATACATAAAGTCACCAAAAGAATACAAGCCCCTGACTACAACTGGCCATACTGGGTGGGGAATCTAGGAGTTCTAGTTCCAAAAATAACTTTTCCAAGGTCTGGGGAAAATTCAACTGAGTAAACTCAGCAAATTAGAAGAGAGAGTGTGTGTGTGCATATACTTGTTTTAAAAAGCATAGCATTTTAGGATATGGATATCTGCTAACAAAATATTTTAAGTATAGTAAAAGTTTTCAGGTTTGCTCTAGAATGCATGCTCTGCATGGAGAAAGTCAATCATCACCAAGAAACCTGGAAAAACTTCTTCATGAAGCCCTGGAGGGTTGCTGTCTGTCAGTAACAGCAATATTGATCCAGATGGACTAATGGTCTGACTCAGTATAAAGCTGCTTCCTATCTTATTCCTATGTACTTTAGCATATATTATTTTAAATAATTTTGCACATTTGAGTATAAATTAAAAGGAAATTATTTTATACAAATATACCACAATCCTTCATGCTGATTATCGTTAAATGACTTCTGCAGCTGAGAGTGCAGAACTTCACAGCTCTGTATTCTTAACCATTTAAAATTATCAGAAGTCCCCTGAAAACTTTCCCAACAATACATGAGATGTCTGCTCTGATCTACAATTGGAACAAAAAGGGAGCTGACTCCCAAAGGGGGGGGGGGTTGAGGATGACACCAAATCATCTCATAAATATCCCCTTACTTATACTTGCAAATATTCATATTTTAACCTTTCCTCTTACAAACTGTATGGAGTTGAAGTCATGAAAATGAGCAGGATTTGCAGAGACATATGGGAAAAACATTGTGTGTGTGTTTTAAGGATACAGTTACATTAATACCTTCTCACAAAATTTGAGCCCTAAAGTTGAATGTCTATGTCTATACAGTAGAGTTTTAAACAGTGAGTGGTTTAGCAGACAAGGAAAATTAAGTTAAACATGTCAGGTAGTAAAATAAATACACAGTAGCAAGACACTTAAGATTGTAGAAACATACCACACACAAAGACACACACACACACACACACACACGAGTCTGATTGAAGCCCATTCTCCATTAATTAGAAGTGTTAGACTATACTACTTCAGAGATGTATGTAGAGAGATCTTGCCACACCTTTGAGACTCACTGAAAGAAAGAAGTTGGCAGCATGAGCTTTCATAGACTTCAGTCTACTTCCTCAGATCTACTTCCTCAGTCTACTTCCTCAGCTTTTAGTTGCTCCCTTTCCGCAACATGGAGGGGACCCTGGTTACAGAGTATAGGTACTATCTAATTTAAGTAATCAGTCTTTGTAAATTCTCCCAAAATCCCTTGAGGATTTTTTTTTTCTTTTTTGAGTTTTTCAAATAATGATCACAAAAATCAGGTTGCTTGTGAACAGAATAGGGAGATTTTTCTCCATCCCAAAGCAAAAGATGGAGGAGATTTTTCCATATCTCACCTATAGAAATACTGTATATACATATGGTGGATGTTCCCCTCCATTAAAAAAAGATTCATCACATGAGCCTCCACTGCAGTCTGAACAGATATAACTGAATGACACAAGTTTATCGCTGGTTCTGCTGTTTAATACCAAGACCTGCCTGTCTAACTCAGTTGCTTACCCATTCATTTAGAGGCATAACAAAGATGTGTCCAGATGAGCAGTAACCCTGAAATGGGGTACAAATATATTTCAACACATCATAATTATTAGGGGAGGAAACGAGAAGGGTATATTTGCAACTTTCCTATATAAACAGAGATCTCCAGGATGGTTAAAATAACTCTAAGCAACTAGAAAAAGGAAAGCTAAAAGTGGGCATACAGAATAGAAAATCCAGGGCTCAAGAAACATCAGTTATTTAAAAGTTCTGAAGGAGAGACATTCATGGGTCACTCCCAGAAATAAGAGAGGAGTGTTCCCATGAAGTAGCCAGAGGTACTAGGTTTAACTAAAGTGGGTAAGGCAACACATCCCTGACCAGCCTGACATCTTAATTTTGATGCATACAGTAGATTTAAACACACCAATAACTGGAGGGAAATGTCAAATGGAACATTATGATATTTAATGGTCAAAATTTAGATGGACGGAATTTGGAATATGATGTCTTCTCTCACTGGCTGTCTTTTCACATTTCCATATTTATTTGTTGTAGTGCCAACACATCTGATAGTCCTGAGGAGGAATCTGTACTCTGGACAAGAGGCTACTGTCAGAACAGAACATGGAGAAACAGAATGGTTCCCAATTAGCACAGGAGTCAGACAATGTTGCATCTTTTCACCCTATCCGTTCAGAACTTGTATGCAGAACATATTATAAGAAAAGCAGGCTTGGACACAGAAGAAGAAGGAGTGAAAATAGGAGGAAGGAATATCAACAATCTAAGATATGCAGATGACACCATAATACTAGCAGAAAACCTCACAGATCTGGAACAGCTACTAAGGAAGATCGAAGAACAAAGTGCTATGGCAGGCTTAACATTGAACATAAAGAAAACAAAAATAATGACCACCAAAGACTATTTTTAGAAGTTTCCTCTACAGGTTCTCCAACCCAGAGCTTAGGAAAGTTTCTTTTTGGACTATAACTCACAGAATGTCCTAACCATACAACAAATAGTCCTAATGGCTAAGGAATTATAGTTCAAAGCATAACCCTTCCAAGTTGTGTCTCCACCACAACCTCTTCAAGATAGTGGACACACAATATTATAAACTAATCTAAGGATTTTTTTTAATTAGGATTATGCGGCTATGATGGCACAGCTAAGGGTAAGTTAACTAGTGGTTACTGGTGATCAATATTGCAATAAAGAAAAAATAAAGCTGAAATATATCTCTGTTAAGAAGATCAGGAAAACATTTTTGTTTCTCTTCAACCATTCCCATGTGTTCATTTTGCAAAATGTTTTTAAAACTAGAAAAAATCAAGGTTCATTGTTATAATTACTAGCATCTGTCTTGGGAAATAAAATATGTTGCTTTTATTCCCAAACAAGAAACATGAATTGAATTTTATTAGCCCCAAAGTAGGATTCCTCACCCCAAGCCCCAGATCTTTTAAAAACATTACAAATGCTGCGATAGATGTAATTGGGTGGAAAGTCTTTGACTGACACTAATATTTCCATATTGCCTCATCTGAGACATATTGCTTGTAAGGAATTGGTCCTGCTGAATCAGGGGTAGGCAACCTTTTTGAGCCGGGGGCCGGGTTGCTGTCCTTCAGACAATTGGGGGACCGAAGCACCCAAAATAAATAAATAAATAAATAAACATTTTTAAAAATTTTAAAAATTAAAAATATATATGCATGCACACTCTCTCTGCCCCAGAAAAGCCATGGCAAAACCCCTGTGGAGATTTTGCCAAGAAAACCCCAAGAACAAGTAATAACAACAATAATCAATATCATCATGGCGGGCGGCAGCGGTGGCGGCGGCAGGACTGGCTTGGGGCCAATCCAAAGGCCTTGGGGGGCCGCATCCGGCCCCTGGGCCTTAGGTTGCCTACCCCTTTGCTGAATGATTCAAAATCAATTCTAGAAGTGACAGCATTATGGCTTAAACTGACACGATATGAAAGTTGACTCATTTGGCCACTGTGCTTCTGATTGGCTCCACCGTCACCACCAGGATCCAGGCAGATAGTTTTGCAAAAAAAATACCCAAAAAATACACGAAACTTTCAACTGAGAGTGTTAATCCAGAATATTTTCTGATACCACTGAGAGTTCCAATGTATTGCAGGCCATTAAAATGCCTCATATCCACAGAAGTGCATGTGGGCCCAGAATGAACTAGGATATTCCATGATACTCCAACATCCACAGCCCAAAAACACATGATCACATGTCATGGAATGTTTGAAATGTCAGGTTATTTTGCTCACAAAAACATAGCAAATGAAATAGATTTTGTACAAATTTTGTCCCAGCTATTTTTGGTCTGTAAAGAAGTATTTATAAAAGATGGCTGAAACTCAGAGACACTGTTCACAGTTCATCAAATGGACAATATGATAAAATGCTTATACTGTAGCTTTAGTTTTTGTGTATTCTGCCAGAGAGACTAAAATAATCTTAGCTACATAAACAAGGGTTAATAGCAATTGGGTTTTTAAAGATGTAAATCATCCTTGTTGTTGGTGTATGCCTTCAAGTCATTTCCAATTTATGGCAACCCTAAAGCTGGGGTTTTCTTGGCAAGTTTCTTCAGAGGGGATTTGTCATTGCCATTGGCTGAGAGAGTGTGACTTGCCCAAGGTCACCCAGGAGGTTAACATGGCCATGCTAGGATTGCATCCTAGCCATTTTAGGGCTGCATGAAGACATCTTGCTATTTTAGACAAAGGAAAAGACAGTGTCTTCACATTACAGCTACAGAAGCCAACTTGATTAGAGTTGCAAGGATATATCGTTTTTCATTATACCTAAGGGCAGGAGGCTTGTGCAGGGACCAAAAGGCAGACAGCCTGGTACACACAACTCTGTCCTGTCCTCATCACTCAGCATCTGCTGCCTCTGGAGTTTATCAGCTGGGGGGGGGGTCGGGGGTTTAAACAGACATTTTCCTGGTAAAGTTGTGCAATCGCAGTGAAGATTTTCACACATGATTTCGTGATTAGAGAGGACTTATCCCAGGAATAGCCAGCAACAAATCATTCACAGGATTTCCCCATGAATGATTTGTTGCTGGTTATTCCGATTATTCTTGGGATACGTCCTTTTTAATCGCAATGTGTGTGAAAATCTTCACTGCGATCGCACAACTTTACCAGGAAAATGTCTGTTTAAACCCCTGATTTTCCCCTGTGTGATAAAGTCCTCTTCCTAATGACAGGGTCTATTCTAAGTCATTCATTGAAACTACAGTCTTCAGCAACAAGGGTCTACTCGGCACTGCAGAAATAATGCCATTTGACACCACTTGAGGTGCCATCACTCAGTGCTATGGAATCTTGGGATTTGTAGTTTGCTATGCCACCAAATGTCTCTGATTGAGAAGGCTCAATATCTCACAAAACTACCAATCCTAGAATTTCATAGCACTGAGACATAGCATTTAAAGCAGTGTCAAATGGCATTATTTCTGCAGTGCAGATTAGACCAAGGAAATGAGTAATTCATGGAACCTTAGAAAGCATGGGGACTGGGTTTGTGGAGCAATATTGAAGAAGGTAATTGAAGAAGATGGATTTAACCAATGATGAACAGTTGATTGCATTCAAAACAATATGCCCAGTTGGGCAGTATGAACACCAACTAAATCAAGAAAATCAGGCATTTAAGTATGGTGGAGTTGCAATGCTAAGACATCATATGGAGACATTTATCTAGGACAGCCTGTTATACCGCAGGAAGCCCAGACTGGCTATGGCATAGTGACAAGATTAGTTGAAGCATGTCATCACACTAGACAAAATATGGTGGGACACTCTCTTTTTTTCAACAGCTTAGAACTGGCTGAAGATCTGCCAGCAAAAGAACTAATGTACATCGGCATCATTAAACCAAACAGACTTCATCCCTTCAAGCTGTTGCTTCTGCAGTATGGCAGTGGATAAGAAAACCAGCAGACCACATGTGTGTAAGGGCCTTTGCAGCTTCTAAGTGACATGTTCTGGCTGGCTATAGAGTGGCTGGCATGAAGAATGGCCTTTCACTGGGGTACATTTAATCTCTTGGGACTATTTTGTTATTGTAGTTAAAAAAAACACCCACCATCAGACCATTGATGCTAAGTCTTCCTGGGGGGGGGGGGGGAACCAAAAATACTTTCATCGTTTATCCCTGTTTCCTAATTTTGGTGAGGGGATCACAACAAAGGTAGATTTTTCAGATAAAAATGGTGGTGGTCTTTTTGGAACACAAAAATTAAGTTGGTCACACTTATCAGCAACTCAAACAATATTTCAGCTCATGTATACATGTGCTTAAGAGCCAGCATGGTGGTTTGAGTGTTGGACTATAACTCTGGAGACCAAGATTCAATTCCCAGTTCAGCCATGAAACCCACTGGGTGATCTTGGACAAGTCACAAACTCTCTGCCTCAGTGGAAGGCAATGCAAACTTCCTCTCAACAAATTTTGCCAAAAAAAAAAAAAAACATGATAGGTTCACCTTAGGGACACCATAAGTAAAAATTACTTGAACAATTTTGATACAATGGAATACATTTCATTCTGCATTCTGAAAATGTCCTGTGAATATGTTGCATTTTTATGCCCTGAAATACATTGGAAATCCTATGAGGTCATAAAAATCTCAAGAAATCACTTGATGCAGGTTGTTTATATCTAAGGTCTCTTTCACACTGCAGAGTACATAAAGAGATCTTGTAACACCTTTGTAACTAAATGAAAGAAAGAAATTGGGAACATGAGCTTTCATAAACTTCAGTCTTCTTCTTCAGATGCATTTACTCTACACAGTTATAGCACTTTGATGCCACTTTAACTGTCATGGTTCCATCTATGAAATCTTGGTTTGAATAGTTACTTAAGGTATTTGGAATTCTCTGCTAGATTTTCTCTAGCGCCTCCCCAAACTCTGAATTCCAGGATTCCATAGAGTGCAGCCATGGAAGTTAAAGTGGCATCAAAGTGATATAATTGAGTCATGTGAAAGAGACCTAAGAAGATAACAATTAATAGCACACAGGAAAATTCACATTCATTTTTGTATTTTTATCTTTCCTTAGTTCTTTCTTACCTTTCCTTAGTTCTTTTCTTTCATAGAGGGGATGCAAAGTACCCTTTTTGTAAATATTTCACAGTAAAGTATCATTTTGTATGCATTTTATTCTAAAGATTTGCATTTTGTATTCCCTTTTGTGCCTTTTTGCTGTTGTTTTGTGCTAAAACATGGTTGTAGAAATGTGTGAAAACTGAAAAATAACTGTATTTTAATACAGGAAGTACAAATTGGATTAGTCCACTGAAAATGCAGGTCAAGTGCATGAGAGAGCAATTCATGGCTTTGTGCATGTCTAGGAGCCTCACTTACCTCAGAGGCCTCTGGTCTACAACTCCCATTCCTTCTGTTTTAATGTTTTCTAACCTTGTATTAATGAATGCTGTGCTGACACCTCCCAAATGTTATCTCCTACTGTTATACAAAGTTAGGGTGGATGGCATCAAATTCGAACTGCTATGAGTTGGGATTAAACTTTACTAGGGCTTAGGCTCTTCTCATAAGCAATTCAGTGGGCAAATATCTGGGCTTATCATACCTCAGTTATGAAACCTAGCACCATCACAAATGCATGCATATTTTCAAAATCTGAGTATTTTTGCCAAGCACGGCAAAGGAGGCAAAACAAACAAACAGCAGCAGCAGCAACAGCACAGCTCCCAAAGATGGTAGTTGGAGCCCAAAGTATTAGAAATCAGTGCTAACCATGTATGTGTGTTGTTACCCAAAATGCCAAGGTCTCAAAGGGCACCCATAACCAATATTTAATAGGGGAATTTTATTAGCTCAAGTGCAGCTGCTGAGAAGGCTTTGTGCAACTGAAAGCAAGGATCAAGCCTGTGTATACTGGTTCCTAAAAACAGAACTCCAGAATGTAAGGTCCAAATGTAGTTTTATTTATAACAGCAAAAGAGAAATCAACTTTCACACAAAAACACACATTCCCACACACATACAAGAACTAATGTATAAAAGGTGGTAGCAGATAGTGATTCTCAGGACTGCAGAAGTTGATACTGTACGTTATTCCAGTCACAGATGTTCCAGTTGGGGGGTTCTGTGAAAGTGGTTCAGCGCACTGCCTATGGATATCATTTGGCCAGCAGTTGCTGAGAAGTCAGATGAGAAGCAGAGATTGTGTCTGTTTGGCCTCAAAACAAAACCAAATTGGTAGCACCTAAGCAGATATATTTATAGGCCAAAATGTATCCTGGTACAGTTTTGGGATTAAGGTGAAGTTCCCAAGAGGGAAGAATAGAATTGGAAGCTTGTAAATGGCTGGACAATCACCATGAAAGTCCCTGGATGAAGGAATCTCACTCCCAGAGGGAGGTAATCTTGGACTTCTGTTCATGTGTAAACTGATGGTCTGTCACTGATTATCACTACTATCAGTGGAGATTATGTAAACTGCAATCTTAATTGCTCTATCCTGGCTAGGTGCCCTGGCTTCCCCCATGCTGAGCCAGCAGAATCTCCAAATATTGTCATGGAAGTCCTTATATGGCATGGCTAGTTTCCTGCCCTCTTGCCTACCTGTCTAAAATATCCCTTTAATATCAAACCAATATCAAAAAGAGAAAGTGCAGAGGGAGGCTAGACCTTGGAGTAATAGTATTTGTGCCTTCAAGTCACCTGTCAGCTTATGGTGAACCCATAGGGTTTTCTTAGGTAAGGAATACTCAGAAGTAGTTTTGCCAGTCCCTTTCTCTGAAATACAGTCTATAGCACCTGGAATTTGTTCTCCCATCCAAGTATTAACCAAGACTGTATCACCTTGTAATAGAGGTGCCGATGACTTGCTTGGCACTGAACTCTCTTTCCCTGTCTCTCTTTGCCTTTCATTGGAAATCAGGAATAAAGGTTTAATGCTAGCCTTCTTGCTGACGCTGCTTAATTTCCAAGATCAGATGGGATCTGATGCCTTTAAGGCATTTAGGCCTTAATGCTAACACTACTTTGTTATTAAACAAGAAATGCAAATTCACATTTTGAAACCAAAAGCTGATGTTCTTCTTTGATTTGTTTCCACCACCACACAATCAACTGGAAAAATGCAAAGGGGAAAAAAAACCACTAACCAAAAACAGGGAGATGGGAAGGGATGGAGAGAAAGGTTAGCCAATTATTAGGGTGATGCTGATCTATGTGGAAGTTCATTGGCCCTTCAGAAGGCATTATAGCTTAAAGAACTTTTTTCCCCATATTGACCCCAAATCATTTTTTCACATCTCTCTGCCATCTTCTTATTAAACAATAAAGCATATTTTGCTCTTGGAGTTCTGGAAGCAATTATAGCACATCTGCACGCAGCGGATGCTTTGTGGTGTGGACATGCAAGTAACAGCAATGAAGAACTGGATAACTTATTGAAAGCATGTGGCTACCCAGAAGATTTCAGTATTTACACTGGCCAAATCAAGCAAAATTCAGTAGCTAGGTCTCCAGGAAAGTATGAAGAAGATTATGATTACTTAAGGAACTAGTGCAACCATTTTTAAAGTTTAACGTTATGCAAATGTTTATGCAGTACACAAGAACTGTCAAGGCAAAAGCAGCCAGGAAAGTTCAGGCAGAAGTTCTACCAGATAGAGAAAATGGTCTCAATAGGATGAAAACTAATTTCAGATAATGTGAATCCAGCTATAACATTCCATTCCTTGGACTCGTCCAAAGCACAGAGATACCACACCATTATTATACTTTAATGTCCTATGGAATCATGGGATTTGCAGTTTATGGAGATTCATTTAAAATTAAGAGTGCTCCAGTGCCTCTGATCTAACGATTCCATAGAATGGAGACATACCACTTAAAGTGGGATCACAATACTATAATTGTGGGGTGTGAATACTAGTTATGTATTCAAGTCTCTCCTTCAAGTCTCAAGTCAAGTCTTAAGTCCTTTCAAGATACTTGGAAGTCAAGTCTCAAGGCTGGGAGGGGGAAAGTAGGTAGACATTTTTCTTAGAGAGGAACAGCAAACATGTTCGGCAATGGGCTTGAGGTGAGGCTTGAGGTCTGCTTGGCAGCCTGTCCCTGATACACATCAGAAGAGCCTTCTAAAGCTTTTCAAAAGCTTTGAAAGATCTTTCCACCTCAAGCCATTGCCTAATGCATTTGCTGTTTTCCTCCAAGAAATGCTCCCCATGCTCTCAATGTGTGTCATGCTTTCTGCTTGAAGTGAACAATGCCAAAAGTCAGTCATTAAAAATATCCAAGTCAAAGTCAAGCTGAGTCAATGCATCATTGTTTGCCAAGTTAAGTCCAAGTGGAATAATTGAAGTTACTTGAATCTGACTTGAGTCCGAGTCAATTGACTCAAATCTACATCAGTAGTGAATAGGTATCTTGTTTAGCTCTGGGGCTTTCACTTTTCCTAAAGATAAGACTAGCACAACAGGCTCTTTTCTGTATGTTCATTTAATCAAACTTCTGCAAAGTTGTTAGACCTGCGATCCCATAGGCTGTACCAGTTTCACAGGTCCTTGCTTTAAGTCTTTACCTCTCCAGTACCAGAAACATGCATGAAAGAGTAGAGCAGTGGTACTCAAACTTTTCATTCATGTGACCTCCCCCCATTACATCTACATGCGGATGTCATGTCCTCCTGACATGATATATGAATAAAAATATTTTATTTAGTGTGCATATTTTCATTTCCATATTCAAGTATATTCATATTTTAACATTTTATAAGGAAATGAAATCATTCTAATTAGAACAGTTTTATTTAAGTAAATTCAATCTTTTACTCAACATGTGTGTAAATTTTATACATGGGAAGAAAAGGAGGACAAGGGGTCAGGGTCTCCAGTGTCACAGATCCCTTGGGCAATTCTTGTACCCCTTGAGAGTGCTATCCCAACATTTGAAAACCACTAGAGTAAGCATGGTCAGCCTCCTGCAACTAGTGGTTGAGATTTAACATTACAGTACTGCCATGGGATGAAGAATCAAGTGAACAGGAGTTTCTAAGCAGCAGCTGCTGCTGCTGCTGCTTTAATATCTAAAGAATACATCAATTACTTTGCAGTGCAATGCAATCTGGGAATTTACAGGCATTTTATAGGCAAACTATTTTTACTCTTCCAAACAGAGAACTGGATCCCAGTGCAGGGTATTGACTTACTACAAAAACAAGCAAGCAAGTAATGATGTGTCTAATTTACCAGCACAACAAGTTGAACACATCTTTGGATCCAGCCCTCATGAAAAAGTGTCTCTTGGTCAAGTAAGTGTGTTACATATTGACACTTCATTCATTTTTATGAGGCAATTTTTTAAAAACTGCCTGTAAAGGAGGCTGAGTGTTATCTAACAAGAGAGAGGGCCTTTTCTATTACTGGCATCCCTTTTATAGAATTCCCTCCCTAAGAAATTTCACTGTTGATAACTATGCTATTATCTTTTAAGTGCTAGCCTGATTTTTTAAAAAATTCTCACATAATTTAAATCGAACAGCTTGTTTTAGATTTGATTAAAAAAAACTAAGCTAAATTTTAAACACTATGGCTGAGATGTCCAGTCTACTGCTTGAATTGGTTTTGACATTTGTAATGAAGTGTGAAACTGCTTTTGTTTTAATTGGTGTTGTTTGCATTTTAATTCTATAATTTCCTGTTATTTTACAACTGTGAATTGCTTCTGGCATATACAAACACGCACTCATTCTTCAATGTAGGGTATAAAAACCAAAGCTTTAACTAATAGATGGATGGGGGAAGAGAAGAAGAAGTGCTACAGAACATATTCAGAAACTTCTGAGAAATTCAGAATGGTCCAATGGTTCAGTCAAGAGAAATAAGAGGACCAAAAGCAAGTACGCTTATCAGTGAATTAGCACTCCCTAAGCAGTTTAAAATATGTAAGACAATTGCTGCCAACAAGCTGGGTACTCATTTTATTGACCTATGAAAGAATGGAAGGCTGAGTGGACCCTGGAGCCCTGGGATTGAACTCACAACCTTGTGGTTGCAATATCGAAATTTAAGTACTGCACCACCAGGGCACCAAAGCAGCTTTGGGGGGTTGCAGACTGCCATAAATAGTGCAAATTGAGTCCACTTTTAGGGTTAGGGTTAGGGTTAGGGAATCATGGGAACTGTATTTTGTTGTGGCACCAGAGTTCTCTGACAGAGAAGGCTCAATGTCTCAGGAAAAAAACCTCCCATGGCTCCCTAGCACTAACCCTAACCCTAAAAGTGGACTCAATTTGCACTATTTATGGCAGTCTGCAACCCCCCTTTGTCACAGTATGTATCCCTTGGGGCTTCAGCTATATCTTTTTCCACAGCGTTCTCTAAAGAATGTTGGAGATTGTCATTTGAGAAGAAATCTTTAATGCTTCTCCTTCTTGTACAGGTGAGCAACTGTCAGCCAGAGGATTTTTTCTTCAGCCACCCCTAGATTGTGGAATGACTTGCCAGAGGAAATTTGACAGCTGAATACACTGTCTGAATTTAAAACAGCATTAAATATCTCCTCCATCTCTTCTGGCTTATCCAGATGATTTTGAAATTGTGAATTTTAAATGTGGATTGTTTTAATACATCTTAATTGTCCTTTTAAATTGATGTGTGTTTTAACTGGTGGGTTTTTAACTGGTGATGTGTATTTGTTAATTGTTGTTGTTCCCTGCTTAAATCAATGGGGAGAAATGATTAAGAAATACATATTATTATTCTTGTTGTTGTTGTTGTTGTTATTGTTGCCTGAAAAAGGAAAAGGACTGTGATACCAATTCACTCTAGGCTGCTGTGGATTTGTCTCTACTAAAATACCTGCTTTAGAATATTGTGATAAAGAGGTATATGAACATGTTCTTTCTATTTGCTTCCAGTAAAGAGACAAAAAAAATGTAAAAGTTTTTGTTTGTTTTTAGGCATATTAGGACAGTTACATGCTAAAATGACCACAGGCATATTACTGAAATCATGGAACTAGAGTACTTGGACCAACAACAAAAAAAGTCTTGAAAATGAACCTATACAAAGAGACACTATAGACAAGCCCCACATGAGTAAAAACCATGAAAAGTTGCCAGCTTTTTCTTTAAAGAAAGGCATTCTTCTGTTGTGAAATGAAAAGGAACCCCTAAGCAATAGGATGAGAGGTTCTGACTGCTCTCAGAATACTGAGACTGCATTCATAGCTGTTTCCTGTTCATTCAATAGGCCAAATTATCAGTACATGAAAATTATTATCACTCCATTGATAACTAGGCCAAAAACTACCCCTTTTGCTTTTTCATGGAAGTTGTAAAATATTTTTTCTTAACAGGTATTACAACAAATTGCTTTGCTTTATAGCAGAGTTCTTCTTCTTGTATTACATAAAACTGCTGCAAAATCTTTGGATGTCAAATAGTGATGCTAAAATCCAGCAGTTCACTAAATAGTTGTACACCTGGCAAACATCTGGACATATTTGCCAGTGAAATACTCCATGGACAATTAAAAGGAGACTGTTTTGTGGATTCATCTCAACTCTCTGCAACATTGTCCTGTAATCAAGACTAGAATCAGACAATGAATTGCCTAGGCAGAATTATTATTGTCCTTTCACTTTTTGGTAGTAAAACAGCTAGTAAATAATTGGTGCCAGCTTGGACAAAAAATGTTTTTAAAGGTTTTTTTCTAAATTACTTTTTAAAAAAAAAAAAAGTAGTTTTATGAGCTGTTTCTTTCAACATCTAAAGAGTAACAAGAGATATGATCCATCCCATTGCAGGCTATAATTAGGATTAAGATGTTTGTGTGGGTGTGGAGGGGAGGGGAGGGGAGGAGAGAATAAAGAATTGGAATATACTGAGAAATATATAGAAGAGCATATGGGTCTATGTTTTGTGAAAGATGAACTAAAGGGAGTCTCCTGTTGAGTTTAATATGTTGCCATTGATTAATAAAATGTGTACTTTCATTGCCATGACATTTGCTAAAATGTCCAGAATGTGTTCAAAAAACCAATAAAGGTAAGTGAGCAGTTAAATGCCTATTTGGGTCACTTGGAGGAACCAATAAAAATGTTTATTTTTGTTGGGTGTTCTCTTGCAAATGTGAAAGATGAGCATTCAATTTAAGAGCGCCTGGCTGATTAATGCGCTCCAGCTGTGCCACTTTGAATGTTCTACCAAGCAGCGGAAGAGTTTTCGAAATTTGTTGTTGGCATCCCTCAAACTTAAAAAAAATTCTGGAGGTTTAAGTCCAAACTGCAGTAATCCTGAATAGGCCAATGGAATGTATAGAGTCTTAAGAAATTTCTAAAAGGCATTTTGAGGAAGGAGGGCTAACAGGTAATGATTCAACATATTCCTCTCAAACCACAGGACATATGTTCAGGCCTACAGACAACACACCAAGGGGAACAAAAAAGCTAGGACTGATGACATGAAGTCCATCTACACTGTGGAAATAATGAAGTTTGACACCACTTTAAGTGTTGTAGTTCCATCTTAAGGAATCCTGGGGCTTGTAGTTTTACAAGGTCTTTAGCATCTCTGCCAAAGAAGGCTGATGCCTCACAAAACTAGAAACCCCAAGATTCTGTAGAATGGAGTCATAGCTGTTAAAGTGGTGTCAATCTGCATTATTTCTGGGGTGTAAATGCACCCATTGTCCAAACAAGACCTGTCGAGCAAAAGTTTCCATAACATGGCACATCTTATTTTGTGTTTACATCATTAAAAAATTAGTCATCTCTGGGACCAAACTATTCCCTTTTTCACTAGATTGTTATTTCTTTAATGTTAATGTTAGATAAAGAAGCTTATTACTACTTCATTTTCTTCCTATGCTTTGGGATTCCATGGAAGCACAGGTGCGAAAATGGTTGTACTTCTCCAGGCCTTTCATTTTAAATTATTCATTTCTTCTAGGTTTGGTAATAATGGCTAACTAGCAGCTTGCCCAAATGTTTAAGTTCTAAATTCATGGTAGTGATAGCAATTTCTCCATTACCCAAGAACTGACCAGCTGTTTCATGTTATCTTTAAGTGTTTTAAATGTGTCAAACAATTATTTTCAATATCAGACCTTGTATAATTATTTCAGCTAATTTGCTGCATCACCTACTGAATTTAATACAGCTAGGATAGTTGTAAAGATGGACTCTACATTGCACCCATCATCTTCATAGTCTCAGTAGCTGGTACAGAGTTATTCATATCAAAATGAGATTTAAATAGCACTCATAATATGGTAGGGATCTCTGGGGCATGAGATTCCAAGAAATTTCTTTTCCTCGTCATTTTCCAGGTGAAAATATTTGTACAGTTTGATTTTTCATTGACAAGCTAGTTTTCCTGCCCTGGCACCATCTTGGATTAATGCTACTTTCTTCATAGCAACTAGTAGAACTTACTTCATGTTGTGATACCATGGTTTCCTTCTCATTCCTCCACACAGCTGTTTTCAGCTGCAGCAGTTGCATGTTTACTGTAGCATCTAATTTGGACCACAGGTTGCTTCTTACACTATTTACATAAAGAAGTTTCCACAGAACTGCAAAGCTAATCTTTACTGAAAGCATACTTCCAGATTAAGAGACACTCTTCTTAGAAAGGCAATATGTTATACTGAAAATAACTGACATTTGACTGCATGTTTGTATAAATACGCCAAAAATGATTGCTTTTTCCTTAGACTTCATGTGTTAAAAAATGAAGTTATTTTCCGCTTGCATAAACTAGATGGATTTTGCATTCCTGAGGGCATAATAAAATGTTCTGGAATTGACTATGATTAGGGATTCCTTTTACATTTAACTGTAGCAGCCTAGCAAGTTTCTTTCATCAATATGTAGGAAAGAAACTCATTATTTCTCTATTTTGGGAGAAAGGTGGGATATAAATCCAGTAAATAAATATATATTTACATGTGTGTACATTTATACAGGCATGCATGCTTTTGAACTGGATGGCCAACATTTCAATCTCCTGATCTAGCCAAAGACCTCAATATCAGACTGATATGCAAACTTTAGTAGGCGGTAATGATTATTTCCTTTATGTAAAAAATTTCATGTACTGATTTCTGTGCATCAAGCCACTTTTAAAGGCACAAGAACAAATTAAGCCTTTTTTTCCTGGATATCTGGCATCTCTACTATAAAAGATGTGAGATGGAACAATTCAGTTCCAGCTTTGTATCTAATGAAGAAGGTTAGCATCTATCTAAGCCTGTACCACTTTGTAACAAAAAAAAGTCTTAAAAAGTAAGCATCAAGGAGTCAGTGAACACATTTCTTGTTGTTCTATACAATGAACATGGGTTTTATATAACATATAAAATATATATGAAAGAATACTGTATGAATGTGTATCAGAAACCCATAAAATTATGTTCTGGCAGATTCAGTATATTTTTCTGAAGTTGCAGAAGTGCCATCATCCTTTTTCTTTAACAAAGTGATGAAAATGTGCCAGAAAGAACACACTGTACAGTAACATTTAATCGTTTTTTAGCCTTTTAGATTAAAGAGGCACTTTGTAAAATGTCTAATATTTATTGCCTATTATAACTAACAAGGAGGTGTCACCACTTGCACAAAATGTTCCAGCAAAGTTGCAAGTACAAATGATTACTATCTTGTATACACATGTACACAAATATTATTTTTAAAAAATTAAGGGTGGGAATTAAAATATGCTTTTGGTAGCCTTTCTGCAGAGTAATCTTAGTGCAACACTGCACTCATTCCAGAATATTTTACAGTGCAATATTCACATCATTCTTTCATGTTTTCCAGTGAAGGCAAAATTAATTTCTGGTCTAAGATCTATTATAGTGGTGAACCATTATAGGGGATAGCTATTTAATGTCCTAGGTCATTTAAATCTAGATCAATTGAAGTGAGCTCAACAATTTCCTCAACACAGCAAGGCAGAACTATATTTATTCATTTACCAATTGATATGTCATAATTCAAAACAAATTTTTACTAAATTGGCTTATATTTAATAATCTAGAACATTTACACAAAACAATTTCAGTAATGCCAGTAAAAAGCAACTGAACGCAAAGAGAAATGACCTTAAAATCGAACTCATAATTTCCACAAAAAGCAGATTTAAAGAAAAATGTCTGTACAGAAAAATGTCTATAAAGCCTGACAAAGTGCAAACAGGGATAAATCCAATAGTACATCTTTCAAAGGGCATCCATAAATGGAAGGCCACCCCATCCTTTCCCTCTTGCTAAATAAACTGTGTGCATACTACTTTTACACTTTGAACTTAAGTAACTAAAGTAAGCCAAGGAGAAAGAATGAAGGTGGAAGGGGGGGAAGAAACTGGGATATTTTAAAAGCATCTGAAAAAGTGGGATGACAGAGGATTAATTGGGACTATCTCTGCCAACCTGAGATAGTTGGAAGTTATGGAATTGTAATCATCTAGAAATTCAAAGGGAAATTTCCACCTCAACCCAATACTCATGCAATAACTGATTTTTAACACATGAACTTTGTCAAGTTGAATCTACATTGTGAGCAGCAGTGCACAGTGGATGGTATTGGATATATTGGATTTGTTGATCATAATAGATGATGATGACAATGTCAGTGGACAGGTGCCCCTTGAGTTGCACTTTCTTTATGAGAAAGCTCATAAAGGTGAAGCCACACATGAGCACTCAGTTCTGTAGCTTGTGGGATGTGCCACCATGGCATGAGAAATGGACAGCTCACAGCGAAAACTGCTTCTCTTTGCTATCTTTCCAATCAATCAACTAAACAGACCAAGATAAAAGACCAGAACTTTCCTCTTTCTCCCAGTTTTGACTTTGTCACTGAATGGCACCTTTTTACTAGTTGCACACAGCCCTAGATTAGGTCACAGTTCCTTCAATCCCACAAACCCTAGGCAATACCAGACCAATGCTTTGCTCTGTGAGGATCACAATCACCTCTTCCTTCAGTCACACTGTCCTTCCCCTTCCCTCCAGGTTTATGCATGCAGACTATGAATGGAACATTATTTCACTTATCATTGTAATGGTGTTTCAAAATATGAAGTAATTTTTAAAAATGTAAAATCCTAATTTCCAAATGGATAAGGGATGGCTGTTAAATGTCATTGCTATTGAACTAAATGGCTCTTTTAAATTCTTCTAAAGAAGAGAGTGGGCTGAAGGGAGCACAGTGTGTGTTCATCTGTCCATTTGATTGAGTTACCACCAAACTCCATGGAAAATGTTACATCCTTAAATTCCAGAGTCTAGTTTTAATCTGATGAAACTATGAAAGCCACACTGAACTAAGCAACCATGATTTATAGCTAGTTTGTTTTCTGCCTGGAAAATGGACAAGCAGACTATTTAAAACAGTAGCTGTTTTCCTCATTCATCTGTTTTGGATCAAACTAATCCTATATTTGGATGAAAGGTAACATGAAGTTAATGTTTATGATGTTCCCAAGTATTTACTAGTTATTTCACAATGGTGCTGGCTATGATGTTTGGCTCTTCCTTTATAGTAGCATAAAGCACCATTGCTTGTTAAGACTGATCTATCATTAATCTATTAATTATGGAGTACTAAATTACTGATTCATTCTTAGTTTTCAAAATAATGAGAACCAAAAAAATGAGTGTAATTTAGTGACTTTCCAGAGACTATAACTCTCCAATGTGACTAATGGTGACGTAAAATGGGAATGGTAGTTAATTTACATTTGGAGGGCTGAAAATTCTCCTCACCTAAAAGATCCCCAGAGTCATGATGAACTTGGCCCCTGAAATTCAGAAAACCTGAGAAGTTAGAAGAGATTTTCAAAGTACCTGTCCCCAGCTCCCATGGTGCAAAACTGATCTAAAATCAGTTCTTAGAATAGACCACATGAATGAATGTCAACTAGGTAAGTCAACACTTTTGTCGTTCCATTGATTCATTGGCTCTGTTCCAGTATGGAGAACAATTGAATTTAGACCATTATCTGCATAACTGTTTGGTGTATCTCTGGGATTTTCTCATCAAGCTCAAGGCAATGGGAAGTGGACAGAAACCATGTGGTATTATACCTGTTCCACATTTTCCAGGTTCAAGGACACAAAAGATAGTTAACATAACATCTACATGAGAATTTGAAAACATAATGCTCACTGAATTGTCTTACTCTGCAGTCCACACCTATTTAACTGCCAGCCTTATATTGGCCTCCTGATTGCTTCTGACTGTCCATAGTACAAAGGAATATTATAAAGCATGGACAATCAGTTTCAAAGCTTCTGACTTGAGCTATTCTTCCCATGTTTTGATGTAGTGCTACCATGCTGAACTGATAAGCTGAGAAAACTGCCACCAGCAGTTGTCTTGATGATGTGAATCTAACAACAATGTGCTGGTGATAGAACATAACCTATCTGGTATTAAACTAGAAGGATGGGGAACGTGGGAAAAGAGTCTTGCAGAAGAGTCTCATCCATCATCCTAGGCAAAACGTGTAAAGCAGACTGTGCTGCAAATGTTCCATGCAGAAGTACTTTTGAAAAAAATTGACACTATACAGCAGGGGTAGGCAACCTTTCCCCTTTAAGAGCCGAGGGACTT
>CM034701.1:267712607-267734254 GCA_020142125.1 Phrynosoma platyrhinos | reverse complement strand
CTTCATGTCCAGGGGGTCTAGGGAAGGTTTTTTCAGAAGCGGCCTAATTGATTTCCATTCATACTTATTTTCTTTGTCATGTTTGTTTTGTTATCATTTCTTTTTTTTAATGGCCTGTGAATGAAAAATAAAATAGTGAGGAAGGAAGGTGAGCTCTAACAACCATAAAATGCAAGTTCTCATTTTGAAAAAGGATCACAGTTCAGGGGTTACTTTAAAAACAGAACATATTATGTTCAATATTTATTTTATGCAGATGTCACACAAATTATGCTTCTATTTTTAAAATTTTATCAAGAACATATGAAAGAACATTTGATTGCAAGGGACAATGGGATGTTTTTCAATAGTTTATTTGTCTGACATCTGCTTAATATTCAGTGGGTATGGAGCTTCCAAAGCTCAACTTCTAGCATTGCTGCCAAGGCAAGATCTGAAATTCCTGCCTATTTTCAACAGCTAATTTAAAACATTTTGATGCATTTTCCCCTAGTTCTTTAGCAGCAGCACAGGAAGATGTGAAGCTTTTAAAAGTGATAGACTAGCAGAATATGACAAGTTAGAAAATCAGATCCCTATGTAATTATCTGCCAGATTCTCTGCTTGAAGTAATAAGGGCAGCCCTAATTTATACCATCAGGATATTTTGGTTTCCAGTGTATAAATTCTTGTGTGGATGTGAACTGAGTGCTACTAGAGCATTGATGCCAAGTGGTCACATGCCATCTGGTACATCCTCATATTACAATCCTTTCTACCATCAACAAATTATGTTGAACTTTCTTCCAGCTACATTGGAATGAGAAAGGGAAGGGGTCTCCTATAAGCACTGTTTAGCACCTAACGTGCTTTTTCTTACTTTGAATTTCCTTCCAGGTAATGCTGTTTCCAGTCTTTTTTATAAAGGTATATTGGAAATCTAAAGCAAAGAGCACAAAAGGAAGATGGAGAAAATGGCATCTTACAGTGAAAATAAACATTTTCTTTAAATAATTTTGAAAACCCCAAGATTTGTTGGTGAGCCAACAAAATTCACAGAGGAGCACATAATGTTGTTGCCTGAGGCTGTTATAATAGCTACTTACAAAGATGACTTTTAAACAATAATATGGCAGAATCTGACACTGAGAATTTGAGACAATGTCTAGAATCCTTTTGGTGATGAAAACTTATATGACCTCCCTTTACAGAAGTTTAGGAACTTTTTCAGTGGTTGTGAAGAAAACTATCCATGCTCAATAATCTCTGCACAACCCCATCTTGAGGCTGCAAGGGTACATCACCATAGTGAATCAGTATCCAGAGGCTGTGGGATTGCTGGGTACCATCCAGCTGTAGATTCACAGCAAGAAATAAGGAAGAGCTATCACCGTTCATGTCCTCCAGCATACTCAGCAGCAGCAGACACAATGCAGAAGCATGCTGCTCCTCCTGAATTTAAACAGGATCTTGGCCATTGGCTTCATAGAATCTCCATATTCCAGGATCCATTTCAGTTCTGATGTAAATTGCCATTTGGTTCTAAGAACTGTAGGTCCTAAAATTGTCTTCCCTATTTCCCCCTTTCCTTTCCCAAATGTAGCCCCTGAAAGCTTTATGAGGACTCTTAAGATCATTGTGGATCAGACCAGAACAAAATGGTGTCTGAAATATGCTGTGGACTTCACTTCTTGGCCACTGCTGTTCCTCATCATTCAACTAGCTTGTGCTTTCAAAATCTCAGAAATTTCAGAATGGTTTATCATTACTTATAATTGGTATCGTCTGGAAGAGAAATAGTAATTTCAGCATGACACTCATTTTAATGGTAGAAATTCTTCCCAGAAGAGAAAAGTTCAAATTTGACCAGTTTTGTAAGTCTTTTTAAATCTGTATCCATACTTTCCCATAGTTGTTTTTAAACAAATCTGATTTTTTTATTGTAATACCTATTCCAAGATATTTGGTTTTTTCTCTCATTTAAACTCAGACATTTTATTAATTCTTCTTTTTCTTTCTTTGGTATGTTCATTGCAAATATTGTCATTTTTTCCTTGTTTATTCTAAATCCTGTGTATTGTCCATATTTAATTATTTCCAGTAAAGGATGAATACTCTTATTTGGATTGGATAATGAAAAAAACAATGTCATCTGTGTATGCTCTTAATTTGTACTCAGAGTTCTTAATTCTTACATTCATAAATTTCTGCTCCCCTCTTATTCTATTGTTCAATATTTCTAATGTAATTATAAACAGTAAGGGAGATAGAGGATAGCCTTGTCGGGTTCCCTTCTGAATCTGACAGATCTCAAACTGGTGGATTGCATCAAAACATTGGTCATACAACCTGAAACTATGATAAATTATAATAATGCATTCAGAATTTCTCCAAAATGAACTTGTGCAATATTCAAAAATATGTCATATGCAAAAAGATTTATTTTAAAATGAAATAACTTCATATTAATGTTTGTATTTTTAAGCATGTAAGGATATGTTCCACCAAAGGTTCTATTGGTAAGCCAAAAATTATTGATGATAGTCATGAGCCCTGTCAAGTGCCTTGATTAAGTTGGAATATTTCTGTTTTATTATCATTAATAAAGATTATTACAAGAGGATTATAAAACAGTCTAACTCATCCTATATATATAATCTTTAATCCAAATGCTGATAATACTTGGTAAAGATCACCCCATTCAACTCTATCCAAAACCTTTTTGGCATAAAAAAATAATAACCCATATGGCTGTTCCCTTAATTTTCTAAATCAGACCTATAATTTGGTTAATATTCATTGAAAGACTCCTCTTTGTTATTAATCCTGATTGAACAACTTTACTATGATTTTAAGATCATTCACCTTGTTGACATGTATTTTATTCTGTTTTAAAATTGTTCATTTAACAATGTGTTTGGTCTATATGACTCCGGTCTTGTAAGATCTTTCCTGTATAAAGTAATTTTATCATCTTACCATGTTTTTTGGAAAATTGGGAGATTGTATAATTTCATTAAATATATTCACTAATCGCAGAGCTAATAAATTGAGAAGGAGGGGTTTGAAATACTTTCCAGACAGATCATCAGGATGAGGTACTTTAGTACATTTGGTTTGCAATTACTCGTATTACCTCTTCTATTGATATTGGCCTCCCTAATATATCCTGTTTTTCTACAATAAAATGAAGTAGGTTTATCTTTTCCAGAAAACCTTTAACTATTCCAACTGAAAGACTTTCAAACCTATGTAAATATTTATGATATTTCCTACATAAATTAGTTATATAATCAGCTTGACTTGCCACCACACTCTCCTTCTCTATTTTAATAATGTTATTTGCTTTTGTTTTTAGGCCTGACTCCCAATAGTTTGCCAGACTTAGTACTCTTTGTTTTAAAAAAATAACGTTGCTTCAAAAAAGTTAATGATTTCTCAACTTGGTCACAGTTTATATTATTAAACCTTTTCCTTATTGTTTCTAATTTTTCTATAACTTGCAGAAGAACATGTTGCTGGAGAATATTTTTTTTTTTAGGCCTTTTCCCCACTTCTTCTATTTGAATGTTCAGTTTTTATTATTGTTCTTTTCTTGACTTTTACACTGAGACTATTTTCCCTCTTTTCCCAGTAATAGATTGTTATTTTGATTATTAGTAGATTATTTCCTAGTAATAGATTCTAACCAGAGGCTTCTAACCCAAACTGTTAAATTCACTAATGAGTGTTACCATGAAAATATTCCTGCAGTTCCTTTTACAAAATTTCAGCCATTACATCATTATAGAATAAGTATATTGATAGAACCTATAATATAGAGTCAGTGTGGTGCTGTGGTTTGAATGTTGGTCTATAGCTCTGAAGACCAGTGTTCAAATCCCTGCTCAGCCATGGAAACTCACTGAGTGACCTTAGGCAAGCCATGCTCTCTCAGCCTCAGAGGAAGGCAAGGGAAAACTCTGAACAAATTCTGGTAAGAAAACCCTGTGATAGGGTTGCCTTAGGCTAACCATAAGTTGAAAATGACTTGAAGGCACACTACAACAACAACATTATCTGGCCTCCAAGATTTCATCCCTAAATTCCATATTCTAACCCAGGGGTAGGCAACGTTTCCCCTTTAAGGGCCGAGGGACTTCAGCTCCCAGAATCCCAGGAGCTATTGGCCAACATAGGACTATTGGCCAACATGACTGAGGCTTCTGGGAGCTGAAGTCCCTCAGCCCTTCAAGGGGAAAGGTTGCCTACCCCTGTTCTAACCAAATAGGAGCATGATCTGCACAAATAAGTATGTTTGTTTCCACTTTCTTCACCTTCCTTATTATTAAATGTGATGTCAAAAACAAATCTATTGTAGGAAAAGTTTTATTTGGGGATGAGAAAAAGGTATAATCCTTTCTTTTATGGTGAAGGCAATGCCAAGTTTCTATTTAGAAACATGGTGCAATATTTTCCCAAACCTTAATGACATGCAATTAATCTTTTGGTTCTCTTAGATTTTGTGCCTCACTTTTAATTATAATTTCTGCTCCAGGTTCATTGCAAAGTTTAAAGGAGCTATTGCAGGAATTGAATCTCTTTAGGGGATAGTGTTCTGTGCCGTGTTGAAGGATAGTGCCTTCAAAGTTCACACCAGAACAGGGTGACCAGGACATCCTCTTTTTCCAGGCAATGTCCTACATTTCAACCTTCTGTCAAGGAGGAATTCCAGAATGTCTTCCATTTTGACAATGACTAAGAAGCACATTGCATTTGCTGTTCCCCTTTGAGAAATTGGTCTACTTGGCCCCCTGTCCTCATTAAAAACCGGGGGATAGGATGGATACTTCTAAAGTTCTTTTTTCTTAGAAGCAGCAGCAGACAAGACTTGACCCCAGACCTCAGGGCATATTTGGTTTTTGGAGGGGAAAAGGACAGCAAACATGTTAGGCAATGGGTTGCTTGAAGACACAGTGCAAATGTTGAGAGAGTTTTTCCTTAATATCAGTGCAATAGAAAATGAAAGGAATAATTCAACTATAGATTCAATCAAAGATTTGTTGGTAATACAGCATTTGTCTTGCTCAGAGTTCTATAAGTGTCTTGCAAGCCAACAAGACATTTTAATGGAGATAAGTTCATCAGAAAAATATGGTTGAGTACATAATAAAATGCAGTATATGTTACATAGCTGTAAACAAACCATATGAAATGAATTTATATTTAGCTTTTATTTTTTAATGTGCTGCTAAAGGGAGGGTGGCATCACTACTTCTCAAACATCTACCTTCTGGAAGAAAGAGGCTGTGGCATTCATCTGCTTCTCTTTAAAATGCCTTAAGAGATGGTGGGAGTGGAGTGAAGCTCAGTTGGAGAAGAAAGGAGGGGCTCCAGAATTTTTTAAAATTAAAATTTCAAATTTCAAAAATTTATTTTAAAAAATAAAAAAAGAAAATTATTTTTAAATTTTCTTTGAAAACATCATATTTTAACCAAATCGTCACAATCTATATGTAAATACATTTAGCTTGTGCATATAATGTAATAATTTTAATTTTGCTAGATGCCTATATCACAACTATTAGCAGTACATTCAGTGATGTATGGGAATTACGATTTACAAGTAACATTAGTGCAAAAAAGCATTACTAAAGATTCTGTGTAGTATGAAATGGGAGGAGGTCAATGGGGGGTGACACCATGAGTTCCCACACTGGGTGACACCAACACTAGAGATGTCCCTGGCATTATGCTGTGCCTTTTCCTCATTTGTGGTTATGACAACTGGTTATCCAGGATTAAAAACAGAAGCAGAATCGCCACTCCACTGACAGAGAACCCAGCAACAACTGCTGGTAGGGAAGGAAGCCTGTGAGGCCAATTCTTTGCTACAATGATTGCAAATGTTTTAAAGTTTAATAATATTTCCAACAACATCAAAATCCACCAAACATTGATACCTTTATTGGACCAACCAAAATTCACCATATACACGTTGCACGCTTTCAAACTTCATTGAGTTCTTCATCAGGCAAGGTGTTAAAGACAATAGGAAGAAAATTATTTCTTTTGAGATGTGATGCTGGAGAAGAGTGTTGAGGATCCCGTGGACAGCCAAAAAGACAAACAAATGGGTCCTAGAGCACATCAAGTTGGAAACTTCCTTGGAAGCCAAGATTACCAAATTGAGACTACTGTACTTCAGACACATCATGAGAAGGGAGGACTCTTTGGAATAAACAATAATGCTGGTAAAGGTGGATGAAAGTAGGAAGAGAGGAAGGCCACATGCCAGATGGATGGACACTATTAGGCAGATCACAGGTATTAAGGGGCTGCAGGATTTAAGCAGAGCAATAGAGGACAGAGTGTCTTGGAGATGTCTCATCCATAAGGTCACCATGAGTTCAGATAGACTTGAGGGCAGTTAACAACAACAAACAAACCATCTAAACTGAGAACAAAAACACCAAAATGCAGATCTATGACTAACATCTTCAAAAAAAAACTTCTCCTGTATGGTTTTTGACCTTCGCTTGATGAAGAAGCCAGTGGAGCTTTGAAAGCTTGCAGCATGTATATTGTGCATTTTGGTTGGTTCAAAAAAGGTATCACTGTTTGGTGGATTTTTGATATTATTGGATTTGCTATATGGCCAACATGGCTACCCCTGGATGTATTAATAGTATTTGCAATAGCGGGGGGGGGGGGAGTAAAGTTTCTTGTAGCAAATAAGATCAATCTTTCAACAGTATTTATTGCCACCATATTAAAGCGGTGCCACCACATATATTTTCAGGGGCCACTTCAGTCACCTCCAACTGTTTTCGTCATTAAATAATTCATCGCCCTATATTTGTTCTTTCAAAGAAAGTTAAGTCTGACAATTCTAAAGTAATGAAAATAATTCTTATTATTTCTGTTGAGTGTAAACTATCAATGCCTGAGAGGATAAATGTTATACCCCATTCTTATTAGTAAAAAATTATATTATTTCCCTCCCAAAAATATCCCAACAACATATGTGTCCATTAAAATCATTTTTCAAAAGTAATAAATCCAGAGGTTACAATATCAGAAACAAAATCTTCTGAAATCATAACACTCCCCTGTTAGTGCTTTCTTCTTCCTAGTTTCAAATGAGACCTAAATCCAGCATAGCTGTGGTGCGTTTATATTCTCTTTTCTGTATGGGGAAAATACAAAGCTTGATAGTTCACTTCCTATGTGTAAGCACACACAAAAAGAAGGAGGGGAACAATTAAATGTTCTGCTTTTGTTCTGCTCATGTGTTGTGTTTTTTGAGCTCCTAATGTATATACTTCTGAAACAGTACTATGTGCATGGATTTTGATCTCAGCTGTGTTCTCAAGCCAAACTCATCACTTAAAGTGGTCCAATCAATCAGCCCTTCCTGGCAGACCAATACAGTTAACCACTGGAAAATCAAACATTCTAGGGATTAAAATGTATTCACCACTCTAAAACAGTATCATAGATGCCAACAATGCATAGAAAAACTGGCATTCAGCTGAAAGAATTACGAGGAGTTTCATACTGACCAACAAGAAGGCTCTGTTCATATGAATACATCTTTCTTAAAATAAAATGGGGAGGAGATTCAATCTTCATGCAGTCTTCAGTTATCATACAAAAAGCAGGCTTAAACTTCAAAAAAGGAGGGGTAAAGATAGAAGGAAGGAATAGCAACAATCTAAGATACATGGATGACACCATACTGCTAGCAGAAAACATCACATACTTGGAACAATTATTAAGTGAGACCAAAGAAGAAAGTACAAGGGCAGGCTTAATGCTGAACATAAAGAAAACAAAAATAATGACCATGGAGGACCTACATGTATTCAGTCTAGACAATGAAGTTGGGTTCCTTCAGGGAGAAAGATGGCATAAAAATGAAGTAAATAAAGAAAAAAATCAAAATAGTTAAAAGGTTCCCATTTCTTGAATCAAACATCAATCAGGAAGGAGATTACGGTCAAGAAATCAGAAGAACACTAGGAATGGGAAAGGCAGCTATGAAAAAACCAGAAAAGATCCTAAAGAGTAAAGATATACAACTGAGCACTAAAATCAGAATCATACAAGCCATTGTATTCTCCATTACCATCTATGGATGCAAGAGCTAGACAGTGAAGAAAGCTGATCAGAAGGCAATTAATTCATTTGAGTGGTAGAGAAGAGTGCTGAGGGTACCATGGACAACCAAAAAGACAAACAGATGGGTTCTTGAACAGATCAAACCTGAAATACCCCTAGAAGCCAAGATGATCAAACTGAAGCTGTTGTACTTTTGCCACATCATGAGAACACATGATACATTAGAAAAGACAATAATGATGGAAAAAAGGCTCAATGTAGTATGTAGAAAGAGAGGAAGATGGCATGACAAATGGATAGACTTAATCATGGAGGTTACAGATCTGAATCTATAAGACCAGAGCAGTGGAGCATAGGGGGGCTTGGAGATGTCTCATCCATAGGGTCACCATGAGTTGAGGTTGATGCAAAGGCAGTTAACAGCAACTAATGTAAATGGGTAATAAGATTAGTGAAAGAGCACATTAGTGAAACAACACTTATATCAGTTTCATTGATGGAAACAAAGATTAGATTTTGTCTTGAAGAGTAAAGTTATGAGGGGAGGTTATTATATAGAAGTGTAAAGTTATAAGGAGCTTCAAAAGTCCAGGTCTTTCTTCAATGCAGATAGCTCCCAAAATGATGATTTGCCGATATAGGTGTAAATAGCTTTTTTGCCATCTACACATACAAAACTACCTCTGGGTGTTCCTTGTCTAAGGCTGCATCTGCAATGCAGAAATATTGCATTTTGACACCACTTTAACTGCCATGGCTCGTTGCTATGGAATCCTGGCATTTGTAGCTCATTGTGGCACCAGATTTTTCTGATAGAGAAAGCTAAATATCTCACAAAACTACAGATCCCAAAATTTCATAGCATTGAGTCATGGCAGTTAAAGCAGTGTCAGATTGCATTATATCTGCAGTGCAGATGAATCCTATGAAAACCCTATTACATTGGTGAGGTGATCATAGATTAATAGATGACTTGAAGGCAGAGAGAGAGAGATAATAAAACTTTTTCTTTCATTCATGCAAAATATGGGTCAAATACTAAATTTCATTTTCACTTTATTACTTGACCATGGCAAAGAGAGGAATGGAAAGGTACCTGGGGGGGGGGGATGAATGCTAAACATAATTGGAAGAATAACCCACACCATGGGTGACAAAGCAAGGAAACAAAGTGACTTTCCTTTTTACCTCTGGACCTTCTTTACATGCATAATATGTGAAGGTGACTTCCTGTAATTTTCACTCTGCTTGAACAGAGCTTGGAAAAGTCACTCTAGGGAATGACAACTCTCAGATGACAGTTGGTTAGGCTGGATTGAGAGAATTTTAGTAGTTGTCATCCCAAAAAGTAATTTCCAGTCTCTGAGTGATTCTAGGTGGAACAGGTTGAGGGATTAAAGCTCCAAATCTGGATTAGGTGTTCCAAAATAAAAAAAAGACTGAAGAAAAAGTGTCGCAAGGCACTCCAAGGTCAAGCAGAATAGGTGTTCAAAGGATCTGACACAGGCAGTAAAGAATGAGAATGACAAGGATGAGAGCCAATGTAGGACATTGTTTTCTACCATTTTCATTGCCAGCAACGTATAACTTGTTGGTGACTGCCTTGTATCCCAACTAGAGAAACAAGATAGGATATACATCTAATATATAAACAAACATCCCTGAGCTCTGAAAACCCAACCCAGGCCTCATTTACAGACACTTAGGCAGATATTTTTCTAATGAGGAGGAGTATGTTCACAAGTGGGTCTGAGTCTTTACTCACAGTTAATCATCACTTTCAGGGGCCACCAGCCTTGGTTTGGACTACTGGTACTCTTTCAGCCTGGGAGATGAGACTACTTGTTCTCTGATTTCCCACCTCCTTCAACCCTTTTCCTCAGGAGTCCTGGGTCAACTAGAGTGATATGTCATTTTGTGCTATCTATCCGAAGAGCATTGAATTCATCTGTGGAGGAGAATCCATCCAGTGGTAACATATGTTCTCATTCTGCTTTCCCCTTCTACTTGATCAAGGAATGATAGGTCCAAAGTATGAGGAGTTTAAAGCAGGATTAGGCAAATTCCTGTCAGAATAGCTATACATTATCTCTAGGATTTGAGAGAACAGGCCCATGAATACCAGTTGCTGAGTTACCAAAGGAGGAAATTGCCTTTAGCTTGTGTTTTGTTTGACATCTCCATTGGCATCTAGTTAGGCACTCTAGAAAAAAAGATGCTAGACCTGTGTTCTGGAGCTATGATTCCAGCTCTTGTGTTTTTATGCTATGAATTTCTACCACCTTTTTATATTCAGTGCTGTTTCAGATGGCTCTTTTGATATATTGCAAATGAATGTCAAAGGAGATTTAGGAGAATAGGAAGTCAATGTTTATGTGCAAGAAAATCCCATGAGCAAGAGCTATAAATATCCTGCTCATTGCTTTTTCCAGGTAGATTTCCTGTCTAACAAAAGATACTATGGAATGCATGTGGCTGGAGACTACCTATAATATAAATTTTGGCATTAGCATTTGTCTGCTTACTTTTGCAATAACATTTCCACATAACCTGATCAGACTGTGATTTACTGTTCCATCATCCACACTTAGAACTCAGCATTGCTTGTGTTTCCAAAGGTAGTCAGATTCTTCTTCTTCAAGTAAGACTGAGAAATGAGACAAAATACCCAGCCATAGTAGAATATGCTTGGTTTCTGCAGGTGGCATAGGAAATAATTAACCAAACATCCTTGGCGATACCTCTGCCTCCTGCAGAAAAGCGCTGCTGCACTTGCAAGCAGAGCCAGAAAGTGATGGAAAATAAAGGGGTTCTGGTCCATTCCACTTAAACTGCCAAGAAGAACCAAAGTTATCTGGAAATTGGAAAGGAGTGGGGAGAAGAAATTTTAAATTCTTCACAATAGCCAGAGTAATTACCTCTCCTTTGGAAGAAAAATGGAACTCAAAGATCTTCCCTGGTGCTTTTCGTATGATCTAATTTTGTGATGCTCTGCTAATTGCCACATTTATAAGCCTTTGGTTTAATATAATCCTGAGCAAATGATAAGAATTCTTAACACAGGGCAGCCAAACACATTTGTAATAAATTTGCATTACTCCACACTTTTATCTCCATTCTTTCACAGAAACCTTGAGACTTCAGCTTAACTAAACAGTGTGCTTTCAAGTAAATGGATAGAGCAGAGTAATTCTGCAAAAGTAATTTAGGCTAAGCTGAAAATATGTACCACAGGCATGTGACAATATGTTTCAACCCAAGAAGCTGGGCCACAAATTTTCCTTCCTGACACAGCAGAGTCTTGTTTCCTCTGTCTCATTCTTTACTATTCTTTGCCTTCATTAAAAGGGGTGTTTTTCTTCCCTTTTCTGGAGGATGGTAAGACTGTAGTTTTTGAGTTCCACAACTTGTGTTCCAACCACAGATGTAATTTTGTCAGGGACTGGTTCCTTGGGGTCTCAGGGCAGAATTGGTTTTTGTTCTGCTTTACTGTTCTGGCTTTTTCTTGTGAAGCATCTTGGCTCCTTGAGTGGGATGTGTTTTAGAGCTGGAGTGCTTCCATTGGAACTTTATAACTTAAAAATATGTATTTTCTTCTATACATTTTGGCCCTTTAAGGACTCAAAATGTTTTATATTAAGCTTTTGTCTGAGCACTTCCTTAGATCAGAAGGATTCCTTCTGCCTAGACAGCTATTCTTGCTTATTCATCAAAAGACAAATATGTTAAAAAGTAAATTGAAAAGAGACTTTTCTCTTTTTTCCTCATCTAAAATGGGATAATTAGCACCCTTAAGTTGTCAATGGGGACAATTACCACCAGAATATCAACTTATTTAGAAAAGAAAGGGCTTTGGCTCAAACCTCTAGTTGTTGCACAGACTCTGTAATGGTAAGGTGGAACTTGTTTTATTCTTTTCCCAAGGAAACCATAGTCTCTATGAATAAAAATGCCTTCAAAGTGAAAAAAAACTTTCCTATATGGGATGATTCAAGGAGAACTTACTGTGAAAAGTTAAATACCAAAAAGAACAAGAATACTCACCAATCCCAATTTCATACATGAAAGGGGGCATTTTTATAGACAAAACCAGTATTAGGGTTAATCAGAAAGGAGCTTCTCAGCCACACTCTTAGAGTTGCCAAAAAAGAAGCAATGTCTCCACAATCCCTTGGTGTCTGGAGAATCTCTAAAGAGAAATTATTTGTAGGTTTTTAAAAAATAAAAATAGCAAAGTAGCCATGTAGTCTATAAATGGGGGGGGAGGGGAGATCAGAGATGAGTAATGCCTTTATTAGGGCCATTAAAATGCCACAAAAATGGCAAGAGCTTTTGAGTTTTCAAGAATTCTGCAGCAGGCAAGATGGTACAAAAATCAGAGGATGGAGAAGAAAATGAAAGTTCGGAAATATATCCCAGTGTATTGGTCACTATGAAGATTATCACATGGGGCAATTTCCACTTTAATAGCACTATTTTAACATTATTAAGCAAGAATGATACAATGGCAATATTAAAACACTTTGCAATAACGGGGCATTAAAGATTCATGAGCAGTAAAAAAGCACTTTTACATTCCACACGTCTGCAGAAGGGGTTGTGTTAGCAGAGAGAAAAATGGATCTTCTCTCGCCGCTGACTCACAAGCACAACACAGGAAGAGATTCTGCTGAACAGGCACACTGGAAGACTGGGGGATTCAATTTAGGAGATTATCTTCCTGTTGCATTCTGGGACTTGTAATTTAAGAAAGAGCATTTAGAATATTCAGCCAGAGAGCTCTTATGCCTCACAAACCCCAAAATGCAACAGGAGGCAGTCAGAGCAGTTAAAATGAAGTACCCTCATTTTAATGAGTGTAGTGTGACAATCTACTCTTCAGAAGGTTTAATGACGAATTCTCAATAGTGCTATTGAAACGTAATTGCCTTTCACATGTCTGCAATAGCACTAATGACTCGCTATTGGCAAGCCATTGATACTATTTTATCGTCAACGAGATATTCCACTAGCATAATTATTTCATGACGTTACAAGAATGATAAATGGATGACATCATGTGAAAATATTTCTCTGATCATACAATAATGATGGTAGCAATGCAGCTCTCTGGCATTTCTTACCCCCATGTGATAATCTTCTATGGGGGGAAGCAGACGAGGGCGTCCAGGACGCCCTGGGCCGGCGCGCCGCGGGGCCGCAGCCTCCGCACCTCGGCGCACCAGCAGCGTCCCTGGAAGGAGCGCTAAATCAGCGCTCCTTCCTCAAGACAGCGAAAGTGCGCACTAAAAGCGGCGGGCGCACTTTCGCTGTCTTTTCCGCCGCGGCGCATGTGGTCGCCGTGGCGTGAGGTCATCCCCGGAGCGCCGGCCGTGCAGAGGGCCGGCAACTCCGAGGGCGACCTCAGGGAGAGGAAGGGGCGCCGAACGTGCGGCTGCCCCTCCTCTTCCGGGCCCGGAAGACGACTCAATTAGTCGTCTGCCGAGGCCCTATGTCTCTGCAGTTGCAAGATGAGGATGTCTAAGGATGGGAAGAGGAATTAAGGTAACAGTTAACATTTTGCTGGGGTGCACTATTTATGATTCCTTTCCATTGCCACTGGCCAGAAGGCTGGTTCTGATCCAGGGAATTGTCCATTGCTTTTCTTGAAGTTGACTGACTCTTTTTGTGGCTGAGAGTAGCAGCATAGTGCAATTATTATATTAGTAGTCTCTGTATCAGTAAAGCTAACAATAAAATTTTAGTGATATACTACATTTTAAAATGGCTTCCTGGCACACTACACATACTATAGCAATGGTTAGTATCCCAGCCTCACAAGGATGCTCTTGGACAGCTTGTCATATCTCCTTTCTGGTTCTCAGCCTGTACATACCACATTCCAAAAAACCCTTCCACCATTCATTCATAATGCTATTCATCAACCTGGCTTTAACCAACATGTTTTCTCCTGAGTTTGTCCTTCAATGATCATCATTAAAACAGAACTTGTCACCCCATCACCATACTCACACATCCTCCATTTCCATGGTTATTCATACAATCTGATTATAAGGATCCTTTCTGAGCACCCAGCCATTCATCACTCCAAGCATCTGAGGAAGTAGATCAAATCTGAAAGCTTATGCTTCAACTTTTTTTGCTCAATTACATTTATAAAAAGTGAATTAAGCCAAACTGTGAGCTTTGCCTAATGATTGGAGGAAACTGGAGTGTTCATTGTTGTATAAGTTCTGAATGGTTCAAAATCTTCATCTTCAACATCCAGAGCTTCTAACTGCAATATTTTCCATAGCAAATAAAAACAAAATAGCTATGTAGTTTATAAATAAAAATAGCAAGTACATCAAGTACCCTTCTATACCACTTCTCAGTGCACTTAAGCACTCCCTAAGCAGTTTACAATGTGTAAGCCAATTGCCCCCAACAAACTGGGTACTTATACAGTGACCTCAGGAGGATGCCAGGCTGAGTCAAGCTTGAGCCCTTGGCATTTTAACTGCTGTGCCACCAGGGCTCTTCAAGAAACTGGAGCTGGGAAATATTTTTTTAGAACCACTAAAAGAGAGTGATGTTTGTTTTTAAAGTGACAGAGAACATAGAATTGAAGGAGAGAAGTGACCCTGCAGCTTCAAAGACCTGAAGGTTTATCTCAGGTCTCATTCCCACTTTGATAATACATCAATTTGCTGATCGCTTTAAATGTGCCTCACCCCATTTTGATGAAATGGTTTCAGATAAGATTGTGATTGTTTGGACTCACTTTGAAGCAAGACAAATGCAAAAAAAAATCACTCTTTTCAGTTTTTTTGTGGGTCCTTTTGAAAAGAAGAGATTAGCAAGCATGTTCAGCAAGTGGGAGCGATGAACCTGAGTTGCATCAAACCAAGGGGAGGGATTACTGTGGCACATCCCTCATCAGTTTTTGGGGAAATCCACCATTTTCCCCCTCTCAGTGCTGCCTTTGAATAAGGGAACGCCAAGTTGGTCTGCTCAGGTCTTGCATACTCATGGTGCTAGCTTCCTATTGTATTTCCAGTGAGTCTTATATTCGCATGATATGGCCAAAGTATGAGTTTAATTGATTTAATCAGTTCAGGCTTGACTATAAGCCCTACTTCAACACTTAAATCACTACACAATGCTGGCTTTCCATCCAGGCAGAGGCTTCTGCAAAGCCACAACACCTGTTAACTACAACAGATTATTTGGCATTAAGTGCCTCATCTAAAAAACCAATAGAAGAAAACTTCTCTCTTGTCTCAATAAATAGCTTTTGTTAGAATATGGATGAGTTATACAGTCAAAGGTAAATTTGTAGATATGTGTGTGTGTAATTTTCCTCATGAGAACAACATCTAGAGAAACAAAGTGAATCTAACACCAGATGGCTACACAGACATAAACATGTACTTTCCCAAAGGTACAACTCATGGACACAGATTTTGTTATGAGAAAAGCCTTGATAACAATACATAAACATCGTTAGGTCTTGAGAAAATAGTCACATGGGGGATGATGGACAGCAAGAGGCTGGGTTAATATACATCATACAACATAAGGTTAACACCTAGAAGGTGGAGTATGGGAAGGGCCTAGAAAATCCTTTGTTTAAGAATGTTTATAATTAAAGATGTGAATGTGTGACTGCCTGGCAGCTGTGGATTTTTAACCATGGAGTTAGGAGATGGCTTCTAGTATGTTTATACTGCTTTTACAATGTAACTCCTAGATCTGGAAACATGGATCTGTAACTTCTTTTTAACATTCAACTGCAACAAGTTGGGATCCTATGCTTTTGGGATTGTTAAAGATGTAATCTTTCATGGCTGAACTGGACAACTTCATCACAATGGATTTTACTTAGTTATTTTATTTTACTTTATATGCATTAATAAACTATGCTTTTGGACTTTACAATGTGTCTTCTTGACTGAGGAAGACAGGATCCTGAAGAAGAGAAGCTGAGCCAGTTGATGGTAAGAGATACAAAGTGGCTGTGGATCATAGCAGCCAGTTTGTACTGGAGATTCTGCTTGGTGTCAAAAAGCATCACTGCAACACCCATTATCCACACACTACAGCTTTTTCTCCCTGTACACATACATAAGTATGTACACACAAGCATACCCACAGTAGAAAGGATAAGTCATCTTTTCCTTCTTCCTCTATCTGGAGCTCATATAAGATTATGGTTGGAGTTCTGTATGTATCCACCTGTCTGGAGTGGAGGGAATAATGCTGAGAGGTTGAGGGAATGAAGAAACTTTGTGTCCCAACCCCAGTGCCCACAGGCCCAATGGCTCTGCCATCTCCTTAATGTTAAAGATGTAACATTTTCCATACCACCATGGAAATACTGGATGGCTTGCTAACAGGGATGAAAATCTCTCAGTTTTGCTTTCTCTCACTTTTCAGTTTACATGTTATATCTGTTTCTTTTCAACATCAGTTTGCACATTTCTTTTTCAATTGATTTCTCCTAAAATACTATTTGAGTAAGCAATTTTCCACAACAGATGTGTGTTCTTTAAGGGTCACATTTCCCCCTAACATACTAAGGTTTTTTTGGTGTGCTTTTTAAAAAATGTAGAACTACATTGCAACATTCTCAGAAGTGTGAAAATTGAAGGAGAACTACATTCCAGTTCACATATTGACTCATGAAACACAAATTCTGCTAGCTTTACAAAAGGTCAGATCCAAGAAAGATAGTTCTGCTGGTGGACCTTCCACCCTCCAGAAGACTCCTGTGTCCCTTTAAAATTGGATATGCAGGATTTGAAAACGTTTCTCACCTCAGTTTTTGGGTAGTGTAGAAATCTATAAAGGAAGAGAAAGGATGAAAGTTCTGGTATGCTAGCAGGAGCCCAGTCGGGCAACATTGGTGGTAGCCTAAAGTATCCAGACTTTACTCATTGCTGTAGGTTTGTATTTCTTACTGAAGATCTTTAAAAAGTAATGGCCCACAAGAATTGAGGTGTTGCATTATTCTGAAATTTTAATTTTCTTTGTGGATTGCATGGCATTATTTCTCACACGTTTTATTTCTTTTTGATACTAGCAGTATACCATAGACAGGACACATGAAATTATGAAGCACAAGTTACCTTTGATAATGCTGCCCCATGCTGGTCTGAGAAAAGAAGTGCTAAGGCAACCTGCTCAACACTGTATGTAGCATGTTTCTTTGAAGTTCCTACCTTTTTCCTCCCAAAAGGGTACCATTTATATATTGTTTTTATCACCCATTCAGGCTTGTCAAGACATCAAAACTGTTTGCCTTTATCCTTGTGATTAGCACTGCCAGTCCCCTCCAAGACCTGTTTTAAAAAGACAGAGCTTATATGGAACATCTAGTTGTTTCAAAATTATTTTCACAAATGTGGAATGAAAAAAAGGAATAATTAGCTACCTGAGATCCAGATTAATTTGTTGCCTTGTGGACATATGATATAAAAGGGCTGTTAGGATTGTGCCTTCTGTCCCTGTTCCTTATCTCTGTAAATTTATCTGGTTAACTGCACATATATCTTGTGTGCATGTAGATTCTGTAGAGGCATTGGCTGGTATTCTACATCAGCTACTTGGGTCCAAAACACACTGCAGAAATAATCTGGTTTGAGACCACTTTAACTGCCCTGGCTCAGTGTTATGGAATCCTGGGAATTATAGTTTATTGTGGCACTATAGTTCTCTGACTGAAGCCTGAATGACTCACAAAACTATAGTTCCAAACATTAGCACTGAGCCAGGGCAGTTAAAGTGGTTTCAAACTGGATTATTTCTGCAGTGCCTTAGGGTCGCCATAAGTCAGAAACAACTTGCAGGCACACAACAACCACAAACCAGATGTAAAGTAACTTCCCATAGCCTGACCCCTCCCAAACCTGATGGAAACATCATTCACCCATGCTGTGATCACTAGCAGAATGGACCTCTTTCTCCCCATGCAACTGATGCACAATAAAGTACTGGGGGGAGTTACAGTCATGCAACAGTGCCATAATATGGCTAAGTAGCAATTGCGAATACGGAACAGTTAAAGATGAGTAAATCCAGATACAGTCGTCCCTTCGTTTCTACAGGTGATCTGTTCCAGAACTCCCCTCTCCATGGATAACAAAAAACATGGAACCTGAAGTCCTGTTGTTTACTATGGAGGCGCGACATGCATGTGGTTCACTGGCACAACCATATGCACGTGCATCTATTAAAAACAACAGGGTTTGCCATTTAAAGATGCTCAAATGTGTAGATGGCAAGCCCACAGATAAGAAGAACTTACTGTATCTGTTTTGTATTGATGATCACTACTTACTGATGATTGTGATTCTATTGCCATGATCATAAACCACCCATCATTCTACTTTACAGTCTACATGCATCAGCTGCATGAAGAGAAAGATTTGCATTCTGCTGGCAATCGGAGCATGGGCAAATTTCATTTCCACCGGGTTTGGGGGAATTTGGCCAGGAGAAATTAAATAATTAATTATATTTAACTACACTTAACTAAAAGGTATATATCAGGGGTAGCCATGTTCACCATACAGCAAAGTACAATAACACTAAAAATCCACAAAACAGTGATACCTTTATTGGGACAACCAAAATACACAAAACTGATGTTGCTAGCCTTCAAAGCTCCACTGGCTTCCTCATCAGGCAAAGGTGTTAAAAATCATACAGGAGAAAGAAAAATGATGGCGTTGGATTCACAGGCCTACATTTTGTCAAGATGTTGTTGTTGTTTCAGTTCAGATGGTATGGTGCAGGGGTAGGCAACCTAAGGCCCAGGGGCCGGATGTGGCCCCCTGAGGCCTTTGGACCAGCCCCAGGCCAGTCCTGCTGCCACCGCCGCCATCCGCCATGATGATATTGTCTGTTGTTATTACTTGTTCTTGGGGTTTTCTTGGCAAAATCTCCACAGGGGTTTTGCCATGGCTTTTCTGGGGCTGAGAGAGTGTGCGTGCATATTTTTTTAATTTTTAATTTTTTAATTTATTTATTTATTTATTTTTGGTGCTTCAGCCCCCCAATTTTCTGAGGGAAAGCAACCTGGCCCCCGGCTCAAAAGGGTTGCCTACCCCTGGTATGGAGGGATATCCATGCAGGCAGGCCACTCCTCCTTCTGTCCATGTGGGTTCTGGGAGGCAAAGAGTCATAAAGTCCAGGAAATAAAATTGAAATTCCCTTAGCAACACAAAAAAGATACTTCCTTTGAGATCCAGGATGTTTCTATCATTTTTCTTTGTGAAGCTTACACTCCAGCTCCTTTGTTAGGCAGAGAACACTAAATTTCTCAAGGAACCTCTGTGCAGCTGCATTAGGAAATATTTGTAGGTGCTATTTAGGTTTTGTCTCATATTTGCCACACAGTTTTATGGATCTTTGGGACCACCACTTTCACACACATGACCCTCTGGAACTGTCTAGGAAGAGTCCAGCAAAGAGAGTAGGAACAGATTACATATTGGTAATGCTTCTGCAATCAAAATACTTCCTCAATGTTCATGGTTTTCAATTTGCGCTTATATTCAGTTTTATGGGCACAGGACTCTGTATATTCTGACAGTATGATAGGCTTTTATTGTCCATTTGTTTTCACAGAATCACAGACTTGGAAGGATCCCAAGGGCCATCCAGTAAACCCCCCTGCCATGTGCAGCTAAAGCACTCCTGAGAGATGGCCATCCAACTTCTGTTTACAGATCTCTAGTGTTGGAGAATCCACTAACTTCCAAGGCAGTCCATTCCAATGCCAGACATTTCTTACCATCAGGACATTTGTCCTAAAGTTTAGGTGGAAGGTTGTTTTTTGCTTGCAATTTGTATCCAGTGGTTAATGTACTAATCCCGTGTTGGCAAACCTGTGGCAAGCGTGATGGCATGCAAAGCCATCTTCTCTGGCACACGGAGGGCGGGGAGGAGGAAGGAGAGGTGTGTGCCTCTTCCTCCTCCTTCCTGACCCTCCCCGGCCTTCATCTGCCTCTCTGGATGCCTGGATGTGTGCCTGTTCCTCTTCTTTCCCCCCTCACCCCCACCCACAGGCCTTTAAAAAGTCCCATCCCCAGCACCGGGAACACCCAGTGCCAGAAGGCCTTTTAGTTTGAGCATTCGGCCCCTAAAAGGTTCACCGCCATCACTGTCCTAGTCTATGGAACTGCAGAAAACAATCTTGCTCCATTTTCTTCATGACATCTCTGGATATTTATATGACTATCATGTCACTTTGCAGCCTTCTGTTCTCCACATTGAACATACTCAGCTCTATGTGATCTTTTACCTTTACTGAACTGTGAGCTTGTCCTTTTCATTTGGATGCACTGTATTTCAGCCTCACTAGGGTACTATATGACACATACCTGTTAGAGTATTTTATCTCTGTTTCACATGAATGATAAAGAGTGGCAGCTAAGTGCAAGACATAAACTGTGGCCATGTTTGTTCCAAACACTATGTCATAGTATGCTGGTCAATGACTATAATAAAGATGAACTGAACTATGTCACAGTCATAGTACTATGTCCTAGTACTTGTCACAATTTCTTAGAAAATATCTGATAAATCATCATTAGATCTATAGCCCATACATTATATGATTAACAGGTAGGCATTAAAAGTCCAAGCATACAAAATAAAATGGTATAGCTGCAGAACTGTTGCACATAGTAGATGAGAAGAACTATGCTGAATCAGACCAAAAGTTTACTTAATCCAGAATTTTGCCTCCATCATGCCCAGTTTGTAGGAATTTCTCAAACATGAGCATAATAGGAGCTTCCTAAATCTTCATCCCTAGCATACTGACTCTGATTCATGACCAGTATCCACTGATGGCTTTTTCTTCTGTAAAAAGATATGGAAGAAGTTTAAGAAACTATTGGCTTGAAAGGCACAGAAAGAGAGAAAGAAGACTCACAAAAATATCTTAAAGATAAATATTGGCCAAGCCAGTGTGGTGTAGTGATTTGAGCGTTGAACTGTGTGTGACTCAGAAGATTTGGTTTGTTTCTCCACTCAAGTATAAAAAACCCCTGGGTGGCCTTTGGCAATGTCACACTTTCTCCGCCTCAGAGATGGCAATGGTAACCTCCCTCTGAAAAAAACGTGCCATGAAAAACCTATGAGAGGGTCCCCTTAGGGTCACCATAAATCAAAAATGACTTGGAAGCACACAACAACAAATATTAATCAGATGCACATTAATCCTTAGTCCTTACTAGCTTTGACTGTGCCTACACCTCTTGGTAGAGCTAACCATGATGTAAGAACTACAAAAGGTGGAAACACCTATGTGGATGCAAACAAAAGTAATATGAAGTTGCTTTTCAAACCAAGTGTAACAGACTGAGATTCTGAACTGACAGACATAGGACGTTATCTCACAGGGGCCAGTTTCATGGTTAAAGAGATAATAAAGTGGAAATGAAGTATCCCAAAAATAAAGTGAAAATAGCGCTAAATTGCGCAAAAGCATTTCCCACGTAATTAGAATAAAAGCGTAATTAAGTAAAAAGTGAAAAAAAGATGATTATAACAGTCATACACAAGTGGAAAAA
>CM034701.1:267696522-267712507 GCA_020142125.1 Phrynosoma platyrhinos | reverse complement strand
TTGTGTGGAATAACCTACAGATTTCCCCCATGTGATAACGTCCATAGATACAGTGATGGAGCTCATTACTGCTTCTACTGACACTACATCTCCCCCCAAAACTATCTCTTAAACCTTGTAGACCCCCTCCTCCCCAAAGGGTTTCTGAGGCACTGCAGATAAGGGTGCTGGGGAACGGCAACTCCACTGCTCTCCCAATCATTGGAAGCACCCCCATCTGCAGGGACTTGGAATGCCTTTGGTTGGGGTGCTTTCTGGCTTATGAAGTAGGCTGGGGCAGAATCACAGTTGGCCATTAACCAACATAAATATGAATTAAGTTATGAGATCATAAACTCATTTATAATCTCATAAATATTAAATTGGATGCCAGCCTACACTTTTATTTGGTTATTTAATGTAACCATATATAATATTATTAGTATATATGTTTATACTAAGATGTAGTATGGTATATAATTTACCTAGTTAAATATAGCATGGTAGTATACAGCACAGAATTATATTTCATATGTAATATACCAATACAATTCTGTATTGCATGCCTGAGAAGGATCTATAGTAATGTCTGTGCACAGATCATGAAAAGCTATGGATCACTTTTAAAGAATAGGGATAATCACATACCAAATGCTGGAGGGAGTCCATCTGTTGCAAGTTCAGCTGATATCTGCATTTCCTGATCTCACCTCTCTAGCTTGAGACATGTAGCATGCTTGCTTCACTGAAATTCTTCATTGTTTGTCTCATATTACTGTTTTGAAAACTTGGCAATGCTGTCATGATGATAAGAGCTATTCTGTGGTAGAATGGATGACCTCAGAAGGAGGTGGCCTTTCCTTCATCTGACATTTTAAAGCAGTGTTTCAATGGCCATCTGTCAGGGATGCTTTAGATGTGGATTTCCTGCATTTGTATAAGATTCAGACAGATTATTTTAGATTATGTTTAGCTTTAGTCTATTACTTAAAATAAGTGATATTCTTTGCTTACAATTCTCTGATGCTCTGGTAGTGTAAGGACCTTCCCACCCAGCTTGAAGTTTGTAAGTTCTTTCAGGAGGAAAGACTAAAAGAAAAAATCTCTTACCTCATATTCTCTACACCAAGTGTTTTTGTTATAGTATTTTTTGCTTATTCTGCCTAAACATCAGGTGATTAAGCACTAGGCTTACCATATTCACTCATTTCCCTCTAACACATAATCGATTACAGATGTCTTTTCCATGAGGACTCTCTCTTGGTTTTTTTAATTAAATCCAGGAGACCTCTCACCTCCCTGCCAAACATTGGGTTAAAATGGTAAGAACCCTTTGAACTCCCAAAGAGCTTTTTCCAGACATTAATAATGGCAGCTAGTCATCCCCAATAGTATGAACAATAATACATATATACTTTGATTATAGTACTTAATGTTCCATTAAATCTTTCAGCTAGCCCATTTGTTTGTGAATGATGAGCCATGGATTTCAAATGTTTGACTATACAAGATTTCCACAAATACTGCTTCACCTCTGACATCTTCTATGTATCACCCAAAATATGCAAATGAGGCAATCTATAGTCTCAAGTATTAGAACCCTGGCTGTTGGGATGTTTGGATATATAGACTACATATGCCATCAATACTCCAAGCTAGGAGAAGGATACAACAGATTTCCTGAAGAAAATACAGTCCATCCACAATCTCCCAGAGAACACCATCCTAGCCACTATGGATGTGAAATCCCTATATACCAATATCCTACAGCAGGGGTAGGCAACCTTTCCCCTTTAAGGGTCCAGAATCCCAGGAGCTATTGGCCAACATGGGACTATTGGCCAACATGGCTGAGGCTTTTGGGAGCTGAAGTCCCTCAGCCCTTAAAGAGGAAAGGTTGCCTACCCCTGTCCTACAGCATACCTAACCACTAAATTCTGCCACTTTGTGCTTACTCATAACTACTTCACTTCTGGGAATAATATGCACTTGCAAGTCAGTGGTACTACCATGGACACCTGCATGGCACCACAGTATATGACTGACCTGGCAAAATGCTTCCTGGGCACATGCACACAAATACCTCTCTTCTATCTACAATTTGATGGTGATACCTTTGTAAATTGGCCACATGAAAAGCAATCAATTGAGAAGTTCCACTAGGATTTCAACAAATCCTAGTGGATTTGACCCTGGAACAATCCACACAACAAATTCACTTTCTTGACACCACAACTGCACAATGGACCTTTAAGCACCACACTATACTAAAAACCCACTTATCACTACACATATGTACATGCCTCCAGTTTCCACCCAGTCTATCATTTACAGCGAAGCCCTCTGAAACCACCTCATCTGCTCAGACCCATAAGACAGAAACTCAGAACTCTTGGATTTACACAGGCATTTCTCAGACTGCTATACCCACATAAACAGGTAAAAAAAACAAACTAAAAAGGCATTAGTACTCAGGAACCATTTACTCAAGGGTAAGCAACCTTTCCCCTTTAAGGGCCGAGGGGCTTCAGCTCCCAGAAGCCTCAGCTATGTTGGCCAATAGTCCCATGTTGGCCAATAGCTCCTGGGATTCTGGGAGCTGAAGTCCCTCGGCTCTTAAAGGGGAAAGGTTGCCTACCCCTGCATTTACTAAAGACCAAAAACACAAAATGACAGAACACCCTAGTGGTCACCTACATTCCCCAGCTGAGGCCACTCAAACACATCATCAACAAGCAACAACCAGTTATGGAGATCAACACATCCCTTTTACAAACTCGTGAGGCAGGCCTTTATTGGTCTACAGACAGCCTCTAAATCTTAAACAGCTACCCACTTACAACAGAGTACATAACATGGATGGTAATATAGGGACAAGACCAGGTGCCAACTCTGTCCCATATCTACTCTGGGAGCAATATTACAGAAGCCAATTACATTGCCCAAAACATCAGAGGTGCATTATTTACTCTTCCTCCAATATGATATATGCCATCCTAAGCCAGCAATGCTCCTCTACATACTGCACTGGATAAACAAGACAGTCTTTATGCAAGAGGATAAATGGACTCAAGTCTGACATTATAAATGGTAATATAAAAAAAAAATCAGTTGCAGAGCATTTCAACCTTCCTGGACACACAGGTTATAATCCTTGAACAAAAAAAGTACAAAGGACGATGAAAGAAAAGGTGCTGAATTGAGTTATATGCACAAATTCAAATCCATTAGCAGAGGTATGATCAAAGACAATGGCTTCTTAGCACACTTCATATATTAATACTAGAGTCCATGCTACTTCAAAAAGACTCTTCTCAGAGAGAGTTTTGAACCCTGGTAAACTGACAAGCTGATGTATTGCTTTCACATGTCAACGCTAACTGAAAGACGTGTAACACCTTATGCAGCCCTTTGAAATTATAGGAGAATGGTAATGATTTGCATCTTTCTGGATCCTTTTATGTTCTATTCTACTCTCACAATATATTAACATGCTTTATGCCTGAGGCCTTAATACTACTCAAAACTGCAACTGAAGAAGTGGGATTAATAATAATAATAATAATAATAATAATAATTTATTTATATCCCCCCCTTTGGGAACCCAATCAGGGCGGCTTACACCCACAAAAACTCATATTATTATTTTTTTTTAAATCTTAATAGTGATGCTACATTTCCTTTTTTCCTTCCTGTTCCTTCCTCTGTTTTATGGTGCAAGAGACTAACATGACCACTTCTTTGGAAATCACCTCTGACAATAATACACCTCTCTTGCCTAAAGTTATTCATTAAAGGTAAAGTTAAAGGTTTTCCCTTTACAAGATTGTCTAGTTATGTCTGGCTGTAGGGGGCAGTGTTCATCTCCATTACTAAGCCAAGGGAGCCAATTTTGTCAAAGACAATCCCATGGTCATGTGGCCAGTATGACTGCACAGAATGCTGTTACCTTCCCACCAAAGTGGTGCCTATTTATCTACTTTAGGTTGGGACTAGTGATGGGAGCTCACACCATCCTGAGGCACTTGAGACTTGAACTGTCAACACGCCAATCTTGCAATTGTCAGAGTCAGCATCTTAACCACTGAGCCACCGCATCATGGGAATATTTAGAATCGTGAATATTTTAAGTAAAGCTTCTTTCATTGTTTTGAAGGCTTCAGCATCTGGGGATCATAAACTGGAAAATTAGAAGATGTTAAATATATTGAATTAATTACTGCCAGAAAAAAATGCAGCTTGAGGCCACTTTAACTATCCTGGCTCAGTACTAAGGAATCATGGGAACTGTAGTTTATTGTGGCACCAGAGCTCTCTGACAGAGAAGGCTCAGTGTCCCAGAAAAAATACATTTCCCATGATTCCTTAGCACTAAGCCAGGATAATTAAAGTGGCTTCAAGCTGCATTATTTCTGGCAGTCTGCAAAGGCCCTAATACACTTTTTAAAGTCCTGGTTCAATTACATTTCACTGAAAGGAGGGGTATTTTTAATAAGTTCATTTTAAATTTACATCAGGCTACCTTGCCACACTAAGTATCTTACCAGAATGAAGGTGAAAATTCCCATCCTTGATTTAACTTCTCTCCTCCCTTTTTTCCAGTTTTGAGATTTCGAGGGAAGGAAACAGCTGCATGAATATTTGAAAACCACATTTTTCATCCACCTCATCTTTCTCTTGTTTCCTCTTTCTCCCTCTCTTATGCTCTCACCTCCATACCATTCCCCTTTCTTTACTTTATTGTTTGACATGGATCCAAGCAAAACTCCAGAGCTAAGATCTTCAAAGTACAATTTCCCAGAACAGATGGAGAGCCTTTATGCAGTGTCTGGTATAGAACATGGGATGACCAGCTGGATGCAAAGAATAGCACTTATTTTAAGACAAAGAATAAAGCTAACTACCACACACTAAACATAATCTAAAATAAAGAAATATCCTTGTTGCCATTTCCATATAATAACACCTGATGATGAATAAATATTATTCATATAAATATTATATGCATATTATGCATATAAATATGCATGTATTATTTCAGACCTGGATCTATAGCGCTACTTTCAAATGTAACAATGTCCTGGATGTTGGTTATATGAAGAAATGCTTGCCAAATCTATATAATATGTCCATCTCCTGTCACATTTGTCCCAAATATGAATTCAAATAATCTGGAGAAACATTTCTTCATGTGCCACAATTCTAGCATGTAAGTGGGAGTTATACCTGTCTTATGGAATTCCCTACCAGGTGAAATCAACCATACTGGCAAAAACAGAACTTTGAACACGTAATAAAAGATTCTCCTTTCCACCATTTTTTTTTTTTTTTGTAATTTCAGAACTTGATTGGAGTTTTTTTTAAAATATTATGAATGTCATTTTTTCATCTGAATTTAATGATACTGGATTTTTCTGTCATTATTGTTGTAAGGATCTTGGAAAGCCTTTGTGCCCAAAATTCAGAATATACATGACATAGAAATAAGTACATAATAAATGTACAGTTGGCCTTCCAAATCCACAGATTCACCCATCCATGCCTCAAAAATATTCCCCACCCATAAAAATTCCAAAAAGCAAACCTTGATTTTGTCAAGAGATACCATTTTACTACACATTGTATATAATGGGACTTGAGAATCCACATATTTTGGTATCCACAAGGAGGTCTTAGACCCAAAGCCCAGCAGATTCCACTGTATATAATAAATGGAAACAATCAATTAGCAAATATTTACCAAATTACTTATTATCCTTGGCATTCTCATGGACCACAACATTTTAATGGAATATATGCAGCCCACAAGAACATAACAAACATTAGTACATATTGAATATATTATATCTTAATATTTACAAACTTTTGTCAAAAAACTATTATAAGTTTCATGAAGTTATTTACTACACTGTTTTGAAGTCATCTTCTGTTCAGAGGTCGGAAAAGTTACCTTTGGAGACTGCCAGTCCCAGAATCCTCCAGATAACATGGCCAGTGACCATGCTTGTAGAGTAATTCTGGAACTTCTGATTCAGTAAAAATATTTTTTTCAAAGTCTGCTAGTTCTGCATATGAATAAAAACCAAGAACTGGAAAAATGCATAATATGGCAGAATTCTACAACTATTGTAGACAAAAGATGTGTTGGCTTTGGGTCAAAAGGCAATTTATTCTAGAATAACTTGGAAGCCAGGGTTTCTCGGATGTCCCAAGCATATCCTATGGATGGTCTGCTTTTCTAATCAGTCCCTGCTAGGAAGCTTTCCACCCAGGGACTCACGCTTCTTATGAGGTGACCCTGAGGAGTAGACCAGGTGTTTCTCTTCCATCATGGCACTCCCTGCTCCAAATCCTCATGGAATAATCAAACCATTATTTCCTTCGTTTCAACTATGATCCTATAAGGTGACATACTCTCTATTTTGGTAAGAAGTCAAAAATTTGTAGCAAACAAAGTAAACAAAAGAGTTCTTCCATGTGCGCTTCATCCCCCATAAAATCTTTACAGTGTTATCTGATCTCATGGTGTCTCCCTCGCTTCACCTGCTGATACTTTTTATGATAAAGACAAGATCTTTTGTAGGCAGAAGCCTACTAAGCTAAAACATGTGACATTTTCCTGGCTGTGTGGATTCATTTTCCACACCTCAAATAAATAAATGCTCAGTCTGAGGTTTCTCCTCTTATTACATTAGTCATTGACTGCGCTCCTGATGTAATTTGAAATTCTATATTTAATCACTAGGCATACTTCCCTGAGAATAAGAACCACAATTCTCTGCTCAATCATGGAAGCTCATTGGGTGAGTCACACACTCTCAGCTCCATAAATTGTAAACAACTTGAAAGCACACAACAAAGTAGAATATGATCTTCATTTGTGAGCAGAGCAAGTAATATTACCATATAACGGTGTCTTTGCTTTGTAAAACCTTCCACTGACTTAGAGATTTTTAAAAAGAATTGCAGTGTTATTCTTGATTTATTTCTTATGTCTAACCATCTTGGAACAGATGTAGTTTACTCATATATTTTTTCTCTTGGTTTTGTCATATTTCTCTTTTCTTGCTTTTTAAAATTAGGATGGGCATTTTACAACACTGGATCATTTTCACTTTAATTGACCGATTTTAGCCAATTGAATGGAACATAGTTGTTTTAGAATGTTTCCTGTAATTATGTTAATATGCATGAAATTCAAAGTGAACAAGGTTTAACAGGAAAGAGTTTAGCTAACCATTGATCAACACTCAGATTGTCAGACTGAATTAAATCAAACCATGTTTGGCCTCACTACTGAAAATCTGTCAGTTCTGCTTATTTATATGGTAATATAGGACCATATAATTAACACCACATAGTCCCTGATATTAATGTTCACCTACATCCACCATTACCATTTTTAAACTCTTCTTTACTGTTGTATTGCCTATTTTGAGGTTAATTTGCTCTAAAGCACTATAATGCCAATTCATAAACACTGTCAATATCACACTTCACTCTCATAGCGCTATGATTCCACTTTCACTGCTATGGCTGCCTCCTGTGGAACTCTGGGGCTTGTAGTTTAGTGAGGCCTAAGAGCTCTCTGTGAGCATACCCTCTCTTTGGATATGGGATTTCATAGTAATGTTTTTTGTACTAATGTTAAACCTTAATAATTCTGGATATTATACATTGAATGTACTGGTGATAGCTGTGACATAAACAACTATCAAATTAAAATTATACTTTAATTTACAATATCATAATACAGCCTAAATGTATTTACATGTAAATTGTTTCATGTGATTACAGTGAAAATAATATTATTTTTTAAAAAATAAAATTTTAATTTTTAATTTTTAAATAATCTGGGGGCTCTCTTTTCTCTTCCTGCTGAGCTTCACCCTTCTCACACTGGTCCAAAACACACTGCAGAAATAATCCAGTCTGAGACCATTTTAACTGCCCTGGCTTAATGCTAGTGAATCCTGGAAACTGTAGTTTATTGTGCTACTAGAGCTCTCTAATAGAGAAGGCTACATGTCTCACAAAACTACAATTCCCAGAATTCCCTTGCATTGAGACAAAGCAGTCTCAAACTGGATTATTTCTGCAGTGTGTTTTGGACCATTGTCTCTTAAAGAGATGCAGCTGAACTCCACAGCCCATTTCTGATAAAAGCAAGATGTTTAAAGATCCATGGTGTCACCTTTAGGGTGTCACCTAGTGTAGCTCATACACCCCTAGTGACTCCCCTGATGGGTTTTACTGAACATCTCGTATTCTCCCCACACACACATGATCTTGCATTTCCTATTGCAATGGAGACAAAAGGAAGCCACTGTGATCATACCTTCTGTCCTACCTTTTGATGTCCCTATGGTCCCTTCCTGTCCAATCATCAAAGGGTTGTCTCAAATCTAAATCAACTGACAGTTCATGTTAACATCCTCAGGACATTTAGGAACTGTTTGGTCAGTCTTTAGGAAAGCCATCAAAAGCCTTTTGATCATGCAAATCATCCCTGGATAGCAAGAAAAAGAGTATAACAATCCCTCAGCTCTGTCACTCTCTCTTCTTTTCTTTACTTCCTAGGATTCCCTGTGTTGGAGTTATTTCTAAATCACACTGGATGCAGCCTATGTTTTTTTTTTCCATGAAACTCTCACTCTCTTCAAGAACGGTAATTATTTCCTTCTTAACCCTCTATCCAACCTTTCACCTTTTCTATTTTGTAGCCTTGGATCGTTCTTAAGGTTGAATCAGTTCTTGTATGTTTGAGTGCTCCTTTGTTTTATTTAGAAAACATTTTATTTACTGGAAGCTGGAGTCTCTCTGCAGTTAGTGCAGGTATACACAGGTGGAAAAGTCCCTGCAGTTATCATCCCCTTTCAAGATGTCTTTAAACTATAATTTCCCCACATTTTAAATATGGCATAGCTGGTTGGGACTCCCAATGTCCCCCTTAGCTTTTATAGTAACATCTCTTGCTGAGAATTCTAAATGCCCCTCCCTAAACTGCAAATCCCAAGATTCCACAGGAGGCAGCCATAGTAGTTGAAGCAGAATAATAGTACTATAACAGTCTAGTGTGGTTATAATATCATGATTATGTTTAAAACAAAGCATTTTCAAAAGTTGGATTACTTTGCCAAAGCACCTTTCTATAGCTGCACTGTAAATCAAAGAAAGGTTTTTGTTTGTTTGTTTTCAAGATATCAAGTGCAAATAAAACAGCAACTGGAACTTACACTGAAAGATGTTACTTATGTATACTGAAGACATCTCACCCTTCCCAGTCTGTAGCAGGACTACTAATCTGTAGGAAATGTATTAGAAGAAACAAAAGGCAAGCAAGCCAATGATACAATTGCATTTGTCATTTCTATCTTTTTAGTGTTTCTGACATGATTGGTCATATGAAGTAGGATCAAATTATTTATTTATAGGAAGAAAATTGACTCATTTGAGATGTGGTGCTGGATAAGAGTTCTGAGAATACTATGGACTGCTAAAAAAAAATGGATGGGTCCTAAAACAGATCAGGCCCAAACTCTTCCTGGGAGCAAAGGTGACTAAACTGAGACTGATGTATTTTGGCTATATCATGAGAAGAAAGGATTCATTAGAAAATACTATAAAGTCCAAGGCAATAGGAAAATAAGAAGACTGCATTCCAGATGGATAGACTCAATCAGAGAAACCATAGCCATGAATCTGCAGGAGCTAAGCAGGGTAGCTGAGAATAGGGTGACTTGGAAGTCTCTTATACATAGGATCACCATGGGTTGAAGATGACCATGGATTGAAGATGACTTGGGGGAAGTTAGCAACAGCAACAAATCATATAAAAATTAAAAACATAATTTTAGATATACTCTTCTGCTTTTGGGCCTAGTATCAAGATGTTGTCCCAGATGCAGTGAGGGAGTCACAAAACATACACCACCAAAGGTAGGGGAAAACAGCAACAACTTTATTGGTTATAGCTGAGAAGTGTCAGCATAGCATAAGGCACAGATCCAAGTATCAAATAACCCATCTGTCTTTTGGTAAATGGATAACCCCTGCCGACCTACCAGGTAGGGTACCTGTGGAATGACATATTGGAATCCATGTGGGCAGACCACCTCTTGCCACCTGGGAGTGAGGCTGGTCCTTGGCCCCTAAGCTAGGACTGTCCCCGTGTGCCTGCACCTCCAAGGTCTCTGAAGAGAGGGAAAAGGGATTGCTTTCCCCCAGTCTGCCCCAAAACTGAATCTTGTCCCATGTTCCACTAACCCCCAAAACTGTGACAAAATCTAAGCTAAAGAGCCCTGGTGGCGCAGTGGTTAAATGCCTGTACTGCAGCCACTCACTCATAGACCACAAGGTTGCGAGTTCAGTACTAGCCATGGCTCAGGTTAGACTCAGGCCTGCATCCTTCCGAGGTCACTAAAATGAGTACCCAGCTGTTGGGGGGCAATGGGCTTACAGTTGTAAACCGCTTAGACATCCCATAGCGCGATATGAAGCGGTATATAAATGAAGCTACTTTGCATTGCTTTAAACAAAGTACAAACATGAAACCACAAGAGTAAGGGTGAGTGGATGGATAAGTGAAAAAGCTGTTCAAACCCAAATGCTGAGGGTGCTAGCAAGGAACTAAATATATTCCTCATCTCCGGATCAGAATGATTTTACTTCAATGTCTAATAGAGAGCAGCTCCCATCCTCTCCATTCTTGATAGGTTATCCTTACACAAAACCCATGAAACGTTATGCAGGCTTCTGGGAAAGAGAAGGGATCACCACACTGAAGACCCCACCACCATGTCACAGATGGCAAACTGTCTTACTGGTGAATCAGATTCCTTGCTCTCAACTTGTGCAGCAAAAATATACTGTTCTCCTAGAATACTGTTCTCTTAGATGCCACAGCATTCAAATATATCTTCAAGTATTCCATCAGCTAAGGAACTCAAACAGATAACTACTACAGATAAACAAGCATTCTGCTCTCTTTACATAATTTGATCCACATTAAAATTCAGATACATTTCTGCCTTAATGGAAAATGTTTTGAACTGTGAAGAATTTGTCCAGATATTTTGTTTTGCAGTTCTTGGTATCTGTGAAATATGGATGGTCGAAATACAATCTGCAATTGACATAGGAAAAGGTAGAATAGTAGGATTTTATAAGCTGATAGAAAGATCATTCCCTAAAGTCTTAACAATAGGAAATCAACATGTTTTATTTTCTTCCTTTCTTAAAATTAAAAATGTCTCTACTTTGACTCTAAAAGGAGCCCCCAAATCAGTCTACAATAAATTCTCAATACATTAAAATTATCTTCATTCCAGAGTAAAAACAGATAAACTAACAACTAGAAATGAAGCACATCACATGCCTACTGAACAAAATGTCTCAATTGCTTGCCAAAAAGAAAAGGGCCTCTCTTGAAATGGATTTTACTCTCTGGGCACTGGCATTAAAAAAGGCCCTTTTCTGTATCCATAAATACACACACGCACACCTTGGCTTCAGTATACAAAGCAGGGCCTCAAAGGACAGCTGTAGCTGATACAATGGAATGGAAGGTATCTCAATATTTGCAATTGATGAGTCATAAATAAATGACTGATGGACACCTTATATTTTTGTTATGATGTTTGCTCAACATCTATATATTCTGATATCCTTCTTACTGAAAATTCAATATAAATAGATTATAGGCCTTAAAAATGCAGATTTTAGCCCCCAAGCTGTGCAGCAAAGTTGCTGGGGGGGCTCTTTGTTGGCCTCCATGAATGGAGACCAGAGGATGGTCTGCTTGACCAGGTGGGGTTGTGTGACAGGGGTAATCTAGGAGGTTAGTTAATCCTGCCCCCCCCCCCGCACACACACACCCACACTCTTTGCTTGGAAGAGATATTATATCAGTGTACACCTTGGCACTCCTTTGTGGTGGAGGATTAGTCTCTGGAACTGCTTCCACGGGGTACAAGACCAGGGGATGGTAGAAGGTGACTGCCCTTGAGGCTGATATGGGGTTGACTCTCTCTTACAAAATCACAGACTTTGAAGGGGAGCCCTCCAGATTTTGGCCTTCCAGAGATAGCAATCAATCTCTTTGGATTGCCATTGGGGTCTGGTATTTCACCCAAGGGATAGCTGGAGAGGTGTCAGAGGTTCACATCTGGACCTCAGCAGAACCTATACCAGGTTGCTCCCCCTTTGTTTATCAGTTTGCTTATTCCCAGGCCTTGAACAGATAAATAGGATATAAGTCAATAAAATGGCCACATGTTTAACCCAATCAATTTGTATCTGGTCTCATAGTAGGTCAACAATGCATTAACTGCAATATGAACATATTACTAAATGATGTCATTCTCCAAAACATTTTAAAACTATTTGCACTAGTTGCAGATCTTGGATATTAATGACCCATACTGTGAACAACTCAACATAACAAAGTAACACATCTGACTGGAAAACACAAACACCTTTTAGAGTTGCAGACTTTTCCTTTCCTGACACCTGACTAATAACACTTAAATAAATGGCCTTGGTTATGCCTTTCTACAGTGACAGAATCAAGTCTCTGCTTTTCCCAAGTAGGAAGAAGTGTTTTGCATCAGATACATGACATGTGCTGACATCAACAACCTGCATGCATTAAACAATTGTGAATTTATGTACAAGGCTTTCATGTCTAGAAATTTACAAGTTGGATTTTTACAGCCCGAGTCACTGTTGGTTTTGGCACAACTTTCAGTTTCTACAGATGCCACAGTTCCTTGTAACTTGCCTACACAAGTATCCACTAATACCTTTCCTGGAATGGCAACCCTAGATGTTTCCAACTTTTAGTATTATCAAGTCTTTCCTTCTAGCTGTAACCTACATCTATGGTAAAAAAAGGCAAACATTACATTCCACATGCAACAGAAATTTTTCATTCCCACTTAATACACTAAAATTAGAGGTTTTGAGGAATTGTGAAGAGCAAAGGGGAAGAAAGGGACAGATGTTTGGGGTGAAACAAAATGGTGGAAGAAAGTGCTTTGTTCCTTAAAGGTTATTAACCTTTCGTTAGGAGATTTAGGTGTCAATCCTACGCATGCTTAACTGGGAGTAAATAGTGAATACATCTGAGCACACTATTGACATGATGGTTGCAGAGGATCAGAACAACATACAAAAAAGGAGTAAACTAAGAGTCACTTTGTTCTTGGAGAGTTTTTAAGTACCCAAGAGGAACAATGGTTCATTTTAGGAGGCAAGGCTAATTAAATTCCCTTTGTGCTTGCAGAAAACCTAGATTATAAATAGGAGTCACAAGGATAGGGAAGGGTACTCAGCAGCTAGATGGCTCCTTCAGCTATAGCTTCTCATATATAGAAAGGTAAGCTGTGTTTTACTGATTCTTTAATTATTATTTTGTCCTTTCATAACAGTGATGTGGCTCTTGTTGGACTGCAACTCCCCACATTCATCACAATTGACTATATGCTGGCTAGTCTGCTGGGATGTGCAGTCCAAAAGTATTGGCAAGTCTGCCCAATTCCCAGCCTTGTTTTCTAACCAAGTAAATTTAGGGGGGTTGCAGACTGCCAGAAATAGTGCAAACTGAGTCCACTTTTAGGGTTAGGGTTAGTGCTAGGGAATCATGGGAACTGTATTTTATTGTGGCATCAGAGCTCTCTGACAGAGAAGGCTCAATATCTCAGAAAAACAACAATTCCCATGATTTTCTTGCACTAACCCTAACCCTAAAAGTGGATTCAATTTGCACTATTTCTGGCAGTCTGCAACCCCCCTTAGTTTGCCCAGTTTTCCTTAGTGGACTCAGCTGCTCAACCAACACAAACATGCATGGCATTTCTGAGCAAACATATCTATAGCATGGCTGCATAAAAAAGATGGTAAGGCTTCTGTACCTTTAATGGTCATGAGGAGCAGGGAATTTCAGGAAATATGGCTTGACATGCACTAATGCAAAGTTGCAAACAGTATATATTTTGGTTTTTGACAACACTAGGACTGCCTTTGCTCTCAAGAGAGAAATATTTTCCTCCTTTTTATTCAGCATGCTGCCAATTGGATGTTAATGCATTGCATCATATGAAATTCTGTAACCTGACATAATTTGCTTTAGTCCAGCAACATACATGAGCTGACATTTAAAGCAATACAAGGCCCCCCCCTCTTGGCATATATATATATATATATATATATATATATATATATATATATATATATATATATATATATATATACATATTCAATTGTAGAAGGAAATGGCCATTGTCCAGGAAAAAAGTGTATAATATTTCAGCTTGAAACTCATAATAATTATATAGAAGCTTGTGCCAATTGATCCTGAATAATTCTAATGAACTCATTTAGAAAATATGAATTTATTGCAGCAATTGTTGGACAGAGAAAAGGGCTTTCACTGTACTTTAGCTAGTCTCCCTATGGTATTAAATGTTCCCTTTTTAGCCTTTTTATTTCAGTGCTTCAGGGCAAGGATTTTCCATGCGTCATAAACTGTATTTTATCTTTCAAAAGGAGGAGGCTTGCAGCTGGGCATTGTTCCTGGATCCAGCTCTAAGGAAAAACTATGGGTAGGAGTGCTTCTAATTAAATACTGCTTAAGCCCAGAGAACTCGTCACTTTGCTTCCTATGCTTTGGTCCCATCTCAGCTTTTCTACTGCAATGTCAAGGTGGGGGTGTTTGGGGGGTTGTAAATAAGCTTTTGGAAGCTTCAACTGGTTGAGAACATGGTAGTGAAACTTTATCTGCATCAGGGATGTAATTCTTTGCTAATTTTGCTCTTAAAGGAAGCAATGAGTAATTTTCGTAATTTTCTTCCTGCTGAGAGAAAATTTTTGAACATTTTGGAATTTTGCACAATATTCAAACATGGGTGACCATGCATGTGTGTGCAGAAAACAACATTTTCAGTGCAGAAAATGCAATTTCCTGAACTGAAAATACTATTTTCTGTGCCAAAAAAAAAGCATGTGCAAATTTTGTGCAGAATATGTCCCAAACTGTGAAGACTCCTGTCCGTCCAGGACTCTAATCATCAGGTTTTCCCAATACTCAAGGAACAAGTCCTTCAGCTTTTTTAAAAAAAAAAAATTCCAGTATTCTTTCTATCCCTAATCTGGTACTAGATGCACAAATTAAATATATTCATCGTGGAGGCCACTGGCTACCAGTTTCCTTCTGTGCTTAACATAAGGTGCTGAATTATACCTTGATAGTGTAAGATCTACTCAGAAGTTGCACCATGGAGCTTAATAGGTTTACTCTCAATTAAGTGGACCTTACTAATATAAAAGCCCTGCTAGTAAGATGTGATCAGCCAAAGATATGTTGCTTTGATGCTACTACCATGTGAAGTGAGGATGTCCCAGGGCTGGCCTTCCCATTGCCTTTCCATTAGCTGCAGCAAAGTGCCCCCTTGTTCATTATGTGGCATTCTCCTCACCCCAGATATATATGAAGTACTGGTAGTTTACAAATGATAGTCTCTGAGGAACCCTTTGTCAAAATCAGGCACTGTGGGTAGAGGAAACTGAGGATGTATCCACACTGCTGAATTAAAGCAGTTTGATTGAACATCACTTTAACTGCCATGACGTTATCCTAGAGAATTCTGGGCACCAGAGATCTCTGACAGACCAGGTTGAATACCTCACTCAATTATCAATCCCAGGATTCCCTAGGATAAAGTCATGGCAGTTAAAATGGTGTCAAACTGCTTTAATTCTGCAGCATGGATACAAAGCAGCCCAAATTGCCGTATTTTTCGCCATATAAGAAGCACCCAATTTTAAAGGAGGAAAATCTAGAAAAAAAGATTCTTAACCAAATACAGTGGTACCTCTACTTACGAAATTAATCCATTCCGCGGGTGGAAGGAGGCCTCTGCGTCCTCGATGGTTCAATGGGCTCCTCCTGAGATCGGATGACATCCTCCGACCCCAGGAGGAGCCCATTGAACCACCCAGGAAAAGG
>CM034701.1:267682828-267694219 GCA_020142125.1 Phrynosoma platyrhinos | reverse complement strand
TGTGTGCAGTTTTCCCCTTTAATAAATATTTAGACCTTAATTGAAGAATCCTATCTCAGCGTCATCCATTGTGGGATCTCTTAGTCCTCCAGTACACACATCTGTACTCCGGTCTCACGGGGTGTTGTTAGGACCCATTTCATATTTTAAAATAATTATAAGTTCCCCTAATTAGATCCTTCCTAACAAGGCTTATGGTAGCCCTGTATAAAGTGTTTTTTTATTTCCCCAGGCCAGGGGTAGGCAACCTTTCCTCTTTAAGGGCCGAGGGACTTCAGCTCCCAGAAGCCTTAGCCATGTTGGCCAACAGTCCCATGTTGGCCAATAGCTCCTGGGATTCTGGGAGCTGAAGTCTCTCAGCCCTTAAAGGGGAAAGGTTGCCTACCCCTGCCCTAGGCCATAGGCTGAGAAGCTGGATCGTGTCCCAAAGGAGGGTAACCAAAATGGTGAAGAGTCAGTAAACCATGCCCTGTGAGGAGAGACTTAGGGAGCTGTATAGCCTGTATAGCCTGGAGAAGAGACAGTTAATAGGTGATATGATGGCCCTGTTTAAGTATTTGAAGGGGTGTCATATTGAGGAGGGAGCAAGCTTGTTTTCTGCTGCTCCACAAACCTGGAGGCATTTATTTCATTCATTCAAATCAGTATGTTTGGTGCCTGTCCTCTTAAGGTCAACTGAAACTGATTTGCAACAAGAGGAACATTTGAGCACCTAAAGAGATAGGCAGTCATTCTCTAGCAGTTGAAAGTTAATTAACTTTTAAAATGGGTAATGATACAATAGTCCTGTTTAAGTATTTGAAGGGGTGAAGGGGCAAGCTTGTTTTCTGCTGCTCCAGAGAATAGTACCCAAAACAAAGGCTGCACGCTATAGGAAAAGAGATTCCACCTAAATATTAGGAGGAACTTCCTGAGAGTAAGAGCTTTTTGACAGTGGAGCACACTCCCTTGGAGAGTGGTGGAGTCTCCTTCTTTGAAGGTCTTTAATGGCCATCTGTCAGGATGCTTTGATTGTGTATTCCTGTATGGTGGGGGGTTAGACTGGAGTCTCTTGGAGTCTCTTCCAACTCTTTGATTCTATAATTCTAGGATTAATTTGGTTTATGTTCCACTGGACATATAGCATTACTGCCTGAAAGTAGACAATTAAATTCACGTTAAGCTTTTTTGCTTTTTTGTTTGTGACTTGCTTAGACATACCCTAGAATATGTTCTTCACTGAATTTATTTTTATTCAAGTCCTTGTAAAAGAAGTGCCGTCAACCTGGACAGCAGATATGCAGAATATCATTCTACCTTCTAAGGTGCAGAAGAGCTTCTGAGCAGAATTTCTTTCCCTGGAAAAAAATCTGAGCCTCAGTGCCTTGTGAAGGCACTGCCAAATATATTTGAACTAGCTTTTTGTGATTGGTAACCTAGGGCAGAAAGGCAGATGATTACAGATTCTACCCTTGCTCATTCTTTTTCAGCCTTGTCGGTAATCTGTTTTTTGGCAGAGGAGGTCTGGGTTTAAAAAAAATTACTACTTGAGGTTCCAGGAAAGTATGCAATTAAAATCAAAATAAAATGTCTATTTCCAACGTTTTGTCAATCTATGTGATTTTATCTTTGTTTTCCCTGTTGCCAAGTTCATATGCACTTAGTAAGAAGTTTGAGACGTCTCATGAGATAATTTGTGTCACACATAGAGCAGTCAGCCAACAGTTTAGCAATTTGTTTGCACTCTCTTCTCCAGGTTATGTTTTGAAAAGAGGCTCATGGGAGAGAAAGTATATGTGACTGGAAACTCTGGGAGGGAGCCAAGATGTAAATCCTGAAGCTAACAAGTCATGCGTGGAACCATTTTTAATGGGTTTTCAGCTGGGAGAAGGACACTTTTAGTCTAATTAATAACATGCTGTAAGTATTTCCAAATGAAGCTTGACCGTTGTCTTCAATGTCACAGGAAAAGAGACATCATCAAAAATAACAAAAGGCACAAACCAAAATGAAATAAATGGGGCTTCCACCACAGAGGACTCCCTTCCAGACTGTTTGTATTCCAAAGTCTTTAATTTGGTAAAACTGCTTGAGTCTTGCCCAATCTACTGCCCTGAAGAATGTACTGAACAACAATGCCCATGATCAAGGATGATGATGGGAACTGTTGTTCAGTACATCTGGAGGACATTGACATGAGGAAGCCTGGTTTCTTTTTCTGGCATTTATTTTATTTTTAAATGTATATGTACATGTGAACTTTTAAGCTACTTTAACTCATTGACTTGTTCAGTAACTTTTCATACACTCCAACTGTATTGATTTTGTAGGACAGTACCAATTAATCTTCTGCCATCCCACTTTTTCAGCTGGTTTTAAAATGTCCCAGTTTCTCTCTCTTCCTCTCACTCTTTGTCCTCAGTTTACTGCAATTGCTGCAAACGGGATTCAAAGTGCAAAAAGTGTTTGCATTCAATTAAATCTGCAGGAAAGAGAGGACAGAAAAGGATAGGGAGCAGAATCTTGCCCTTTACAGGAAGCTCAGGCAAAATCAAACTACTGAAGCCTCTGCTAACTGGGGTTGTGTGTGGCCAAGCAATATCAGAGTTCAGTGAAGATGACAAAAGTCATAATACACAAGGTCAAGATTGTGCCCACTCCTCTCCCCTTGGCTGAGGTAATAGATCATAAACCGCTTTTGCAATTGAAACTCAGGCTGCATCTGTACTGCAGCAATAATCACGTTTGACACCACTTTAATTGCCATGGCTCAATGCTATGGTATTCTGGGGATTTCAATGCTATAGAACTCTGGGAATTGTAGTTTTGTGAGACATTTAGCCTACTTTGTCATAGAGCTTTGGTGTCACAACAAATTATAATACACAGGATTCTACAGGCACTAAGCCATGGCAGTTACAGTGGTGTCAAACTGGATATTTCTGCAGTGCAAATGCAACCTCAGTTTACAACATTTGAAGTAAGCTGAGGAGAAGGGGGGAATGGGAGAAAGAGAGAAAAATTGGAACATTTTAAAAGCAGCTGAAAAGTGGGACAGCAGAGGACTAATCAGGATTATCCCTGCCAAATGGGGACACTTGAAAGGTATGATGGACATACTTGCTTATTATTGTTGTTATAATATTATTATTTTAATTTTGTTGAAGAAAGAGGTTGGCTCCTAATCCCAGTCCTCTGCTCTCTTAGTCCCTAATTCCTTTATCCACCAGTATGAAGTAAAAATAGAATTTCTTCCAATACTAGCTGAGCATAATTTTTTCAGAAAACAACGTCCTAGGAAGTTTTCTTTCTGCATCCTCTCAGCTTTTGGCAAACTCCACTTCCCTCCAGCCTGATAATAGTTCGTGAAATATTTTTGCCCGCCCCACTTTCACAGTTTGGGACCCTTTCTTTCATTGTGCCCTAGAGATGTAGTAACCCTTTTTATTAGATGGGCCATTGGTTTCATCCTATACAACAAATTCCGTTGATTGCAAAGCAATCCAGGTTTATGAATGAATTGTGAAGCATGCCAACTCCTTGTATAAAACCCTTGACAGTTTTTGTTCCAAGGAAAACAACCTCTTAAATGCTTTCAATTGCCTGCAAATCACAGTGGCATGTCTGTACCCATGCACACTGTCTGATATGTAGAACCATTCATTCCTGATCTATTACCTGCATATAGCAATATTGGAACACAATGGCTTTCACTGCAAGGCTTTCCAAGCAGACGTTCCTGGAACAGATTCTAAGGAATTCGAGTTTCATAAGGAAGTATTTGTCTGATGGGCCAAAAAGAATGTTCTTAAAATGAAGCTAAAGGCATCTGAGATCCAAATTAAGATCATAATAGGTATTGTGTTTTAATACGTACCTCTGAAAATGTGTTGTTAGTTCCATATCACACAGTGGAAGGCATTTTTCCCTCTGCAAAGGTGCAGACTCAGTAAGTTTAGAATTTGTTCCTGCCAAGTTCACTTTTTGTTGACTTCCACTTTCCACATCTGTCAAATATATATATAACTTGGGCAATTGAAAATAATATACTACATATTATTTTTGGACTCCAGGATGTGACTGTTCTTCCATCACTAAACACGAGAATGGCTTTCTGTAACCACTTGCCCTTTTTAAAAGAAAAAAGATGATTCAGTAAAATGACCCAATGCATCCCTTTAGACTATCACTTGACATAGGAGCCAGGCTATCAATAGCCATGCCAGAAGAAGCCAAAATGGTACTTTAAAAAAAATTATATTTGTATTCATCATTTCTTAGTAACATAACATATCCACACAATACACATTCCATACAAACAAAAATAAACATATATTTAAATATTTACATATCCATCACTTACACATAGAATCATAGAACTGGAAGAGACCACAAGGTCTCTTGTGCAATTCTTCATCACAACTAATTTAAAGACTGGAAATTAATATGAAGATATGAAATAGTTTTGGAGATTCTGAGAAAGATATTCCCTGCTCTTTCACCTGTATGAAATAATCACCTGTAACTTTCCCTTTTGAAAAACTGAATAAACAAACTACAATAAGTTGGAAGTGATCATCATCATCATGATCACCACCACCATTCTAACAAATGGCATCACTTAAAATCCTTTCCCCTTATTTTCTTTCTCTGTAGTTTGTATTCAGTTATGTATTTATATAGAAATATCAACATTATTATAGGCACATAATATGGGGAAATAGTATATTCCTGGTCTGCATCAGTTTTTAATATTTTCATTTATTCAGTTCAGTACAATGTCTGCCTGGGTCTGTAAACTGAAACACAGACAGAAATCAATGACAACATTCATATGAAATGTTGTCTAAGAAACACATTTGTAAGATTTTTTCCTAATATATGCATATTTGTATATGATTGATATATGGAGCTATGTATGCAAACTTCTCTAATATGTGCACTTTTGTATAAGCAGTTTTGCTTGCAAATAGTAAAAGAGTTTTCATATCTGGGATCAAGCATTGATCGGAATGGGGACTGCAGCCAGGAAATCAGAAGATTAAGAACAGGGAGTGTGCCGAGGAAAGAACTAGAAAAGATCCTAAAATGCAAAGACATACAACTCAGCACAAAAGTCAGAATCATCATGTCAGAGATCGACATGAAGGCAGTTAACAACAACAAAATGCAAATATCACCAATATATGAAATTATTTGTTCCTAAATATACTTTCCCTTTTTACAGTTTGCCCCAATCTTCCATTTTTCTTTGATCTGAAAACTGCATAGCAATATTTGAAGATGTGCACAAACCAAACAGTAATTGTGTTCCCTACTTCATATTATTCTGTGAATTGCAGATTTGCTTTTAAAACTCTGTCAAAAGAAATTTTGGCCTATACCTGTTCTTGCTGCTATATTCTGCTATTATAATAAACTCTCATTTCCACAATATTTTACATTGTATATTCAGTCACTAGGTTTGCAAGAGCTTATCTCCAGTTCTAAGGGCGCAGCCAAACATGCCTCTGTTTTCAGCTGCACAGGGGCACCTTCCCTCCAGGTCATTGGATGGGGGTCTGGACAACATGCATTTGACATACTTCTGAAAGATGTATGCTGGAGACCATACAAAAAGATCAGCTGTCATCCTGCACAGCAGTTTGGGAAGGCATTTTACATTCTGGCAGGGAAAAAAATGAAATGCAGAAATATAAGCTGGGTGACACTTGACTTAAAAACAGCACACGTGAAAAGGATCCAGGGGTCTCGGTAGACCATAAGCTTAATATGAGTCAACTGTATGATATAGCAGCCCAAACAGCCAATGCAATTTTAGGCTGCATCAACAGGAGCATAATGTCCAGATCAAGGGAAATAATAGTGCCTCCCTAATCTGCTTTGGTCAGACTTTACCTGGGATACTGTTCTGTGCACCACAGTTCAAAAGAGACATTAACAAACCGGAATATGTCCAGGGAAATGTGGCCAAGATGATCAAAGTCTGGAGACCAAGCCCTATGACGAACGACTGAAGGGGCTTAGTAAGTTTAGCTTGAAGAAAAGATTGAGAGGTGACATGATAGCTGTCTTTAAATATCTGAAAGGATGTCATGTAGAAGATGGATCAAGTTTGTTTTCTGCTGCTCCAAAGACTAAAATATGAACCAATGGATTGAAATAACAAGAGAAGAGATTCCACTTAAACATTAGGAAGAACTTTTTTACAGTCAATGCTGTCCAGTAATGGAATAGACTGCCTAGAAGGGTGATGGATTCTTCATCTTTGGAGGGCTTAGAGTTTGGATGGCCACCATTCAGTAGTGCTTTAATTATATATTCCTGCATGACAGGGGTTGGACTGGATGGCCCTTGTGGTCCCTTCTAACTCTATGATTCTATCTATTTCGAAAACAATATAGCTCTGAAAGGAGGAGCAACAACAGCAAGGGAAGATACTGCAGCCTTTTGACCTTAATAGTTGGTTACCATAGCTTTTCCAGCAGATTGCTCAAACCATTTCTATCTTGTTGGTTCATCCCTTTTTCCTTGTCTGTCATGTGTTAAATTCAGACTGCAATTCATGTTTAGGATGGTCATGCTACATGTTTTGAAAGCCACTCTGCTCAAAGGCAGTGTAGAAAAGCTTTAAATAAATAAGTAATTAATTTGCAATTCAGACTCTTTTCTGCACTTCTGAACAGCTACTTGGCTATTCTTGTATAGAATTAGCCCCACCCCTCCTGTAAACCTGGCATCCCTTTGCCTATAAATTTATGTGGTGCTGTTTAATAAGTCTTCCTTATGTGAAGAAAAATATTAACAGTAACTTCAAACACAACTCTGTCTGCAAAAATATAATATGCTTCTCATCAACCTATGCTGTTTAACTTAACCAGCCCTGTGTTCAGGGTCAAATAAACAGCTGTTTATCAGGACAGGACACAAATAAATCTGAAGGTACTGTTTAACATTTGAAGAACCTGAGACCTCTATTTTAAAGATGTGAGCACATGAGAAGGCTTTCTTTACCCTTCCATACACAAACAACTGGACATCCATTCTTCCAACTTTCAGTATGCATCACAGTAATAGAAATTGTTTATATATATATATATATATATATATATATATATATATATATATATACAGACATAACATTGGGATTTTTTAAAAAAAATCTACTCATTAGCTCCCTTTATTGTTTCATAAAGTGTCCTTGGTGTCTCCTTAATTTCATACCCCTTCATGCTCTTCCTTACTTTTCATTACATTCCTCCTCATGCACTGTTCATTTAAGTCAGTCTGCTGTGGCTCCCAATCAGACAGAGGAATCCTAGAGTAGTACAGTTCTGCATATATATGTCTCTTTTATCATAAACACTGCTCATGTATCTGCTGGGAAATGTGTTGGAGAGAACAGGTACAGTCAGGGAGTGCAATTGCACTCTCCCATAACTCATTCATTGGACACAGGAGGAATAGTTAGAATCATTTATTTAATTATTAAAATGTAATACTGCCTGTATATGGTGTATCAAATGTTATTTTTCCTTCCTTCCCTTAGTTTTTTTCTTTCTTCCCACCTTTCTAATAAAATAAGTTGGGCGCTTTACAAATATGAGTCAGCATGACATAGTGAGTGTTGGACTACAACTCTGGAAACCAGGGTTTGATTACCATGAAACCCACTGGATGATCTTGGACAAGTCACATGCTCTCAGCTTAAGTGGAAAGCAATGGTAAACCTCCTCTCAATTAATTTTGCCAAGAAAACTCTATGAGGCTATTCACACTACAGAAACAACCTGGTTTGGAACCAGTTTATTTCTATGGACCTTATCACACAGGGTCTAAAGCAGACCTAATCCAAAGGGTATCCGTAGCTAATACATATTATTTCCCCGTGTTTACACACGACATTACACCGAAACTCGACAGAACCCGGAGCTAATCCGTATTGTTTCTCCGTGTTTACACACGACGTTGCACCGAAACTCAACAGAACCCGGAGTTAATCCGTAACGAATTGAGATCTTTTGACATTCGGTTTTTCGGGGAAGTACAAGGGAGCTTTCGGAATCATTGTGCAATGGCCGCGCAGGCGAAATTCAGTTCATTTTGGTATAGAACTAATTTATTCTTATTTTGGTTACTTTTCACTTCGTGGTCAGTGTGTGATAAGGTCCTATGACATTCACACTCACCCCAACCACAATCAGTCCAGTTTGCAGGGGGGGGGTGAGCTAAAAGCCCACTTAAACCAGTGCATTTGGAACCAGATCCCTTAGTGGTTCTTTTTTTAAGAACTGCAACGATCCGAATCTCTGATAGTGTGAGTAAACTATCAGATCAATTTGTATCGCACTGCCACCCTTCCGGAAATGGAGGCGCCTCCATTTTGATCCAGATCAGTAGCAAGTGGGAACGACGACTGGGTTTAAATGCCACAGAGATATTTGCTGGCTTAAAACGTAGTGGGAACATTGAATCAATTTTGAATCAGTGCACAGATATGAATCTCTCCATGGCATTTAAACCCAGTCACATAAGTGTGAATAGGGTCACCTTAGGGTTGCCACAAGTCAAAAACAACTTGACAGCACACAGCACTCACACTTTACAAATAGAGCCACCAGATAGTGTGGTGTTTGAGTCTTGGACAAAGACTTCAGCAAACCATGGTCCAAATCCCCATTTTGCTATGGAAACCTTAGGCAAGTCACATTCTTGCAGCCTAAGATCAAGGCAATGCCAACAGTGGCTCCTCTGAATAAATCTTGTCAGAGAAAACCCCAGGGTAAAATCAACTTGAACAAGTTGTTTTTCAAGCTGCACAGAATAAAAAATTTTACAAACAAAAGGAAGAACAGTTAAGAAATAAGAAAATTACTGTTAAAGGAGCGAAAACAGATTTACAGTACTTTAAAATTGAAGATTAAAATGCAGGAGCACTCTGTTGTTAAAAGTTTAGAGTAGCAGGAGTTGTCTTTATTATTCTGTATAGTTTGCCTTTAATGAAGTTAGAAATAGCTTGCTCATCCCCTCCATTACATAAGGCTGCCTGTTTTATTTTATCTGTCATCCCAAATGCTAAGATTTGCATTGCTGAAATTTTAGCTTTGAACAGTGAAGTTCTCTGCATGCCTTTCTTATTGTTTTATACTGAATTTTAAATTATGTTCTTGGTGTTTTGACATAAGCCATTATCATGGTCAATCAAACTTGTTCCAAAGCACATACACAACTTAGGATATGACTTAGAAAAAAAAAACAAAAATAACAGGCCAGCATTTTGTGGAATTGTTTGGCCAATGTAACCCATGTAAGGGTCTTGTTTTAATCATAGCTAGAGTACTTAAACAAGCCAGCAGTGAGAAAAATAATTGTTCATGTTTCATCTGAGATGATAGCACTGAAAAAGTGACATTACTATGTAGGTAATCAGTTGTTATTGTTTTGTACTAGGTAGTAGTACCCAACATTGGTCAGTAGAATCATATAATAATAGAGTTGGAAGAGACCTCAAGGGCCATCTAGTTCAACCCCCCTGCCATGCAGGAACTCACAGTCAAAGCACTGGCCATCCAGCCTCTTTTAAAGACCTCCAAAGGAATAGATTCCACCATTCTCTGAGGAAGTTTGTTCCACTCTCAAAAAGCTCTTACTGTCAGGAAGTTCCTCCTAATTTTTTAGATGGAATCTCTCTTCCTGTAGCTTGCAGCCTTTGTTCTGGGCCCTGTTCTCTGGAGCAGCAGAAAACAAGCTTATTCCATCCTCAATATGACACCCCTTCAAATATTTAAAACAGAGCTATCAAATCACCACTCATTTTAAAAGTCAATTAACTTTCAACTGCTAGAGAATGACTGCCTGTCTCTTTAGGTGCCCAAATGTTCCTCTTGTTGCAGATCAGTATGAATGAAATAAATGCCTCCTGGGCCCATCAACTGTATTTCATGTATATTACATAGCCTATAAGTCAGACTGTTCCATGCATCACTCCAAATTTGAAGAAAATCCCAACTTATCTGATGTTGGCGACTGGTCATTTTTTCCAGTAGTTCAAGGGAACAGTGCCCTTTGATTGCAATTCTATTTCTTCCCCTAGAAATTTGCCAAGGACCAGTAACACTGGTGTACACAACTTAGCCTATATTTTAAATCAATCCATTACAAACACATCCTCTAAATCTGGTGAAAATTCATCCAGCCATTTGCATGTGATGTGATAACAAACAGAGGAACAGACAGAAGCTTGGTTTTCTTCATATAGATTTGCAGTTTATGAAGTTTCATTGTCCAGTGGTTATATATGTATTAATATACATGTTGTTGTTGTTGTTAACTGCCCACGAGTTGACCTCAACTCATGGAGACTCTATGAATGAGACATCTCCAAGACTCCCTATCCTCTACCACTCTGCTCAGGTCCTGCAATGTCCTCTTTGATTGAGACGCTTATTGCTCTGTCAAAAACCCAAGCTGTTCCCCAATGGGATACAGCCAAGTGGCGGGATGCAGGTGGGTATTATCACATGCATATTGCCATCAATTCCGCTGCGCAAGTACAACCCGACTGCATCCCAGGTCCCAGGCATGTTTCAGAGGCTGTTTTTCACCTTCTGGGAGCTTGCTGTCTTTGAAAAATGGTTTCCAAAGTGCACCTGGGACCTGAAATGCAGCCAGGTTGCACTTGTCTGGTGGAGTCGGTGGCAACATGCATGTGATAATACCCACCTGCATCCCACCATCCAGCTGTATCCCGTTGGGGAGCAGCCAGGTTTTCTGACAGTGCAATAAGCCCCTGAGTCTAGCCATCTGGCATGCAGTCTTCCTCTCTTTCTACTGCCTTCCACTTTTCCTAACATCATTGCCTTTTATAATGATGTGACCAAATTATGACAGCCTCGATTTAGTCATCCTGGCTTCCAAGGAGAGTTCAGGCTTGATCTGTTCTAGGACTCATTTATTTATCTTTTGGGCTGTCCATGATATCCTCAGCACTTTTCTCCAGCACCACATCTCAAATGAGTTTATTTACTTTCTAACTGCTTTTTTCACTGTAAAGCTCTCACATCTGAACATGGTAACTGTTTAGAGTATCCTAACCTTAGTATTCAGAGTTATAGGTATTAGATATCTATAAACCGATTGGGTCATGGACCATTCATAGTTTGGTTTGGTTTTTCAACCTTTGTCTTGGTCAATTTATGATCAAACCTTACCAGTTATGAATACACTAGATCAGGGGTAGGCAACCTAAGGCCCGGAGGCCGGATGTGGCCCCCCAAGGCCTTTGGACCGGCCCCAAGCTGGTCCTGCCGCCGCCACCACTGCCTCCGCCTGCCATGATGATATTGATTATTGTTGTTATTACCATACTTGTTCTTGGGGTTTTCTTGGCAAAATCTCCATAGAGGTTTTGCC
>CM034701.1:267671524-267682662 GCA_020142125.1 Phrynosoma platyrhinos | reverse complement strand
CCCCCCCCCAATTGTCTGAGGAAAAGCAACCCAGCCCCTGACTCAAAAAGGTTGCCTACCCCAACACTAGATTTTTTTTAAAGCATGGGAAATGTTTTTAATTGTTTATCATTTTAAAATAAAGCTAAACATATTCAGTGATGTCACTTCACCAAAGGAATAGCATATATTACAATAAATTCCCCATCCCATCTTCACTTTCTGCCAATATGAAGTCTTTGGGAGTCTGGGACCATCAAATTTTATCAATCCTGCAGGCAAGGGAATATTCCATTGCATCTTTTAAAAATCTGCTTCCATAATGTCAGCCTTAAGCCCTTATAAGTGGTTCTCCTTAATTAGAAGAGTATTTGAAATGACAGCATAGACTACCCAGATACTGTATTTAGAGGCCAAATTGTTTTATTATGGTCTACCTGAAAGCAATCAAGGGGAAAAAATAGTACTAATAACTTGTATTGGAATGTTATAACACCATGGCAGGTTTAAAGGGAATCTTGTGATTTAAGTATTTTGGCAGATGCTGTTCCTGTTATTTTAGTAATAGCTGCTTTAAAAAATCCATGGATATGGAGGGCCAACTGTACCAATAAGCATGTGTTGAGTGTGTGACAATAATCCAAGGCAAAACAGAAGAGCAATACAATTGTGTGAAAGCTGTTCTACAAAACAACAGAAAATGAGAATTGTTTAAAAAGGGAAAAAAATGTAAGCAGGAACAAAATGGGAGGGGGGTGTAATTTGGTCTCAACATTTCTTATCAGAAAGAAAAATGCTAATATCAATAATGAAGGATGGGAATCCAGCAGAGAAAATCTTTTCTGCTCTTGGCTTTAGGAAAGTAGAGAAAGTCATATAGCAGTGGTAACCTTCATGTCCCCACTGGATTTGATTCACTAGCAATATGTGGAATATTTTAACATTCAACCTAAAATTGAACATCAAAATGGGCAAAATTAACATTTGAACCTCATCTATTAAGACTGACAGTGTTCCTAGTAAACATGTATATCATTGAGTTTCATTTATGCTATTTTATTTTCAAAGATTCATCTGGCACAAACATCTGCCAAAATAAGTTCCTGCTCACTTGAAGGAAGCTACAGACAAATAAGTTGTTGTTAATGGGCCAATGCAAACATTAGTAATTAATCACCTGTTAGTGAGGATTTTAATACCTTTGCATGTTGGGTCACAATAAAACAGATGGCATGCATTACCATGGGTTATATTAGGTTATACATTCTCAGTTGTGTAAGAGATCTTGCATGTGATTGCATACATAAAAATCTCTGTTAATACTATTTACACCAAATGTTTGGTATTTGTCATCTGTGACATAAAACCGAATTGGGTCCAGATGGAAACTGAGCAACTCACTCCTCTTGTTCTGAAAATGCAATGGAAGAAATGATACCTTGGTGCATGTAGGACAAAGACTTTTCTTTGCACAACCTGAGCCTGAGAAATACCTATCTAATTAGACTTCATTCTTCACTTTAAAAATCATTTTAAAAACCATCTATAAATCTTTCCAGGTCTTGCAAAATATTAATTCTCTATATTCTCTTCCTCTGATGAATCTCCTGAGTAGATCTGGCCTTCAGTACAGACTCTGCTTGAAACATATAATTAAAGGTTGACATCTGAACAATCCATGGCTTAAGAAGATACCCAAAGCTACTGTTGGGACATTTAAATGCAGCAGTAGTACATTTGTCACTTCAATGGTGACAGGTAGGAGTGTAACAATACTACAAGCACTAACTTATGCTTATCATAATTCTTAAGTCATATAAGAAGGCACAAAAGCCCTTCAAAATTTATGATTATCCCAAGTTCTTAAACATTCTGTTTGGAAGTTTAAAGTACTGCAAAGTCCATACCAAGAGCTGCAGCATAACTTGGACTGCAACAGAGATTCTAGCAATAAAATCTGTGCTCTTTCCCTATTGGCAGCTATCCAAGAACACTGATCCCATCTTAGCAATGATGGAATGTTACCCCCACATGCTGGAAATAAAATAGATTTACCAACTTGAAAAACTCTGATCTCTCTGAATCCTGGTACCCCTGCATTTCTCTTGATTTTGAAATGCTCTCCTAATGGCGGACTGCCTTTGCAGTTCCTATGATGGTCCTCTGATTTTGGAATGCTCTCCTAATGGCAGACTGCCTTTACAGTTCCTATGATGGTCCTCTGATTTTGGCCCCTTCTCTGCCAGTTCTCCTAAAACTATCATTAAATACATTATCCAGACTGCTTTTAGCTCATCCAAGCTATCCACTGCCTCCTTCCTTTGGCTTCCCCCACACACACACCCGACTGTGAAACACATGAATGTAATGTGCTGTTAGGTCCAAAATGGAAATGGCATGGTTTAAATAATGGCCACTATAAATATGCTGAAATATTTATGAGCTGTTGTATAGGGTAAACATAAGGATGCTTATATAGAGTGTTGGCTGATAGCTTCCATGTCAGTGGGACATTGTAAACACTCCAAGGGCATATCCACATTGCAGAAATAAAGCAGTCTGACACCACTTTAACTGCCATGACTCTATCCTACAGAATCCTGGGATTTGTAGTTGTTTGGTGAGGCACCAAATCTCTCTGACAAACCAGGTTGAATATCTCACCAAGCTATAGCTCCCAGGATTCCACAGGATGGAGCCATGAGAGTTAAATTGTTGTCAAACTGTGAAGTCAAAGGCTTTCATGGCTGGCACTGATAGTTTTTTATGAGTTTTCCAGGCTATGTGGCCATTTTCTGGAAGAATTTATTCCTGACATTTCACCTGCATTTATGGCTGGCATCTTCAGAGAAAGCTGGCCTGGAGGTGTGTGGGGTATATATACTGTGTAACCCTTGGTTGAGAGGAAATGAAATACATGTAAATCTGTGTGTTAGTCTGTTGGTGAATGGCAAGGCCTCAGGGTGGGAGGATATCCAAGGAGGATTTGTGTCCATTTACCAGTCCTGAAAAACACTAAACACCAAAAACACAAAAATCAAGACTCAGCAAATGCAAATGAACATCACCTAGGGTCAGGGGTTTCCCAGCAGACAGTGGATTACTAATTAAATATACACAAATCCTTCTCACATATCTTCCCACCCTATTCACCTAGAGCAGTGTTTCTCCATTATTTTCTGTCACGCCCCCCCAGGAAAGAAGAAAACATTTCGCACCCCCCTGCGCGATCACATGGGCGGGTTTGGCCAATCAGGATAGAGCTACTGGGGCTGTGCTGGGACAATCTCCCTCTCTTCAGCCGTAACGGGCCCCCCTTTATGGAGCCTCGCGCCCCCCCTGGGGGGCCCGCCCCACTATTTGAGAACCACTGACCTAGAGAGATCTTTTAAGTTCCTGGACACAGGTAAGTGAAACTGCAGTTATCAATCCTGTGGATATGGGGGTCAAACTGCAACCACAATTTCCTCTGTAGGTAACACTGAAAAGTGGTTAGTTTAAATGTTTTCAGTATTCTCTCCATAACTAGAAAGAAAAGGGAGTATAGGCATCCCTTTGTTTTCACGGACTTGAAGTCCACGGTCTCACCCGTTCATGGGTGGGAAGAGACACAATGGGCAAAATGGGGCACATGCGGATGTGTGCTGCCATTTAAACCAATGGGGCTTGAATATTGGTGGTTTTTCCATTTTCATGGGGGGGGGGGGTCCGGAACGGATCCCCTGTGAAAACAGAGTGGCGACTGTATTTCATCTCAGTGGCTTGTACAAGTTTGTTGTCATAAACCTAAACCATACCATAGCATCACATCCAGATTGGTTCTGACTCTCCAGTATGTAACTCCATTAAATGTACACAAGTGCAGATGTGCTGTATAAAGAATTAATGCAACAATTAATTGAATTGCAGTCTACATTCCATAGAGGTGCTGCTCATAAAACATACAACCATGTATTGGAGAGGGGAATTTTTAGCCCACATAGAGTCCAAAGTAAGCCCTAGCCTAAATATACACTGCATATTAAGCCAGTCACAGGATTCACCATATAGAACAGAAAAATCACTCCTTCATTTAACAGTAAGTCTTTTCCCACCTACACTGGCAGCTGTTGGGGTTTATTTGTTGCATTTTATTGTGTTCTTTGATCAAATGCTCTTAAGAGCTTTTGTTTTTAGATGTTTTCAGATCTCCCATTTCCCATTTACTTTGTGGACAGTTATTGGTCTCATGACATACTTTAAACAAAATTAAGTGCCAGCAATTTTTGGTTTTCATTATACGCAACTTGTATCCAAAAGTTAGATTTTGACTGTCCCAGACTATTAAAAAATGTTTCCCAATCAAGGAGGACTTGATTCTTTTCCAGAACTTACATGAGGTTATTGTTTGCATGTTTTTAATAATAGAAATGCATTTATTTCACAAGATGCCAAGAGGAACAAATAGCAGGCATCAGACAATAAGTACTTTATATTAGCTGATTATATAGACTGTGAACATCCTAAAACTGAATAGAAAAGAACTTAAAGTTATTCAACATTTATAATAATAACAAGTCTGAAAGGATCCCAATTAATTTACTGCAAAGTTGCAAAGTACAATCAGGTGCAGAGCTGTACAATGTTATCAGAACAACCCATAGGTGGACTTGTTTAGTTTACTACACAAAGACTGTGTGTATACAAACCTTCAATACAAGGATTTTTGCCCTTCATGCATTTTTCTGTCGACTTGTGGCAACCCTATGAATTTCATAGGACGTTATCACACGGGGGAAATCTGCTGGTTAATCTGTACAAATCCCAAACAGAAACTGGATTTGTGCCTCACAATTTCACACAGCATCACACAGAAACTGGACAGAAACTGGTGTTATCTGAAATCTTTTGAAATTTGGTAGTTTTGAGAAAATGCATTTGCGAAATTACAGTAATTTCGTATTTACCGTAATGTGAAAAGCAAATGAACATTTGGGAGCATTTCCCTGCTTTTTCCCATAGTTCCACAGCGAGCATTCCTCTATCTGCGCATGTGCAAGAAGATCATTTCTAGTTCATTTACGGGCTTTTCTCACTTGTGTGTGAACGTTAAATGCGCTTACTGTAATTTCGCAATTAAGGTAATTACGTGTGAAAGCCATTTGCAGAATCAAGTTTTATTTTCCGTTTCTTTTCAGAATGCCTCATTTCCACTTTATTATCACTTTCTGGCCCATGTGTGATAACGTCCATAGGGTTTTCTTAGGCAATGAATACTTAGAAGTAGTTTTTCCAGTTTCTTTCCTCTGAAATACAGCCTACTGCACCATCCAAGTGCTAACCCAGGGCTGACCCTGCTGAGCTTCCATGATCATACAGGATCTGATGCCTTCAGGATATTTAACTTCTGGATAAAAACTATAAGCCATCTATTCATGCAGGTCATTATTATTTCTGTTTTACAAGTAAAGAAATAAGGTTGAGATTGCTTGCCTTGGGCCACCATTTTGCTAGAAATTCATAGCAGACTCCTAGTACTGAGGCAAAAACTCCATCTCACTGGACTCCAATACAAGGATTTTTGCCCTTCATGCATTTTTCAGATGCACACATGAAGTTGCCTAGAAGTACTAGTTTCATTTCATAGATTTCTCTTTTACTCAGATCTCTACATCTCTGCACTATAAATGGCATTGCCAGCATTACATCACTGTTAGCATTAGATCATTGAAGACTGGTAGGAAAATTAAAAGAATGAAAAAGATGTTTAAATCTAAGCAAGATTAAGCAGGTGTGTACCTGTGGTTGAAAAGGATGGTCAGATAGAGATGTTATCAATGGCTTGGAGTGAAATGTCTTCTTCAGAAGGAGCAAAGTACTTCCGCTCTTGAAAAACCTGCCCTGAAATTTTGCCAAGTCCCACCTCCTGCTACAGCATCACATGCCCCATCTCATGCTGCTCTTTATATCATGACCCTCATAACTGGTTGTGGGGGTGCAGGGAGCTGCAGTGGAATGAAGTAACATTGCAATCATGGCTCTCTCCAACCAATCCATAGTTCACATCTTACAATTACAGCTGCGCCCCCACTATATCTATGGATTTTTTTTAATCCACTGATTCAACCATCCACAGCTTGAAAATATTAAAAACAATTAAAAACATAAATTCCAAAAACCAACCTTGATTTTGCCTTTGTATATAAGGGACACCATTTTACTATGTCATTGTATATAATGGAACTTGAGAATCCATGCATTTTGGTATCCATGGCGGGGTTGAACAACCCTCAGTGGATACCAACGGCCCACTGTACAATTTTTAGTCAGATACCCACCTAATGCTGGAAATGTTTAGGAATAGGCATCAGTAAAAATGGGCAACATTGAATTTTCTGATGATTGATGATGTCGGTTGCTGCTTCTACCTGTAGCTCTACCACATTTCTTACCTTTGACTCTGGCTTCTTCCCCCTTCACACATCTCTTGAGACAGTTGCATCTATTTGCTGGCTTATGTTTTTAATTTATGTTTTAATGTTGGTAATACTTAATGTCTTTTAAGTTTTGTAATCAATATTTTAATTCTGTCTTTTTAAATTATTGTAACCTGCCTTGAATCCCGTTGTGGGAGAAAGGTGGAATATAAGTCCTTGAAATAAATTAAATAAATAAATATCTGCACTCTGCATTACCTCTTTGTTCTTCTTGCAGCTGCAAACCATTCCTGTAGCTATTATTATTATTATTATTATTATTATTATTATTATTATTATTATTATTATTAATTTATTTATACCCCACTCTTAAACCAAAAGGCTATCAGAGTGACTTACCGCCATGTTCAGTAAGATAGACACTAAATTCCTTGAACTTGGGGAAGTGTGTTTCTAAATCTCTAGCGGCAAGCCTTTATGAATGTTTACTCAGAAATAAGTTCCCTGGGTTCAGTGGGACTTACTAGTTTTGTGTTGTTGTAGTTGTTGTTACTCTGGATAGTAACTGTGTTGACTGTTGCTCTACTCTATATGCCCACATTCTTGAATTTATTCAGCATAGCAATTTGTGTCCATGGGAGTAACATGAGGCCCATGGGCCAAACACAGCCGCTGAAGGCATTAGTTCTGGCCTACCATGGCTGCCGAAGCCCTCCAATTTCTTTCCCACAAGCTTACTGCTCAGTTATTGGGGGGAAATTCGTAAGACAAACAGTGGTATATCTTGGAGATGGGACCCAAGTCTAAAGATGAAATTCATTTATGTTTTGTATACACCTTATACACGTAGTGTGAATGTAATTGTATACACAATACTCTTCACAGGAGGAGCATGGGAGCAGAATGTCTTAGAAAGCTGGGTATTTCCCAGCCTTCAAGCAGCTTTCAGTAAAGTCTGTATAAGGCATCCTATAAGGCTCAGATTCCACTTGGCGTATTGCCAAATGCTGTATCACTTCAATTATATACTCAAAAGTACCTGCTACACAAATTTTAGGGATTAGGAGCCTTGTTGAAAGACAAAGAAATGAAATGTGAGCAACAGCTGGGATGTAGACAGTATGCATTACATGACTGACCCACATGATGTGATAACATTTGAAAGAAATCAGCTTTGCAATAGTGAATCAGGAAACTGGATGACATATAAGATAGGTAAGCAGTCATCAGATAAGACACCACTTCTAAAAAGAAGGCAAAAGATTTGGCACCATGTCTATCTAGTTTACTATCTCCAAAGGAAATCCGGATAGGATAAAATTGTCAAAACAAATCATTTTGTTTCCTGATTCAATTACTCATTGCATAGTAAAGTGGGGGTAAAAAATGCAGTAGTTTTCATTTTTTTTATTAGAAAATCAGGAATTAAACCTTTAAGTCTTACATTGATTAATACTCATTTTATTACTAATAGTGTTTAACTTTGTCATCTCTAACCTTTGTCATCTCTAACAGATTTTGCACATATTGGGGAATAAAATTCATAGCCAAAACTAATGTTAGGATAATATTTGCTAGATTTTGATGACCAAATCAGTATTTATAATACATATGCACCACTGCAGAAATATATGTGTGCATGTGTATATAGATTTCTAGGCATTTTTCCTGTTGGAGAGTTCTTCACACTAGTAATGACAAGGCATGAAATATCTATTCCATCTCTTTTTCTTTAATGAGTTTTCTGTACTATGGAGAAAATTGACAAAAGTAGAAGAAAAACAAGGGAGGATTGTCTAGGGATAACAACATCACAATACCTCTGTGAAATTCATCAGTGAATAAGACAGAGTGGTAGTGTGATTGAGACTTCAAGAGAAGCTGTTCTAAATTTGAGGTTCTAAATTTTGATTTCCCCATAATTTATTCATCAAAAAGTTGTTTTTTAATCCCACAGATGGGTGGACTGTTAAAATACAACTAAAGTGAATGGAAATTAGCCATCTTGGTTGTGTAGGATTCCTTCCATGGTTCCAAAATTCCTGGTTGCTTGTTTTGTATTACTGTTTGATTTGTGTAACACATGGACTTAATTAACATCTGTTACTGACTACTGTTTGCTCTCAGTTTGGTGGTTCTCATTTCTTTCTAGTTTCCATTGTCTGATTAAAATCAGCTCACCAAAAAGGGCAGCTTCCACAAACTGATGTTTCAGACTTAAATTTCATCCTAGCACTTTTATGTGTAAACAGGGTCCAAGATCCAATCATGCAGTTCTATAGGTTTTCTTTAAATGTGTCTTTTGTGCTTGGCTACTAAAGAAGTGTGTTAAGAAATCGAATGTTCCACAATGTTTTTCCTCCCAAAATGAATGAAAGAGTAAAGTTGATCACTCTGCTAATAGCTATTTTTCCATATAAGTGCAGCATTAGATCAACCACTGGCAAAGAGAGAGAGAGGAGAGAATTAATGTAGGGAAGCAAGTGACTGCATCAGTCCTGGGTACAATCTTAAAAGAACGGCGGCAAAATGAAATGGCATTTTGCCAATATGAAAATACCCTGCTTTTCATATTCATCCATAAGCAATTTGCCACTATTTCCAACTGGACTACAAAACAGCAGAAGTATATGAGTGTGTTGTGAAATTTTCAAGTTATCCTGGAAAATATGGGGGAGAGGGGGACAAAACACTTGATGTCTGTGTATATGTCTTCAATTCAGCTGCTGACTTATGGCAACTCCAGGCATTTCATAGGATTTCTCAGGCAAGAAATCCTCACAGGTGGCTTCCCATTGCCTTTCTCTGAAATACAGCCTACAGCACTTGATATTCTTTGGCAATCTCTCTTCCAGGTAATAACCAGGGCTGAGTGCTTAGCTTCCAAGACCAGATGGGTTCTGGTGCCTTAAAGGTATTTAGTCTATACAAATACATTCAAAAGTCAATTTATATTATTTGTTTGGTTTCTTTTGAAAGTTATTATTATTATTATTATTATTATCCCACCCCTCTGCATACTCCATCGGGGAGGCTTACAGCATTAAAAATACAGTAAAATATAATACATGTCCCAAAAACCCATGCACCCCTTAAAATAATATTAAACAAGGGAACAATTTAAAACATACTTAAATAGGTCACAATAACAGATAACAAACAATAACAATAACTACAGTGAAAATTAAGGAGAAAGATGGGCAGACTCTTGAAGGTCGGGGATCTATCCAGGAAAGGCCTGCCAGAAGAGATCCATCTTAACAGCCTTTTTAAAGCTGCTTAAGTTGGTGATATGATGGATCTCATCCGGCAGGCTGTTCCATAATCTGGGAGCGGTTGCTGAAAAGGCCCTCTGGGTGGTTGCAGACAGCCTAGTTTTTATAGGCTGCAGCAAATTCTTCCCAGACGACCTAAGTGCATGGGGAGGATTAAAAGGGAGGAGGCGGTCCTGAAGATAGGTTGGACCCAAGCCATTTAGGGCTTTAAAGATGATAACCAACACCTTGTACTGTGCCCGGAATCTAATGGGCAGCCAGTGAAGTGATCTTAATACTGGTGTCATATGGTCTCTTTTCATTGTTCCTGAGACCAACCTGGCTGCCATATTCTGTACTAATTGGAATTTCTGGACCAAGTACAAGGGTAGCCCCATGTAACGCACATTACAGAAATCAAGACAGGAGGTTACCAGTGTGTACACCACAGTATCAAGGTCCTCAACGTCCAGAGAAGGGTGCAGCTGGCGTATCAGCCCAAGCTGATAACAGGCACTCCTAACGGTCACATTTACTTGATTTATCATTTGAAGCGATGGATCCAGGAGCACCTCCAGACTGCAAACACAGTCTTTAGAGAAGAGTGTGACCCCATCCAGGAGTGGAGATTCCATCCCAATACCTGGTTTCAGGGCCGCTACTGTAAGCACCTCCATTTTACCTGGATTCAGTCTCAATCTGTTTTTCCTCATCTAGTCCATTATTGCTTTAAGATAATCATTGAGAGGAGAGACGCCATCTGAAGTCAAGGCTGAAGACCAAGACATGGAGAAATATATCTGGGTGTCATGAGCATACTGATAATACCCTGCCCCATGTCTCTGAATGTATCTCAGTGGCTACATATATATATTAAATAGCATCAGGGACAGGATGGCGCCTTGTGGGATGCCACAATTAAGCTCTTTCCTTGTAGAGCAACTGTCCCGAGCATCACCCTCTGGAATCTGCCCAAAAGGAAGGAACAGAGGCAGTGCCTCTAATTCCTAACTTTCTCAGGCGATCCAAGAGGATGTTATGATCTATTGTATCAAAAGCCACTGAGAGGTCCAGTAGCACCAGCAGGCTCACACTACCCCTGTCAATGCCCAGACAAAGATCATCAGCCAAGGCGACCATGGCAGTCTCAACTCCATATCCTGTCCTAAAGCCAGTTTGAAATGGATCTAGATAATCAGTTTCCTCCAAGACAACTTGGAGTTGAAGAGCAACTGCCCTTTCAATCACTTTGCTCAGAAAAAGTAGTAAAGAGACTGGCCTATAGCTATTCATATCCAGGGGGTCCAGGGAAGGTTTTTTCAGAAGCGGCCTAACCACCGCTTCCTTCAAACAGGATGGAACATGACCTTCCCTAAGGGATGTGTTGATGATGTCTCTAAGGAACATTCTCAAGGCATCTCCCCCCTGGATGGCCAGCCACGACGGGCAAGGATCAAGAGGGCAGGTTGTTTTCCTCACTCTACCAAGG
>CM034701.1:267648441-267659819 GCA_020142125.1 Phrynosoma platyrhinos | reverse complement strand
ATACAGTCTCCAGTCCTGGATGGAGTCACACTCTCTAAGGACTGTGTTTGCAGTTTGGGGTGCTCCTAGATTCGTCGCTTCACATGACTAGTCAGGTGAATGCCTATTATCAGCTTCGGCTGATAGGCCAACTGCGCCCTTATCTGTACATGAGGGATCTGGAAACTGTGGTACATGCTCTGGTAACCTCACATCTGGATTACTGCAATACACTCTACATGGGGCTACCCATGTGCCTAACCTAGAAACTTCAATTGGTACAAAATATGGCAGCCAGGTTAATTACTGGAACATCTAGGAGGGAGCATATAATACCAGTGCTCAAATCCCTCCACTGGCTGCCGATTAGTTTCTGGGCATAGTACAAGGTGTTGGTTTTGACCTTTAAAGCTCTACATGGCTTGGGGTCATCTTATCTCAGGGACCGCCTCTCCCCGTATGATTCCCCCCCCCCCGCGCACTTCGGTCCTCTGGGAGGAACCTGCTGCAGCCCATGAAGACCAGGCTTTTGCAGACCTCCCAGAGGGCCTTTTCTGCATCCGCTCCCACACTATGGAATGGCCTGCTGGACGAGATCCATCTTATTACCACTCTTGCTGCCTTTAAAAAGGCTGTAAAGATGGATCTCTTCTGGCAGGCCTTCCTGGAATAACTGCCCAGCAAACTAGAGGTGATCTCATACTACCCCTTGGCCGCCACTGCATGCTGCTATATTTTATCCGTACTATCCTGTTTTTTAATTCTATTGTAGTTTAATTCAGGTTTAAGGGGTGGGAAGGTTGGGGTGCGGAATAAAGGAATGTTTTAACTGTTGCCTTTTTAATTGTTGTACGCCGCCCCAATTGCTGAGCAGAGGGGTAGGTTATAAATAAAAATTTATTATTATATTATTATTATATAAATATTAAATGTTACCGGCAGAATTGTTCCATAATAAAAGGTTTTCTTCCATTCTTAGAAGTGTGCTTTGCTTCAAATATTGTTTTCATTAAGGACTTTCAAAAGTAGGGTTCATCTCATATCAATCAACTAAATATTCCATGGAACACTTCTCAGTTAATGAGTTGTTTCTGTAATGTGACAAAGTGGTTGATAAACACTGCATGCATCCATAAGTCAAGTAGATGTATGAGGCCATATCTGCTTGCGTGGAAATTGTTAAGATCTTTAAACATGCTGATGAGCTCAGTACAAGTGTAAGGTTCGTATACAGGACTGGTGTATTTCTCTGCCTTGCAAAATTATTAACAGTAGGAAAAAGAGGAGGTTCATCTCATGTCTATACTGTCATGGGACTAAGTGGCAGAAGCCTGACTCACTAACTATTTTGCAAAAATCATTTGCTTCAAATTACCAAGTCCACATCCCAAAGCATGAAAGGAATTTCCTTGAATCTCAGCAAAGCAGTGTCGTCCTAATTCATGAATCAAAACATTCTGCATCCTTAGAAGAATTGTCTGGTTTCTTATTTAAAACAAAACAATAACAAAGGAAATTCTTCTATTTCCCGAGTGCTGCTCCACAGATGCACACATAATCTACATAACTGTCCACTTTTCTTATTATGTGGAGTTACACAATTCAGTGGTTTCTTCTTGTCAGTGCAGCTGAAGGACCCCTCTATGGACTACAACAGCTGTGAGTAAAAACTAGGTATTGCATCCATCCACTCTAGTCTAGCTAGGGCTTAGAAGGAGCACTTTTATAGCCTCAGATTCATTTAGCTAGAAAATCCAGTGCCAGTGAAGTTCAGACAGGCTACACAAAGAGCATGACTTCCTCAGCTACTGAATTCTGACCCATCTAACTTATTCATTATTGGTTTGTTTTCCATTTGAAATAAAATATCAAATGATTCCTGACTTGCAAGGGGAAGCAAAAGTATGTTGTTGTCGCAAGCCTTCAAGTCATTTCTAATATGTGGCGACCATAAGATGAACCTATCACTGGATTTTCTGGGGCTGAGAGTGTGTGACTCACCCAAGGTCATCCAGTAGGTTTCCATGGAACTGAACCCTGATCTCCAGGGCCATAGTCCGCTGCTCAAACCACTGCATCAGAAATATACTTTGACCTTTTTATTGACTACCATCTAGGATTTGATTCCCTTAAGCAAAGAATGCCACTTTGGAGTATCCCTTGCTTTAAAAAAAAACCTATGAAATTCATAGGCTCCCTTTCAATTTACATCAACACTGGAACAATTTTGCAGTAATGTCACATATTAATGTCACCTCAGTCCTAACTATCAGAGGGCCTAAATACTCTGAAGGCACCAGACTCTGTCTGATCTGCAAGTAAAGCAGGGTCAGCCTTGGCCATTACTTGGATGAGAGACTGCCAACAAATACCAGGTGCTGTCTGCTATATTTCAAAAGAAGCTACTGGCAAAACCACCTCTGAGTATTCCTTGCCTAAAAAAACCCCAGGGTTACCATAAGTCAACAGGCGACTTAAAGGCACACAACTAACTACCAGGATGGCTAAGAGCCAGTTCAGCTGACACTAGGGACTTTATCACACCGATAATAAAACTGGCTTTCCTGAGCTGGCTTAAAATGTAAAACAAGCAGCATTCTGATGTTATCAGAAGGATTTAGCTGCCGAATCTGCCACCCAGGTCCAGCCCCACTCCCAGGGCAGCTCTGGCGGCCATTTGCTTAAGCCGGAAAACTCCCACTTTCAAAAAGAAGTGCACTGAGCGCCCCTGCAAGCAGAAATGGACCCAGGTAGTGATGTCAGCAGCTAAATCCTTCTGATAACATCAGGATGCCTTCCATTTTAAATTTTAAGGTGGCTCAGGTATGCCAGTTTTATTATTGGTGCGATAAGCTCCTTGGTCAACTGAAACTGTGTTGAATTACTTCATCCTTATCCAGAAATTATTTAGGACTAGCTTTGTCATGGGCCAACTTTATGTTTGCAACACAGCTGCATTCCTGGATGGAACAGCTTTTGATCTGGCACAACTTGGTTCTTCCTTTCCCTTTCCTTCCTCCCCTTTCCCCACATTCTTTTGACATTTGATCTTAGCCAGCAGAACATTTCTGTCATCAGATCTCTGAGAAAAATTTCACCATCAGAAGAGATCAGTGCCTAGTCCTAATCTCTGCTCCACGTAATATTCTGAAGCAGACCCTAAACATTGGGATGATATAACTGAATGGATGAAGCAAAAGCATGGCAGGGGGGTGGACTGGAAGGCCCTTGTGGTCTCTTCCAACTCTATGCTTTTATGATTCTATAAAAGAATAGTCCATGCAGTTTGTAAAACCGTGAATACAATATTTTATGGATTGTAGGACCAGGGTTCAATTTCTAGCTTGGCCATGAAACCCACTGGGTGACCTTGGGCAAGTCACATGCTCTCAACCTCAGAGGAAGGCAATGATCAACTCTTCTGAATAAATCTTGCCAAGAAAACCACATGATGGGTTTGCCTTAGGCTTGCCATAAATTGGAAATGACTGGAATGCATATAACAACAGCAACTATGTGCAATAGGAACATTCCATGACAATTCCACAGTCTGTAAAATCTTGAATTTAATCCATAAAGAGAAATAATAAAGGGTGTGGTCTAAAAAATAAATTCTTCAGATCGCTCAAATTTATTTGAGTGACAAATGTTTAAATGCACTTCTTTCATGCTTTTGAATTTGTGTTCATTTGCATTTGCCTTGTAAACCATTCATTATTCTTTCACATGCAAATCCTAGCAAGGCAATCTGCTTCAGGGTATAATGAAGATGTGAGGGAGGAGGAAGAGGACAAGCAACTCATCCAGGCCTGCCTCCATTACCATCCTTGGTGTCATTATACCCTAAAGCAGAACACCTGAATAGGACAGAAGGATCTTTGTATTTCTTTGTATCAGTCAGTAAGAATGACACCCCCATTAAGTTTTCAACTGAAAACTTTCATGTATAATATCTAGCCATGAGATGCAGTATATGCCTCTTGGAATGCATAAGGACAATGGCTACAGGCCTGGAAACAGTGACGCTATATATGTCCAACTGAATCTGATGCATTTTAAACAGCCCAACTGTCAACAGGATTGCAGACAAACACCACACAGTACACTTAAGCATGCCCAAATTTGTACTGGAGAGCAGCCAATGTCTTTTTTCCATTATGTTGAATGTGCCAAATCACAATGCAATCCATCTTGATGTGCAATTGAAGTAAATAAGTATTCTCTTGTTGTTGTTTTTAAATAGCTGTAAGTTGGGATTGCCCCACAGCCTGAACTTAAACCGGTAGGATAATTCAGGAGGAGAAAAAAAAAAGTAAAAGCAACAGTCCTATGGCCTAGAATTTACTTCTGGGTAGATATATAAAGGACCACACTATAAATATGCCTCTTTTGTCTATAGGTGGTTTTGAAGGTACAAAAGATATTGCAGTACCAGTGTGGTAAATCCCTTGAATGGGTTGATACTGCTGGGGTGCAATGTTTGGGTTGTCATGTTTCGCTCTAAGCTTTTTTAAACAACAGCCTTTTTTAAAAAAAAAAAATCCTATGGATATGAATCAGATTCGTCCAGCTTCCCTCATGCAGTTCTTTTTTAAATCCAAAATTTCATTTTTACTTTTTATACTTGACGAATGTTTAAATTTTAATCATAAAACGTATTTTGTTTAATGAAACAGCTAGAGTAATTTCTGGTTTCTTGCTAGCCTTACATCCAATGTTTTCATAACACTGAACAGAGGAAGATGCTTTGGAATCCCTAGCTACATGCCTCAAGAGAGACATACAGCAGCTTTCTGAAGTTTCATACAGGAGACTTCCCCTACCTATGGAAAGTTCCAAGGATGGAACTGAGGAACTGCTCCCTTCAAAATATGTGCTTTGCTACTGGGCTATGGTTCCTGCCTTTATTTGCACTGATGCTCTGCCTTTCCTGCATTAACCTGATTACATTCATTTGAACAATGTGCAGAATATACACTCCTATATAATTTTTAACGAGCCTAAATAGCTGAAGCTAAACAAGGTCAGCCCTGGTTAGTACTTGGAGAGAGATTGCCAGGGAATGCTAGGTGCTATATACTATATTCAGAGAAAGATGACAGTAAATACCTCTAGAGTATTCTTTGCCTAAGAAAACCATATGAAATTCATGGGTTGCTATAAGTCAACAGGTGACTTGAAGGCACAAATTTTACACTGATGTAGCTATTGCTAAAAGAAACAGGATTCACTTGTGTCACAACTTTGTCTAAACATTTTTCAATAGTCTACTTGAAGGTACAGGCACACACACACACACACACCTTCACATGTAACTATGTAAAAGTTGCAACTATTATAGATTTCACTCTTTTTCTTTTCTTTTTTACAGAAGCAAACCCTGAATACACAGCATAATGTCCCACTTCCATCTCAACCCAGAGATGATTCGTGCTACAAGGTCAATGCTTCAGAGTCAAATTCGAAAGTGGAGGAATTTTTGCAGTTCAGATCATCTGTGGGAAGAAGGGTCCATAAGAATTTATGGGGCATTTGTGGTTGGTACAATGGTGCAACCATACATGCGAACTGCAAAAAATGTTAGGTTTTATGTCTAGCTTGTGGCATCATAAATGTGGCATCATAAATATGGCATCTTAGTTTGGATTACTTTTAGAGACACACTGTTAATAATTTTTCACTTTCTTCAAAAACATCCATAACTGGCCATGTGTCAAGATGCTATGCTACAAGGACAATTGTTTTGACCCAATAAAGCTGTCCTTTTCTTCTTTCTGAAATGGAACAATAAATCACTCCTGTTCCATCACCATCTGGAATCAATGAGATTATATCCAGTGTATTTGAACTTTGAACATACTTATAAGGAGAGAAAAAAATCTGATTTCTGCATAGAATTTTCAGAGATTTTGAACCAAAATTTGAGAAGCCAAAGCTGTGGTTGTGATTTTAACACATGAGGGTGTTTGCAGTCCAGTCCTAGAAATACAGCAGACTCACTCAAAATAATGGGCACCCACTGGCAAATGATTTCCATAATAAACCAGGCTTCTGGCATGCAGAGCATGCTAGAGATCTATATTAAACCTTACATTCAAATTCAGACATATTGAAGAAAAACTGTTAAGGAGACATTAAACCTCAGTCTATTGAATCCAATTTGAATGCCAGACACTTGCCAAAGAAATATTTCTTCCTCTCTATACCTTACTTACATGGTTTTAAGACTCAAATACACCTCAAAAATATAGTAGAAATGCAGTGGTTGAAATTAAACACAATTATGTATTTCAGATATGTATTTAAAATAAATAAAAGCCTAGGTAACTGAAATATATTAGTCCCTGGTCTTTTCTTCTTTTTGGCCTTTCCTATGTTGCTGGGCTAATAACCCCAGAAGCCCTAACCAGCATCATCAATAGTGAGGAATTATGGGAGTTTCAGTTCAGTCATGTTTGGAGAGGCACAAGATTCCTACACCCACTATAGATAATAGATAATAAAACAGTGCTCCTTAATTTATGGCACAAATTAAGCAATTGGCCTGATATTAAAAATCAGCATTCAAATCTCATCAAATGTCTCATCTTAACCTGGCACTGAAAGGTTAATAATGTAGGGGACAATTGGTCATCACACATTTCCTATGTATGGGACTACAGCCAAAAGGTTTCCTTCCTATTTCTCATATGTACAGTGCTAAACAACTATGACAGACTATTATTTTCACTTTTCACAGGTTAACAACTACAGGCAACATCTGAAAGAGAAAAAAAATTGCAACTTTACATAACAGTTGGGAGGAAGAGTCTCTCAAAATGGCAGTACAAGATGTTTATACACAACAGAAATACATTTTCCAAAACGGTTCATCATACTCCAAAAGGAGACTAACAGAAAATGTTGCATCTGGAGACCAGTAAATGTTAATCCTAGGAAAAGATTTTCGTACACTATATTCCTGATGTGTTCCTTCAAAGACTTTCTGTTGTTGTTGTCATCATCACTGTTTTAAACTTTTATAGCTCAGATTAGAGTTGCAACTACAAAGAAGAAACAGATTGGGTTCATCAGTAAACAGTCTCAGCAAAAGTGTTTAAGTCAATTTATAGCTATGACCTCAAGTAAAAATCAAGTCCCTTGGAAGAATGTGGAAGTTTTCTGCAATGTTTCATTTAAGTATAGTGTATAAAGTTTCAAAAATGTTCCTCAGCAACAACCACTGAAGGCCAGTTGACATGTCACCATTTTCAAATACTAGGATGTAGGGGTGGCAAGGGTGCGAGGGGTGAGGACCACACCGGGTGACAGGGGTGTGCACCTGGTGGGATATACACCTGGAGGGACTGACACAGCTGCTGGGTGAACAAGAAAGGATCTTGCCTCCCTTTCGAGCTCACTTAGCAGCTGCACCAGACCCTAAATAGGCCACACAGAGGCCGCAGCACTGCTCTCCCAGCAGCAGCCACTCCATTTATGGTCTGGTGTAAGCTGCTCACCTAATAGCCACATTGGCTCCTAAACAGACCATCTGGATGCTGCCCAATGCTGGGGGGTGCTTTCCATTTAGGGTTTGGCACAGCTACTCACCCAGCAGCTGTGCCAGATCTTAAACAGGCCATCCAGAGGCCACAGCAGTGCCCCCCAGCTATGATCTGGCTGGGTGACAGGTGAGCAAGACAGTGGGATAGAGGAAGGATGGGGCAATCTCCCTCCACACCCCTTTTTGGGGACAGATACCAGGTGACACCAACTGCAGTGATGCCACTGCTTGGAGAAATTTATTTACTGAATCAACCTTCCACAAAAGTTGGCTTACCTCTTTGTTACTATAAAATCACTGGTGCAATTCACAAGTTAGGCTTGTACAACATGTGATCCAGCAAGCCAAAGATTCCATCAGCCTTGTGTTGTGATACTTTTTTTTTTGCTACTTGTCTGTAGATGTATATGATTTTACATCAAAGGTGAACAAAACAATAAAGATAAACTGTTACTTAGGTTCTAGGAGTTAGAAAATCGGCTCTGTTTAGGAAGCCTTAGAATTTAAGGTAGGCCAGGAGTTATGCTTCCTTTAGTGTAAATTTGCACACACATAGTTAAATGATGTTGTTACTGCTCCACTGTTCTGCTGAATACCAACTTGCAAAACCAGTTGCACATCTGCACCTATCCCTGTTTATTGTCCCATTGTGCAGTGGAGAATGAGCAATAGCTGTCTTTGCAACCCCAGTAAACCAAGTAGTACATAAAAGACACTAATAAATAGTTATGCATCATTCGAGAATTCACAACTGCATATGCAATGACTTGACTTGTGGAACTGCTTCTGCAGCCATGAACTCAATAAGGCTGTTGTGCAATGACTAAAAAATAAAACCAGATGTCTAAGTGAAGTTCTGCATGCATATGACCCAACAGAATTTCAGCCATAGGTTATGCTCCTTCATCACCAGAGTTAAATATAATGACAAAGTTCTGCCTGACAATACCTCTTTTCTCCATCAATAAAACTCTATCTTTTAAGCCTGGCAGCACCCTGACATATGGGTTTCTGAAGCAATGCAGGTTGGAGCTCTGGGAAATTATGTCTGTAGCATCTCCTGGTCAAAGAGTATGCTGAGACCAGGCAGCTGCAGAGATTCCTCGAGATTCTGCCATAACTGTTTCTCTGCATGTGCCCCATGGGCAAGAAAGTGCTCTAGATGTAATTTCCACTACCCCAATCTGCAGCACCTCAGAAATCTTTCAGATGAGTCACTGCTAGGTTGAAAAGGTTGGATTTGGGGAAGGTCACATTCTGTTATTAACAACCATAAACATAAATTTTCAATGGTTACAAGAACATAAGTCTGGTTTGTTGTTTGTTGTTGTGTGCCGTCAAGTTGTTTCCAACTTATGGCAACCCTAAGCTAAACTGATCATGGAGTTTTCTTGGCAAGATTTGTTCAAAGGAAGTTTGCCATGAGGCTGAGAGAGTGTGACTTGCTCAACGACATCCAGTGGGTTACATGGCCAAGGCCTGGACACCAGAGTCATAATCCAGCACTCATACCACTATGCCACACTAGCTTTCTAAGTGAGCTTACAGTCTTGTAATTAATTTACAGAATGCCAGCCATAGTGTTCTCTTTGAGAAAAGAAGGGAAACATATCCTTTTTTTCTGAGTAAAGTTTTACTAATGGAAAGGACTAGTCACTTAAAGTGCTAACCTCAACCCACCACCACCCCATCCCATTCAAGTCATCCTCCTGGAATGATTCTTGCATGACAAGTCCAAGCCTTGTCACATAAACCTTGGTAATTCCCCAATCTTAGGGACTCACAAAAAGCAAGAAGTAGTTTTGCAAAAATCCAAGAGAAGTAGGTTTTGGGTATAGAACCAACATGGTAATATATCTGTTGGCTCTTTGGCACTGTGGCTCGTTAAAATATTTTAATAACCTGATTGTGGAGAAACAAATGCTGAAATTTCAAATTAAAGTGGCTATTTTCATTAAAAAATTAAATTTGATTAAATTTCTGTTTTTCATTGGCAAATCTTCCAATTAATCCATAGCTTAATTGATTTTACTAACTTCTTTCTCTGTTCATATTTGAAGGCATCCACATGCATTTCCAAACTGAATCAGACTGACTTGATTCTCTTCCCAATTTAAAGGTGCATTTTGTTTTCAGTATACCATCTTCTATCCTAAACTATTATTGCTTGTGCACCAGCAAACACATGTGTTGTTATCAAATGTAGTTCTTGTCTTTATGGACTAGGACATATAAACAAGGCCTGAAGTAAAGAGCTAATACTTTAAAAATTAAGCATGGTAATGCTTTTATAAACAGTGGAATTTACCCTCTTGTAAGGCATGGAGGGACTTTCTGGCATTGTTTTACATTAATTGTCCTTTTAGGCTTGTTTGGATAGCCTTGTTTTCTCTCTTAACAAAACCACATTGCAAAGGATCTTATCAGCACTTGTTTTCAGAGAGAGCAGAAAGACTAATGTTCATCCTCCGTGGAACTAGTAGAAAGCAAAAGTAACTGGACTGACTGAAGATTTCTCCAGTGAGATTAGCACTGTGTCAGTCTTTTCTCTCCACAATTCCCTTCAAAGGAAGGCTGGTGTGTATTCATAGCTGGTTAGATGAGCGTCTGATCAATCCTGGATTTGGTAGGCTTATGGTCTGACTAAACAGAGTTCTTCTGCAATGCTAGTTGAACAAAGTTAACATTTTCTAGGATGGAATAAATCAACATATGCGGGAGCAAAAATGGAGAAAAATCACAGTGTACAGTCTTCTATCTTATCTCCCTGACTATAGAAATAAGATTTTAATTTATACCATATGCAGGAACAAAAAAAACCCTTTTATGTTAAGATGGGTTGCCAGGAGACATATTGGAGCTTATCACACTGCTAAATAAACCTTCTTACTTCTCTCAAATTAAATCTTAATTCAGGTGGCATCCAGATACTATCACAGGGATTTTGCCACTGAATCCACTGCCTGCATCCAGCGCAGATCCCAGAGGTGCTCCAGCGGCCATTTTTTTAAGTCAGAAAACTCCCAGTTTTGAAAAGAGGCATGTTGAGGGCCCTTGGGACCTGGGCTCAATCTGGGGTCTGGACATGGATGGCAAAATTGCTGTGAAAGTATCCAGATGCCACCTGAATTAAGATTGAAGTCAGGAGAGGTAAGAAGGTTTATTTTAGCAGTGTGATAAGCTCCATTGTTTTGGTAAGATTGTGCTTAACCACAGAACATCTATGACTTGTTCAGAAATTAAATCATGTGTGGCTTTTGTGTTCATCTACCTTTCTAAATTCTGTGTGGCTGTGCAATTTTCCTATGGTATTTAAAATCCATCTATTTGGAACACCGATCTTACCAAGGCTATGTACACAGTCACTCCCAAGCATCCTTTCCAGCCCGCTTCTAATCTTAGGCCCTGGTACACAGAGGATCTTAGGAAGATGAAGCGAGTTGGACAATGACTAAAGGGCAAATGGCAAAAGACTCGACTCCTATCCGACAGAACTTGCCATAGGAAGCATCTTGACTCTTATCGGGAGGCACTGTGTGCAGCACAAAGATCCTTCTGTTCTGCATGTATTGCATCTGCAGAGTCCCGTCCAGCAGAGCTGTTTAGGGTGGTGGAGTAATTGACGAAGGTTTCCCCGGCTCCAAGCCCCCTACTTAACCCAATGACAGCCTACTGCAATGCATTTAACACCCACTTTGCAGATAAAATCTCACGGATAAGAGCCGACTTGGATGCCATTGTTTTGACAGAATCCGTAGACGAGGTGTCCAGCAACTCCGTTGATGGCGTTTTACTGGATCGGTTTCAGTCTGTGAGTACCAATGACATGGACAAGCTCCTTGGAAAAATGAGGAAG
>CM034701.1:267607308-267621216 GCA_020142125.1 Phrynosoma platyrhinos | reverse complement strand
TGCTCATCTCTGTTTCTAAGCTGAAGAACCAGTGTTCTGAAGACTACTCTGATGGCCATGTGGCCAGTATGACTTCACCGTTAACACTGTTACCTTCCCATTGAGAAGTGGTACATTTATTTACTTGTATTCCCATGCTTTCAAACTACTAGGCTGGCAGAAGCTGGGACTAGTGACAGGAGCTCACCGCATCATGCAGCACTGCTAAACTTCCAGTCTTACAATTGTCTGAATTGGCATCTTAACCACTAAGCTACCACATCTCTGCATGTCACTGCATATTAGACTACTGACAAAATTATAACTCTGCAACTAGGGGCATGCAAGAAATTTGCTTTGGCAACCCAGTTTTTAAATGTAGTTGTTTATTTATGTTGATGGACCTGTCTAAGGGGGGAAGCACACGAGGGCGTCCGAGACGCCGCGGGACGGTGCGCCGCGGGACCGTGGCATCCGCACCACGGTGCACCGTTGGCACCTCTGAAAGGAGCGCTAAATCAGCGCTCCTTTCAGAAGTCAGTGAAAGTGCACCCTAAAAGCGTAGGGCTCACTTTCCCTGACTTTTCCGCCACAGCGTGTGCGGACGCTGCGGCGGGAGGTTGCCCTCGGAGCGCCGGCCGTGCGGAGGGCCAGCAGCTCCAAGGGCAACCTCAGGAGGAGGAAGGGGCGCCAATCGTGTGGCTGCCCCTCCTCTTCCCTGCCTCGGAGATGACTCTATTAGTCGTCTGCCGAGGCCCTAAGTCTGTACTTCCCAGACTCTACCAGCCAGATGCATTTTTGCATTCTAAAATCTGCATGTTGATGGATAGCTTTGGAGAAGAATGTTCACATTTAAAAAATACACATTAAAATGTACACAGATCAAATGTACACAAAACAATGCTTATAAATGGGTGGGTAGTTAGAAGGATGCATTCAAGCTGCCATTCAAACAGTTAAAAATACATGCAAAAAGATGTTTGTTTGGGGTGGGAACACATCCCTTGGGTATAGATTTTGCCCCACAACAAAACAAAAATCCAAAAAGACAGGACATGAAGATGGGAAAGGGAAGAGGTCTGTACAAATTTGCACATCCCTACACAACCCAATTTCAGTGGGAACTAAATGCCTCCTGCTGTTTGCTTTCCACTGAAATTGAAGGGCATGGTTGTCCCATATAATCTTGAATTTATACCAAGGCCTTTGATGAAGCACACTTCTCCAACCATTTTTTCATAGCGGCTGCAACATCTCATATATTCAAGACATCTATTCCAACTATCTTGACATTTCACATAGCCATTTACTGTCCCCATGCCATTTTCATCATTCTTTTAATCCCCTTTCAAAAACTGGAAAACCAAAATTTCCCATCTCATCTTCTCTGTTCCTCCCCAGCTGCACATTTCCTTCACAAGCATTTTGTTTGTCTTTTGAGCAATGATTTAATGTAGCCATTCATAATCAAAGTCATTTGGTGGGATTATCTAGTTTTTTTCCATGTGCTAGAGCTTCCCTCAGTTAAGGATTAACTAGATACATGATACAACTAAAGGACTGGGCCAGGCAGAGGAATCTTAAAGTTTGTCCATTACTCACATGTATAAAAGTTCCCAATACAGATTTGGAAGGAATTTCAGGATAAAATGGGCATCATATATTTGCAGGTTTGCCATCTCCAGAAGATTTAACTTATGCTGGTTTAAGCATTTCCCAAGAGACAGTCAAAGCAAGTAGGATTTTTTTTAAGGGCATTACACCAATTTCAGTTCCCCAAATTTACTTACTAGCAGTTCTTTCTGGGTGCACCTGGACAAAATTATGGCCTCAAGTCCCTTGGTAGGGTTTCCAGATTGAAAACTGGAAAGGACTCCTATGCCTTTAATGGTTGTGTAGAAGAGGGGAGGGGTTGCTTTTCACACAACCAAGTAACAACAACACCTGCTGAAATTCCCTCTTCTACCCAACCATCTAAACTACAGGAAATCTCTCTAATTATTCATTCTAGTAATCTGCATTCCAGAAGACACATCTGTCTCCCTTCTCATCTCCTGGAACAATGAACTTTCACTTTCTGGGAAATGATTCTTCCATGCTTCTAATTGGCTAATTCCCTTTAGCCAGTGATCCATCCCCTCTGATTCTCCATTTCTTCATGTTAATCCCTTCCTGGACCTTTCCGCTTGCTTGTATGGTTGTGGGTTGTTGTTGTTTTTTTAATATAGGGGCAGGTTAGACTGTGAATCCCCTGACCAAAGCAGAATACAGTGGCACTATTACTTCCCTTGATCTAGATACTATACTTCTATTAATGCAGCCTAAAATTGAATTGGCCTTTTTAGCTGTGGCATTACATTGCTGACTCATGTTCAACTTATGGTCTATAAGACTCCTAGATCCCTTTCACACGTAATCTAGTTAAGCCAGGTGACCATCCCCCTCCCACCATCAAGCAATTGTGTAAAGAGCAGAAACAGGGCCATGTAACACCACTGATCACTAGTGGAAGGGGGCAGGTCACATCATCCTATAGTGCCCACTTGCCAGCATCACAGAACTCCATCACTTGGAATGGCTAACTGGCTTTTAAGGAGAGTTTTAAGGGCTAAAGTAGGAGATGAAATGTAACTATAATATTATAGCTATGCTTCTGATGCTGGTTCTCTGATATACTTTTAGTTTTTAAAAAATAAAAGTTTTGCATCTGGACCAATTGGTAGTCCAAATGGGCATCAGGAGGCATGGTATCATTTGAGTAAAACCCAGCTATCTACGTGGTATGGCAACCCTAGATCTAGGGGTTACAGCCTACCTAATTTTCCATACTAGATTTCCAGTTGGAATAGGAAGTTCACATTCATTTTTTAAAAAATAAAAAATGCCTGCACTTGGGGGTAGAACTGTAGGGCCACTGGGCCATGTAGTTTGGTGCTAAATCCCAAAAAATCAATGGAGTGACATAGGATCAAACTATATATTTAGCAATATTTTGTCAAGGTGATCCCCTAAGTATTTGACTTAGCACTTGTATTTGTTTTGAAATTGGTCACAGGGAGTTGAACAAGGCTTCATTTACATGTCTGAATGCTGAGGCCAACATCTTGGAGGAAATCCCACTGAAGAAGGGAAAGAGGTTAACTGTAGGGGACACATCTTATTACATCTGTTGCATATGATAAAGTGAACTGAAGTCCATGAAAGCTTATACTAGAGTCCACTAAAGCTTATGCTAACAATTTCTTTCTCTCAGTTATCATTTTTTATATGTTTTTATGCTAAAACAGACCAACAAGTCCATGTCATTGAATAATACTACCTTAACCTGACTCTGTTTGGCATCCTAATCCTATGTATACTAATGAAGATGTTAGTCTCAGTGGAACTTATCTCACATAAGAGCCCATAGGACAAACAAAGGTTTTAAGTCCTGGAAAACAAGTGTCTAACATGAAAGAGAGAGAGATTCATTTAAATGAACTGATGTTGATTATGACGTCAGTACCCTCATATTTTTATTCAAAAAGTGTCATATTAGAAGCATCCCCTTTTTGTAACAGTGGTGACTGGAGAATTCTGAGAGCTTCAGTCCCAAAGTGTAACTTTTTTTATCTCTGAGCAATACCATTCTCTGAAAATGCCAGCCACAGATGCAGGCAAAACATCAGGAATATATTCTTCTAGAACACAGCCTCACAGCCCAAAAAACCCACAAAAATCTATGGATGCTGGCCATGAAAGCCTTTGAATACTTGTTGTCGTTGTTGCTCAAAACTGCCTGCAAATGAAGGTATGCCAATTGATTGACAAACTCAAAGGATATGGGCAAATAAGCTTTTCTCTTGCAATTGCCCCCACTTTTTCCCTTGTACAAACATCTTACAAATGAACAATAATTCTCTATTGCTGGGAAGCTCTCCTTCCCTTCAGGCCACCAGCTGTACTTGGCATTTCATGAACACTGGAATTGTCAGCAATGGAATGTCACAGTGGCCTGCTGAGTAGGAAGCTTGATGCATTGGAAGACATATGGTCTCCAGAGCTTACAAGAGCAGAACTTCCTAATTATTTCTGCATTGCCAAAAGCCTGATGAAAAACTGACTGAGAGGGTGCAGGCAGGTTGGGTTAAGATGCTCTTTTGGCTCCGTTTTCCTTTTTGTCACACTGTAAGCTTGGACTTCTTTTTGTTTGCTTGTTTTAGATCTCCTCTCCAAAGGCACTTTTGCTCCATGAGCAAAACATATTATGTCAAAAATTTGCAGATCAGGTGCTTCTGATGGCTGTCAGAACATATTATGTAAAGCAGATTAGCAACTTGTCAAAACAGCTTTCCGTTGTTCTTTTTGCCACCCATATTTTGAAGTAGTCCAAGTTAAAGGAGCAAGTGTTTTGCTTCTAAACACTGCAGTCCTGAGCAGTCTTGTGAGGAAAGTCTACACTCAAGTACATTTATACAAATGCCATACAGGGAAAGGGAACAATTTTTCTTTCATGAATCAGATTCATTTGAGAAAAGTTTGGGAAAGTTGCATGTTTGGACTACAGCTTCCAGAATTCCAGAAGAGTCATTTGTAAAAAAAACAAAAACAAAAACAGAAGTTCCCTTGGGAATAAGCAATTGTAGAATAGCACATATCAGCAGTGAGCAGTGCCAAGCCATAAGACTACTCTTTTTCTCCCTCTCTATCCCTGTGCTACACCATTTCCCCATTAGTGTTTTTATAAGGTGGCAAGGGAACAGCTGCCCCATTGCATGAACCATAAGCCCTACATTTCCAGCTTTCATTTTCAGAAAAGTCTCTAGCCCTTGCAGAAGCTGAGATATAAGGCAAATTACACCACCATTGTTTGACATTTCTTTGTAAGCAACCATTTTAATTCTGCCTTTTGATGTTTTACCAAATGAATGAAATCATAGGGATGGTTCACCATATGGAGGAAATATTGTCTCTTCCATTTTAAACTCCCGCCACTTATATGGGAAAAGGGGTTCTTTCCTGGTAGAAGAGCATTGTTTGTTGCACTTATGTGCCACCAAGAAAGCCTTGACTTATGAGAAATAACAAGATATCTTGCTATTAACAGCTCTGCTTAGCTCTTGTAAAGTTGATCATTGGTACTTAGTAAAAAAGAACAATCCATACGTTCACTGTAGCTGTGATTCAGCAATACAGAGTTTGCCACAAAAGAAAAGATAACAGCAGAGAAATCTGAAGTCTCTCTCTTTTTTAATGAGTTTATAAAATTTAAAATGCCAATTTAACTTCACAATACCCCTCACTAACTGTAGCAAAATGAGTATAACCTTGAGTTACTTTAAGGGCTTACATAACTTAGGGGGGTTGCAGACTGCCAGAAATAGTGCAAATTGAGTCCACTTTTAGGGTTAGGGTTAGTGCTAGGGAATCGTGGGAATTGTTGTTGTTTTTTCTGAGACATTGAGCCTTCTCTGTCAGAGAGCTCTGGTGCCACAATAAACTACAGTTCCCATGATTCCCTAACCCCTAACCCTAAAAGTGGACTCAATTTGCACTATTTCTGGCAGTCTGCAACCCCCATTACTCTCAGTTGCTGCCCCTCTTCTTCTATAATGATGGGCTTTAACGGCATTTATTAGACGAGATGGTTGTGATAAACTCAGGCAAACTCAGTTTGAGGAACTGTTGGGGGCAGGATGCTTATACAGTCCTTTGGTCTAGCAAATGTTGGCTCTTGTGAATTTTGTATTCAGTGAAAGTGACAAATTTTGATGCAGTCTTCAACCTTTCTCAATGTGTTAAGGACATAAAGTTAACATTTTTTTTTTTTTTTTACAAATGCAAAGGGATCTTGTTGCACCTTTGAGACTATCTGAAGGAGAGAAGTTGATTGCATAAGTTTTCATAGATTTGGTCTGAGGAAGTAAATCAAATTTATGAAAGCTTATGCTACAAGTTATTTTGCTCAGTTAAGGGCTTGACAGATGACCTCAAATGAACAGCTCTATGCCAGATTGGGGCTGTGGTAACTGCACACTGCAGACCTGATCTGGTGCTTTGTCATACCAAAAAGAAATGGCAAAATGCCACTCCTTTTTACAGTGGCAAAACGCCACCTTTGCTGCCACGGTGGCAGCTTTTCAGTGTTTCTTTGGTGTAGCATATCTAAATGCTGTGTCAAAGAAATGCTGTGTTGCTGGCATCAGGGCGAAATCAGGATGTGTGGTGTGCAGTTGCCACATCCCACTCCTCCCTGATGCCGGCACTTTTCACCAGTGTGTAGAGGCCCTTAGTCTCAAAGGTGCTTCAAGATCCTTTTGCATACTGATTTTCCAGACAGCTATGTCTTTGAATTCTTTTGAAAAGTGGAATAAATAGTATCTTCATATTTATTAAGTCAGAGGAAGGATTCTATTCTACAGATGCGGAGCAGAGTGTATTTCATGCCTTCACTTTATGTCCAAGATCCTAGAAAACATTGTTACAATTGGCTGGACATCTTCCATTTTTGATATGGTGAGGGTCACCCTTTCCTTACTAAATGCACCCACCATGAGTTCTTAAGCATATGGTCACAAAGGAGTTTAGAAGTTGCAAAAAGGGCTGATTCCCACATACATCTCAGGAAGGCTAGGCAATTCAACACAGGATGTTTGTCACCTAAGGATTTACACCCCAATTCTCACCTTGCAAGCCTCCAGCCTAGGTGATCACCTCATGCAAATTTGGACCCTTTGATATAGGACACCTGGACTTTGCCCCAGCTAGATTTCTTCTATATAAATCCCAAATTTCCTTTGTTCTGGGGATGAGTTGGTTTGCAGGCTGACTCCACATCACTCTGAATTCTGCTAGACCCTCCGAGTGCTCCAGAGCGGCCAAGTGCCACTTCTCACCCATCAAACTGCATCTACTGGAGGAACCTTGCTGTTGGTAATTATCACCGTTAGTGAAACTTCTTCTATTCCATTCTAATGCCTTTATTTCCTAGCTCTTGTTTGTGTGAGAAAGAGAGTGTGCATTTTATGTGTGTTTCCCCCTCAATAAAACATATTCATAGAGAAATTCTGCCTCTGCAATTCTTTGCCTCCTCACCTCAGTAAATGTTCAGAAGGGTCCTGGGCTGCTTGTAACTCATGCATGTATTTGAACTAAAATTAACATTCCCCTAGATCTCATAGTTACAACATTACTGGAAAAATCTGCAAGCACCGGCTGCAAATACACAAAATTCACTTTCATTGTTAGCATATTTCAATCCATCTTTCTTTTTGAGAAAATAGCTTCCTGGGTGAAATAAAGAATTTCTCATTCATTTGGGAGTAATTGCCTTACTTCTTTTTCTAGGCTTCAAACAAGACAGGGCAATACAACCAATCCAGCAAGTAATAGTGCCTTTTGTTTAGTTAAGACTGAAAATATCTGGGGAAATTTCAGCTGCTTTAATGCCTTTGTAGGGAAAGGTGTCATTATTCAGCATAAAATGTTTGGCAGAACATTCCAATAATTCTGCAGAAAAAAATGTGGTCAAGTGCATTTCATCTGTCACATCCCAAGCAGATAGTGTAAACTAAAATGTTCATGATAACTGGAGCTAAAGAGCTGGCAAACACAAACTCTCAGCCTTTAAAATAAGCCTAGGAGGATTATTAATAATACTTGTTGTAAACAGTAAACAAAGAGGCTAGAGTGACAAGTCTTATCCCAGCAGATGCAAATATTGCCATTGGGACAATTTGGAATGAAATCTCTGGGAGGAGTGTAAGTAGAAGGAGCAGGAGAATGAAGCATGAATTGTGCAGTTCAAAATGCAAAACAGAAGAGAAATGCTTTGCACTTTCTACAGAATTAATCACAGCTGTGAAGCCCAAAACACCAGGACTGAATCATAGTTGTGGATGGATTTTGAAGCAAAACAAAAGTCAGAAAATTATTTGGTCTTCATTTTGGTAGGATGAGAACATCATAATGTCATGTTTCAGATTTATACACCACTATGCCTCTCACTCTTTCTTTTTAGTTCCTTATACAGCATTATGCCCCTGTATATATTAGTCTTGTGTATTTCTTTATCTAAAGCTGTAGATTATCTAATACAGGATACAAGAATATAGATTCAGGGGGGGTTATATGGTCCATGATCATATATTAATTGAAAGAATGGATGGGCAATCATGGGCTGAACAGGTCAGCTGGGCTTCCTGTTGTTAATGCATCCAGAAGCCCTACTCTCTTCCTCCACAACCACTAGCTGTCTTACTCCTATCTTTTCACATTCACAATGTATTAGACAATGTGCATACCAACATATAGGCATAAAGCCCTCTCTCCCTCCCTCCCTAGGTCATGGTCCTTTCTCATATGGTGGAGTGTATATACAGCTCCTTCCAAAATGTTCTGGATGAGCAAAGGACTGGCCCTTTAGGCACACAGCAACAGGGGTAAGGTTAACCCACACAGTACCACAACTGCCTCCCATGCCTTCTTTCAGCATGTGTAGAAGGAGGTAATGTGGATTCCTTTTTCATGTGATTCATTGCTGCCATGCTGCAACACTCACTAGGACTTGTGAATTGCCCCACCCTGTCTGCTGGGCATAAATTTGTTTGGATGCATGTAGAAGCCTGAAAAGCTTGGAAACTGGCCACAAGAGAACATGGAAAAGCCAGAACCCACACAATCAGTGTGGTGGCTTGTCACTTACACAGAATCAGGAACAAAAAAAAATAACTCCAGTTAGCCATTGATCCACAAGAGGTTCCAAGGGGCATTAATCAGGCCCTTGAATGTGAGCATAACTAGAGAGCCCCATCCACCTAGAGTATCCTCCACCATGCAATGGCATGTGCTCTGTGCCTGATTATCTAAGATAGAACCTCTATAGTAAGAATTATTTCCAACTAATTAGATTTAGGGATTCAACCTAAGATCATTCCAAGGATTCTTTTAAAACAACAACAACAACAACCATATAGTTGGCTGGTTGGCCCTTAGTGTTTCTCAAAAAATGTGTTCTGCTCTCAATCTGTGGTATATCTCTATTAATAATTGTGTTCATATAAAATATGTTTTAGAGTGCAAGCCACTAGTTTCACTGGAAAAGCTAATAAAGTTCATTGGATTATTTTCACTCCACATTGCAATCCCACACTGCAACCAATTACAGAAAGACAGAGTGTTTTTCCCGACAATCTTGGAAGTGCAAAAAACAACAAGAATAATAAAAACTATTGTAGGCATCAAAAGTTATTTGCCACTAATTTGTATTGCTTCTGGATCAGTTCATTCTTTCTGTGTGAAAGTAACATTGGCTGAAAATAAAAATGGAATAACAGAATCTCTTGAATCTTCTGTTCATACCCAAGATATCCTTCACTTTAATGCTGGGTTGAAAACCTTGTGGCCCTCCAGATGTTGTTGGATTGCAACTCCAATAGCCAGTATAGGCAATGGTGATGGGATATAGTCCAATATCATCTGGAAGGCCACAAGTCATCCATTCTGATGAATCTTCCTGTCTGCCTTATTGAGACATGGGCCCACCCTCTTCCAAACTTGCATCTTATCTACACTAACTTAAAGGCATACAATCTTGTGCACTGAAGAGATTATTATTGTCAGGCTTGGCTTTTTTATAATATAGAGCATTCTATAATTTATTCTACAGATAAAATCCTGTGATCACTCTATGAAAGCGTTGTAGTAGGACATGTATAAACAATCTGCATATAGTAGGCCATGGACACAACCAGAGGCTGGGAGTTGGTATGTAATCTGGGTAACCAGTGTTGCATAGTTGTTACAGTGTTGGACTAGAAAACCCAGGCTTGAATCCCTGGTCAACCAGAACTGCCTGAGTGACTTTGGGCCAGTCATTGCCTTTCAGCCTAGCCTACTAAAAAAGTTTTCAGCTATTAAAAAAAAAATAAAAGCATTGATCTGGGCCAGACTTCACTGAAGAATACAGTTTCAGTTATTCCTTTCACTCTAAAACAACAGAGACGTCCCTCAAAATAATCAGAAATGATGTAGCAATGCCAAAATGGAAGTTATGGTGATGTGCTGTTTTTCTGTGCCTTCAAATGATTTCCAACTCATGGCAATCCTAAGGCATGGTTTTCTTGACAAGTTTCTTCAGAGGGGGTTTGCCATTATCACTGAGGCTGAGAGACTGTGACTTGCTCAAGGTCACCCAGTAGGTTTCCATAACAGAACTATGGTGATGCAGTGCAGAAATTCAGTTTCTAGAGGAGACCAAAATGGAACCCTGGAGTCTTCCCTCCTCTAACTTACCCATCTTACTGGTGATACAATGGATCTACTCTAGTTAAAATCTATACTGGGACATAGATTGACTTCATCATACCTGCTTATCAAGTCTTAGCATTCAGTGCCATGAGCCCAGAGACTCTAGTACAACACTGCAAACAGTGTGTGTTGCAAAGATACTATGAGACCAGGTATATTATATGAAGAGTTCAATTTGTATTGATAAATCTGGCTAGCAAGCCATTGTTGAACTGTCATTGTTTATGTGTTGGGTATTTATTCATCATTCGAAGTGAAAAGTGCCAATAAGCAAGCTCTCTTACTCAAGTTGTGAGAAAACCTGGTCAAAGAAAAAAGGTTCAAAAATGTACTTTCTCCCCCTTTACAAATGAAGATTGAGTGATAAAATCTCTGCAGGAAGATGGCAATTGGGAAAACATCCATTAGATGCTTCCAAACTTAAAACTCAATTGGTTTGAAAAGTTTTGTCAAATCAGGCCAAGAAATTTATTTACAAAAGCATTTCCAGGTTAGCAAATGTGGAACATCTGAAACAAATTCCATTAAGGTTTCCAAGCTTCTGTCTCATATGTGAGAAATATTAAGGTTTCTAAACTCCCGTGTCACAATATGACTATTCCCCAAATTGAATAGCATTTAGCAGTCTTTATAGAATGAAATCATTCTCATTAGAAACAGTCTGCAATGATGACACAACAAAGCAATGTAACCTGTTTATAAGAAGCCTTCCAGTTCTATCTGTAGAATAAATTATAGAATGCTCTATATTATAAAAAAGCCAAGCCTGACAATAATAATCTCTTCAGTGCACAAGATTTGTGGTCAGGTCTCACAATTGCCTTCACTACTGGAAGAAAGAATGGAGAAAGGTGGGCAACACTTTCAATGCATAATGAACCAGAATCTGCAGTAAGACAATTAAGTATACAGGTAAGGTGTAGACAGCATTTAATGCCATGAAAGACTTTGCTTAACATTAAAAACCTTCCACTGGATAAAATTTCCTTGGCTTAAAGGGGAAGGTATGCCAGTCTGAAGGCCCAGTCTTGCCATTGTCTGTCTGCCAGAAAAGAGGACCAAGACTCTCTATCATTATTCCTACTACCTATTTTTGAGTGAGAGCTTCTATGAACCAAGGGAACCCCCAACCTCCACAACCTCAAGTCAGCAGGCAATAAAAGTAGTTTGGGTTAATGTTCCCCTCCACATGCCCCCTGTTACTTCTAGGGACCCAGAACAATAGCATCTCTCACTACCCTTGTGCCTGCACTACTTCCGATAGTGGTTGATATGAACCAAATTTTGATGACTCCTTTATTCCCACCATCCAATCAAGTGATAGCAAAAGCCTGTAGCAATGGATCACACCCCACATTTGTGAGAGCCATATCATCCTCCTTTACAATGGCAGGATGCAGAAGATAAACTCTGCCTGAGAAAATTATGTAATATTGATATCTCTCTCAACTCTACACCTGGCTCCTGTCCATTCTGGTAAGTCAGATTGCCCTGTGCCATTCTTCTCTCCATCATTTTTGGGGGGAACAGTATGAAAACAGAGACAGACACTTCAGTCTGATTTAAACCATTCCTTATTAGATGGTTAAAGGCCAGGTTAGAGGTATATAGTAGGCCATTCTTACCCACATGTAACAACTTCACATGAAGAACACAGCCCCACCACAGCAAACAAAGTCAGCAACAACTTTCTTCCTATTTCAATCATACTCATTAGAAGAAGGCATTGCCTAATGGCAACAGTGGTCCAAAGCTAGAGCTGCTCATCCTGGATTCTCACAACAATTCCAAAGATTCCAACCATGAAAGATAGAGAATCAAACTGGGAGTGTAACATGGAAGAAACAGGATGTTCTTCCTCAAATACTGGAAAGCAATGTTCTGAACTATATGCATTAACCTAAGGAAATGGGAGACCAATATAGTAATAACTTCGGTAGTAATCTGGTTCTTATACATGGAGAAAGTAAGCTGAGCATGCATCAGGAGTAGTAGTAAAAGCAAAAACTCAAGAGGCAGGGACAGCTTCATATATAAACAAGTCAAGAACTAAAGCCAGGGAGGACAAAGGGTCACAGATAGATTCTTCAGAACCCTGGACAGGTCCTATGGAAGAGACAACTTGCTTGAGCTAGCTGAGCTCTTAATATATTCCTAAATCCTATAAGAAGTAATTTAAATAAATAAATAATTTAAATAAGAGTGTGCAATTAAGTAAGGAGATTACATCTCTCATTTTTCATGTTTAGAAAAACTAAATGTGAAGTGTTATATTATCAGCTCACTAGTGTTGATTCATAACCATTCTTCATTTCACAACCACCCATGTGCACCCAGTCTAGTGTACATCAGCACAGTTTCTTCCAGCTTCAGTTCTATAATTCTGGTAGTAGAGTTCCATTATCAGGATATCAGTTGTCCACGGCCTTGATTCTAAATATTTCTGGATTATGCTAGTTAATCTTCTCAAACCAGTACTCCAGACCATCTACCACTTCTACCACATTTGAATGGTCCCAATGGCTATTTTCACATTAACTGCTTCCTTTATAAGTGGTATCATTTTATTTGTTCATTATTATGGTGAATCCAAATGATGTCACCGCTAGAATATTGCATTCCAGTGTTTTCACTATTTTTTTTTTTTAAGGCCTAGTTTGTGGCTATCGTTTGTATTTGTAATACCAATGTAACATCAGACTTCATGAGCAAACTGGCAAGGCACTAGTGATTCACAAGAGAGGCAAATGATACATGTGGCAGGATGAATTTTGTTTCTATTTTGTCCCTTCAAAGGAACGTACATTATAAAATGGCAAAAATAGTGATTAATTCACAATCTTGGTTGATATGTCACAAAGCACAATATGAAAATATTTCAAAATGTGGATCACATTCAGCAATAATAAATAATGTGTAACAATATCAAATACTATTAATAAAACCAATTAATTGCAAACATTTTATCGAAGTAGGGATGATACCATAATTACAAGAGCTCAATATACAGAACCAGAAAGTAAGTAAATTCATCATAAAAAGATTGTTCTATATAAATATCTAGGTACTGAATAATAGCAATCCCAAGCAAAAAATTTTTTTCAAGTACAGCTAAATATGAGGCCAATCATCCAGTGCAGTTTATGGTGTTAATAACTAAACAGCAAAAGTTAGACCTGTTACAAAACTTTAAATCAATCTCAAATCATAGCCTGTATTGTGCTCTTGCCCTTGCCCCTAGGCCACAGTGGCAACACCAAATGGCAGGGAAACCCTACAAATTATGTCACCTGCAATACGTGTGTGCCTACTAAAAGTCATTATTTTAAGGACACCTAACTCTGCATTCCTCAGCCTTCCATCTTTTCATAGGTCAGTAAAATGAATACTCAGCTTGTTGAGGGCAATTGGCTTACACACTGTAAACTGCTTAGGGAGTGCTAGTTCACCGATAAGGAGTATAGAAATGTACTTGCTATTGCTATTGCTGTTGCTATTGCATAGGATCAGGACCAGTGCTATTCTGTAATGGATGGAACTATGAGACATGCAAAGTTGCATGACTGAGTAATCAAGTATTATAAATGTAGTGGTGAAACTATCTTGAATTAAATTGTTTTTACATTTTTTCCTATATATTTC
>CM034701.1:267597308-267602308 GCA_020142125.1 Phrynosoma platyrhinos | reverse complement strand
AGATTCAACTGCCACTGACTCGCATCTGTCCAATGATGCCTCAGGTATATGTCATATCATTGCATTAAACATTTTCCCCTCACCCCCCATTCTGTTTAATTCACTGATATTTGTGGAATACAATACAAAAGTACATGCAAATGAGTAGCATGTCTTGTATTTCTCTCTTTTTTTAAAAAAAAAGTATCCTATCTAATTATAGTCTGCATCACAAAACATTACCAGAGAAATGTAGGTGGGCACATTTCACATATCCCCCATAACCTCTAGTTATGTTTTTACAGGACAAAAAACTAGGGAATAAGACATTATTTCTAGACTAAAAGCTGGCAAGTGTGAGTAGTTTCTAAAGTCTTTCCTGCTTGCATCCTAGGGGCAGTATCCTGAGATCTTCACTATCAGCCAGGGAAGTTGTTTTTCCTTATCTAGCAACTCATGTAAGCATGACATAGTGGCTTGAATGTTAGACTATGACTCTGGAAACTACAGTTCAAATCCTCACTGCATGAGTCTGGGCAAATCATACTGTCACAGTCTCAGAAGAAGGCAAATGCAAACCTATCCTATGGTTTACTGGGCAAGATTTCTTCAGAGTGGGTTTGCCTTTACCTTCTTCTGAGGATGAGATTACAGGTTTTGACCTCTGAAGACCTTAGGGTTGCTAAAAATAGGAAACAACTTGAAGGAACACAACAGCATGTATTATAAAAGCTAAAATGCATCCTGAGAGTCTATTCTGCATGCAAGTCTCTTTCCACGCAGCTAATTATGCACAAATTTTGTACAGAGGCATGAATTTATAAGTGCAGAAGATCAAAATCTGTAAAAAGAATTGTCTTGCAACTATCCATATCCTTACCTAGTTTTTTAATTATTCATATTTTTTCTTTCCTCAGTTTTTCTCTAACAGTTCAAATAAAATGGTTTATTCGTTAATGTTGACGTGTGAAAGCAACAAATCTGCTTACCAAAAGTCAAAACTCTCTCTGGGAAGATTCCTTTCATTATGTGTACAGTACCAAGAACTCTTGTATTAATGCATGTATTCATGGCATGAAGCCGTTGTCTGTTCATACCTCTGCTAATGGATTGGACTTTGTGAATATACTTCAGTTCAACTTTTGCTTTTTCTAGTCTTCCTCGGTAATTTCCTTGTTCCTAAATGAATGCGCTTGCTCTTCTGATAAGCTCTAAATGGAATTCCACTGAGAGTCCTTTGCTGGAGAATGGCAGCATTACGGTTGTCTGTAAAATGTCAAGGGCCACTGTAATTTTTCTCCACTAATTTCTGAATGTTGCCCTTTCTAGTGTTTACTTGCTGCTCTTGCCTAACAATTCGCTGGGAGGTGATAGCATATATTATGCTGTAAGGCTCACAGACAAATCAGCAAGCTCTGTGATAATGTTTGCTGGGTAGATGTGGAGACAGCATCGGTATCAGGGTTAATTGCAGGGTCTGCTCCTTGGTTTTGTGTGTCTCTGTTATGTAGCCTGCCTTTGCTCATAAATACCTCTTTCAGAGTAGGTGGCTATCTATTAGTAGCAACAGATGTGCCACACATCACATGAAAGGGAAATATCATCGTTCCACAGACAATGTTTTTCATCAACCATCCTGACCTAGTTATAGACAATTATATTTCCCAGTGATAATTCCCAAGTTTCTTTACCCAATAATATTACCCTTACAAAAACAGCCATACCTCGGTTAAGGAAACCTCTGACAAAGAAGCTTTACACTCAGGACGTTTTCACACAGGCGGCTCTAAAGCCGCCTGGAAGCCCCCTGGAAGCAATCAAGAGCCATTCCGGCGGCGAAAACAGCAGCCGCCGGAATGACTCCTGATTGCCTCCGGCAGCAGCCCCTGTAATTCCTTTTTAAAAAAGGAATTACAAAAACGGGGCTAAAGCCGGCTAGCGGCAGGGATGGCGCAGGGATTGCGCAAGATGGGGCGGGGCTTGCTGCGACGTCGTGTGAACACGCGCAGCAAGACCCCGGAGTGAGGCAGGGATGGCGCAGGGATGGCGCTGGATGGGGCGGGGCTTGCTGCGACGTCGTGTGAACTTATCCTGCACAGAGACGGAGTGGGGCCGGACGGAGGTAGGAATGACTCCGTTTAAAGCCCCGTGTGAAAACGTCATCAGTCTTTTAATGCCTGCCCAGCCATGCCTTTTCTTCACTGTCTAGCTGGAATTTTTTTTTAAGAAGCATTGGCACTGGGAGGATGGTGCAGGAGGGCTACAGAAATGCAGACTTTCAGTATTGGGGTGTAGCAGTGTAGTAAAGTTTGCATTGGGGAAAAATGGGATTCTATTCTATCTAATCCTTGTGTAGTTACTTCCCTAGAATTAACAAGGTAAACAACAGCTGCTTCCAGAATCCCTTACTGAGCATACACGAATAGCAAAACAGGGGAGAGAACAGATAAACCTGTAGCACCACCATCACCACCTGAAAGCAATTTAGAAGAAAACTTCAGATGCTCAACAACAACAACAATATTTTTTTTTATTTCCTGCCTCTCCTCAAGGCTCAAGGTGAGGTACAACATATTAAAATACAAAACACAATCAAAAATATAAACCCCCAATTTAAAGTCCATTTGCATTTCAATAAGGACTCCTCTCTTGCAATCCAATATGTCTCCATTCCTGTGAGACTTTAAATTTCCTGGACTTTGAAAATCCCCCAATTGCCACATGGCTAGAAGGAGGAGGGGCCTGCCTGCAAAAGATATCCTCCCCATACCATCTTAACTAAAGATAGAAACATCAAAATACAGGCATCTTACTAACATCTCCAATTTTTCTCCTATTTTACTTTGTAACACATCTTGCCTGATGAAGAAGCCAGTGGAGCTTTGAAAGCTTGCAACAAGTATATGATGCATTTCGGTTGGCCAATAAAAGTATCACTGTTTGGTGGATTTTTGTTTGAGTTCGACTGATTCACATGCCAAGCAGCCAATAATCTAAAAATAAGGAACTGGAGAAAGGCCACCTTGTTTCATTAGCCTCAAAGCAAATAACTGGAATAAATGCAGACCTAGATGTGTACAACCAACATTCAAATACACTCTCATCAGCTATCACCTGTTTTACTTAAACATCCCAGCACTTGGGAGGCATTTAGTTAGTATATTGAAAACACTTCAGAATGTGGTTCAGCCAAATTTAAGCACATTTAGGTTCAAGGAATTTCAAGAGGAGAAAGTTCAATATATCGGTATGTTCCATTCTCTCATTTAGCTCAGTGGGACTTCAGAAATCATATTTCAAATCCTGCCTATGATGTTTGTATTCCAGTGAAACGTAACCTTCCAGATGCTGCTGGACTGAAATTTCCATCAGCCCTCACCTAGCCACCATCAGCCAATTGTGAAGGATGCTGGGAGTTGCACTCCACTGACTCTATAAGGCCACAATATTTCCTGATACATGTTAATATATTATCTCCACTTGCTCTGCTTTTAGAAATGGTTTCAAGAAATGTCTTTTACACCTGGCTTTTTTAGCTGATTTTCAGTAATGTCGCTTTTTTATTTCTAATATTTTCAGGGATAGTGTCTGGATGGTTTGAATGATATTATGATCTTATTCTTTTTACCATTCTTTATTGTGAGACGTTGCCTACTTTGGTGGTTTTTACAGAAAAGCAATTGTAATATTTTAAAACTATTGTTTTTTCTCATAAAGATCAATGATCATAGAATCATAGAGTTGGAAGAGACCACAAGGGCCATCCAGTCCAACCCCTGCCATGCAGGAACTCAAAATCAAACCATGCCCGACAGATGGCCATCCAGCCTCTGTTTAAAGACCTCCAAAGAAGGAGACCCCACTACTTTCCGAGGGAGTGTGTTCCACTCTCGAACAGCTCTTACTGTCAGGAAGTTCCTCCTAATGTTGAGGTGGAATCTGTTTTCCTGTAGCTTGCACCCATTGTTCCAAGTCTTATTCTCTGGAGCATTAGAAAACAAGGCAGCGCCCTCCTCAATATGACATCCCTTCAAATATTCAAATCATATCCCCTCTTAGCCGTCTCTTCTCTAGGCTAAACATAACCAGTTCCCCAAGTCGTTCCTTGTAAGAGATGGTTTCCAGACCCTTCACCATTTTAGTTTCCCTTCTCTGGACACGCTCCAGTTTCTCCACATCCTTTTTGAATTGTGGTGCCCAGAACTGGACACAGTATTCCAGGTGGGGCCTGACCAAAGCAGAATACAGTGGTACTATTACTTCCCTTGATCTAGATACTATACTTCTATTCATGCAGCCTAAAATTGCATTGGCCTTTTTAGCTGCGGCATCACACTGTTGACTCATGTTCAACTTGTGGTCCACCTGGATTTCTAGATCCCTTTCACACATAGTCTCATTCAGCCAGGTGTCCCCCATCGTATATCTGTACTTTTCGTTTTTCCGCCCTAAGTGCAGTACCTTACATTTCTCCGTGTTGAATTTCATTTTGTTAGCTTTGGCCCACCTTTCTAGTCTGTTCAAGTCATTTTGAATTTTGATCCTGTCTTCTGGAGTATTAGCTATTCCTCCTAATTTGGATGTCATCTGCAAATTTGAATAGCACTGGGTCCAGGACAGAACCCTGTGGCACCCCACTGGTCACTTCTCTCCAGGATGAAGAGGATGAACCCTTTGGGTTCAGTCAGTCAACCAGTTACTAATCCACCTAACAGTTATATTGTCTAGCCCACATTTTACTATCTTGTTTGCAAGAATATCATGGGGGACTTTGTCAAAAGCATTACTGCAATCAGGATATGCTATGTCTACCACATCCCCTTCATCTAGCAAGCTGGTAATTTTATCAAAAACAGAAATCAGATTAGTCTGGCATGACTTGTTTTTGAGAAACCCATGTTGACTTTTAGTGATTATGGCATTCCCTTCTAAATTCACAGACTCTCTGTTTAATGTTCTAGAATCTTTCCCGATATTGATGTCAGACTAACTGGGCGATAGCTGTTGGGATCCTCTTTTTC
>CM034701.1:267533191-267597208 GCA_020142125.1 Phrynosoma platyrhinos | reverse complement strand
TGCTAGCTATTTGTTTGAATTCCTCTTTAGTGATTTCGCCCCTTTTTCGTTTCTTATGCATCTCTCGTTTAAAACTTATTTCAGTTGAAAGTTCTTCAGTCATCCAACCCGGTTTCCTGAGACATTTCCCATTTCTCCTTCTCATTGGAACAGTTTGAGATTGTGCCTTCAGTATCTCCCTTTTAAGAAACTCCCATCCACCCTGAACTCCCTTATCCTTTAGTATTCCTGACCATGGGATCACTCCCAGTGTTTCCCTAAGTTTGCTGAAATCAGCTTTCCTAAAGTCTAGCTTCTCCTTTCCACTGTATAAGAAGCTCTAGGAGAACATGATCACTCCCACCTAAGGATCCCATCACTTGCACCCCATTGACCAGGTCATCCCTATTGGTTAGGATCAGATCTAAAATAGCAGATCCCCTTGTTGCCTCTTCTACCTTTTGGGCAAAGAAATTGTCTTTGAGGCAAGTGAGGAATTTGTTAGACCTTGATGTATTGGCTGAGTTTGACTTCCAGCAAATATCAGGATAGTTGAAGTCACCCATCACTACTACATCTCTCCTTTCTGAGTATGTGGTCATATGTTCTAGAAAGACATCATCCAATTCCTCAGTCTGACTTGGGGGTCTGTAGTAGACTCCCACTATAACATACCTGTTTCCTTCCCCTTTAATTTTCATCCAGATGCTTTCCACCTGATCTCTTCACAGGTATTAACATCTCTGATATAATGCTATTCCTTCTCCTTTCCTGTTTGGCCTATTTCTCTTAAAAAGTTTATACCCCTCTATTCCTACATTCCAATCATGAGACTCATCCCACCAGGTTCGAGTGATGCCTATTATATCGTATTTGCTTTGTTGTGCTAGGAGTTCAGGTTCATCTTGTTTATTTCCCATGCTCTGTGCATTAGTGTAGAGACTTCTAAGAGCATGGGTCCTCCCCACTTGCTGCCTGTGTGAGAAATTTTGCCTTCCACTATTGGGCCCTTGCATCATTTGCCTTGTTCCCTCTGTAACACTTTGACTATTATCTCCAGTCCATGATGTACTCCTGCCTTCCAAGATACCTTCCAAGATACTGTCTCCCTCCCCCACATGAGTCATTTTAAAGCCCTCCTGATCAAATGTTTGAGACTATTAATAATAATATCTCTTGCTAGAAGTCCACCCTCATGGAATTGCAGCCCATGATCCAAGAATCCAAATCATTCTTGGCGGCACCATCTACGGAGCCAGTTATTCACATCTGCTATCTTCCTCTCCCTTTCTGGACCATGCCCTTCAACTGAGAGAAGAGATGACATAACAACCTATGCATCCAGCTCTTTCAGCTTCCTACCCAAAGCCTCATAATCCCTTCTGATATTCTGAAGACTATGTGTTGCAGTATCATTGGTTTCCACATGGACCAAGAGGAAGGGGTAATGGTCAGTAAGCTTGACAAGTCTTGTCAGCCTCACTGTCACATCACAGATTTTTGCCCCAGGGAGACAACACACCTCCTGAGACATTTTGTCAGGCCCACAAACCACTGCTTCTGTACCCCTCAACAAGGAGTCCACCACCACCACCACCACCACATGCCTCCTCTGAGGCTTAGTAATGGCTGTTCCCTGCGGTGGTACTCTTAGAGTCCCCTGCACTGTTCCTGAGGATTGTCTCTGCTGCTTTTCCTCTTCATCCTTGATATGGGAGAGAGCTTCAAATCGATTCTGTAGCTGCAAGCTCCCAGAATGATCTTTGGTTTCCCTACTTCTGTGTGTGACATTCCTCCAGCTGTCTACCTCCTGTGTGCATGAAGTGACCTCCTCCTCAACAACTTCCTCTGTGTGGTCCCCATCCAAGACCTTTCGTTCCACTCTGTCCAGGAAAGCCTCTTGATCCCTAATGATTCTGGTAAATAATTACTTGGAGCAGAAGTGTCTTTTGCATTTTATCAGAGACATACATGAGATCACAGTGGATCCATCATTCCTTGGCAAAGTTCATCACCAGATAGAATATCACATTCTATTTGTGGCATCTTCAACTGTATCGTATTTAGGACCAGGCCAATAGAGATGTGAAAGAGCATCTCGCTTAAGGGCTTAAAAGCTGCTGTTGGGCTCAAGATTGGGCTCAAGGAGTCACTTTGTCAACACAGTCCAAGGCATCCACTTATAAGTGTGTCCAAGGCATCCACTTATAAATCCACAAAAAACAAGAGGGCTACACAATTCCTGCTCCTAATTAGATGTGACTTTGGAAAATCTTCTGACCTTAAATTTTAATACAAATATTAAATGTACAATTAGGTGGTTTTTAAAAAAGTAAAACTAACCATGCATAATGTATTTTGCATCTTTTGGTTGGCCTAATAAAAGTATCACTACAATATGTTTTGTGGATTTTGCTATATTTTTCCATTCAGCAGCAGAAAGGTCTGTTGGTCTTCCTATTATTGTTTGTTATAATTTGCATTTATATCCAGCATTTCCTCCAAGTAGCAAAATTGGTTAGTCTGCTACATGTAAATGGTCTTTCTCTCCATTTTTCTCTTTATCCCAAGGGCTAGGAGATAGTGAATAGGTGCCACCCACCCAGGGAATTTCATGGCTGAGTCAGGTTTTGAATTAACATCTCCCATGGCCAACTGCATTGCCACCATGACAGAAACCAAAATATGTGGATCCCAAGATTCAGTAAGCAGAGTCAGTCCATATACTATGCAAATAGTGCAGTTTTCTGGAGGACCAGTCCTGGATAGGAAACTCAACATTCCTTTTAGAGCTATTATCATCACTGATAGGAATAGCCAAGACATCTGGGATTTAACATTTCAACCAAACTTCTCCTTTTTCATGCATAATTGAAAATGACCTGTCTAATCACAATATGATGATGACTTCATGTTTTTTGAGAAATACCTAAATTGCAGTAGTCTATTTTAAATGAAAGTTGTATGCCATCTATTTAACAGATATTCTGAAACTGAAGCTAAGAACACATTGTACAATCAGACCTATGATTTTAATTGATATCCCATGGAGCTGGCTGGCTCGCTATTTTTGCTGTATGTGAAACTGCAGAACATTAATTCCACATGTGTACATATTACTTGTTTTCCTACTTGGATCATAATTTTTAAAGCATTCATCTAACAGATAGATGTCTATTCTCTTGCATGGTTCCTCATGAATGATCACTCTGCAAACATCTGGCAAATCACAAGGGTCTCCTCTGAACACACACGCATTCCAAGGGATCAAAATGCTTGTGGGAGGCAGTATAGCCAGGTTGTTGCTAAAACACTTTCCTTAGCATCTTTTCTTCTAATTTACATGTTCTGCAAGCCAAAAAGACAAACAAATGAATCTGTGAACAGATAAAGCCTGATTTTTACATGAAGGCGATGACTAAACTGAAGCTGTCATATTTCAGCCCCATCATGAGAAGACATGAATCACTAGAAAAAACAATAATGCTATTGAGAAGATGGTAGAAAGAGAGAAAGACCACATGAGAGAGATGGATGGCCTCATTCAAGGAGGCCAGGGCCCTGAACCTGCAGGATCTGAGCAGAACAGTTAGGGATAGGGGAACTTGGAGTTGTATCATAGAGTTTCCATGAGCCCAAGTTAACTCAAAGGCAGCTAATGATAACAACAAAAAGTCCTCCCCACCACTAAGATACCAACATTCTAGATACCCACCCATGAAGCCATATATACCATTGCATCTGTTTCTGTGTCCACAATCATTTACATTATAATAGACAATTCATCTTCCTCCAAAGATGTTTCTGGATTGCAACTCCCAGAAGCCCCAGATAGCACATGCAATGAATCCTAGGAATTGCAGTCTAACACAAGAGGGCTACACAATTCCCACTCCTGGTCTACATCGAAGATGGGAAAATTATGACCCTCCCAATATTGTGAAAGTGCAACTCTCATCAGGTCTAGTCAGCACACCAGTGCTGAAAGCTGATGGGAGCTATGGTCCAACAACATCTGGAGGCCCATGAGTTCTCCAACCCTGATCTACACAAACTTCCTGTGAAATTTCCTTTCTGGTTTTCATTTCCATCAACTTTTTTGAACCTCTACCTATTTACTGAATTTCTTATCTGTCAGCTTATACCTCTACAGTAACAATTCTTCAATTAGATAGATGGAATATTTTATAACTATCTGTTAACTATCTGTTGAAATGCATAGTCATATTTACATTTTACCTTACACAGAGGAGTAATAGTAGTCATCTACTTATATTGCAGGTAGAAAATATTCTTACTAGATTCAAGAATGGAAAATGTGAGAGAGCACTGTATTGACTGATGATGATCCTATTCACCAGTGTTGCTAGGTGTGTGAATTTATTGTAAGCTGGACAAAGAAATTTTTAATGGGGTATCATTTAAAGCAGGGACCGGCAACCTACGGCCCGGGGGCCGGTTAAGGCCCCGATTCCCAGACTTACCGGCCCAGGCCGAAGGTTGCCACTGCCGCCGCTGTGCGCCACTATCGCAGCACGTTTTTGCCGCTCTGCGGCCGCGCTTGCCACGATTTGGACTTCCAAAATGGCAGCCGTGACACGCGCGCCGCCATCCCCCCCCTCGGCCCAGCCAAGACCTGGGCTACGGGAGACCGGCCCAGGTTTCAGAAAGGTTGCCTGCCCCTGATTTAAAGGGATATCAAATAAAGATAATAAATAAAAACTACTCTGCATATTTGAATATAGTGGAGTACCATATGGGATATGAATCTGTTGGTCTTGATTACTCCCAGTATGCATTTGGCTAACATAGCAGCAGCTTCTAGTGTGACCAGAAAACTCAGTTAAGAGAAGGCTGTGATGGCTGGGTGGAAAAAAGAGAGTACCATTTTGTTTCTTGTGTCTCTGAATAGATTTTTAAAATTATTTTTATTAGTTTCATAATTAAAATGGGTCCTAGAACAGATCAAGCCAGAGATATCCCTAGAAGCCAAGATGACAAGACAGACTGTCATGCTTTGGACACATCATGAGAAGGCATTAATCATTGGAAAAGACAATAATGTTAGGAAAGGTGGAGGAATGAAGAAAGAGAGGAAGGCCACATGCTAGATGGATGGACTTTATTAAAGAGACCATGAATATGAGTTTTCAGGAGCTGGACAGAGCAGTAGGGGCCTGGAGATGTCTCATCCATAGCACACCATGGGTCGAGATCTATGCAAAGGCAATTAACAACAAGAAGAAATTAAAATTTGCACACAAATACATAATTTGTAAATGAGCAATGAATTTCCAATAAGTGTTTCCTTGAGAGCCAGCATGGTGTAGTAGTTTGAGCATTGGACTAGGACATTGGGAAATCAGGGTTCAAATCCTGGTGCAGCCATGGAAACCCACAGGGTGACCATGGGTAATTCACATTGTCTCAGCTTCAAAGGATGGCAAAAGAAATCCTCTTCTGAAGGAACTTGCCAAAAAAAAAATTGTAATGGGTCACCATAGGTCAGAATAGAGAATGAGTGCTAAATAACTAAATCTCGTTTTTATTTCCATCAACTTTTTTGAACCTCTTATTTACTGAATTTCTTATTAATCATATCTCATACCTTATCTATCATATCTCATACTTCTACAGTAACAATTCTTCAATTAGATAGATGAAATATTTTATAACTATCTGTTAACTATCTGTTGAAATGCATAGTCATCTTTACATTTTGCCTTACATTGTATTTTTGAAATTTTTTGAATTTCCCATTTCCAAATTCTAACCCCTGGAAAGTAATATAAATGAGGGAGTTAAGAATAATTAAACACCATGGTATATGCAGTGCTCCATCTTTGATTTATATAAACAATTAAAGGTTCCCACTCTTTAGTAAAGCTAGTTGTTTTTTCTTGTCTTAATAGGCAAGTTAATGTGTCCATTTTGGCCAAGTCCATTGCCTTTGAATAGATTTTTAAATGGCTTTAATTCTATTATTGTTAATAGCATTTATATATTTCTACTGAGCTCTTTGTTTGTATTTTAATCTGTAATCTGTTTTAATTTTTGTAGGCTGCTCAATCCCAAAATTGGAAAGGGGTGCATGTGAATTAATTCAAAATAAGAATATAAAAAACAGAATAAGAGTGCTCCAATACCGCAGCTTTCAACATATGTTAAGTCCTACCAACTGGTGCTAACAGCATACACCTCTTTTCCTTTTCCTTATGGAGCTGGAGGCTATTGACCCATTTCCTTCCCACTACAAGAAATGAGAAGATTATTCATGCCAGGCATGATTTAATTTCCTCCTCCCCTAGTGTTGGGCATGTTGCTGATGACTGAAAAGGCTTGGACTCCTGCAGATCCCAAGCATCCCTTGGTCTGCCCTTGTCACCCTGCACATCTTTGTCCTTTCCCTTTCCTTTCAAGTCCTGCAGATGTTAGAGCTCCAATCCCAAGGAGGTAAATGATGCAAAATATGTTGCAGGATCATAAACAGAGGGGGTCTAATGTTCTCTTCTCCCTCAAATGAGAAGAGCCAATACATCCAACATCCCCTCGGACAGCTTCCTAGAAGGCATAGAGCTTATTATTATTATTATTATTATTATTATTATTATTATTATTATTATTATTATTATTATTATTATCCCACCCCTCTGCATATGGAACAGTTGGTTGATTGTTCATTGCTTATTGGTTTGATGTTAATCCTTTGTTTTGCAATATTTGGATCTTTTACTCTTTTATATGCCACCTTTGGAATGCTGATTGATTATTAAAGGGTAAATTTCAGGAGTGATAAACAATAACAAGATGTAATCTGACTCAGTTTAAGTTTCCATTGGCTCATACTTCCAGCCAACATCAGAGTGACTCCTCATTTCTTTTGGAACATGAAAACAAAGCTGAGAAGTGTTTATTTGAGCAATTATGTAGCTCTAGAACTTTACAACCAACACCAGGTTCTCTTGCACAGAATGTATGAACTGTCAATCACTGAAACATTTGGGATAAATTTATTTAGTACATTTCAGTAGAATTATTTATAAATTCAGATCCATTTTATGTAAGCCTCGGTTTGATGAGTTTTATTCCTTTTTATTGCTTGAACTTTAAAGGAAATTAGAAGCAAGCTTAAAACTATTAGATTGTGGAATTATGGAATTCAATATTTTTCCTGGTACAGTTGCATAACTTTCCATTAGATTCAAAGAAGAGAGAAAGTTTTCAGGAATGTTGAAAATCTGCTGGATGAAAGGAGAGAAATAATTGATTTACATACTGCTCTTCTATTGAAAGTGTGAGAATGTGTTCCATACCATGTACACCAGTGCATTTTTAATTGTCTATTTCAGCTGTCATATTTAGGACTAATGCCCACATTATATACAATATGGCCTAGTTCTCATCATGGCTTCCTCCTTCTATTTTGTGGTATAAACAGAGAGCAATATGCAGTGAGATAATCATAGGGTAGAACAAGTTGAACAAATTGTTCTATCTTTTGGGACAGTCTTCCCCAACTTCCCAGCTTCTAGATACTATAAATCCCACCATCCCAAGCCAACAATCACATTGTAGGCTTTAAATTCCAACACATCTTGATAGCACCAAGAATGGGAAAGCAACTTAAAAACTACAATAAAGGCATTTTTCCAGGAGCCATAACAAAATATGCCACTAGGGGGCAACACTGCCAACTTAACAAACAATTGTTCACAAATCCCATTGTTAATCCTAATGATTCTATTACCAAATTAATTAACAATTTAAATTCCAAGCCCAAACATTAGCAACAAATTAATTTCCCCATTTCTAACTTCAACATGTAGAGGATTCATGTTTAAACTTAGCATTCTAAACTCTGGACATGGTTTACAGGTGGCTGAATACAGTAAATAAACCAAGGTGAATTGGAGCCCTCTAGGGATTAGCACTTAACAACTGAATTCAACTTGCAATAGTACAAATCTTTAACCAAGCTCCTGTGGTTGCCAGTTCTGAGGTGGAATTGTACTCTGTGGCTTTCCAGTACAGAACTCTATGGAACTATTCCAGAGCTACCTCTCTCAACAATCTGCTAATAATCATCCTCTGTTCCAGTATTCTGAATTCTCTTGGATGTAGTTCCAGACTGCAGTGCTTCCTAAATCTCTCCTATGTTTTTCCCATTTTCTTCCACTTTGTTTTTTAGGGCTGGGAGAGCCCTAGACATGCCATCCCATTCACAGGCAGCAAAAATGAGGGACATCTTGTCAATGTTTCAGGAACACAATGTCCGCACTGATTTTGTGGCAGGATGGTTTGACAGAGCTTTTCTTGGCAGGAGCAGTGGTCATCATACTTCTTTTGTAGACTCTCCCTGGAATGGTGCTACATCATGGCATAGCAATGTTGTGAGAGAACTTCAAGAGGAGAAGATATGGCTGTTGATCATTGGTGGCTACCAACAGGAGGAATACCACTACCGTCACTCCAGACATTGGCTAAAACAAACAACTCTGCAGTCGCTGCCAACAGAAAAACAGCTTTAACTCTTTTTAAAAAGACTCTCACCATTTTGGATGCCCCTTTTAACACGCACACACAATTAAAGATGAAAGTCTGAAAGCAGCAATGTTTGGCTTGGCTCTCTTTTCCTCTTCTCTTGGAGGAAGAACAGATAACAATGAAGAGGGAAGTGCATTGTAGTATTAAGACTTGGCAGTTCCATTACAAGTTCTTTGGAGTGCCAAATCCTATCATAAAATCCTTCCAAGAGCCTTAATTCTGTAAGGCATTGACTTTGGCTTTGATGCCTGGAGAACCATACATTTCTTCTGCTCCTAAGAGGTGCAGCTGCCATGGCACCGACAGGGCAATTGCCCCCTACCCCAATTCTCTGCCCAAAGAAGATGGCAGCCAGAGCCTTGTACTCAAATACCCGGGGGCACTAAGCTGTTCCTCTCTGCTGTTTCCAATAGTTTCAGTGAGCTTTGGACAGGACAACTTTCCAGCAGATGCTGCTTCAAATCCTCTTCAGCAAAGAACAAACCCTTGATAACATTATTTCTTCTTCACGGTCATATTGCCTGCAGGTAATTAACTCAAGTATTTTAATGATTATTAAATTATTTATTTTATTACTTGGGTTAATGACTTATTATGCAGCAAAGTGAAATGGATGGGTAAATCTGATAGTCTCCTTTAAAAAGGGGGGGTATTATTATATTTGCTTTTCTCTGATCTCTTGTGAAATACGCCCATTCTCCATTAATTCTTTGCTCTAATCTCTTTGAAATATGCCCAACAGACTTTTTTGAGATTTCTGGCTGAATGTCATCCAACCATTTGTTTCATCTGGCCCTCTGTTTGTTTTATTTTGCTGCTGAGACAAATGTTTGGAAAAATCTCAACACTACGTGTGTCTTGGCCACGAAGCACAGTGGGGATAGGCAACTTGTGGTCCTCCAGATGTTGTCAGATTGCAGCTCCCATCATTCCTTCCATTAGTTATGCTACCTAAGGATGATGGGAGTTGCAGCCCTACAACATCTAAATATCTACTGCCCATCCCTGACCAAGACATGCATCTAACCAAACTTATATGACATTTTTGTGTCTCTTAAGAAATCTTAAGATATTTGTCTGTAAAATAAACAAACTTGAGGAGAAAACAAGAAAGGAAATCATTTCCACTTCAGAATGCCTGCCTGCACCAGGATTATAGCAGTGTGTATAAGTGAAATTGCCTTTGGCTTAGCTACTTGGGGTAAACCCTCCCACAAGCACAGAGATGCCCACAAAATACCTGTTTCCATTTCCAGAACGCCCTGTGAGAGTGCCAACTGGCATGAATCAAACAATGTTCTGTTATTTAATACTCAATCTGAATTCCATCAGAGATGCACAGTCTAGCTTCACAGTTCCTATAAAACAGAGACTCACGATGGGCAAATCATATTTGGAATTTCTCCAGGGGTGCAGCATTCTTTACTATTTGTAAACCCACTGACTAGCTATAAGGAATTCATTTTTACTTCAGTTATGTTAAATGCCCGTAGTTTAATTAACTATTTTATTTAGGTGGACAGTACTCTTCAGATACTATTATTTTAATCTTATCATATTGTAATGTTGGTAATAATATATATTGGTGTTATCATTATTACTATGTTTATCAATATAGTTATAATATATATTTTAATTTTAATATTTCAATTTTAATATTTTAATTTTGTATGTTATATATTCTTTTTATACTATATGCTAGATATACAATATGTTAAAAGATTTTAAAATACTTCTGTCAAAAATCTAGAGAAACATATGGCAGTTAGCTATACTGATCACCGTAGTATTACCCAAACTAAATGGTTACTACCCTTGAACAAAAATATTTTAAAGACAGTATTGTATGACTGCAGTTTGCAGATTTACATAAAATCATATAACTTTACATCTATCATAAGTCGAACCTCTTATAGATACTATGTTTAAGAAATGCTGCTGTCTTATTCCTGTTCTCTCAAACTGAAATATGTTAATGGTTATCAGTATGTTTTGGCAAGAAGTTACTATATGTCACTTAGATGTTTTATTGTGTTTTTTACGTGTGTTTTATACTGGCCAAATGGCCATAATAAATGAATTGAATTGAATTGATAACACACACACACACACCCCATTTGATTCAGTATGCATCTATCTTCTTGGATGCATCTATCTTTCAGGGTGGGTAACATCTGTTTTTCAATCAGGACTGATCCACACATGTAATTTATCCCACAACTAGCACTGTTAAAACACTGAAAGCCACAGGTCGCCATAGCAGAGTTGACAAACCTCGTGGGTATTTGGTATTCAGCTGAATCATAACAAACATTTCTTTGATCCATAGACATCCCACACCTCTAATCTGCAGAGTACTTGTTCTGGCATGAACCCAAGGTAATTGACTAGAAGATCCAGCAAGCCTGTTTCTTATTTACAATTTTAACTCTCATTCTCAGTATGATTAGACTATTTATACCAACTAAAACAATATAAACCTAAATCTACAGTGCTTACTGCTGAACATAAAGAAAAAAAATAATGACCACATAGGATTTACATAAATTCAACCTAAATAATGAGGAATTCAAATTATAGTTAAAGTTTTCCCATACCTTGGATCAAATATTGATTAGAATGAAGACTGCAGTCAAGAAATCAGATGACTAGGAATGGGAAGGGCAGCTATGAAAGAACTAGAAAGAGTCTTAATGTGTAAAGATATACAACTGAGCGCTAAAATCAGGACTGCCAAAGCCATGATATTCCCCATCACTATGTACGGATATGAGAGCTGAACAGTGAAGAAAGTGGACAGAAAGAAGATCAGTTCATTTGAGATGTGGTGCTGGGGAAGAGTGCTGAGGATCCCATGGACAGACAAAAAGACAAACAAAAGGATACTAGAACAAATGAAGCTTGAGTTCTCCCTAGAAACCAAGATGACAAAACTGTCATACTTTGGCCACATCATGAGAAGGCACGATTCATTAGAAAAGACAATAATGGTAGGAAAGATAGAAGGTAGTAGAAAGAGAGGAAGACTGCATGCCAGATGGCTAGACTCATAAGGAGACATGTTTCTCCTACCTTAAGGGTCTACAATCTTAGAAAAAGGCACAAAGTAGATAACGGAGGATGAGAAGGAAAGGGAAACAGGCATAAGCAAGGTACAATATTTGATTATTATGTGTGGTAGGAATATCTAAAGCAGACACCAGCAACCCCAGGGCCATGAGCCACTTTTGGCTGGGAGAGGATTCAGATCCAATTGGCAAAGGAGGCAATTCTGAGGGTAGAGACTGGACAGGCAGCAAGGGAGAGAAGATGAAGTCCACTGACCTGCACAGCCAGCCTAAGGATGGCAGAGCCAGTGGTACAGAAGTCACAAGCAAGGATGTACCAGAATATAAAAGCAGAAGGGATGAAAGGAGTGAGCCCATAGAAGTCTTTGAAGGTAAAGATGAGAATCTTGTACAGAATATTTTTCAATAGGTAATTTTAATTAATGAACAAGATCTCATTTGTAAACACACTGCTCCAGTACTTAACAACTCCAAAAATTGCATATTTTATATAATAAAAATAAATCCTTCTCCATCTCCAACTCATACCCTTCCATAACATATCATTCATTATTATGACATCATAATACCATTCCATCTCTACCATTAAGCAACTCCTTCTTTCATCTTGTTTTACATCTTCTACCTTTACCCTACATCCTTAATCCCCTTATTCAATTATTCTCACCTTCTCACATACCTCTTTATTCATACAAACTTCCTCCTTGTCACCTCTACCGATATGCTTCTCCTCGACTATCTTATAATATTCTTGTTGTTGATACTTTATCAGTATTTCTTCTTTTATTGAAACACATATATGCTTATTAATCTATTTTTTGTTATCATGATTGTTTCTCTTTCTATTTTTTTTCCAGATCCAAAGCATTCTTAAGTATCAACTTATTTACTTATTGCCAGAGTTGCCACCGTTCTCCATTTTTTTCCTAGGAACTTCAAAAGTGGGTCCTCTTCCACATTAAAAATTTCCGAATATTCTATCGCTAACTAACTGGTTAATTTATCCATTTCCGTTGTGTCATACAGTTTCAGTATCCATTCCTCTGATCTTATACAGAATCCGCAGACAGACAGGAAGCCAGAGGTACTCACCCTAAGGAGCAATCTCATGCAGTCAAGAGTGAAAAAAGAGCTGAATTATTTTGGCACCACAGAGTGCAGGACAGATGTGAAGGGACCAAGATGAGACAATGGAAGAGCAGAGAGGATAATGTTCCCATAATAATTGTAAAGCTAACGTACTTTTTCAGGCTTGATCTTAAAAAAGAACTTTGGAGGCTCAGAAAATCTGCCTCAGAAATAGTGTTCCAAACCCTTAGCATCACTTCTTGTTATTGTGTGCCTTCAAGTCATTTCCAACTTAGGGTGAAACCAAGGTGAACCTATCTTGGCAAGTTTCTTCAGAGAGGGTTTGCCATTGTCATCCTCTGAGGCTGAGAGTGTGTGACTTGCCCAAGGTCACCCAGTGGGTTTCATGGCCAAGCTGGGATTCAAACCCTGGTCTCCAGAATTGCAGTCCACCGCTCAAACTGACTCTCTGCTCATATCAAAATCTGAGTTAAAAATAAATGACTGGTTTCTCCAAGATTCCTATTTGTGCCCTCCAACAACCACAAAAGCCATCCAAGCCATCCCTGGAGAGCATATTCATGTTCTCTCTTGCTTTCACTCCTCTCTCTTTCCTACCATCTTGTCTTTACTCAGTACCTAGGGTTGCCGTATGATCCAGTTTAAATTATATGCAATATAATCCAGTATGATCCAGTTTAAATTATATGCAGATGTGAGGCTAGAATATCGCAATCCTGGGAGCAGCACATGAGAAGGAAACAGGGATGCTTCAGTTCCCTTCCTTCAGCTCTTCCTACCAACCCTTTAAAGAAGATTTGAGCTGTCAATTTTGTATTTGTTGGTCAGGGGGAAACAAAATGGCGGCTGTGACTCGTTTGCGCATGCACAGTACTCGTCTATTCACTTAGATGTGGAGAGTGCAACATGTGGTGGCCCTTTCTTGTGTTGCTGCATTGCAACCCTAGCCAGTATAAGCAATGCTGAAGGAGGCCGGAAATGACAGTCTACCACTTGGTGGGTCACACATTCCTCTTCTCTGCCTTAGGAAACAGCCAAAAATTGGCATGCCCAGAGTGGGATGGAGATATATGGCCATTAATATTTATTTTATTTTTATTTTATTTTATTTATATAATATATATATATATATATATATATATATATATATATATATATATATATATATATATATATATATATATTGAGGGCCATATATCTCCATCCCGAACTCCTGCGGATGGGAAGGAAATGGCTGATCCTTATCCTTCCTCTTCCCCTGCCATCAGTTGGCAACCTTGCTTTCCAGTCTGTTGAGTTATATCAGTTGGCACATGTTTGCAATCTGCAATAAAAATATTACTGTACAGAAAAATATCTTGCTGTGATTTTGAGGAAATATATATCTTAGAATGTAGGATGTAACTTACCCCCTCTTGAGGATTTGTTTTTGCCTTTATTCGGCAAATAGATACAGGAGTTATCCTTGAGTGTCTTTTAAGACTAGCAAATAAGATGGGGCAGTGTGATTAAACAATCGAGATAAGGAGTGCCCAAGATTACACACACATACACAGTTGTCTTACATTCTTTTCCCCAACTGGTGTGCTAAGAGAAATTTATTCATATTCTTCAAGAACTTGTTGCCATCCAGTGGCTGAAAGAGGTGCTAACATGAACTACATTTTACAATGGATTTTGAAAATTAGTTATGCTACACATTTTCATAGCTATGTTTAGCGTGGTGTAGTGGTTTGAGTGTTGGACTACAACTCTGGGAGAACAGGGTTCGAATCCCTGCTTGAACATAACAACCCACTGGATGACCTTGGGCAAGTCACACACTCTCAGCCTCAGAGAATGGCAATGGCCAAAAAAAACCCAAAGAAACTTGCTAAGAGAACCCTATGATAGAGTTACTTTAGAGTCACCATAAGTAAAAAATGACTTGGAGGCTAACAACAACAACAACAACAACAACAGAGAGCAGCTTGCCTTTGAATGCCCATATTTTTTCCCCCAGCCATTCTGCACCGTATTTATCAAGCACTAAAAACTATTGTCCTTCAACCAGAAGTGCATTTTTTTTTCCTTCTTTCTTCTCCCACATTATACTGGTAAGGAATCATTTCTAAATATTGTGGCTTCTATTGCAATATACCTCTCCAAATGCCAGTGGTGCAAGGCATGTGTGTGTGATTGTGAGCCTTCTGGCTGCTAAACCACCATGTAAATGGGAAGAATCATGGAATGTACAAAACTGATTTGTCCACTAATAATCAAGTTTGCCACCAAGAGATCATCTTACTTAACCTCCTTAAACTGTGGTGCACAGAACTGGATACAAAACCACCAACTCCCTCATACCACCAGGACCCCTAGTATTTACAGCCAACATACAAGTACATTGCCCCTCAATGAAAACACAGTCCAAATGACCAAACTAAACTATGGAGATTATCAGACAGGGGGAAAAAGCCAGGCATAAAAGGCATACTCTCGGCATAATTGCGTAATCACAATGAAGATTTTCAGATGACATCTCGCTCATCCAGGACTTATCCCATGAAGACCCAGGAATGCTCCAGCAACAAACCATTCCCAGGACTTCCCCGTGAATGGTTTGTTGCTGGAGCATTCCTGGATCTTTGCACGATAAGTCCTGGATGAGCGCAATGTCGTCGGAAAATCTTCAGTGTGATCGTGCAATTATGCCAGGAGTATGCCTTTTACTCCCAGCGTTTTTTCCCCCATCTGATAATCTCCTACTTTTGATTTGACCCATAGCTTAAGTATAGACACCATGAATGCAGACATGTCATCTGAATGTCTATCCAACCTCCTTGTGGTTTTCTTCTTTATACTTGCTAAGATTGTGGGTGTGGGCAACCTTCCTAGTTATGGGGGGAAATCACACATGCCTCTTCTGGATCTGGTGACCTTGGCGGCCTACATATCACACTTTGCCTACCCTTCATCTAAACCTGTAATTCTTAAAGGGAATGAAACCCATTTTCCTGCAAACTTGGAGCATTATCTTATGTTTAAGACCTGTATTGTACTACTCCTCAAGATAGTACTTCTGTTGTTGTGGCTTAACAAGACCAGCCTGAGGCATTTTTCTTCCCAATAACATGGTTATATCTTTCTTCAAACTCATGATGGAACAGCTTCCTCCACCACACCTCAAGGCAGTAAACTATCTTAGGGATCTTTGCTTAATTTGGGGAAGGTGGTTAAACAACCCTGACATCACAGTCATCAGTTCTGAACAGAAAGAGCTATCTGCTTCTGACAGAATTCCCCACAAAAGGAAGGAAAGAATAACCATTTGGTACAAAAGTCTTTATAAGCAGTTATTTCAGTAGATAGTTGGTTATCACAATAAATGTGGAAATTTTCAAATTCACTTTCCCCCCACTTTTGAATTTTTAAACTCCAGGTTCTTTCTGTTCCAAATATGAAAATATTTGCATATTTGACAAATTCTTCAAATATCAACTGAAATTATGTTAATCACATTTGCATTGGCCAAATTCAATAGGCACCATTGAATGCTACTGAATGTTTCATGCTATTCTTTGCACAAAGACAATTGTGAGGCACCCGCCTACCATATGGGTGATAAAGCACAATAGCCTGTCATAAAAAGGTGGTGGCAACTCTGATTTAGCACCACAAAATACCTGAATACACAGACTTAAAGCCAAATATTCAGAAGCTGAGCACTCTTAAGTCCTGGACCTGGATGGACAAATCTCTCAGGTTGCGTTTAATAATAATACATAATACATTTTATTTATAGCCCACCTCTCCCTGTGGATCAAGGTGGGTTACAACAAATGGGAATAACAATAAAATACAATATACAATTAAAACCAGTTTTCTGGTTTGATTCAAAACAAACCAGAAACAAAGAACACTCAAGTTCTTTGCACTACAAGTATAAAGAACTTTGCAAACTTGAGTATTCTTTGACATTCATCAAAAATAAATTGAAATTCTCATTCACCTAGTTGTTTCTTTCAGAGTGCCCCCGCTACACATTGTATATAAACTGGCTTGTTTATTACCTTTTCAGAGAGATCTCCGAGATACTCAGCTTTAGAAATGAAGAAGAATATAGCTAACAGAATGCATAGGACTTTTTGTGATTTAATGACAATCAAGCCATGAGTCTGCAAGAAATGAACAGGACTGTCAAGGATATAGTGTCTTGAAGCTCTCATTCATAAGGTTGCCATAAGTGAAGCCTGACCTAAAGGCAGTTAAGAGTTAACATGATTGTACAATGTCAATGTAAATTTATAGTATAAATATACCATTAGAAATACCTTTGAAGAGCAAAGATAACGTGCGTGGTATACAAAATGATGGGTAAAAATGCACTGGACATGATCTGTTTCAGCAGCAACACATGGAGAATTTAATCTGTTCAGAGGGCTTCTAAAAAAATTTTTAATACAAGGGACTATTCCACCAGAGCAATGGGGTCAGCATTAAGCACCACCCTTCACAGAAAACACAAACATCCATCTGCATCCGTTTAGCTCTGACTTGTACTCCACAAAACAGAGCCCTAAAAACCTCTTTTCAATACAATGCATACTCCCTTTTTAACAAGAAAAATCACTCATCTGTTTTAGTTATATTTAAACTGTCCACTATTTAAAAATAAATCTGGTAAATCGAATTATTTTGTGTGTTTAGGAATAGTCTATATTATTGATTCCAAACATTGTTTTAAAATACAGGGAAAGAAAATGCTGTCTTTCTACAGTATCCCAGACCATTGCTGTTTACTGATATTCTGTCCCCAGATACAACATTAGTGATTTCTTGTCCAGTTGAGAGAATTTATTTGTATGCATCTCACATTCACAAGTAATTTTGTTCACTACTTAGTAGTGCAGAAAAATGTTGCAGTTTACAATCTAATATAGAATGAGGTTATCTAAAGGATGCTTCCTCTCATGAACTTGAATGTTTGTTAAAAAACTGTTTGCATGCTACAAACATTTTACAGTGTGACTGGCTGAGATGCTGAAAATCACCTTCTCTGTAGCCAAAACTAGACTGCCTTTCCAAGTAGTCCTACCTTGCTCACCCTAAAAGTCTTCTGCCAGCTCATGAATATACGGTAGGCCCTCCACATTCGCTGGAGTCAGAGGCACAGGACCCACATGGAAACCGCAAATAAAAAGACCATCTCTCTAGGAATCGCTAAGTCATCTAGCACAACTCTATAGTGAACATCTGCCAAAAGCTGTCCACAGAATCATGCTGGAGGACCTACAAATGCCTAGAGAATTGTTTTTAGTAATCTCTAGGTCCTCCAGCACAACTCTATGGTGAATTTCCAGCAGAATTTCTCTGGAGGCCCTAGGGATTCTTAGAGAAAACATATTAATCAAATCTGCAAATAATCAAAACTGGAAAAGTCAAAGCTGCAAATGTGGAGGGCCAACTGTATTTCTCTTTCAGCAAGCATTCATTCTACCACTCATCTTATTTTAAAGCTCTTGGTTTCCATCTGCCATCTGCTGATCTCTTTTCTATCTTGTGATTTTAGTCTCAGTTTTTTTTTCCCTTCTATTGTCACAAGCTGCTGCCTTAAGCTGTTTAAATAGAAATATAAGCTGTGCATGCTTTAAACCAGGAAGGAGAAAGCAACCATCCAAATGTTTCTGGCTGACAATTCAAAATAGGTTGCCAGAAAACCAGTCGCTGGGAATTATAAAGAGAGCCAACATTGTGTAATGGTTGTTTGTTTGTGTAGTGATTCATTCTGTAGTAGTGCATTAGACTATGACTCTGGAGACCAGGGTTTGAATCCCCACTCACCCATGGAAACTCACATTGAAAAATCACTCTCTCTCAGTCTTAGAGAAAGGCAAAGGCAAACTCTCTCTGAACAAATTTGCTTATCAAATTTGTAGATGACATCAAATTAGGAGTAGCAGCTAATACCCCAGAGGACAGGATCAACATTCAAAATGACCTTAATAGATTAGAAAGCTGTGCCAAAACTAAAACAAATTTCAACATGGAGAAATATAAGATACTGCACTTGGGCAGAAAAAAATGAAACACATAGATATAGGATGGGGGATACCTGGCTTAACACAATTGCATGTGAAAGGGATCTAGCAGTCCTAGTAGACTAGAAGTTGAACATGAGTTAATAGTGTGATGCTGCAGCTAAAAAAGACATTGGGATTCTAGGCTGCATCAATAGAAGTATAGTGTCTAGATCAAGGGAAGTAATAGTGCCACTCTGTTCTGCTTTGGCCAGGCCACACCTAGAATACTGCATCCAGTTCTAGGCACAACAGTTCAAATCTTGGTAAGAAAATCCCAGGGTAGTTTTGCTCTCTGTGTGTGTGTGTGCGCATGCACATGCCTTCAAATTGCCTGTCAATTTATGGCAGCCCCATAAATTTTGTAGAGCTTTATTAGGGTTATTATTAAATCGAAAACAACTTGAAGGTACACCACCATCACCACAACGGATTATGACTTGCAGTTCAAACACACCTGGAGGGCTACAGCTGCCCACTAAGTTTAAACACATACATAGATGGTGCCAAATACTTCCTCAAAAGCACAACTGAACATTTCTCTCAAATAATTTGCACATATCAACTGGTCAGGTTTCCACTGTTTTTTAATCAAACCATTGTGATAAACAGGTGGATTAGGAAGGAGGTACGGTTACAGGCATGACGTACAAGCTGTTATGATCAGGGAGAAATGATCAATCTCAAAACCCTACTTGAGTGTAAATTTTGGCTCTCTGTATGATTATAATAAATGCTCTTCAGTACATACAAATATTTTCCAATGATCAACAATACATACAGCAATATTGTATCAGCAAGGCTTTACATATTTCCTTTTCAACACTTAGTAATATTATTGGCCATCTGGCAGAATACCTAGTCTGAATCTTGTATGCCTCTCTACGCATATCCTTTGTAACTTCTGAGTGATGGGTCTAGCAGGAGATGGCAAGGAGACATTTGCTCCACTGCAAACATCATCTTTGTTGCTGGGTTGATGAATCTCCACTAACATATATGAGTAAAACAACAGCAATCTAAGCACAGAACGTATGGATATTTAATGAAGCAACTGCAATGACTCCTGAAATAAATGGAAAGTTACAGGGAGCTACATAAGATGGCATCACCATGAAAAATAGTCGCAACACAATTAATACCATTAGAATGGTTCTGTGTTTTAACAGAATATTTTAGAGAATCCAGTCAAGAAAATGGCATCACTACTGTCTATACAATCAAAATATACAATCAAACCATTGTTGCAATGTTTGGACAGAGCTAATGACAAAATTATCCAGAGGACAAAAGTAACAATTTACATTAAAAATTAATCATACATGTGTGGGCATACACGTGTAGCATAAACAATTAGTACAGACAAAGTTAACTGTTAATTTTGCCATTTCAGTAGGAAGGTTGAGCACATGGTTACTTGAAAGCTTTAAGCAAATCAAACGAATTTAATATTTACCTATGAGTAACCAAAGTGAGTCTCTTCTGAGCATACATGGGTGGTTTTTTGTTAGCTTTGGCCAGAGCATGACTGCTCATTAGCCCTGTTCCAGAATTCATGGATCCCTGATGAAAGGAAAGTAGGGATGCACTAGACCAGGGGTCCCCAAACTACGGCCCACGGGATGGACCCGGCCCGTTGAGGCCTTCTGACCGGCCTGTGGCCAGTCCTGCCGCCCCTGCCGCCGCCACACTACCGTGTGGTGTCCATAGTCTGGCCCCCAGATTTTCAGGGGGCCGGAGGCGCATGCGCATGACTCTGGGAGCCATTTTGGAAGACAAAACGGCACTGGAGTAGTTGCACGCGCATGCACATGACTCCGGGTGCCATTTTGGAAGACAAAATGGCGCCCAGCGTCACGCACGCATGTGCACTACTCCAGTGCCGTTTTGTCTTCCAAAATGGCTCCCAGAGTCATGCACATGCGCCTCCAGCCCCCCGAAAATCTGGGGGCCAGCGAACCAGCCCCCAGATGAAAAAGGGTGGGGACCTCTGCACTAGACAGCCTTATTTATTCTTTGAGTAACACTTAAATCCCTGAAGCATCCAAAGGCAAATGTGTGATGGGGAGCTTTTATTATAAATTTAGTTTCCCAATACAGTTTAGAGCCCAGAGGCTGGGTGTCTAATATATTGCCACTCTCCCCTCATCACACGAATGTCTGAAAAGAACTTTTGTTTCTCAGTTTCAAGGGTCCCTCACCCCTAAGAACAATCCATTCAAAGAGCATCTAAGTCCACAGTTTTCAAGCAGAATGGAAATCCATCCCATTGTTTTCATGTTTTAAATTTGTCTCAGTACAATAAATGGAATATAACACTGCTTATCTTTGGTTGAACCATACAGAAGTTCTTATGTATAAGTTAGTTCTATTGAATTCTGCAGGTCTGATTTTGAGTAAACATTTATGATAGCGTTAAAAGAAACGCCATATTTTATTCAATTAGCCCCATAGCATGAATGGGAAACTTTTGGCCTTCCAGACATTTTGGATTACAATTTCCATAATCCTTTACAACTGGCCACTCTGCCTTGAGCACATAAGAGTGAAACTTAAAACATCATGAGGACCATGGCTCCTTGCCAGCCCACAGATATATTTTATTAAGATACATGAGAAAAATATTTGTTATGGTTTATTTCCATTTATCTTGCAGTTGGTGGGAATCCAGGAAAATATGCATACATTTAATCACTACACTGGGAAAAAATGGTCTAACAGGTTAGAGAAACGTAAGGCTGAATCATATACAGACATTAATTCTTCTTGGTATAGCAGAATACTCCCCTACTCTAAATTATTACAAAATTGAAATCTTAATTTCTAAATATGTTATTTCTCTAAAGTTTAGATAACATGTTTTGAAATATATTTATCTGGCATGTTAATGTCATAAATGTAGATACTTTCAATGGGACACCATATCTCTTTTTCCAAATGGAAAATGTCAGTATTTCACATTAGCTTGAGCTAATATCCAGGTCACATAATATTTTGACAAGCAGAACAGGCATATAGATATTTAGGTACAAACTCAGTATTTTCCAATAGCCTGTACATAAAACACACCGATTGGTACTGTACAGAAAGAGCAATTTCTAACATTTCTGAGCATCTTCCTTGGCTACTGATGTCCGGTATTTACAAAATTTACAAGGTTTGCATGACTTCATGTTTAAATATTTCCTCAATTTTCCCTGTCAGTTAATATTTTATGGAGACACACAATGTTATTTTATTGCAATACTTGTTTTGTTGGTAATTGCTTTCAAACCGTAAATTGCACACGGTCTGTGTGCAATTTACTAGCTGATATATACTGGTACTGAGTATTTGACTACACTGCTGTGTTGACAAGTAATAAGATTTCATATTTGCTTTCTGCCAGAAACTGAAACTGTCTGCACAGTCACTTTCACTTTTGGCTATGTAGAAGACTCTTTTGGCCTAAAAACAATGTGTGGGGGCAGGGAGGATATAGCTTTAAACTAGGGGTGGCAACTTTGTTGAGGAAAATTTCCTACTCTCTCATCCTATGAACTGCACCCCCACCCAAACACTCCAAAATACATTATTTTCCCCATGCTTCTCCTTCAAAATGGCTTCTGGAAGTGATGCTACATCATCTCCTGTCACCATTTTGAAGGCAAAATGGAAGAAAAATAATAATAAAGTACTTGAGATGGGGTTGGGTTCTGGGGGATGTGGGAGGTTAAGGAGTAGGTTTTGCATGTTTGTATGTACTGAAGGGCATTTGGTGTGATTTTGAGATGACTTTTGACCTGAAGATCATGGTGAAAAAGCTTCAACATTTGAAGGGTCCAGGGTCTTTGGAAGATTGGTGAGGAGCTTCAGGGTCCTGGCTGCACTTTTCCTACCCATTTACAAGGAGAATCATGCCCCTGGATATTTCTGGGGGTGTGGATTATCCTTTGTGGGAGAAAACATTTTGTTTAATGGGGGGGGGGGCAAAGGTTCTGGTACGACATTGAGGGGAGGGGAGTTGGCAGGTCACAGACGCCCCCATTTCCAGCCCTGTTCTACCCTACTAGCCAGCAGTCTTATTCAGTCTCAACATGGGCAAATGCAGTTCAACAGCATTTAAACCCCTGGTTCAACAGCTTTTAATACCAACAGGACTGATGGGAAACTGCTGCTTCTTACCAGGCAATATATTAAGCAACATATTTCATACTGTAAATTAAAATAGTTGCTAAATTTGAGACGGAGAAGACACATTGGACATAATGAGAAATCATGAAAGACAGAAAGGCTTGAACTTCAAGATACTTCTTTTCATACTTTTGTCATTTTAAAAAAACTACTATAACAAAATACAGTTTTAAAGAAGACACATATCTGCTTTCAGAACTCTTCATTTTGTGATTACCTCAGTGTCAATAATGGTTAACTGCTTGTAAGCAGCTCAATTTCCTTTGTGTGTGTGTTGTTACTCTACCTTCTCTATTCCATCTATTGTGTAAGCATGTTCTTATAAGAGTCTTTATGTCTGTAGAATATAATTGAGAAGGCAACTGACAGTCATAACAAATTTTAACCTGACTGAAAAATACTTATTACATTAAACCCATCTGACATGGGGCTTGCTCCTGTACCACTGAAATCAATAATGTATGTAAATTAAATGTTAATTCGGCCTAAAAGACAGCACAAATGAAATTGAATGTATAGCTTAGGTAAACCTTTTTATTCATAATTTTGATAACTAAAATATTCTATTTAGAAAACAGCCTGTACTTAGAATATCCAAATAAAGAACTTCATTAAAATATACACTTTTCTTGCAAATAAATCTGACCTCCTAAATGCAGAAATGCTTATTTAATAAAATGTTTGTTTCTGACATAGCCAGAATTTTACAGTTTGGATCTTTCTTCTGTCATTGGACACAAAAGCTTAGGCAACAGTGATATACTCAGTTACTTAGCAGTAAGCCCCACGACTTTAAAGGGATCTCCTTCAGAGTAAACATGCATGGGATTTTGCAGTTAATTCTTGAATTTCAGTTGGTAAAACAAATTTCACTGATCTGAAGCTTTCTTTTCTGATGTCCTACAGAAGAATCTCACCCTTCTTGAGAAAAGTATATATTTATTTTAAGACACGAATTCTTGCAAAGAGTTCTCAACCTCTGAACCTTATTGAGTGTATTCTCAATTCTTCTATGGGCCACATTCAGTTTTGCAAGTTACCTTTTTGGAGAACACCTAGAATGCAATGTGGATAGGCTCCCTATGTGATCAGATGAGCCAACAATATAGCAGGCTTACATGTACAACTAACAGTTCATAAGAGAGGAAATTCAATGAAGAGTCATCTGTTTCACAAAGATCACATTCATCCTTTTCACAGAAGGCACAAGATGATAAACTCTGCATCACTTCAGAGTTATAACTTCTCACTGCTCTTCTCCCTGTTGCAAAGAAAAGAAAGAACAATATTAAGCATTGCTAGTGCCAGTCACATCTTAACAATTTTTTAAATTTTATATAGTTATGCAATGCTCAAGGAAAACAAAGCCACCATGTGCACCCTGAAACAGAAGTTAGTCTCAAGCCAAGTCTGCAGTGACTTATAGATACAGCTAGAATATTCCAATTCTGTGTGGAGAATGCAAGTCCCTCTTTTGGTTTGCTTTTAACTTTTGAAACTGAGAAACAGATTAAGTAGTACTTCTGATTTCATTACTGACTCAGTAAGAAAACTGACCTACCTTAATATCTTTGTGATAGAAGAAACAAATCCTTCAATTGGTACATGACCAAAAAAAATTCCACTAGCTTCATAGTAATGGGACCTGAGCCCCCTCCCAATACTACTATCAATTAAATTAACTTTACATTCCTATTACTTTCAGTGTATACTAATGATTTCACCCAATGTATACAGATACATGATTTTATATTATTTTAACATCAGCCATTAAAATTATTTCCCCTTTCCTTGATGTTACTGAATGAGTACTATTTGTGTAGCAGTAGTAGTAGTGATGGTGGTGGTGGTGGTCAGCTTTCAAGTCATTTCCAACTCATGGCAACCTCGATCATGGGGTTTTCTTAGCAGGTTTTCTTCAGAGGGGTATGTCTTTGCTGTCCTCTGACATTGAGACAGTGTGACTTGCCTAAGGTCATCCAATGGGCTTTCATGGCTGAGCAGGGATTCAAATCCTGGTCTTTGGAGTCAGAGCCCAACACTCAAACCACAACACCATGCTGACTCTCTTTAAAATTATAACAAGCTTAATATTTTTAGAACTACTGAATTAATCTAATTTTCATCTAAAAAAATACAAATGTATTTATTTATCCAGCAGATTGTATTGTAAACTGCTCAAAGATGTTATGACACAGTTAATGCAATTCTCTCCTAACTTAAAAAGGATATATTCTTCCCACCATAAATTACAACTTTATATATAAGACTGAAAACAAGAGCTATAAAAAACCATTCATACTTACTGGGTTCATAATAATCCACCACAGTTACAGAGGCATCTTGAGTATTTGCTACTTTGAAGTCTCTCACAGCTGGAATATCTACACAAAACTGTGTTTCATTTAACTAGAAAAGAAAAGAGAAAACATGTGGAATTCTACATGCTTCTGAAAGGAGGAATGTGGCCAAACAGATGCTTAATTATTGTCTTTCACTAACTGCTTAAAAATTAATCTCTCTCTGACTGTACGCAGAACATTCTGCATTAATCAACACCTATATTCACACAGAAGTACACTCAGACAGTGTAATCTGTCACCCACCTATATTTCACCAACACAACAGACTTATATATTAACATTTACATAGAGGACTGCTTCAGAAAATAATGAATGCTAAGAGTTTTTGAGTCAAACTAAGGCTGCATCCACACTGCAGAAATAATCCAGTTTGACATCACTTTTACTGCCATGACTCAATGCTATGAAATTCTGGGAATTGTAGTTTTGTGAGACATTTAGCCTTTTTTGTCAAAGACCTCTGGTAACACAACAAACTACAATTTCCAGAGCCATGGCAGGTAAAGTGGTGTCAAACTGGTTTACTTCTGCATTGTGGATGGAGCCTAAGAGATTTATTCACAATAATATTTTCCTTGTATCTTGACTTACAGAGTCCAAATATAAGTGAACTTTGCCTCCATCTTTCTCCACCTTTTTAACTGGATCATCTACTGACATGAAACTGGGTGACAGGGAAAAACCACTCAATAATCCAATCTCTATGAGAGCCATACCACTCCTTGAAGATGAGGCAGTCCCCATATACCTAAACAAAGAGAGAGAGGAAGATAGTTCTTTTCAATAAATAAACATATACATCCATTCTTTTACAAATTCTCAATGTAAAAAAAAAACAGTACAAGTATGGGTCAGCTGAAATACCTTTTTCAGTAATAGAGCAAAAAACCCAGGAGAAGCATGCATCTCCACAATAAAACCTGTAATATGACTGCATATGCATCTGATCTGAACAACTTTCCTTCCAAGTTTTTTGAATATGGAAACTGTATACTTACATAGTTAAGGGGCATATAAATATTGTTAGCATGGTCATGTTTGCATTTCACATTTTACCACACTTATTTTAGGTATTTGTTTGAACCAGCCACCCCCCATTACTGGTAAAACATCAGGTGAAACTAGGATCCAAAACATATATTAAATCTACAAGAGAATTTATCTGAAAAGTTTTAAAAAGCCAATTTACCTCAGTCTTGTTTGTTCTAACTATCCTAACCTATAAACTAACATCAGAGTTGCCAATGACCACACAAAACATTGCAATGATATGCAATATACAAAAATTTCCCAAATGCTTGTTTGCAACTTTCATCTTAGTATATTTTGAAAATAAGTTAGGGTCACCTATTCATAAACTAATTGGTTTGATTCAGGTGTCATCACTGTCAGAACACAGAAGCACCTATTTGGTCTACGGTGCATTTCTTCTGTTTCTGCAGTGAGAAACTACATGAATTTGAGGCAATGTAAAGAGGGGGAGGCAGAAATAATAATATGGTTTGGGGAAAGGCTGAGAACAGTGAAACATGCGATGTCCCTGGCCCTGCACTGAAAATTGAAACATTTTTTCCCAGCTTGATAGTCCAGAAAAATACAATTAATTCTCACTGGGATCAATGACATGCAAAGGGATCTTGCAGCACTCTTGAGACTAAGTGAAAGAAAGAAGGTGTTACTATGAGCTTTCATATCAGCTTCTTTCTTTCATTTAGTCTCAAAGGTGCTACAAGATCCCTTTGCATACTGATTTTCCAGATTATGTCTATGAATTCTACTACTCTGGAATCAATAGTAATTGAACTCCGTGGCAACTAGGACCATCCTGATTGAGACTTAAATTCAATTGCTAGTCTCAAACAGAGAAGACCCACTGAATCAATGGAGTTTATTTAAGTGGAAATTCATTTAGCCACCCCGATTGCACTGTAGGGGGTGGGATAGAAATATTATTATTATTATTATTATTATTATTATTATTATTATTATTATTATTATTATTATTATTATTATGCTTATTTACCATGGGTTTTGGCTAGCAATTGGATTCAAACCAAGGTTCTATTTTTTCACTTTCTGTAGAATTTAATCATAACTTTTGATAGCTAGTTCTCACTTTGCACTAAGTATTAAGCAGAACTAAGTTGTTTGAAAGTTACTTTTGAAGGATTGACTTTCCTGCAAATCTATATGAATCTAGTTTCCTAGCAAGTTGTAAATATTAGTGTCTATTAATTGATGGACAATCTCCACTCCACTAGAATGATGACAAAATGCTAAGTTTGTTGGGGAAATGCTGATTGCCTGAATGTTCTATAGTATTTGTAGGAGTGAGTTTCCAATTAACGAACTTATCAGTTAAACATAGATAAATCCACTGGATGCTATCAGTATTAAACAGCACCCACACAATGCACAGAATTTAACAAACAGTGCAATCCTGTATGTGTGTACTGAGAAATAACTACCTCAGTGGCACATATTAACAAGTAAGTGATTTAGGATATTAGCCTAAACCAGGGGTAGGCAACCTTTCCCCTTTAAGGGCCGAGGGACTTCAGCTCCCAGAAGCCTCAGCCATGTTGGCCAATAGTCCCATGTTGGCCAATAGCTCCTGGGATTCTGGGAGCTGAAGTCCCTCGGCCCTTAAAGGGGAAAGGTTGCCTACCCCTGGCCTAAACAATTGAATTGTTTAATGGAGCTTCTAGTCTATTTCTTCCTCCTCCCCTCTCCCAGCATTTTAGTAATAATCATGAAAGCACCTTCTTCCAGATGGCAATTGCTAGTACAGTAGATGCCTGCAACTTACTTCATAATACAAACACATGGCTAGGCTACGAAAACATGTTTGCAGCTTTCACTTTCTATGAGGTAACACATAAGCACCCTTTTATGAAAGTGAACACTTCAGATAGGTGGCAAAAGAATTTTGTTTGGCAGAGACAATAAACCACAACTATTATCATGAAATAAAGTGTGTCCCAAATCTGTATTTTGATTACTTGACAGTAGTTAAAAGTAATTCAATAAAACTGTATTTCTTTTTATATGTGGACAATTTTCAAGAGAGGAGGACTCACTTTTCAAAGCAATGCTTTTGGGCCTGGCGGCATGGCTGATTAAATACAGATACACAGCTTTGAAAGAAATTCTGTACAACTGCTGGCTGAAGTTGGCTCAAAAGATTAAAAGGAAACAAAACCATCTGTGGGATGAATTGCCAGGCCAAAGGAGCTGCTATTGAAAACAAATAACTGAATTGGAAATGGAGGTAATTATGTCTACCCTGTAATTGCAGATGAGAAGAAAGTTCTGGTCATTACCATAAAGGCATAATTCATTTCTAGAAAATAACCATACAAAGAGAGAACCAGTGTGGTGATAAGAGACAAAAGAGAAGGGTTGTATCAGAATGTTTGGACAGTCACAAGCTTCACATTTAAAACACATACAAACACCAAAGGGTTCAATATGATCTGAACATGTTCAGTAGTCATAGGATGATAAGTGTCAAAGAAAAGAGAACAGAAAACTAGAGTAGGGTGGAATACAGGCTCTTGGCTGGCTCTATCATGAACAGGAATTCTCTTACTTCTTAGCTATCAAGTTCACTGGGAATAGTTTGTCAGCCTAATCTACTCTACAGGCTCATTTAAATATAAAAGGAGAACACAGTATATCCCATCCTCAATTTCTCGGGGAATGGGAATAAATATTCACAGGTAGCAGTAAATAGTACATAACACCAGCAATAGCCTGATCCAGTCTACCATGGGCATGACTTCTGGGGGAAACCATCAGAGCATAACAGAGCCCAGATTACACCTTCTACCTCACATTTCTTGGAGAAAAGAGGGGGAATATGGGATGCATGCACAGATCTCCAGTTCTTCATAATAGCATTATGCCCTGCCCACATATCTAAGGAGGACAGAAGAACTCTGCCTTATAAGGAACCACATATACAGAGGCAGAATTTAGTTTTTAATGTGTAAATAAGTACAAATAATAGGCTTCTCAAATTTTTCCTAGGACTCTCTGTCCACAATGGTAATTGAAGTCTGGTTTCCCAAATCCAACAGTTGGATCATGCTTGTTGTAAGAGAGAAATCCAATTTCACAACCAAGACACCTCCAAATTACAGATAAAATACCTGCAACATTTTATTTTATGTTTGTTTGGTCAGGTAAATGGATGAGATGGAACATGACAAACTAAAAACATTATGCAAGATTCACAGTCAAACTGAATAAAGCTGTGTCAAGTGTTCCCTGGACTGAAATAGGATTTCTGCTTTGGTGAGATAATGTTTACACCTGAATTGTCAGGAAGGCCAAGCAAGAAGTGAAGTAATTCACTGTAAGATAACCAACAGCATTGAGTCTTTTAATCATCCGTTCAAATCTGTCATTCCTAGTATTTTTGTTTTACATCCAATCTTTGGCCCCTTTGAAATGATGCAATTAATGTATACATAAAGATACCAAAAAACCCATAGACCTGTCCCACTCAAATGTTATTAAAAGTATGTAAATCTTAAAAAGGAAGTGGGCTTGTTTCACATAATTACTTACCTAGTGCAGACATTCAGTGTTAAATGATTGATATCTTTTTTGTCATCCTTCACGCTGACATCCAAGTCAAAGGCTTCTTGATCTTGTGCTGATCTACGCCTCCGACTGGTATGCATGTTTTCCACATTGTACATAATGTTGAGCTACAAAAGTGCAAGCATGAAAATAATGATACTGGTAGTGTAAATATGACTGACATAATCCAATGATCTGAAAGCATAAAGACAAATAACTACAGATTTCCAGAAAAAGGTGAGCATGTACAAAGAGCATGTACGCAGTTGGCCCTCTGTTTTGCAGGGGCTCTGTTCCGGTCCCCCTCCTCCCCGCGAAAACGGAGATTAGCAAATATTCAAGCCCCATAGGCTTGAATGGGGCGTGCCCCACTGATTTAAATGGAGGGAATATGTGAAACCATGGATTCAGAGGGGCGACTGTAATTTAAATTATGGAAATGTTATACTTGTGTTAAATTTTCAGTATCAATATTCATCATATAATATTTTGGGACAGTCAAGTATGCAGGTTAAACAAAAATGTCACATCATGTCAAGCAAATTAGGGAAATTACCTAATTCTTATCTACTACATACACCATGAAGTCTTAACAATATTTTCTATAAATCTGAAAACATCTCAATACTGCTATTTGTTTGATTATTTGCACTGCTACAGTATCATCTCTTCTGCCAACCTAGCAGTTCGAAGGCATGTAAAAGTGCAAGGAGATAAATAGGTACGACTGTGGTTGGGAGGTAACAGAGGTCTGCGCAGTCATGCTGGCCACATGATCCCAGAGTAGTCTCTGACAACACTGGCTCTTTGGCATCGTAACCGAGATGAGCACTGCCCCCATGACTTGACAACCTTGTCAAAGGGGAAACCTTTGTCTTTTTTTTACAGCATCATCTTGCCAACTTTAATAAGTGGCATAAAATAAGCACATTGAAGGTTCAATTAAAAGTTAGTTTTGCCCTTTGGAATATGGAAATATTGCAAATATCAGCTTCTTCAATAATATAAAGAATACACTGACTACTTTTTATTTAAACTTTAAATTCAAAAATACTGACTACTCTTTATTTAAACTTTAGTCCTAAAACTCTCATCAATTTCCATCTCCTGGAAGATGTGTCACATTACAAGACACCCCTTTCTCAATATCATCCAAAACACCTTTGTCAAAGTGGAATATAAATTAGAAGCAGAGCAAGTTACAGCAAATTTACAAATATTCACCCTCTGTTGGTTTCTTTTCCCAGGTCATTCTCCTTTCTTGCTCTAAAAATTATTCAAGGTTCCTCTTGCTTATAAATTAGAGACCACTTTGTACTTCATCACAAGGTTTCCTTGAGTGACCAATCTATCCTTTTGGATGGAGGTTAAAAGAAACTCGAGCCATGGAGGAGGCAGAAAAAAGACAGAGGAGTTTACAAGTAACCTGCCTCACTCAAAATCACATCTGCACTGCAAGCAACTGCTACACAGTGATGGAAGGCAAGCAAACCAAAGAGAACTTATTTTTGGATATGGAATGATAACTACATTTTATTGCCAGGGCAATAAAAATGCTGCCATCACTGCCAGCAAAAAGAACACACTTGGCATATTAAAAGAAGTAAGTTATATATGAAAAACTATCCCATTTAACACTGCCGCCTTCCCTTTTAAAGCAATAGCACTTAGTTGGCGGCTTCTGTGTCAGAATGAGTGATCAATCTGTTCTGGGTTTTAGTCCAGAAATTAAAGGAGCCATCTGAATGGTTCAGCGCATTGGGTATCTTCTTTACAGTTCTAATACCCAAAGCATATTCAGCTCCACCTCTACTGGCATGGGAACTACAAGCCACTCTTGCCAAGCAAACTGAAAGTGCTTACAGGGAATACTTTCCCTGACTAGTCCATCATTTATACTTTTTTTAAAACAGTTTTTAAATGTTTTTTTAATGTTTTTTTTTAAAAACAAACGTTTTATACTCAACAAAGGAAAATCCATGATATGGGCATGAGCTGGGGCATAAGAAACAGCATGCAAGAAAAGAACTAAGCCATCCCCAACATCTTTCAACTTTCTCTAAATTCCCTATACCCAAAGTGGCTTGTTGTTAGTATTGTGGCTTTATTACATCCACTTATAAAGCCTGCCAGCTCCCAGGTTTACTAGCAAGTTAGAGGCTATAAAACAAGCAGGAAAACAGTTAAAATGCAGTTTAAAAGGCAGTTCAAGTGTAACAGTGATCAACAGATTTAGGGAAAAGTACATTATCATGATTACTGTGTGGCAGAGATATGAGCAAAATAATTGTACTTCTTCAATGGAACTTGTCTACTATTTAAAAAAAAAACCTTTGGTGATTTGGTGACTGATGGGGGGAAAACAAGAAGTACCAATCAAAGTTAACATCTGGTTTACTTTGGATTGATCAATCCCCAGTATGCATGTAACACCTAGCTCTCTATCCCTATCACATCAGAATAAAGTGGGAATGTGACTTTGGTGTGATACTTCCCAGATTTTAGAATGCCCTTCTTAGTAAAATAGTCCTTGTGCAGACACTAAATATTATATATATATATATATATATATATATATATATATATATATATATATAGTGCTATTATAAATTACTGTATTTTCAGATGATTGAATCTTGTTCGTGTATTTCAAATTGTGTGTTGGTTTTTTTTTTTATGTATACCATTTTGAGATCCACAGGTGAGAAGATAAAGATGAAGTCAATGAACAGACAAGCAAAGCATGTAATGTAAACAGAAACAGGGAAGTTAGTTGAAGAGAGATGATGCATTTATTTAATCATTATTACTAACATCTAAAAAATCAATTGAATCAAATGGAAGGGATACAAGGAATAAAGTTTATGCTAAATTGGCATTTAGATATAAGTTAAATACCTTCACTTCCTTATGAGAAAGAACATGAAAAATGCCATCCATAATTTCACTACCTCTACCCATGTCTCTTTTGAGTTTAGAAGAAAATACAGTCACCCCTCCGTTTTCGCGGACTTGAAGTCCACATCCCTCACCCATTTGTGGGTGGCAAATGGAGGGGAACAAAATGGGGTGTGCACCCGCACACAGACACGCACACCATTATTTTCAATGGGGCTCAAATATTTTCGAGCTGCCATTTTCATGAGGGGTCCGGAACGGATCCTCTGCAAATTGGGACGGGCTACTGTAGATGCATTAATTTCTGAAAATCAAATTTTTCATCCACCTGATCAAAAACTCTTCTTTTGCTTTCTCTTCCTCTTCCCCTTAAAATCTCTCTCTTACCTCTTTCTTTCCCTAATTTACTGGTTCTCATATGGCTCTCAGAAAAAAGTCCCAGCATTAATAAAAACTTAAAAATTCAGTTTGCTGTGGCAGCTGAGAAACCACTATGTTGTCTCTGGTGAAGAACATAGAAGGTTCATCAAGGTGCAAAGATAACCACCACCTCCTAAACTATGCAAACTATTTTTTGGTTTAAAATACTATTTTGTACTATTTTGGAATCTTGGATTAAGTAAAGTATCATAATCTAAATGTGAGGTAAAATAAGTGGTTAGAGCTAGTGAACCTGAACACTATAATTATTCAATTCTGAGGGACTAACAAAAAAGGTTAGTAAAAATCCAAGAGATTTTTGGGTAAAGGACCAGATGGGAAATATAAAATTTGTTAACCCCTTAGCACTGTCTCTTCCTTAATTAATAAATATATTAATATTAATTAATACCTTAACTCTGGGATTAAATTAGTACTAAAGCTCCAATTTAATTCAATCACTATAATTAAAAATAAATTTAATTAAGTTGTCTTTTACATTAGAAAATCTCCAATGTAACTGATTTAAGTTATTAGTTCCTGTCTGAATGTATATGTAATGATATATAGTTCCTTCTGGCCTAACTAATCCTCTTAACTATCAATCCTACAACAGAACCATTTTCAAAAACCCTGCATACTAGGCGCAAAGATGCATTTACCAACATGTCTAGTTTTGTGCTTCATTAACCTATTCCAAAACCTAGTAAAGTAAATGTATAAAAGATATACCTTATTTTCCTGCGTATAAGACTACTTTTTAACCTGCAAAATCTGTGGTTAAAGTGGGGGGTCATCTTATACGCCGGGTATAAGGATAAAGAGGATAGAGGTGCTAAAACTCTATATTTTGACTGGGAAATGGGGGGTCGTCTTATACACCGGGTCATCTTATACGCCGGAAAATACGGTACTATAATTCACAACCAAAATCCAAGATAGCAACACACATCACTGCTCCCAAAATAAAAACTTTGCACTCCAAGGCTTCAGAATAAGTTCATCGAGGTCCCCAAAGAATAGTTAAGTCAAACATGCTTTCTCATCAATGGAGGCATGCTGTAAATTTTGTCAAATCAAGTTGGAAGCAAATAAGCAATTTGTCATCACTCAAACAATGTTGTTTTAATATTTGCCAAAAAAAGCAAAAGGGTAAGAATTTACCAGCAACAGAAAAACATCTGAATAAACATACTGAATGACTCCTTAAACAAGCATTTTACTGGAAGATGTTTTATGTTTAGTTTTCCATTTTTCCTTGCCCTGGACAAAAAGAGGTCCATGTAGCAAAATGGTCACAAAGGGATGAGTGAAGATTCTTTCCTAGCTTCTGTATCAATCCAAGACCAGAACATTTTCTTCCTACTTTGCTGTAAACAGGGCAAGGCATTAAGCATCACAGGCAATGGGCATTTCAGCAACTTGTAGCGTAGTGCTACTCAATATTGAAGTCCACAAGCCATTGGCTGCTGGTCTGCAACCTGAACACTATAATTATTCAATTCTGAGGGACTAACAAAAAAGACAAAGCAGGTTAGTAAAAATCCAAGAGATCTGGGAAAACTATCTGGATACAATAGTAATACTGATATGAGGGAGGAGATTGCCACTCCGCTACACCAGAGAGCTTGAGAAACATTTTTTGTAGGGTACATGTTTTTGGTGGAAATGGGAATGCAGCCAGTATACATTCACTCCACCAAAGCTCACACTGACCGATGATGTACAACCAGCTGATACCTGGGCCTTTCAATACTGTGTGGACTGCAAATCCATAACATGTCATGCAGCACTCTTTATGCAATATATTCACATCTGCTATTCCTTAGTTGTACAGTGCAGTTGTACATTTCTGGTGTGCTTCTCATACTCTGGTTGATTCTTGGGTGCATGGAACCAAAAGCTGGACTCCACACCCATCCAACTGCCTTCCCTTGTACTTAGGACCTCACAGCTTTCTTTTAGTTTGCATTTCTGTTCATGGGATGCTTTCTTTTTCTCCAGATTGTACAGCCACTTTTTTTGTAATGTGATGTAAATGTGATTTTGTGGCTATCTATTGGACACTGCCCATATTTGAATTAGTGATATAACTATGCTGAGGCCTATACATTTCATGCTTTTCCTTGTACACATTTTTAATTTGTTTTAAATTCTTGAATCACTAACATTTTCCTGCTGCTTAATTCCAATACTAGAGCTAAGTTTCTTTTATTACTAAAGACCAAAAAGCTCCCTCTGTCCCATTTTGTAACACAAAGAGCTAAATCCAATTGCTAATCCTGATAAACTAAATCCATTAAATTAATGGGACTCACACAAGTGTTGACATTAATTCAACAATTGATTCCAACTGGGACTAGCAATTCAATTCAGCTCTGTGTAATAAGATACAACCAACCAGCATATACTGAATGATTTGTATCCTATTTTGTGTTTGTTCATGTTAGTTACAGGTCTTAGAATTTTATGGTAAAATGCAATGTTAAAAATCATTTTAATATTTTGAAGTCTGAGGGCTTATCATCTTACTGTGCAAAACCAGCTTTATATACAGCTGGGATATTGTACCAACTAAATAAGGTTGGAGCCTGGTTTGTTTAAACTGTGTGGAGGGGATGGCACTCGGTTTGACAAACATAACAGGTTAGTTCTGTAGCAAACAAGCACCTGCCATTTTAAGACACTTGATCTTTCCTCTACCCACGTTCTAGTTTAGTTCCCTCCCAACCTTGCCAGAAAACTTCACCCAAATGAATAGGAACTTATTACATCAACACGATGGGAATTTGAAATATAGTGCTAAACACGTAGAAAGTGTTGCTCCTTCTCAACCCCAAAGAGGCTCCTGATCCTTTAAAAATGTATAGCATAGAGAGGTTTAGCATCTGCAGCTCCTTCCATTACACTAATAAAATGGTAGGACATGTTGTACTTCCTGCCAGCTCCTTCCCAGTTCACTATGGAAAGCAAAGGCCATCCTCCCAGACCAGTCACTGGCAGCTCTATCAAGCACTAAAAAATTTCTTTGGCAGCAACATCTGCAGTATTCCATCTGAAACATGTCATGTATTTGGAAAGTCTCCCAAAAGTCCAAGATTCCTTTGCTCTCCCATGTTTACCCTTAAGCTGGGATCATAAAAAACAGATGTTTGGATAAAGGTACATGCTAAAGGGTTATCTTCAGCAGGAGATACTTCTTGGTAGTATTTTCTTTGGCAGGCAAATTGGGCTTTTCAGAAGAAAAGAGAATGCTATCCAGCTTTCATTACAAAGAACAAATCTTAGCACCTGTAGAAATGGGTGGGGAGATACACAAATAAATCACATCAGATGAGTACTATCTCAAGGGAGCAGTGTTAGCTTTCACCAGTAAAAGAGCTGGGATTCTTTCCCCCTCTTTTTTTCTCCCAAAAGACACCTTACTATTTCATTTTGTTAAGTAAAATAAAATCCTAATTTCATACTGTTGACTAAAATAACAAGACATATTAATAAAACAGAATTTGGATGTATTGCTTAGCTGTAGGTATATGAACAGAACAGATGTCAGCATCCAAAATGAAAAGGAAAGACAGGTTTTTGGAAATGATGTGTGCAGCACCCAAACCTCCAGCTAGATCAGTACATTTCACCATAAGAGTTGAATTAAGGATGTTTTCCTTGCAGCCAGAACAGCTTGTAAGTTTATCAACAGTTGACACAAAGAGCACAACAATTCTGACTTTGTACTCATTTTATCCAAGATAAATAAAATTTCAAACAGGCTGAGGTCAGGGGCAATAAAGAAATTCAAGATCAGCTAGGGAAAGATATTTAGAAAGATGCAAGATATCTAGGAGCTTGGAGAGGGGAAACAATGTCTTCTTTAAAAAGTCTGGCATGCCCAGAAATGTCTCTGTCTGTCTTATATTATATAAAATAAGGTAACAAAAAATCAGGAGTGACCCACAAAGCTGTATGGATGCCCACACAGCATGTAATGGGGCTTCACAGATGCTTGCCAACTCCTCTTTTAACAGAGCCAAATAAAACCAGGAGGTTTATTCATCCCACTAGAGGGCTAGTGGCTAGCAAGATGCACTTGGCTTTTGGGATGACAATCTGTGAAGGAATGCCCATAGGACCCCATGTATCCATGACCCAATAAGGCACATCTTTAAGTGCTTCCTCTTGTTTGCTGTCAGCCTCGTCCTACTTCACAATCTTACCTGCTGCAGTTTCCAGCAAATCAAAAAGAAGCACAGAAACATTTGCTGCAAGTGGCATACAGTGGCACGCTAGCTCTCTTTCTCTTTTTAAAGGTTGTGCCACAGTAGAAAAGTCTAGACCAGGGCTGAGAGGTAATGCGAAGGACCTGGAATGAAAAGCCATTACCAGCCTCTCCACTAACCCCTCTTCAACCCTAAAGAAGGTCCTCATGCAAACAGCTGTGCTATGTAAAGGGAAACAGTAACTCGCTGGCATGTACCACTGGTTAGAACTGTGGTAGCACCTGCCTAAGGGCCTTTGCAGACTGCTAGAAATAGTGCAAATTGAGTCCACTTTAACTGTCCTGGCTCAGTGCTAGGGAATCATGGGAATTGTATTTTTTTTTTCTGAGACATTGAGACTTCTGTCAGAAAGCTCTGGTGCCACAATAGACTACAGTTCCCATGATTCCCTAGTAGAGTCAGGGCAATTAAAGTGGAGTCAATTTGCACTATTTCTGGCAGTCTGCAAAGGCCCTAAGTTTAGATCTCTATATTAACCTGGAGGGACAAATTGTTCTGTCACACACTAGGGCTAGAATGAGTGTGCCAGAACATACAAGCTATTGGCATTGCCTCAGTGGCTCAGAGGAAAAGATCATTAATGTAGTGAAAGTAAAAGATCATAACAATCACTTGTTGTTTCATTTAGCAAATGAGATGCAGACCTGACCTATGAGCTCATGAGGAGGAAAATAACACTCGAAGGATATTGGCATTATCTTTTCCTTCAACAGGAATCCTGCGAGGTGAAAGGAAAGAAAGGTAGTTGTTCCAGCAAATCAATAACTGTACTGAATGTAATTACTCCAAAGTCGTCTTCTTTTCTTTTGTACTGCCAAACTACAGAGGAGAAAGTGCAGGGCTTTGGAACTGTATGATAGTACTTCCATTATAACTATTTCATTTTGGTGGGGTTTTGATTTGTTTTTGTTTTTTGTTTGATTTTTAGATATTTGTCTGGCTCCACCTATGGCAAGGAGATACTCCTACTTCATCCCAGGGCTTCCAAGGTTACTTTTCAAAATTAATTCATTGAGTACATTCTTTACAAGGACAGGAAGACTTCAGTAGGCTGCTGTTATTAAAAGGAAAAAAATCTATTATTTCATTTTTTTTTTTTTGTGACATTGTCTCTTAGCAATAGCAATAGCAAGTCTCTATACCACTTATCAGTGCATTTAAGCATTCCCTAAGCAGTTTACAATGTATAAGTTAATTGTCCTCAACAAGCTGGGTACTCATTTTAGCAACTTTGGAAGAATGCAAGCCTAAGTCAAGCCTGAGCCCTAGGCTGGTATTGAACTCGTAACCTTATGGTTTGCAAGTGAGTGGCTGCAATACAGGCATTTAACCACTGTCCCAGGAGGGCTCTTCTTCTTTTTTGAAGATCAATTAGAAAATAAGAAAATGGACTAAAATTGGGAGAGGGGAATAATGATGGAAAAATGAGTAAATGTTATACATTAGAAAAGGGTGGCACTGTTACCAGTTGTTATTTACAAAAGAAACATCATTGGGCCCATGTTAGACAAAGTAGAAAAACCATAGTTTGTATAATTAGTTTCAATGCACTTCTTCCAAGATCTGCTTCATTATCCTAATTATGCCAGATTTCCTCCTCCTTCAATGACAGATCCAGAGCTGTGTGTAGAAGGTCCATTTACAAGACTCTTCCTTTAACAGTCTAGTAACATTGGACCCGAGAATTGGCCCAAGCACCTCCCCTCAAGATGCTAGCAGATTGCTATGCTAAAAGTACATACAGCACTGCAGATTAACAATGAAATCATATGCAAACTTACTTGGGTGTAAACTCCTTAGATCAAGTCACCCTTATTTATGAGTCCATTTACATAGATTCAGTGTTGTTTTGAGGGAATAAAATTAATGGTATACTTTGCATCTGAAGGTCACTTGAGTCCACTTTAACTGCCCTTTAAATTCACAGTGCAATAAATTATTCAAATTCATGATATTTATGTTTAGCTAAGTCTAAGACAGGGGTAGGCAACCTAAGGCCCGGGGGCCGGATGCAGCCCCCTGAGGCCTTTGGACCGGCCCCAGGCCGGTCCTGCCACCGCCACTGCCACCCACCATAATGGTATTGATTATTGTTGATATTACTTGTTCTTGGGGTTTTCTTGGCAAAATCTCTACAGGGGTTTTGCCATGGCTTTTCTGGGGCTGAGAGGGTGTGTATGCATATATATATTTTAATTTTTTAATTTTTTAAAAATATATTTTTTTTATTTTAATTTATTTATTTTTGGTGCTTCGGCCCCCCCAATTGTCTGAGGGATAGCAACCCGGCCCATGGCTCAAAAAGGTTGCCTACCCCTGGTCTAAGATTTCAAATCAGTTTTTCCCATTTCATATTTTTTTAAAAAAAAATATGAACTCATAAATACTGCATATGTCATTTACATTTAGCTCTTTCATGGCTGTTAAGTCCACTGCTATCTGATATGATGGATGAACAAATAATTCCCTGCTGTAATGCTGATTCAAATTTTGGACTTCACCACTGGATCTGAAACTATCTTTTAATACATTTTAAAACTGTTATAATCAGAAAGAGGTCTTATAAAAATGCACACAATAATCTATAACACTCCAGTGTCTCACTGATACTTTACAAAAAAAAAAAAAAAAGGATACCTTATTCTGAAACTCCCGTTCATGTTTAATCATAATTATTCCCTTGTTAAGACAATGTATTATGCTGGTTATTTGTGCAGGTCTCAGGTCAGCATGGAATATGGCCTGTGTAATTTATACACTTAGATCAATGCTTTCCAAGAGCATTAAAGATAACAAGTATGCAAAATTGTCCTGGAGCTTCCTTGCCAAACTAGGTTTTTGTGGTATTACCAGTGCTTTGATCTATAAAGATTGTCTGTTCTGACATTATCTAAAAATAGATGCAGACCCCAAACACAAATGTAGCCCAATAAATGCTCTCATGGGTCATCTTCACTTCAATCTCACTGTTCGGCTGCATGGCCCAAACAGAACTCTGTTTGTCATGTTTGGCTATGTATCAATAGTGTGGTTTCATAAGACATAAGATGTACCTTTGCTTGACAAGGGTACAACCAGTATGCTCTATTGAAAAGGAAAGGGGTACGATAAACTCTGGGTTGACGGGTACTCTGATCAGCAAACTATTTACATAGTGTTGAATCCACGCCAATAATGCAAATGCAATCCATGTAAAGGGAGTGTCTCATTCAAGTACTGCAAACTTCTAAAAAGAAACCTCAAAAAAAGAAATAAAAAAGATCCTAGTCCTTTCTGTAACATACCTGAAATATTCCAAAGCCACGGCCAGCTGCAGAAACCGTAACTCCCACTGGCTGCGTAGCTGCAATCTGAAAATAATCAGAAGTTTTAGTACTCTGAGAAAAGCACAATGACCTGGATGCGCTGCTAAGAAACAGTATTACTGCTTTTTTTTTTTTTTTACCATACCTCTTTGGTCTTGAGAAGAAAGCGGTTTTCTTTAATGATTTTGAATATAACTGGAATTTCTTCACTGGATGATGTGACTGTTACATCCATTTCTGTTTCAATGCCAGTAGTCAACATTGCACAGGCACTCAAAGCCTGTAAAGCCACCACTGTGTCCTGTTTAGAGAGACCAGAACAAATGATTTTTAATATTAATGTTTATATGGGAAACAGCCTGTCTTATAGTAGCATTCTCTTACTCCTAGCGGCAATTCACATGGAGCCTATGGACTAAAACCGCTACTCCAAATGTACAGCTCACTGGAGAGCTGTGTTTGCACATCCCCATCACCTTTACATAGTCACATGCTCACTCTCCTCAGTGACAGAAATGAGGAACAAGGAATCTGCTGGAAAGGGCAACCTGTGAAGCCCTGTCCAAGCAGCCAGTGATTTTTTGGACTGGAATCATCAGAGTCAGAGCTGCAAGCCACAGAGTAGGCCTCCATACATTCAAGTGAACCAAGTGCAAGGCTAAATCCAACACTTTGAGAACAACTACAGTAGAACTTCCTCTCATCTGTACTGTCTGCAAGCCTGTTCTGGACGGTTTCAGTACTCCAGATCCAGTTTTGGATGTGGATAAGAAACTCTATTGGTAAGAGAAGATCTGCTGGACCTTGCCCTTCTGTCACTGAATAGCTGCCTTGAAGAACCAAAACTCTCTTACTCTTTATCTTTGAAAATATTTACATTCAAATGCCTAAATCCCAAAAACCAAGGACAGAGCAGTAAATTCACCAGAGGTCACATGGTGCTTTCCAAGTCAGACAGTCTAAATGAAATCCTGGATGGCTGGAGCCATATTAAAGACTGCCATTAATTCTGGAAATACGCCAATACAGTTAATTTTGTAAAGATGACTTTCTAACCTGTGTAGAAGAATAACCTCCCAGGTGGTTTCTTTGCTGGCTTAGCCATTTCATAATAGGGATCCCTTCTAACAGTCTTTGTTGCTTAGCATGAGATAATAGAGCATAGCCTGCAGCCTCAATATCTATAGAACGCGGCTGCCAAGAATCAGATAGTTCAGAAGCTGGTGAGATCCAGAATCTGAGGTCTCCTGAAAGGGGGGAAAAAGGCATTCATACAGTAACAACAAAAGAAGTAAGCCTTTCATAATTCACAAAACATGTAATCTTCTGAAGTTAATACAAATACTACAACATCAAAGATAAATTAAAGTATTTATTGTGTGCTAGTCCTTTTGTCTCTAATTTCATTACAATGTATTGATCAAATGACACAGCTATTTCAGACATGCCACAGCAACAAACCAAGATTTGCTATGGGGAGTATACTCTCAAGAGAGACCTGTACACAACCAAATCTCTCTGGCAAATATAATAGCATATACATGTATTTCCAGGCACCTGTTTGTAATATGCACACTTTAAATATTTAGGCCAGGTTTATAAATAGTTGTTCACCCTGTTGCCTGAAGCAAGTAAAATTGGACTTCAGATAACCAAATATGGAAAATTTTATGAGCTAGAAGGTATTTTTCCCACCCATTTATGCTGTGAGTATGCCATTGGTATCACAGAAACCAGAAACAGGCAAATGGGTTTTGCCCTGTAGGGATCTGCCACAGGGTGAAGCCCCTGCCAAAATGTGACCATTTTATATTTTTCAACACTAGAGTGGAATCATAGAATCATAGAATTGGAAGAGACTACAAGGGCCATCCAGTCCAACCCCCTGCCATGCAGGAACTCCCAATTAAAGCATCCCCGACAGGTGGCCATCCAGCCTCTGCTTAAAGACCTCCAAGGAAGGAGACTCCACTACACTCTGAAGGAGTGTGTTCCACTGTCGAACAGCCCTTACTGTCAGGAAGTTCCTCCTAATGTTGAGGTGGAATCTCTTTTCCTGGAGCTTACATCCATTGTTTCGGGTCCTACTTCCTGTTTTGAACAAAACAGATTACTTCCTTTTTTGAACAAAGACTGGAAATGCCCTGCCTTCTTCCTCAGACACTGCTTCTTGCTTTAAACTATACTCCTTCCTCTTGGAAGCTTTCAGAAGTAGTGATTCACTTTCTCTGACCAAGTTTTTTTTTTTTTTTTTTTTTTTTTTTTTTTTTTGGAGGGGGGGGAGGTGGCAGAGAGACCACAACACCAGCCATGGGCCTACATGTATCCCAGGGGTGTGATAATCCCATCCCTGCCAAACAGTAATAATAAACTAATTTTTTAGTGCCAGTCTTTATGTAGTCAATTGAGCACCATCCAAGCAAGTAAGATAGAAACTGCAAATAGCACAGTTACCTGCAACAATTTATTTTTCCTGGTGATGAGGGCACAACAAAGAGTGAGAACAAAGTTACTTTATTTTTGCAGCAGGTGTCATATTCTATTTACTTTCAAGCTTTACTTTATAATGGCATTTTAAGGTATTTTAGAGGCATTCTGATAGAAATTTTTCAGATATGATGCAATGTTATCGATCTTTAGGCTTTTTCACCAAGAAGGTAACACAAAGACAGTGAACGATGCAAAAAGTTGCTTCTTAAAGACTATAATGTGGAACAAGAAGGAATTACCTTTTCAAACACTGCGAAAAATAATGGAAACGTATTACTTTTGAAAAGTGACATTCAAAACTCTGGTCCATGTACAAGAGAAAATATCAGCAGAGAAAAATAAGTGTTGCATAAGTCCGAAATAAAATACTTAAGGTAAAAAAGCTCAATGGACTAAGAAGTGCAATGAAGACTAACAGCTTGTCTGTGCAGGCCAAATAAGCAGTTTCTCCCGTCCTCATGGTCACCTGTCTTTACAAATCTGCAGAATGTGGACTGTCTACAAATGGCAGAATGTGGACAGGCCATTTCCACACCAAATCCACCCTATCCCTCCTTTAAATTGGTTTTAAAACTTACCTTTTGCTCTGGATTTTGCAGGAAAACCCAAAGCACTCTGTAATGAAGCTAGGCAGCTGTCTACACATGCATTCCCACTGTGTTGCCTGACACTGCCGCTGCTGGTGCAAGTCACTCCATCTGAGGTCATGATGAGGCACCCAGTCAAGTGATCAATGCTGGGTACCTCAAGGTGACCTAAGAGTGAGCAACTCGCACTTGCAATAGTGGCACCGGGCTATATAATGGGGATACATGGATAGACAGCTGCCTGTCACTACTTCCAAGTGTGGAAGCAATATGGGGAATCAGATTAGCTTCAGGGCCAGAATACTCCAGGAGCAGCCCAGAGTATTCTGGCCAGTGTAGACGAGCCCTGAGTATGCTCACTGCCACCAAACATCAGTATCTATGCGTGGAGGGTGGAAGAGAATTTGGGCAGAACATGTTATGGATTATTTTGGGAAAGGTCATGGCCAGCTAGATGACCACAACCTACCATAAGATCAAGTAGTTCACATTACATTTTGCATAACATGGACATCTGGCATTTTGCATAACATTGACACATGGCACAATAGTACACAGAATCTCCTAGCAAGTGACCATGCTCTTTGCTGGGAAAAGTGGTTCAAAAAATAACTTTCCCAAGGTCAGATAGTTTGTTGCTGGCCTTGCTTTGAAATCAGAAAGAGGAACATGTGAACAGACCACTGATTTCTACCTTGTTGTTCTGATCTCTCGTTCAGTATATCCAGAGCTCTCTTTGCATCTGTACTCTTTGCTAGCGATATAGCATAAGTCACGAGGGCTAAAGTATGATTATCAGATATGCCTTCACTTAACTTAAATTCCAGAAAGTTCAAAGCTCTTCTTATATTGTTATCATACTGTAGAAATAAAGATAACATAATAACAGATAAATTTTAATAGGTTAAAATAAGTTGGCTGTTCAATAAGCAATTAACTATGGAAAAATATTAATCTATGAATTCAAAATATAAATGAAAGACGATAATGTCAGGATGATATTTACTACAATTCTATAAGAGCACAGACAGAGTGGGAGGAAAGGAGAGAATTCTGGAACAGGTCAAGACTCCAGAATGGAAGGTTTCCATTCAAGAGGAAAAGGAGAAGGAGGTAGTAGCAGTAGTAGTTATTTCCAGCCTTTACGTATGAGACACTATGCTTAAAAGACTGGCCAAAGCCTGCTAAAAATTCAGAGACTGTTAGGGTGTGGTTTCAATTCCAGGTTGAAAAAGTTAGTTTTTGAATTACAGCTCCCAAAATCAGTTCCCAGAAATTTGGAAGTAGTCATCCAAAAATAACTTCCCAATTTCAGAGCTTCATTTCTCTGGCAAAACAGTTCCAGAGTCTTCCTAGTGCACCCCATGTAAAACACATGGAAGGAGATGTGCCTTGAGTCCCTGTACTAGGAGGAAGGCGGGATATAAATAAACATAATAAACATAAACAACAACAACAACAACAATTTATTTATATCGCGCCCCTCTGTAAAATCAACCAAGGCGGCTTACAAGATAAAACAAACAATCCCTTCCCCCAATAGCCCTCCCCCTTAAAATGCAATTAAACAAACAAAATATAACAACAACAATAACATGTAAAAGAGTTGGTTTTTAAAAAAAATTGCAGATAAAAATTGTGTTGTCTTCCTCAATTTCTAGTCTAGAAGAAATAGAACATATACCTGAATAACAGCTTCAGGGCTTTTTTAAAAATTACCTTCAATATCATTATTAATAAAATTAATAAACACCAAATATAGAACATACCAACACTGATCATCACATGTACACTAATTGATGTTACTGGATGAAAAATGTTACACTAACATTCTGTGTTCTTATACAAAAAGAATGGTTATTGATGATTTCTAAGCAATTTATTTTGCTGTCTTGTACAGGTTGGTACTCATTTTCGATTTTATGTATATACTGAAAACCTAAACAATCAAGCCTAAGAGCCCCATATAGTTACCAAAAAACCCACTCCTATATAAATTCAACAGATTTGGGAGGGTGGGGATATTTTACATATTATGTAACTACATATATCTATACGCAGAACAAACATTACATATAATGCATGTGCAATCCACCACAGTGAAATCCTTCTTTTTAAGATGCAACCAACTTCATTAGAAGGGCGACCAACTGCGACAGAGTTGGTTTATCTGGTTAAAGTTCTCCTGGCCTGGGTCTACTTTCTAAAGAAAAAGATAGGCTTCCCTTTAAATATAGAAGCTCCCCATCCCTTGCTACACTGAATTTTGCTTCATATTAAATTTTATATTAAATTCTGCAGTCATCAATTAATCAAGCAGAATGATGGTTTTACCAAAGAGAGGAAGCCCACTCTTTTCCTGACATTTTCCAGGGAAGAGCTGCTGCTCTTTGGCAGAACACATACTGTGTGTGTAGGACTAGGGATCACTCCAGAGCAGGGGTCCCCAAACTACAGCCCGTGGGCCGGCCCCAGCCCGTTGAGGCCTTCTTACCGGCCTGTGGCCAGTCCTGCCGCCGCTACACCACCGCTGCTGCCCACGCCCGCTGTCGAGCGCCATTTTGTCTTCCAAAATGGCATCCGGAGTTGTGCGCATGCGATGCCAAACACATGCGCACGGCTCCGGGCGCCATTTTGTAAAACAAAATGGAGCCTGATTGGTGCGCATGTGCGTGCGGCCTCTGACCCCCCCAGAGATCTGGGGGCCAGTGAACCGGCCCCCAGATCAAAAAGTTTGGGGACCCCTGCTCCAGAGCTTGGAGGAATTGCCTTCTGGACTACAATTTCTAAGATTCTCTCAGCAAAATCCAAAAAATGGAGCTATCATGCTTAAAGGGGCTTTTCCAAGCTCAGCGTCATTATCTAGTTCTTTTACATAAGGCTAGGAATGAGTCCAGTCTGAAACCATAAAGAACTGCTGATTCTCCATGTAAGGTCTATACAAAACAGAATAGTTTTCTGCCCAGAAATCCCCTGGAAGTATGCACAGAATGTCAAAAAATGAAAACAAAATTAAATTGGAAATGATTGGAAGTCAGCTTCTGGTTCTGAAAACTGAGTACCCCTTTGTCCACTCCTGCAGCTGATAACTAAACTAAATTGAGCAAATATAAGCTTCATATGTGCACAGTCCCTCTCTTGGTGACATTCTGATTCAAAGTATTATTGAACAGCATTATATTTGCTTTACTGTTTCAGGAAAGTGAGTATCAGTGTACTACCTTATCCGTTTGGTATTCTATTAAGGCAGCCATTATGTAAGCTGTAAGCGAGAGAGAGCTGTTCATGCCTCCTTGCAGTTCAGTATGTAGCACTCTTCCAGGCTCCTCGAATTCACCACTCTGTTTCTGATGACTGACAATCCAAGCCGCTGTTTTTTCCAATATAAATGGATCAATATCTATGAAAAACTGAGCTTGAACAAAACTTCGTAATACGAAAGCTGATAACCTGGGGTGAAAAGTTCATTTGAAACATACAGTTAAATATTTTCAGTGGCCCATTTCTTTCTTTTTGTAATGCACATGCTGATATTTAAGTTGCATCAAAACTTTTTCAAGAAGTATCAAAAATATATGCATTGGATGGATGAAGCAAAATGTGAAAATGTTAATTGCACAAGACGTCCTTAAATTTATATCTTGCATATTTTCATGAATATAAGATTTGTGCCTGACCCTATAAATTATCTGGATACCTTTCTTTTAACACATTCTAGCCTCTCTTTTTCTGTTTTTTTCTATGAGGCCTGAAGTGCAGAAAGGCAACTTTCAGCAGACTACTATACTATGAGGTTTGTGCCATTAATATCATAAGGGATTCCAGAAAACTAAAAAAAAGGTTGTCTGCATGAAAACTGTGCACCTTCCTAGCTCTGACAATCACAATAGCTTACGGTTTGTGCAAGAATTTAACTTTGCTGGTTGATTTCTTAGCCAAGATTTCAATAGTCTTGGTAATTCAAAACTACTAATACTATGTTATTAACTGGATGGGAGGACAAGCCATTTACCATGTACTTCCAGAGTGGTCGCTGTTGCCGAAAGCACTGAATGAACCATCATCCCTTTGGTAAAGAAGCTCTCTTTGGTAGCCTGAAGAAAGGAAATGTAAGAACAGACCTGTATCACCCAGGAATAGTACACATAACAGGCTTAGCACCCCTCTCCTCTTGGCACTGACTATTAGCTAACTGCCTAAGACCATAAGCAAGATTCCCATACCAAATGATGTTTTAGAGTTTGATATTATCCAACAGTAAAATGTTGAATTCATGTGAATAATGTAATGGAGGCCTGAATTGTTGTACAACACACACACAAAGACTGGATTGTAATATATTAAAGAGCATATAAAAAGATTTTCTTAATACATTATTTGGTCATGCAAACCCACTGGGTGATCCTCTCTCATCCTCAGAGGAAAACAATGGCAAACTTCCTCTGAACAAATCTTGCCAAGAAAACCCCATGATAAGTTCACCTTAGGGTCCCCATAAGTCAGAAATGACTTGAAGACACACAACAACAAATTCAATTGCACTTTCATGGGCAAGTTATTGATCAGCACAGATCAAGTATTACTAGAATTTATAGCAGGCAAATTTTTTCTGATTCTGCGGGTTCCTCCACTAATTACACAAAATGTGAAATGAACTTTTCCCAGTCAAAACTGAATCTGCTGGATCACACAGACCTCTAACACCTCAGTATGTATGGAGATAGATAAGCTAAATGGCATGAAACATCAGAAGAATTGTACTGGCTCAGACAACAATCCTACCAAGTCCAACATTCTTACCAAACTGACCAACCCAAATCTTCTTCCTATGAGAAGCTGAGACCATTTGCAATAGTATTCTCCAGTTCCTGATTCCCAGGATGTGTCTTTTAGAGCCATGCTTCCTTTGACACAGGAGGTAATATACAGGCATCACAACTGTTAACAACTGATTGTTTTATTCTAATGCCTTTTTAAAAATCAACCAACCATTCAACAGCCCATCACTACATCTTATGGTTGCAGGTTTTATAGGTTACTTAAAGGTTCCTATGCAAGAAAGGATCTCCTTTTACCTGTCCTGAACCTCTCATCATCCTGCTTTGGTGAATGGCCCCAGCTTCTAGTATTATGAGAGGGAGTGATTCAAACCCTGTTCTCTGGAGTCCCAGTCCAATGCTCAGACCATCATCAATTGGCCTTTGGTTATTGTTATCCACCTTCAGAGGATAAACTCTCAAACAGTGTATCTTGTCCAAGGTGGGTTTCAATGACTGAATGGGAATTTCAAACTTTGGTCTCCCAGTACTAGCCCAACCCTGAAACCACTACACCATGCTTGCTCACTGTACCTTTAGGTTACACTGCGCAGTATCAAAGTCTTCTACTTTGCAACAATACAAAGAAGGGGAAAAGGAAAAGGAAAAAAGATACAGGCTTATTTTAAAATAAAAAGTATTTCATGACCATGATAGCTGTTATTTAAAGGTAAAGGTATTCCCTGTTGACAAGATATCCGACCATAGGGGGCTGTGCTCATCTCAGTTACTAAGCCAAAGAGCCAGCATTGTCAGAGACTACTCTGTGATCATGTGGCCAGCATGATTGCAGAGAACACTGTTTACCTTCCCACCAAAGTAGTATCTATTTATCTACTTGAATTTGTATGCTTTCGAACTGCTAGGTTGGCAGAAGCTAGGATTAATGACAGGAGCTCACCCCATCATACAGCACCTGGGCCTCAAACTGCCAACCTGCCAATTTTGCAGTCAACAGAGTCAGCGTCTTAATCACTTGAGCCACTGCATCCCCTTGGATTTAGGGCTGTTGTTTAGGCCACAGGATAATCCTATGAACACTGTTTTAACTCTCAAAGCTAAGTATGGTTTAAGCAAAACAAACCCATCACTGAATTTCATTTAACAATTCAATTATGACTCATTTAAAAATAGCTTCAATAAAACTAATGTTTAAGGAACTTAAAACATTATGGCAGTACAAAGCAGTCTACAGGGAATGATATATTGTTTGCAAACTTCAAAGAAGTTGCTTTAAAAACAGATGTTCATTATTTTTCAAACTAACTGTGTAACTTTAGGGTGGCTCAAATCCAGTTGTCAGGCCAAGGGTAACCCATGGAGTTTAACAAAGCAAACAAAGCTATTTCTGTTGTCAGTGGCCTTTGTTCCCTCTCTTTGTGGGAGCCTGATCTGGGATTTGGGTCCAAATTTAGTTATAACATGACAGTACTAAAGTAGAGTTACACTACATATTAAATTTGGCTAATTGTGTTCAAAAAGAATGCAATCTGTACAATATAAGAAAAAGCTAGGAAGTCCACAATGTGTATGCACTGATTGCACACAACTACTATGAAGACAGATAACATAGGTCCAAAACACAATGCAGAAATAATCCAGTTTGAGACCACTTTAATTGCCTTGGCTCAATGCTAGGGGATTCTGGAAACTAGTTTTGTGAGACATTTAACCTTCTCTGTCAGAGCAATTTGGTGCCACAATAAATTACAATTCCCAGGATTCCCTAGCACTGAGCCAGGGCAGTTAAAGTGGTCGGAATGGATTACTTCTGCAGTGTGTTTTGGACCTTAATATCAAGTGTAAAAATCAGTTTTGTGAGATCTTCAGCTTTCTTAGTTTCCAGTTTCAGTCTTTGTGATTATGAAGATATGCTTACAAGTGTGGGCAATCTAGAAATCAGGTTCCACTGGCTTAGAAATGAGGGGAAATTATGTTACTTAAATGCTCTGATTATTTCTTATTGTGAAAGTCTTCTATAGGAAGACATTTAAGGTTCATGAAAATTTTCTTCAGAAAAAAATGAGAAAGCTAAAATAATCTTTGACCATATATGTAAACCAAATAGGTTACAGGCTTTGAAAAACTTTATCGGCATACCTCAATTCAAGCAAGTTTTCATATTTGCCATGGCCGGGGGGGGGGGGGGGATAGAAACTATAGCAAACTGTTTAACACAATATTCATGTACTTGCTTGTTGAGTATAAGGTGTTTTGGAAGAAACCATGGAAAATGGGGGCTTATTGATACAGGTTGAGTCTTCCTTCTAACCAAGTCTAAACATGAAATTGTTTTATATTTCTTATACACCTTATAAACACACTCTGAAGATAATATTATACATGATATTTTGAATAAATTTGGGCATGAAACAAAGTTTGTATACATTAAACAATCAGAATGCAAAAATGCCACTATTTCAGTCACCCATGTGGACAATTTTGGATTTCAGAATATTTGGGATTTTGAAATCCTGGATAAGGGAAACTCAAACTGTAATATTTAATGCACAATCAACTATCCATTTGGGAATGTGGTTATTCTATTGAAAAAAATCTCAAAACCATTTCAATAGACAATAAAAAATAGCTCTGAAGTCGTAGGCTTTCATGGCCAACATCCATAGTTTTTTGTGGGTTTTTCAGGCTGTTTGGCCATGTTCTAGAAGAGTTTCTTTCTGACATTTCTCCAGCATCTGTGGTTGCCATTTTCAGAGTATGACAGCCACAGATGCTGGCAAAACATCAGAAAGAAACTCTTCTAGAACATGATCACACAGCCCGAAAAACCCACAAAAAACAATAAAAACAGCTATTTGGCTTGTATGTGAAATTACATCAACATAATTGATACTATCAGTTTTGTCCAGAAAACCAGTAGTGGATTAATCTAGCTAGACTACACTGTGGGAGCAAAACAAACTACTAAGCAAGATTGGAGAATATGTGGACTTCCTTGTGCCATTGGACTCTAATTCCCATCCTCCCTAACAACCAGTCATATTGTCCCAGTTAATGGGAGTCAAAGTTATTTGAACAGCTACAGGTTCCTTGCCCCAGAAGTGCATTAAAGGCATGTATGTTGTGAGTGAGATGTGAAATGACTCCTGGCACACACAGCAATACCTAAAGTGTGACCATCAATTCTATATTAGACCTGATGTTTTCACTCATTCTTATACACCTTACAACTTGCACCATTAAGCACAAAGAAAGCAAACAAAGCCAGTGCCAAGAAGTACCAGCTTATTTTCAATATCATCATCTCTCCTAGAGAACAACTTCCTATGCTACAAGAAAAAAAAGAGGGTAAGGGTAAAAGAAACTGCCAAAGAAATCCACATTTAAACAGCATGCTTGTCTCTAAAAATATCCTACCTTCTCTCATATAGGACACAGCTTTCGATTTCAGATTGGACTGGAGGCCACCTGTTTTAGTCAGATAGTCCAAGACATAAATATTTGGTGCAAAATTTATCATGTTTTGTTCTCCACATCCATAAGGCATCTTGATCAGAGACTCCAGACCATTGATAGAAGGACCCAGGATGTCACCTGAAAGGCATAGTTCACAATGTAACATATGTATTAATTATCTTTGTTACATTTATATCCTTCCTCCTCTTCAACGAACTTAATGTAGTGTATATATGTCTCTTCTCACTGTTTCCTCACAACAACCCTCTAAGGTAAATCAGGATGAGGGCAAGTGATCCACATTCACTCAGGGGTTGTCCTCATGGGCCAAAAAGCCTGGTTTCCCACCAGACTTGTGTCATTAATTCAGATGATGCAACCACAACCCTGGGGACAGGATGCCCCTCATTCCTCAGTGGGGTTTCAAGCCTGTACCTCCCAAGTCCCAGATTGACAATCTACCACATGACTCCCCTATTGCATCCCAGGAGCTCTGGATCTGCCAATACCAACAACATGGAAATGTGAGATAAAGGCCATAGGAAACCTTTTTAAAGCTACCTGAAAAAAAGCTATCTTTTTTAACTTCAAAAGGTTCCAAGGTTTTCATTAAGGGATACTCTAGCATGGAAGGTGCCACACAACCACTGAAATTATTGCATGTATTCAGCAAGGGTGGGGGAAATTTGGCTCATTGGTCTCATGTTTCTCAAGCAGTTTTTGAAGACCTCTTTTTTAAAAAAATGGAAAAATACCTTCAGGCTGAAAATGTTCATCCATATCCCCTAGAGTTCAAGGGAGAAATTTTGTCACATATGACCTCCTGGGCTATCTTTGGGCACAGAAGAGTCCTTCTTTAAATATGAAATGAATGAGAAGCTGACTCTGGGTTCATTTCCTGCTTTTAAAAAGTTCTCTCATGGGATCAAACAGCTACTGGTGGGAATGTGGCAAAATTGTCCCATGAGCACTTTTGATCAAAAAATGAAGGAGCTGAGGGCTGATCTTCCAAAGTCCCTTCACAGAAGCTGCACACCCCTGTTACAGAGTATTATATATATCTTTTCTTCATATAATGGGATAGCTTAGCTGGTACAGATTGGATTAGTTGCTTGGATGGGAGACTACTGGGGGCTCTATGTAAGAGTGGGGAAAAGTTGATGCACGTTTAAAAAAACTTGCAAGTAACTGCATATTAAAACTAAAGAACAACATAAACAAAAAAGAGAGCCAAAATTGTACAAGAATTACTTATTATATTTTATTTTCATTTGCCAATGGACACTGAAATGAATCCAAGAAAAAAATGGAATGCTTACCAATAATGGTGACTTGTACTCTTTCACTGCCAGGTACAACATTAGAGGGGAAAGTGAAATTCAGATTTTCTGTAAGACTACTTCTTTTTGACAAGTCCAAAAGTAGTGCCTGTGAATAAAATTGTTCTAGTCCCTCGGCCTATTGAAATAAAATACAGATTAGATGCATCTCCCATAAACATTAGATAGCGTAGATAGATTCATTTTAAAAATAGATATTGTATGAGTTTACATTTCTAAAAATTAAGATCCACTACATCTGCAATAAATATTAGACATGGTATGTGTGTATATTTGAAAAAAATGACATGTTAGGTATTTATATTAAAAAGGATTATTATTACAGATTATTGGTGCAGATAATAAAAATATTAGATATCAATGGTGTTTAAATAAAAAATGAGATTAAATGCATTTCCACTAATTTATTAGCTATAGTAAAATATCTGGGTTATCTGTGTTCCCAATACTGAGAGGTCTCTATAGCTCACAGAGCAGATTGACAAAAATTAAACAGACATTTAGCAAATGCAACAATAAATCTTCCTAAATATTTTTGCTTCATAGGAATTGATATATTAACATTACCATCTTATCAGAATGTTATCTTATTATGACATGTACACCCTTTAGGTAAGATATATAAATACCATATTATATACACCCTCAAACAATTGTGCTTGATTGGCAAAGTTTTCCATAACCAGGCTGGGTCTTCTTACTGAAGTACTCCAGGACCCAAATACTGATTTCAGATTTACGTTCACTACTACACATAGAAACATTGCAAAATTTCTTCACAATATGTCTACTACAGAACCAAAACAAATCTTTTGAGTTGGCATTATAAACCAAAACAAATCTTTTGAGTTGGCATTATAAACCATAATTTAGAAATATCACAGCTTAAGGTCCTGATTAGTAACCCAAGTTAGTTTTCTATTTGAGTTGAGAATGTGAAAACAGCAAATTAGTGTTGCTATTCCTTTATCAAATTCTCTTTTCTCACTTCAGCTTTGAAGAGCACAAGAGACAACATCACTTGTGTTCTATACAGAGCCTAGTCCGAAGGGCATGTTTAAAAGTCAGCTACACATTATGTACAAAGAGAAGTATTGCAGCTCTATCATAATCCCATTTCTCTCCTTCCTCACCCATTATTTTCAAAGAAAAGTAGCTATATGAAGGAAGCCAGCATGGTTGAGCCCTCAACTACAGCTCTGGAGATAGGGTATGAATCCCCCTTCAGCCATGGAAACCTACTGAGTGACCTTGAGCAAGTCAGAGGAAGGCAAGGTCAACCCCCCCAAAAAAATCTTGCCAAGAAAACCCCAAAATAGGGTCACCACGGCTGCATCTGCAATGCAGAATTAATGCAGTTTGACACCATTTTAACTGCCATGGCTCCATCCTAAAGAATCCTGGGATTTGTAGTTTGTTCTGGCACTGGACCTGTAAAGAAGTCTAAATATTTCAAAAAACTACAAATCTCAGAATTCCATAGCATTGAGCCACGGCAGTTAAAGAGGTGTCAAACTACATTAATTCTGCAGTGTAGATGCAGCCCATAAGCGAGAAATCACTTAAGGCACAAAACAAAACAACAAGCTTTATGGAAGAGGTATTTGGAGTGAAGAGGTAAAGAACTCTGTGTGAAACCCTTTCCCTATATGAAATTTTCTGCCTGACGTGGAATTCCAAATGCAGATTTCACTTCAATTGAAAGATACAGGAACAACTCTGCCACTTGTATGGGGATGAAATTTGGAATAACAAAATAGTACATTTCTCTTGGTTTCTCTCTCATAACACATACTCTATTGCAGGGGTAGGCAACCTTTCCCCTTTAAGGGCCAAGGGACTTCAGCTCCCAGAAGCCTCAGCCATGTTGGCCAATAGTCCCATGTTGGCCAATAGCTCCTGGGATTCTGGGAGCTGAAGTCCCTCGGCCCTTAAAAGGGAAAGGTTGCCTACCCCTGCTCTATTGGTTCTCTGCTCCAATCCTCCCATCTCATTTGAAAGATGTTATTTTTTAAAAGTTACTGGAAGTCTAATTTACACATCTGTGCAAAAAAGAAAAAGAGTTCACTTCTTGGCTCCGATGACTTATATCAAGTGGCAGACAATTCAAGACAACTCAAGAAAAACTCAACTCAAATGAGCCAGTGTCTGTTCATCAGTTACAATCTTACTTTCATAATTTGCCATATGCTATTAGGAGCACAAGGATGTGCTGCTAGGGCTAGGGATTGCTCCATTGTAAATAAAGTAGAATCGAATGCTAAGAAGTCATGTCTCCTGTCCCAAATGTGACAAATCCTATATCCACCAATAATGCCACTATAACACTGGCAGTTACTGGGGCCCATGATATCAGTGCACAAGTATGACATTATAAGATTGCATGCAACACTAATTCATTCCCACAGGTCATAATGAAATGCCAGCACAATATCATTCCCAATCCAGCCGATATATTTCTGAGAAACTGAGTTTATACAAGCAGGAATTTAAATGTATTTGCTGTTTCTAGTTTGATAAATTTCCTGAGTTTGTTATTTGTCAAAATAGGATTTGCATACATTTTTTTCAAAGTGGTTCATCCATCCTGCATGCAGGTTCTTTAATTGTGACAGTGTTAAAATTTACCTTCACTAGTACTTTCTGGAGAAGAGCATCAGAAGCAACGGGTGATATTGCTGTCACCCTGATGGGAATCTCTCCAATTTGCTTTGGTTTGATTGGAAAAATGACAGTCTTCCCATCTTCACTTGGTACCCACACTGACCGTTGGTTTCCCATGGCATTTATATCATTAGAAATAATAAGAATTTCAAAGGTGTCACTTGTATCAAGAGTTACTGTAACCTAAAGAAATGAACAAAGTCAGTTACTATTTTCCTAAAACTAACAAAGACAGGGAGTACAATAACATTCTTAATGAACTTTCCTTTGTTTTTGTTGTATTACTTCCCAGGGAAGACAGAAAGGCTTTCACACAGATGTGACTACTGCAAATTGCTGATCAGCATGCATCAACTTCAGAGTATTTAAGAACACCCAAGAAAAATACAAACAAGATACATGGGGGAATGGGAACTGGAGAACAGAGAGGAGCCAAAAATATTTGGAAAACAACAAAGCAAAATTACATTACCAGACAGAAAGTCCTTCCTGCAATAAGGAATACTGGATAACATCTGTGACCTTCTGAGGAGTGTAGATATTTAAAATGTTCATAACAAGCTTTCAAAGCTCCACTAGCTTCTTCATCAGGCAAATGTATTAAAAATCTCAAACCTGGATCTTAAAGGGAAGTATCTTTCTGTGTTCATGATGGAATTTAAATTTTATTTCCTGGACTTTACAACTCCTTGTCTCCCATAACCCACATGGCCAGAAGGTGTGTCCTCCTTCATACCATCAGAATATCCCTCCATACCATCTGAACTGAGAACAACAACTTGACAAAATGACTCTAACATCATTGTATTTTTCTTTCTCCTGTATGATTTTTAACACTTTTGCCTGATGAAGAAACCAATAGAGCTTCAAAAGTTTGCAACATGCACTTTTTGCACTTAGGTTACCCAGTAAAAGCACTGCTGTTTTGTGGATTTTGGATGTTATAATACTTTGCTGAACAGCCATCCCTGAATATATTCTTATATTCCAATATATATTCCAATATAGTCTTTATAAATTGTTCCACAATAATGTAAAATTAGACAATGTGGGAAGACAGGTATCTAGATCCATCCTTCTTGATCTTCCAGTGGCTGCATAGAACTGAATAAAATCATACGGCCTTTGGTTTTTGAAAATGGCTTTTAAAATAGCATTTTTAGTGTCTTCTGAAATAATTTTTATTATTTATTTCACTGCACATCACTTTAGGACTGATATACAAATATACAGAGTGATTACATACATACATACATACATACATACATACATACATACATACATTTGGTTCCCTGTGGACAGGAGGTGACAGGTTTCTGCAGTCTCTTTCTGAATCTATACTCCAGGAATAACTGAGCTGCCCCATAAAACAATTTCTACATGCTAGGTTGCAGTCTTAGCTTATGTCAGGGGGAAAAAACCAACAAAGATATCTATGGCATCTTAAAGACTGGAAATGTTAAGATGTCACAGGATTCTTCACTAGTTTGTTTCCAGAAAAATTAACTTGGGGTAGGCAGTAGCAAAGACAGGGAAATCACAAAAGAGACTTAAAAAGACAAATGTTCTGATATTATTACCTCAGTGCTTTCCTTCAAATAATTGAATATGTTCACTTCCAGTATAAATTGTTCTCCTCTTGTAACACTAGGAGGGAGGTTTAAGGAAACAAAAAACGGCTGGAAGACCTCTAACTGGAAAACAAAAGTCATAAAACAATGACTGTTTGATATAAGCAGTTTACTTGTTAAAAATATAATTCATAAATTTTCTGACAGAGAGAACAGACCCTGATGTATTTCTCTGTTCAGCCCACACTGGTCAATTAGTAACTGGTCAAAATTTATCTGGCAAAAAGGGGTGGGGGAATTTCAAACTGCTGTGCAGTACAGGCATCTAAGATACTGGAGGCAACATTCATACAGAAATTCTGAATATGTGCTAGAAGTCAGGCTTATATTTAGTCATGTTTGGCTCCTCAACCTTGCCTAGATGCAGTTTGAAGCATTTCATAAAGTCCTGATCAAATATGTATTCTATCTGCCACTACGAAACTAATTTACTGCTGGCTGTAACATAAATAGTAAAAGCACTTGTTTAGGAAAAAAAAAAAAAAACAGCAATACAGTTGGCCCACCACATTTGCAGCTTTGACTTTTGCAGATTTGATTATTTGCAGTTTTGATTAATATATTCTTTCTAGGAATCTCTAGGTCTTCCAGTGAAACTCTGCCAGAACATGACCATAGAGTTGTGCTGGAGAACCTAGAAGCATCTATAGAAGACACTTCTCTCAGCATCTGTAGGTACTTCAGCATGATTCTATGGTCAATTTCTGGCAGATGTTGACCACAGAGATTTCTAGAGAGATGTTCTCTTAGGTAAAAAGAATAGTGGTTTTTTTATTTGCAGTTTTTCCACATTCACAGGAGTCCTTCACCCCTAATCCCAGTGAATGTGAAGGGACCACTGTACTGAAAGCAGATTTTTATTAAAATCATTTAACTTTATGGTGATACAAGTGTTTTCCAAAGTGGTATTATCTTCTTGATCTGATTAAGAAAACTATTTCAGGCAACAAATGCAATACTAGTGCAATACATTTTCCTGCCAACAAATGCAGCCATCTCATTCCACCTAATGGTAAATCCAGACTGTATCTAAAAAGGCAGTGAATTCCAGATTTTGCCAAGTTGTACAAGAGATCATCAGAGTATTCTGGGCATCCCAATTAGTCACCAGTTTCTGTTGTGGCTCCATTCATAGCTTACCCATTCTATCCTGGTACCGCTCAGGACACCAACATTTTTGAAATCATAAATCTACAATGCAGTGAGCATCTCTGTATCAGAGATGTAAAAATGTAAGACATTTTGAAGCCATAGGGAAACATAATTGTTTCTGTGTGTGTTTTTCAGAAAGAAAACAGAAAGTTTTGGGGAAATAAAAAAAAACCATCCTAGCATCGATTACAGATTGTAAATCAGTTCATTACTTTAGGAAAATATAATGTACTATATATAATTTGGTTTGGCTTAAAACCATCAGGTTTGGTACATTATTGACAAATATACACACACACATACAAATACACTAAATATAGGAACACCTTGTCTTAAACATCTTGTTCTTCATTCTAAAAGACGTTATATAATCTATTTTTTAAAGTTTCCCAGAGAAAAAGTCTTAATGGGGGGGAGAATTTTTTCTAGATGTTTTCCAGGCTTTCTGATCTGTATTTCAAACAGGTTGCAAAGAAAAGAGAGAGTAAACAGTGGCTTTCCCACATATTTCTAAAAGCACTCCTACCAGTCAATGCATTCAGAGAAACAGACTGTGAAGTAGCTGACCAAGCAAAGTAGAAGTTGGGTAGGTCTGAGCTTCAGAAAAAGAAGCCTGATAATACACATAGATTTCAAGTCATACTTCCAGATCTTGTTATTTTCACAAGAAACATCCAATGAAAACAGCTACCATGTGGAGAAATCAATAAAGACAGATATAGATATATACCACAACCAAGGTTTTTAATTAATACCAAATGCAATTCATTCTTAAATGCTGTTAACTTTTTAACTGTATGTATATAAGGTCTGTGTAATGCTTAGTTAGATGTTTTCATAAAAACATTCTTTGTGTGTGATAATGTCTAACATGTTTTCAACATATGGAACTTTAAATAGAAATTGAGCGACCCAACAATGTGCAGGAGGGGGAATAACTCATTGTGGGAAATGAAGTGGAATCTTGGCTTTGGAAGTATTAAGGACTATTCAACTGCAGCCAAGTATATAGCTTCATAAAGTCTGCAACAATCAAATTTTAATCAATTTCTGCCAAACTAGATTCAAGAAGTGGGGGAAAAGAAATATCGACTTCAATCTTATATGAACCTGACATAAAATGTAAAACCCAATTCAAAATTCCTAAAATGTTGTCCGTTATCCCCACTACTCTTTATTATGTGCTTCGAAGTATTATTAAATGATATTCATAAGAATAGAGAAATCAAAGGAACAAAGGTAAAAGGGACAGAATTTAAACTAAAGGCGTTCGCAGATGACCTAATGGTCTCATTTGCTGATCCAGGAGAAAATATAAAAAATTTAATGGAAACAATGGAAAAATTTAGTAAAGCGTCTGGTCTAAAAATTAATAAAGAAAAAACAGAAATGATGTTAATAAATTTATCTGATAAAGAAAAACAACAACAACAACTTAAGGACAAAATACAATTTCAGGAATCAAATATAGTTCAATATTTGGGTATAAATTTTACGAAAAAAAAATTCTGATCTCTATAAGAGTAATTATGAAAAAATTTGGTCCGAAATTAAACTAGATCTGAAAAGATGGGGAAAACTAAAATTATCTTGGCTGGGGAGAATGGCATCGATAAAAATGAATGTTTTGCCTAAAATGATATTTCTCTTTCAAAATATTCCAATTATAAAAAATAATGCCCCCTTTTCTAATTGGGATAAAGATTTATCAAAATTCATTTGGGATAATAAAAAACCTAGAATTAAATTAAAATATTTGCAAGACACAGTAGAACGAGGGGGATTAGGTGTACCAAATTTGAGATTGTATTATTACTCATGCGTTTTATCTTGGTTAAGAGATTGGATTTGTCTTCATAATGAAAAAAACTTAAAATTAGAGGGTTACGATAATGTATACACCTGGCATGGCTACTTAATTTACGATAAAGTTAAATACCATAAAAACTTTAACGACCATTATGTGAGAAGAACACTTTTGAAAATTTGGTACAAAGTTAAGAAAAATTGGCCTAATAATATACCGTACTGGACAGCAGTTGGGGAACTTATTAACAAAAATAACAAACCTGGAGAGAATCATTGGTTAATCTATAATGACTTATTGAAAAAAATAGGACAAAAGATATTGATAAAATCTCAAGAAGAGCTTAAACAAGAGGGGTACAATTATAGTTGGTTTACGTATAGACAAATTAGAGAACAATATAAAATGGATACTAGGACAAGCACAATAGTGATAATGGATAAAAAAATTTGAAAAAATCATAATGGATGAAGGCAAACATAAAATAAAGAATTTATATCAATTACTATTGGAAAGGGAAATGGAATCAGAATTAATAAAAACCCATATGATAAAATGGGCCCAAGATTTTGGCCACAACATTGAACTTGAACAGTGGGGAAAATGTTGGAGCAAAAGAATAAAATATACCCTAAGTATAAATCTGAAAGAAAATTTCTATAAACTACTATTTAGATGGCATTTAATTCCATCTAAATTAGCCAAAATGAAAAAATCATCCAAATTTAAGTGTTGGAAATGTGGGAAAAAAGATGGTTCATTTTTCCACCTTTGGTGGAAATGTAAAAAAGCGATAAAATTTTGGAGGGATATAAGACAGTGTATTATAGAGATTTTGGATATTTCATTGGAAAATAAACCACAAATGTTCCTATTAGGGATGATCACGGATATAAAGTTAGAAAAAACATATGGTAAATTATTGTTTAATCTCCTAACTGCAGCTAGAATCATTTATGCATCCAGATGGAAATCGACGGAGATACCAACAGTCCAAGAATGGATGTTAAAAATGATGGATTTATTAGAAATGGATAGGCTAACGGGACTGATCAGAGGGGATGATAATGAATCTTTTGTGAAAAACTGGAAACCACTGATTGAATACTGGACAAGAAATGGGTGGAAAATGCCAATAACTGTTTTGTGAAGAATATAGAATAACGTGGACAACTGTGCTTTAATGTAGATATTGATGTTGTATATGGCTGATTAAGAAGACAAATGTGAATGATAAAACTTAGTTGATAGATAGGTTAAACAAATATTGAAATGTAACTTAAAAATTATAGAATGAGGAATCATCAATGTATGGCATGTAATACAAATTAGATAGGAAAAGATAGAAGTATTTATTTCGGGCTAAGCACAAAGATATTTAGCTGGAAGTATTTTAGTTATGAAAGAATGAATGAGTGAGTTAAAGGTGTAGTTATTACTAGTATGTGAATTATGATGATAATAACTTAATGAAGATATAATGTACGTTATAATAGTAATAACGTCGGGTAATATTATTTCTAAAAAAATTCCATTTTTTGGTATGTTTGATTGTTTGTTTGTATGTGTTGTTTTGTGTTTAGTTTTTTTTTTGTATTTGTGTTTTTAATTCAATAAACTTTTAAAAATTAAAAAAAAATTCCTAAAATGACACTCATAAGCAAATACTTAACTACATGTTTAACTGCCAGATATAAAGCCTGTATCCCAATCTCAACCTGTTTCTGAACTATTATAATTTGAGGCTTTACGCTAAATATAGTTTATTAATTTACTACGATTTGTTTATTTTAAAATACTTACACCTTGCCTCATATTGAAACAAATCAAAGTGGCAAACAAAACAAAAAAGCCAATAACATCAGCCAGCAAGATCACTGTCACTGTCTCTTGTTACATGATCTGGTCTGGATAGTAGGGTCTTCCAAAAAGGACCTGATCTGCAATACAGCAACCAAAGTGTGGTCGCTAAGGACACAAAAAAGCCTTTCACCACAGTGGTGTCCAAATTACAGCACTCTTTGTCACTTGGCTCTTTTTCAGATGGCAATCTGGAATCCAGTGAAAATGTTTTTCCTCGGTAGTTTTTAAGTTATTATTCCCCCATCTTTTTGTTTTCTTTTTAAGGCCTAAATCCAATTGCTAGTCTCAAAGAGAGCAGACATGACGAATCAAATGCTGGACATAAGTCAACACTTAATGTAAATTCCACTGGTTCAAGATGCCTACTCTTGTTGATATTAGAATTGGGTCTAGGCCTAAATATCTTATCTACTGTACCTGATTGTCTTTTAAATTTAAAATAATGAGATAGTGTTTTGGGAAATTATTCTCTGCAGAAATACATAGGATTTCTTGTGCAAAACTTGCTACATATTTTTTTCTGCAAGATCTCTCTTTTTGTGGAAAAATCCCCAGCAATCATGCAGACAGAAACATCGTGGCTATCGCAAAAGAGTTTTTGCATGACAAAAACGTTTGCACAAAATTATCTTTTTCACACAAAGCATTGTTTCCAAATAACCATGTGTTCTGTTGTTCAAACTTGCTGGGTTTTGTGCAAAAAACAATTTGACTATCTGAAAAGAGGGGTTCCACCCTGTCCCACAAAACATTGTTTGCAGACAGCCATGGCGGGGGGGGGGGGGGGGGGGGGGAGATTAAACTAGTTGGGTTTTGCACAAAACAACAACTCTCTTTGTCAGAGAGTTAGGATTCCAGAAAATATATCATATCATTTGGAGAAATGAATCCCTGGCTGTGAAACAAGACTACAAAAAGTTATCTTTTCTTTTAATTTTTTAGGCTCCCCACCCCGTTGTTATGCTGATGCTTTCAACTTATCCACACATTTTACCTTATTTGTTAGACCATAGTGCCCTCTAGAGTTTTAAAATATCTTTTGCAGTCTTCTGGTTGCTCTTTCTCTTTACCTGATCCCTCTTGTTTCCAGAGACAATCTCCTCTGGCAACAAGCAATGATGATGACTGATGCCCTGTCCAGCTGCTGAGGAAAAGGGCAGCGTCACCAGAGGCAAAGCCAAGGGAACACCAACGGAACAGTCAATTACATTTATAATAATAATTACCCACTCTTCTCTTGCAAGGTCTACATACACTTCATACATACAACTCTACTGATTGAAAGGGGTGCTAGGTTGGCATAGAATCACAGGGTTGGAAGAGACCTCAAGGGCCATCAAATCCAACCCCTTGCCATGCAGGAATATACAATCAAAGCACCCTCCACAGATGGCCACCCAGCCTCTGTTTAGAAACCTCCAAAGAAGGAGAATCCAACCCACTATGGACCTTATCACACGCGGGCCACAAAGCGATAATAAAGTGAA